>OY978226.1:2581744-3326744 GCA_963854785.1 Vaccinium vitis-idaea | reverse complement strand
TTCACATAAACAACAAAACTATCAAACTGATAATATCAGGTTAGAAGAAATCAAAAAGATTCACAAGATTGCAATATGGCGTTGCTCCAAATTTAAACAAGTCAACCACGTGGATGCATCAAGCTATTCAATTCATTTCACTGTTTTGAATGGTTACCATATTTTTCCATAAGAAGGTAATACTATGGCTTAGTAAGAACTGCTTTATACAGGTCGCTGTTAACACCACTGCGCAAAATAATTATGGAGCCACGACACGTCATTGCATGGACAAAACTTCCCTTGAACTCATCCACGGCCTGCTCTCCTTATTCCTCTTTCCTTTTCTCTCACTAAACCCCCACTCCATTGTCTCTCTCTTGCTCTCTCGCCAATCCAAATGAAGCCTAAGCAACTCAAACCTCAAAGACCAACGGCGATCTAACTCATCTATCAATGACAAACAGCTATACGTTTGTAACATATCAGATACCATTGCCTATTTGTCTAAAAACAGAACAAGTTAACTGAAATCCAATCCCTGCAAAATTCACATTTATAGCCCAACCAAAGCTAGAATACAGAATAAATCACTGCCTATAGTATTAGTTTGAGTTTCCTTTGGCCCTTTGCAACCTAACTACCCTTTGTTAGACGATCAGCAACAACCTTCGAAGCTTCAGTTTGTCTCACTCACTAAGTAATTAAGATCTAGACCACCATTCTAGTCATCACAGTCCTCACTGACCTTTGAGCCTTCCCGTTGGCCCTTGTGAATGGATCTACTGTTTTTGGCCGGTGGCCTTAATGACATGGGGGTGGGCTTAGATGGTTGGAGAGTCGGAGACGGGTCTATGGTTTTCAAAATAAGCTTCGGTCTCTTTATAAAAAAAAAAAGGAGATGAAGCGGACAGACAGAAGGGTGCGAAGGGTCAAAACCTTGAGAGTGATATTGAGCACTTTGGTGGCCGATGGCCCGCTGGGCAGTGGCTTTTTAGAATAGTTTCAGTTTGTCCATATTCTATCTTTGGCTTTTTAAAAGTCTATTAATCTACCCCAAACGAGGACAATAAAATTAAAATATTTTAAAAACAGATTTTACAAAAAGCATAACAGTAAATAAACGGCGGAATAAAATACCCAATGGTTGATGGTTTCATCAGCTTTCTTTCATAAAATTGGATGAAAGGAGATGTAATAGAAGGCTGTTCAACTCTTTATAAGCTGTGGTAATATGTTAAGGCAGATTAATATGTTCTCAGTGGTGATAAATGGTCAGTTTGGAGGATACTAGGCCGGAAAAGAGGTCTTCGGTGAAACATCAGGGGATCCAAATTCTCCCAACTTTTTTTTTTTTTTTGCTGGTTATGGAAGGATTACTTTAATACCTATTTAATCAGAAAGGGTTCACATTCCATGCTAGATGTCTTACTTTGCAGCTTATGCACCACATTTTTGCTGATGACTCGTCTGTTCTCACTGGGGCTAATGTCCAGCTCTTTTCACTAATTGAAGAGTGGTTATCTGATTTCCCTCTCTTCTTCCGGTTGAACTTAATACGCAGAAGAGTTTTTTTTTGCTTTGCTGCGGAGGATCCGGTTAAGTAAAAAGAGGTGGTGCAGTGTCCTTATTCCTGAAGGTTGTCTTCTCGCAAAATACCTTGGGGCGCCTTTTCTTTTCTTTTTTTGATAAGTAAATAATTATATTAAAAAGAGCATAAAGGGATGCTACCCATGCACAAAAGAAAGGCCACCAACAAAAAGGCCCTATACACCATCATGAGAAAATAAAAGATCAAACCAGTCAAAAAATTGGTCAAGAGAAGGATAACAACCTCCCTTGTCCCAACTATACAAGCTAATCACCAAAAAACTTTTGATCCTGAATAAAGGCTTTTCCACTCCTTCAAAACATCTCTGATTTCTCTCTCGCCAAATCATCCACATAACGCAAAGAGGAATCAAGTTCCAAACACGCTTCCTCCTTACTCCCACTCTTGTACCTCTCCAAGCAATTAGAAGTTCCATACTTGGGGCGCCTTTGATTCCTAATAGACTTAGGAGTGAAGAGGGCTTGCAAGTAATGGAGAAAATCATGGGAAGGAATCAGTCATAGACTAACAAGAAATTATCCTATGGGGGCAGGGAACAAGTGGTTAAATCTGCTCTTTTCGGTATCCAGGTGTATTGGTCTTCTATTTTTCTTCTTCCCCAAAAAGTGTTGAATGGAAAGGCTTTCTAGTAATCTGGGGCAGAATTAAAACTCTGGAGGTAAGGTTGCTTGGAACTCAGTTTGTATTCTTAAGGATGAAGATTGGTTAGGCTTCAGATTGCTAAGAACTTGGATCCAAGTTACATGGATAGACACTTGCGGGCTATTTGCAAGAAAGTCAAATGGGTGCACACACTTGTAGTCAAGGGGCAGAGTAAGTGCAAGGTGAAAGACCCCTCATGATGCATCCTGGACCACTAGAAAAATCTTCAAACTTGGAGATATTCTTCAACCTTGGATCACATGTACCATTGGCATTGGAAAGTCTACCTTCTTTAAGTTTGGGACACTGTCATGTTCAATCTGGGGGATCCTTCACAGCTAAGGCAAATTCTATTGTACACCAGGGCATGTGGAGATGGCCTAGACTATGAAACACAAAAACCCATGCAGATTTCATCCCAACAATTGAATAACTTGACTCTGTTGATTGGAATCTAACTGGGGATGGGGCATACTCGATCAAATAGTCGTGGCAAGCCTTAAGAACAGTGTGACATTCTATTCCTTGGTGGGGAAAAATCACTTGGTTCACCCATCAGTTCCTACTTCCTAGGAGGGATTTTGTTTAGCTGATTTTCCTGAGGAGACTTTCAAGTTTTAAATAAAGATAGGCTTGCAACTTGGAGTATACATGTGGATCTTAAATGTATACTTTGCAATTCGCAGGATAGATCCCATGAGCATCTATTCTCTGAATGTTCTTATGCTGGAAAATTTTGGGACTGTACATGGGGAAGAACAACATTGATGCAGTTGTGCTATACTTGGCTGAGGGGATGAGTTATGCTAGGACTCATGGGGTAGGGAAATCCATGGTGAATACTACATATAACTGTATAAGCAGTCTCTTGTTGAGGCTATTTACTAGCTGTGGAGGGCGAGAAACTGCGATGTTCCAACACAAGCACATAAAAGCTAGAAGTTTGATTGGGCTCATAAAAGAGGAAATTGGAGTTTGCATTAGCTATTGGAGAAAAATCAAGAAGAATGATTCTAATAGGCTTCTAGCTGGTGACTGCCTGACTGGAGGGTCTCCATCGGGATCTTTGATCCCTGAGTTGGCAAATACCCTTTCCAAAGTTCTGTTTTTAGATTCTTTGATTGATTGTTTGTGGTGGTTGACTTGTTGCCCAGGTTATATAATGTATTGGCTTTGCCAACTGTTTTGGGTTTGTTTGCTTTGATGGAACTAATTTACCACGACAACAAACAATTCCACATGAAGGAAAATAACCCACCACTAGGGATCTCATACCATGGTCAGTAGGACTGTAGGAGTATACTAAGGAAGGCCTGGACAGGTGTTGATTCATATCATGCATATGAACAAAACATAGATGCATTACCTTAATGCCCAGATTCCTATGCCAGAATTGGCAATCAGCTGCACCACCAGCCATTGTGCCGAGCATGTAGGGATTAATTTCAATGATTTTCTTAACAGATTGTGAGGCTGTCAAAATTGCAGTTTAAGTGGTAAGCATGAAGCATGATATAAATTCCCAACTATCCCAAAGACGAAATCAAACTTATAATATAACTGGGTGCATAAACATACATATGTAGCCTCCCATGCTAGCACGGGAGTCGGCAGCAACCATTACACCTTCCTTGAAGATGAAGGCCAGTGTTGTTGTGCCTTTTGCTGGTTTCACCATTTGGATAGCTTCTTTCTGAAATCCATCAAACTGCGGGAAAAGAAAAAAAAAACTAGTCAAATCCTATCAACTGAATCAGCTTGTCTAAATCTGAAAATAAGTACATCAAACTCACATCGGTTGCACTAGGAATCTCAAAAGATGGAGCAGTTGGGAACCCACTGAGAAGGTCATCGCTCACTCCACTACGCAGCACGTGGGACTCGAGACCACTTGTATCGAACTTCATGCTTAATACCTTAAACGACTGGACAATGAAACACCAGAACCAAGACGAGAACTTAGAGCAGAGAAACATAAACGTATGTGTACTTCCGAAACAACAACACTTCAAATCACTGCCAAACAAGTGAAACCAGAAACGAAAAAGCAGTAACAGAAACCCTAGAATTGAACGGAAGCACCAAATTTAACAGCTGCATAACGACTACGGATCAAATTGCCATTACAAATCCAAAATCGACCGATTCATAGATATCGGCAGCTCACGAAATAGCTATCCAGTGCGGAAAGACATAATCATATGTGTAGATTACATTACCTGATCGGAGTGAGGAAGAGAAAAAATCGAATCGCAGGAGATCGGAAAGAGAGAGCCTGGAGAATTTTGTAGAAGGGGTTTTCTTGATCAACAATCTGGGGCAAAGTGGGCCGAGTGATGAATGAAAGGTTGGGCTTCCGACTTCTTGTAAGCCTTAAACTTTTTAGGCCGAAATAGTTGGGCTTGAAAGTAGTACGGAGTATATGCTAACCTCAATGGCTTAGCACAAACAATAACGATTCAACCTTTTTCTAAGGAAAATTTAGGGCCCAAATCTTATTTTCAAGACTCGTTTTTTCAGGGATATGGGGTACCTGTAGTGATCTTAACTATGAGCCCTCTATAATCTGGATTTGCTATCGAAACTGTACAATTTATCAGGAATGTTAAGTAAATCATTAATGTAAAAAATCAAATTAATTGGATATTGGTAGCCGTATGTCCGGATACCATTTGTATGGATTGTCAATATCATTTGGAGAATAAGCTGTAAGATAAAATTTTCTTAATTAAGTGTCTACTAATCTCCGATGATCACAATTTTTTAAACTCATAAAGTGTTCAACATTCCTGAAAAAATGAATGGTTCTGATCTCTAATGAAGATTTCAGAGGGCCCAAAATTGAGGTCACTACGGGGATATATTGACTTGGCTCACTATAGAAACCCAAAGTCCATTCTTCAAATGAGACAGAAAATTTCAATTTCAATGTGAAACTCCGAAGAGAAATGCTACAATCACAAACACTTACATCAATGTGAGGGCTCTTCACACTGTTATCTAATAAGTTTTTTTTTTTTATTGTCAATAGTTCCAGAGTTAAATTAATAAACAACATTTCTCCTATAAAAAACTATAGTTCAGGTAACAATAAATATTTTTACACACATCTCAACAATAGCAATTACACACAAGCAGATACCCTAAAAATTACACCGAAGGTTAAATCAGTAGTTTAGATTTTTTTGAATATTTATCAGAACCACTAATTTTACTTTCGAAGTAATTCTTGGAGTACCCTTTCAGAGTACTTAGCATTTTCCATTACACATTCTCATAAGTGGAGACATGCCTACTGTTCCAAGTTGCTATGCAGCGATATAGACCAAGTCCGGATCTAAAAAATATTTAAGGTTCTTCTATTGACAGACAACTAGGCTGACAATAAAGCAAGAAGAAGGCATAAAAATTCACACTTCGGTGTACTTTTTTCACTTTTCTATACAATTTTACATATTTTTATACATTTTTCAATCATTTCAATACAATCTTGAAAAACCTTAACAATAGCGCAATGAGTTGATTTTTAAATCAGCACTGCTACATAACCAGAAAACATAAAGACAAAAAAAACACACTTTTCACATATTTCAACACACTCGCACTGTGGTGGGAAGATTCTGACGAACGATGTTCACTTCCTCATGTGTATTCCGCCCTCTATCGAGTGATCCTGCACTAAAGAGCACAAGTTAGTGTCACTTGGGTCTCTTACCCAAGGACACTCCGATGATCAAGTTAGTAGAGAAAGAGAGAGGAGTACAATGGAGTAGATCTCAGATTGTGTGTGTACCTCTAGGGTTTATCCCTTGGTATTTATAGATTTCCATGTACTTGCTCCCCAAGCTACGTGACGTCACTTGTCACGTCCTTGGTCACATGTTGCGGCCTATAGTTGGTCGCCACGTAGTTACAAAGAAGCTTCTAGAAGCTTCCGCTTCACTGCCAGGTGTCCCTTGGCACATGCTCCTTGTAACCGCCTCCATGGCCCATCCGGGTTAGCTCACGGGCCGGGCATATATCGCCCGCCCAAATATTGCACAACCCGAGAGGCCCACTCTTTGACCCGAAGTTGCACCATCATGCCCTACGGCTCTGAAGGGACCTTCCATGGCATCGTCGATGTTTCGACCTCATAACCCTTCGGCCCTAAGGGTCAAGATGTCCATAGCTTTGTGAATGTACGGCCTCATAATCCCCTACGGCCCACAAGCCGTCTGGGTAATATTCAGCCCCCACACACACTTTTCTATACACTTTTCACACTTTTCAATACACTTTTTAAACCTTAATGTCAGCCTAATGGGCTGACTTTAGAATTTTCCTTTTAAATTTTCCAAACATGAAACAACATGATAATTTGGTTTGATCACTTTGTTGTCTAATTCTAATCAACTTGATTATGTGACGGACGCAAGAGGTGATGTCTACGGTGTCCTCTAGGCTGCAGTGCAATTGTGAGACAAATGTGTCAAAAAAAGAGTGCTTGAGATTTGAGAGGTGTTCACGTAGGGTTTTTTTTTTGTTTGTTCTTTTTAATTCGACAATCAGGAGAGTTTATATCAACTTATTTAGATCTCGATAATTCCACGCAAAGGCATACCATCCACATTAGGACTGATGAACTCACAAGAATTTAGTTTCGACCCTTGGTTAATTATGCGAGGAACAAACACCAATCAACCGGATTAACCTTTGAAACTCACGTTCACGTGGTATTTGCTCTTTGGGAAATGGTCTAAGGTTGAATCAATTCATGTTTTCTTGTTTGAATCTTATTTATAACTGAGAATCTACCTCAAAACGCGCGCATCGCCCTAAATCTCGGGTGTTTTGGCTAAATAATTGAGTCAAGTTATTTTTTTTGTCGTTATTTAATATTTTTTTCTCATTTGTTAGTTCTGCGTCAATTTTAATGGATTATTAATTCGTGAAAGAATTCTTTAAAGTACAAAATCGTCAACCAACTAAAAAGTCTGTAAATAAACAAAAAAATAATCCAAAAAGTATGTCTGTTTTAGATTATTTTTATATTTAGTGAAGTGTTTTAAAAATTTTGATCGTAATTTTTTACTTTTAAATTTCTCTCATCGAAATGAACCTATAATTCACATAAAAATGACAAAAAACTAACAAATGCAAAATAAATAAATAAATAAGGACAACAATAATCTTGCTCGCCAAAACACAATCAGATGTTGCAAATTTGGTGGAAACAAGGGCAAGGGGCAAATTGCTGGAACACAAAGGTTTTCAGCAATGGTGGGTTGCTACTTGCTAGCCAGTCGCCCGACAACATGTATTCCCCTTCGGCGAACATTTCCGTTGCGCCAAAAAAAAAAAAATGAAAAAAAGAAATGCTACGCAAAAGCTCAATTAAGACATTACACTGCCAAGAGTAGTTGTCCTAACGTGCGTGCAATGTTCGTATTAAATGGTACAATGATTCTACAAATTGGGTCCAATATGTTTTCACTGACAGTGCAATGCCGGGGGCCGAGGGCAGTGTTGTGTTGAAGTTTTTTTTTGGTTGTGTTTGGCATTTTGGGGAAAAAAGAAGAGTGGTCAATGAAGCATAATTCCATTTGTCCACTGAGTTATGAAAAGTGATGTAACTTGTAGTAAGGCTTGTTGTTGCTCGAGAAACATTATATTTTCGAGAATGTATTGGCTGATAGACAGTGGTGGAGCTAAAATTTTCTAACTGTCAGATCAATACCTAATTAATCTGATCTTTTTCATTTTTTTCTAAATACAAAAAATTAATAAGTCTTTGATAGCAAGGAAAAACACTAAAGTTGACCTTTAGGGCAGCGATTTAGGGTGTGTTCTTCAACAGATTTTTGGGACATAAAATCTCATATTTTATGACACTCCAATCTCAACACATAAAATGTAAAAGTGATTTTATGAGATTTTCATAAAATCCTCCTAAAATCTATAGGAAAACCACTACATTTTATCAGTTGAGAAAACAACTCTATTTTATCACCCCTCCATAAAATGTTCATTTTATGAGATTTTTCATAAAATGCACCCTAAAACCTATAGGAGAACAAGGCCTAATATGCACAAAGCGTTTTTGTAGTATCTATGAAAACAGAGAGAGAGATATTGAGCACTCTTTGTTGACTTTTTTTTTTTTTTTTTTTTCTATGCGTAAGAAGCTTACACGGTTACACCAAACCATACACGTGAGAACATAAAGTCGTGTTTTGTAAACACGATTTTAAAAAAGCACTCACATTATGTGTATGGTTCAGTGTAAGCTTCCTTGCACATAGCATTTTCTGTTTTTTTGTTCTTTTATTTTTTTAACCAAATGTCCAAACCAGCTTTAGCGTACCTCGATTGATCTCAAAATCTCAAACTTAACAAGTCAATGACCGAATAAACCTCTAGTGACCCTAAAATTTCTTAGATTGGCTATGAAAGTAAAAAACGCGAGCTTGAGGAAGGAAACCTTAATCCGTCTCGACCAACCCCTTGAGGATGCTAGTTATTTCATCTCTACTTGATCTCTTTAGGAGTTCTCAATATTTGATTTCACGGAGGGATTTTTAACAAGGGAAATGTCGATTATGAAACCGAAAACACCTTCAGTTACAATCTAACTTGCAATAGGCAGACTTATTTCATTCATAACAATGTCAGATTACGAGATAAAAAACAGCAATGCTTCAGATTACAAACGGACTATTTTTCTCACCTAATCTCACCATTTTTCAGGTTAGAAATGACACGAAACAACATGAAACTTGTTACCCGAAACAACATGAAACTTGTTTTTATGTACCATTTCTCACCTCTTTTATTCATCCAAAACAAGTCTCATTGAAAGCCACAATAACATGTCTTGCTTTTCTGCTCAGTAGAAACATACTTAGCCTGAACCAAAACAACATGATCAACAACTAGAACGATACCCGGACACCAAGCAATTCCATCAGCTGGGAAATGAACTGAGGGTGACCAGGCCAAGCCGCTCCGGTAACGAGATTCCCATCAGTGAAACAGCTGTCTATTGGATCAGGTTCTAGCCACTTTGCCCCAGCTAAGACTACCTGGAGTTTCACAGCCGGGTATGCCGTGCATTTCCTACCCTGCACATAAATTTGTCACCGAGTACATTAGATCGATAAATCATGATGTAACAACATCAGAATTACAGAGCAGGAACAACATCAGAATCATGATGTAACAAGACTTTCAAGGAATGATGGGCATAGCATTAACATTTTTTCTGATGCAAATCTTGGGAGGGAAAAACGGATGCTGTTGTTATATAGTATGGACAAAATATCCGTCTCATATAGAAGAATTATTCCAGACTAGAATTTGAGCTTTTCATCGCCGAGACTTGCATGTGGAAGAATTACATTCCTCGTAAATCAACACCTACACCCGACGCCAAGGACCAACTAAAATTTTTACACGTATCAAAGCAACTACCCCTGCGTTCCTATATGATGGTCCACCTTTCCCTTTTCAGATATTCCAAAATAATTGTCCAATTTGGAAAGTCAACATAAAAAGGTTTTTGCCCTTCTTCCTCAAATTCAATTAAGGTTCTTTTTATTGACAGTTTTGAATTGGAGGGGAATCTGAATTCCTTTGAGATTCTGGAAACCCCGCCCACTTTTACCTCCAGCTGGGAAACAATAATTTATGAGAACTCCAACAAAAGTTTCTCCAGTTCAAAAGTTTTGAGGGCAAAAGAGGAAAGTTAAAAATTATGTCTCCAATAATTACGAAGCACCATAAAAAGTTGGATTTCCGAAACGGAAATAACAAATAGGAACAGAGAGAGTACATGTTAGTTTCCCATGACACAATCAGCATGCTCTTCTAAATTTATGGACAATAAATCACTAAAAAAGTTAGAAATCAATGTACTAAACGAGTAAGCGAATGCAGATTTGCTTAGAAGATAATTAACCATCAACGTTCATTAATTTTAAAAAAGGAAGCACCAACAAAACATGAAAAACAGAAATTCAATGTATAGGAAGAATTTTTGATAATTTACCTTCAGAACACCAGCAGCAGCCAAAATCTGTTGTCCATGGCAGATTGATGCTACAGGCTTTTCAGCCTCCATGAACTCTTTTACCAATTTGATTACTGATCCATCTAGTGCCAGGTATTCCGGAGCTCGTCCTCCAGGGATCACAAGAGCATCATAGCTAGAAGCATCTATACCTTCAAAATTTGCTGTTAACATGAAATAATGGCCTGGTTTTTCAGTGTAAGTTTGGTCACCTTCAAAATCATGGACAGCCGTCGGGCATTTATCTCCCGCTGCCTTCTTGGGGCAAACAGCATCAACATGGCATCCAAGTGCTTGAAGAGACTGGAAAGGAACCATTATCTCATAGTCTTCCATGTAATCCTGCACAAGCAGGAAGGAGGCAACAGTTCTTCATAAACGTGCGTAGAATTGCAAACTAGCGCTGTCACAAATACAAGTTCGATAAGTGCTGAAATTTCACATTGACAAGTCGTTTGTACATTAGAAATTTCTTGTTCTATATACTTGACTTTGGCAGTTAATCTCTTTTATGTCAAGTACACTACATGAAATTGAAAACTCTTAGTGGTAGAAATATGGGGAAGCATAAATTTCAGTACCTCAGTTTTTGTTCCAAAAATTATATGTACATCCCATTCATTTAAAATGGACATATGTATAATATAAGGTCGCGAAAAGAGAGACCTATGTATAAAGTTCGTAAAAGGCCTCAACTCGCATATAAATCTGATTGAATGCATAATATAAGGCTGCCCGTTTCTGCTTGAACTTAACAGGCAGGAATTTATCTTACCCCACAGAGAAATAGAATCCGTTTCTCAGAACCCTTTATGGTGCCTCCGAGTGCCTTTACAATACGCTGGATGTATTCGGGATGACCTTTATAAAAAACCGCTGTTATGAGATTGCCATCAACAACGCATTCCGAATTGGTGACAGGTTCCACCCAAAGAGCACCTGCAGCAACAAGTGCAGGTTTCACCATTGGATATGCTGTGCACTTCCGACCTTTAAGATACCCTGCACCTGCTAATATCAGTAGCCCATGACAAATAGAGGCAATTGTTTTTCCAGACTCGCAAAATTTCTTCACCAAGTCTATGACAGACTCATTAACTGAGAGATATTCTGGAGCCCGTCCACCTGGAAGTAGCAACCCGTCATACTTGGTCACGTCAATATTATCGAATGTTGCATTCAGAGTGAAGTTATGACCTCTCGACTCAGAATAAGTCTGTACCCCATAAAAATGTTGGTATTTAGGAATAGATAAGAGGAGACAATGAAAAAAAATTCTTCAGGGTGTTGGACCAACTAAATGTAGTCATTCAAATTCACTTTGCAGTGTTGAAGTAAAGAAAAGGAAAATTAGCCTATCTGTATTTCCGAGGCAATTGCCCCTTAGTGGCAAAGTTCCACAGGGCAGTGCCACCTAATAGGGTATGTGCTGTGCACAGTACGCGTGCTGTGTGGCCCATTTGGAGCCCATCTCGGGTTCCTTTTTTTATCCAAATCATTCATTTTGTTCGTCTCGTCAAGTATGTGGTTCACATAGAAATTTATGTTGATCGGAGATCTTTAACTATGTTTCCAGACTGTATTTTTAATGAAACCGGAACACTCAAAGAAACTATTGTAGGTGATTTTTTTCTACAAAACAATAAGCAAAATGATCACCGGTCAAGTAGTTACCGATGTCCGATCAATATGAACTTTTACGCTAAAAAATGGGATATTCCATATTTTTAGGGAATAATGCAGACTTCAGTAACTTTCTTCTCCTAGTTGGAAAGGATGAGAAACCTAATCCATACCTATTGATAATAGCAAACAGAAAGGAAAACTAACATTGCTCTTACTAACATGTTCAAATACTCTACAGAAAACTAACCTAATCCATACCTATTGTTATGGATTTATAGTGAGTCGAGCTTTGATAATTACTCACTATTCGATTACCGCGGATTACAGTTGCGAATTACGATACACACAACTGGTGAACACAAACCTGATGACCAGAAAGCTGCTGAATTGCAGTGCGACAGATATCCCCAGCTTTCTTTCCAGGGCAAACTGCGTCAACTGACACTCCGTATGCTTGCAGTGCTTGAAATGGAACCATTACCTATAAACCCGCCGTAACAATCAAACACAAACACGAGCAGGGGCGGAACTATATATGTTTCAAATCGTTAAATTAAAACATTGATCATTTTTGTGCAACTTCCAAGTTCAAATCCTGATTCACCACTGAACACGAGCATATGTATACTGTATACATACAACATATACGTGTAGAGAGAGAACAGCACCTCGTAGTCTTCCATGTAGTCGCCGCACAGCATCAGTACGGCTCTCGGAGCTTCTGTATTCGACATTATAGAGAGAGAGAGAGAGAGAGAGGGATGTGATTGAAAATGTGTAGGAGTTTTTTGAGGAAGGAAGCTGATTAGTTTTATGGGACGAATCTCATCATTCACCAGCTTTACGATTATACTCCATTAACTAGTCGGGAACACATTATCCAGGCCGCCAAAATTGAAAATTCACAAGAAAAATAGGGCCCGGCTCCTCTGCAATAAAAAAAAATGTTTAAGAACTGAATCTACGATTCATTTCTCCATTTCTGAACGTTATTGAAGAAACTTTTCATCTACCCTGTCATCCTTCCCTCTACAATGGTACCGACCGCTGGTACCAACCACGTACCGACCGGCGTCGGGACCCCGTTGTGGGTCCAAACGATCAATCTGAACCGTTCATCCTTCTCAAATTTTGAATCAAATTGGGTGATTTTGGATCGAACTCATACAGTCATCCGATTGCCTCGATTCCCGCGGAAACTCACTCGGAATTCGATTTTGAGAAGGATAAACAGTTTGAATTGATTGTTTGGGACCCACAACGGGTCTGGACCCCATCTGTACACATGGGTCTGTACCCCTTGTTTCTCCGACAATTTACCTACGCAGACTCCTCTGCAATTAGTGGTTCCCTTTTAAAAAGAATCTTGCACGCAATCTTTGTGGTAAGAGTAGGTGAAATTCTATGGAGACCCCTCATCTATGCCTATTTTTCAATGAGACTTTCTAACCTTTAAAATTGCGTAAACAGACCCTCCATCTATCACCGTTAACCAACCAGAACCCTTCTGTCAAAAGACCATTAAAGTATCAATGACAAATGTTATAGATGAAAGGGTTGGTGTGGGGGATTTTTTTTTTTATAGATGAGGGGTCAATGTAGGCAATTATAAGGGGTAAAGTTGTCATTTCCTTCATTCCGTTAATAGAGTTAGCGGTTTTTTATTTCATATAGATTGAAGGTCTATTTAGGCGGTTCTAATTTAAGGGGGTCTCCGCGGAAAATAAGCACAAATGAGGGGGTCCGTAGAATTTCACCTAAGAGCATCTCCAAAAATGGACTTCGATTTGGATAACTATTGCTATATAGCAATCAAATAGGGTAAAATTGATATGGAGTATTCTATAACAATGTTGCTTTAATGGTGCAAATGTTTTTTTTTCACCTAATTTTCAATTCGGATTGTCATTTGTGGGTCCTTTGATGAGAGAGGTAGAAACAAAAGAGTATGCTAAATTATAGCAATAATATACCTTGTGTTATATTTGGTACAACATATAGCTATGCCCGCATTTCCTTTTGAAGGGGGTCATGTCACCACCAATTGCCAACAGTCTTTCTTCGGAATTATACGGAACAGGTCAATCTTCCCCTCCCATTTTGTTTTAGCAACTTATCCTAAGGTATCCTCACCAAGAGCTCCTCGGGGACGACAGAGGAAGTAACCCACCTGCAGTGACGGGGCGGCTTTTTTCTTTCGCAATAAGACTAGGACGATTATCCCTACCCTCAATAGCTTACGAGTTAAAGTCCATCCCTGGTCGGATACAGTTTCCTTTCAATTTCTCTTTTATAGCTATTACCCGAATACGCGCAAGTGTCCACACCCCCCAAACTGACTCGAAGAGGAATCCTTTCTCGCAATACGTAAATATAATATGTGATTTACCTCATCATTGGAGAACGGAATGTTGGAAAAATACAGTGGCAATCGCTAAATTCTAAAGAACAATTTTCATTGATAACAGTGGATGAAAATTGCATGAACAGAAATGTAATATGCTTAACAGAAACGAAAACTTTATACAATCAGTAGATCGGAAATTGGAAGGCCGAGTCGTGTGAAACCACACTCTCCTTAACAAAGATGCGCCGCCTACTGTATGTGTTGTAGGATGAATCGACATCTTCGTCCCAGGATAAAACGGCTAGTACCACTAACCACCGGAACACCACCGTTGGTAACCTTGGCGAACTAACTGGCGTCTGCCTCTCTCTCTCTCTCTCTCTCTCTCAAAGACGAATTTCAGAGCTTGTAGTGTTAGACGAATTTCTGATGATACCACATATGGCAGAGCTGCCCTTTTATTGCTGAAGGAGGAGCTGGAGTATTGAAAACGAGATTAATGGGGGAGCCTCCCTATTCTATAACTTCCACCTTCAATACGAATTTGAATAGGTTTGAAATCTGCCATAATCTCCACTTTCATGAAGGGAGTTACCAAGCGTTTATTACATAACGTTTTGAATCCGTGGGTGGACTCAGTTACCTCGGGAGACCTTCCGAGTGCCCCGATTTCATTCACATATTTCCAACACGGAATTTAGAACTTAATGCTATAATATGAATATAGCAATATATATATACGGAAATCTTCTTATCCACACCTCACAGAAATAAGAAAAAAATGGTTTTTTTTGAGTTGCAAATTTTTTTTGGAAAATCCGATCCATCCAATGTGTTCAGAAGGTGTTTTCAAGGGTCCACGCGGAAAATCTTCAAAAAAAAAATACCGGGAAGGGCTTGATCCAAGCAGTTTTCGCAAAAACTGTATTTATATATTTTTGCGAAAACTGCTTGGATCAAGCCCTTCTCGGTATTTTTTTTTGAAGATTTTCCGTGAGGACCCTTGAAAACACCTACTGAACACATTGGACAGATCGGATCGTCAAAAAAAAATTTGGATCAAAAATCCGGAAATCAAAAGTCCAGATAAGAAACGGAACCTATATATATATATATAGCATGTGATCGGAGATGCTCTAACTTGCCATTGAAAACGCTTTAAGATTCTTTAAAAAAGAGTTTAAACATTAACCACTCTTTTTGAACTACCATGATCACATGAAAGGCTTTCAGCCGTCTAACTCAGACACGAGAAAAGCCTATTTCAAGAAATTATTGCGCAACTTGACTCTCAGAGTACTATGCTTCCAGTACGAGTCGAACTAGAATTTCTGTTTGCTAATAACCACTTCCATATCCCTATGTGACTATGTGCGATTCTTTTTGAATTCGTATGTGATATTGAATGGCCGTAATTTTCGGCCCGTATTTGGAATTTATATGCGGCTAATTTTAAATGGAAATGAAAATATGATTACAAAATCAAATTCGTTCAAGGAAGTTAAGAAAGTCAGGGCTGACCTCAAACTTGGTTAGTAGAAGAGGAGAAGCAAGAGCTTTGAATTTTGATTAACCAAATCGATGATTCTCAATTCCGACCTCAAGCTCGGACAACCGTCTCCTAGGACATAGTCAAACAATCTAAGGAAGACGTAGTTAAGGGGACCATGGTGTACCTTGGGACACAACAAACTGTTGTGCCATTCAAACGGGCATCATCCTAAGCCCAAACACATAATCCGAACAGTTCATTTTGCAGAGCTCGATATGTTTAATAATATTGCGAAAAATCAAGTCGATCGGATATCATTAGCCTAGTAATAAATTGGAGCCGATTCTAGTCTTCATTTTATGCTTTCGAGTTCGGACCTCCTTTTCCGTATGCAATTTTGTAACTTACGTATCTCTTTAGACTCAATTTTGGGCAAGTGGTGGCTAACTCATGCCGTCATGCGGTAGAGCTCTTGGATGCCCCACACTACATCCCGTGATTGAGTCTCATTCCCCCCTCCCCCCACACTGCATCCCGGGATTGAGTCTCATTCCCAGCTCCCCCATGTAACAGATTAGGAATGACGAATGACAAAAAAAAAAAGGACTCAGTTTTCAATATTCCTTTTTCTCACCGTGGACAAAAAAAAAAAAAAAAGGGAACAATTTTAGTGATTTTGGTTTTTTGTACTCCCTTTTCTTCGTGCCTTTAATTGTTTTGAGATTATGCGTAGTAGATTGTTTGAAACACTTTTTTTCCAGCCACACAACAGAATAAAAAGAACACCAAAATTAAACCAACGTTGAAGAGAAATGTTACATTCACGAACACTTACATAAATACTTGGGTGATGTGCAGGCTCTACAAACATGGGGGTGATCAAACAAGCCAAATGAGCTGAGAAGTAATTGTTCAAGCTTGGTTTGACAATTTAACGAGCTTCAGAATATGTTAAAGCTTTTAACTTTTTTACAAGACGAGGCGATCACAAATAAACTTTAATTGAGTTGAACACGAGTCAATTTTTCGAGTAGCATAGATGTTTGATTTGTTCATGTAGCAAACAATCATCGAAACCCCTTACTGACTGCCATACTCTATCTCGACCAACCCTTTTGGGGTGGTTCATTATTTTCACCTCTATTTGATTTTTCAGGAAGTTCCCAGTATTGAATTTATGGAGAGACATGTAACAAGAAAATAACGATGATGAAATCGAAAAGACCTTCAGCTTCAGTTTAACTTGCAGTAGGCAGACTATAATTTCGTCCATAGATGCTATCAGACAACGAAATAAAAAACAGCGATGGTCCTTATGTGTGGAATCCCAAAAAAAAGAGTCAACAATACCAATGATATAACCAACGATACGAAACCACTAGGAGCACACGAATGGTCAAAACAAACTAGTAGTATAAGCACAACTGAAAACGACAATGCATGAAGCCCGACACAAATAGGGTACAGTATGAAAGCACCAAGCATTACAGCACATGAAATGCCATACCTTATTTTTCTCACAAAAAGCCTCTTTGGATGGTGAGAAATGTGAGAAATGGAAGGACTCTGTTTTCTCACCTAATCTCACCATTTTTCTGGGGAGAAAGGACATGAAACAACATGAAGCTTGTATGTGTGTACCATTTCTCACCTCTTTTATTCATCCAAACAAGTCTGACTTCATTTTTCTCCTCACCAAACCCCTAAGTCCTATGGGTCTTAGGTGTACTCACAGAAAGCCACATAAACATGTTTCAGTTTCTCTTCAGCAGATACATACCAGTGAGAACCAAAACAGCATGATTAACAACTAAAACGACACCTTGACACCAAGCAACGACATAAGCTGAGAAATAAACTGAGGGTGACCAGGCCAAGCTGCTCCAGTTACCAGATTCCCATCAGTAAAACAGCGGTCTATTGGATCCGGTTCTAACCACTTTGCCCCAGATAAGACTACTTGGAGTTTCACAGCCGGGTATGCTGTACATTTCCTACCCTGCACAGAAATTTGTCGCCAAGTAAATTAGATTGATAAAGACCATGAACAACATCAGATTCATGATGCAACAAGACTTTCAGGAATGATGTGCACAGCATTTACAATTTTCCTGATGCAAGTCTTGGGAGGGGAAAAAACGGACACCGATATTATGGTCTGGAATTTGGATAAAACATCCTTCTCATTTATGGAAGAATTATTCCACTTTGACTGGCATCTTAATCTTGATATTATTCCATCACTGAGACTGGCACGTAGAGGAATTGTAGTCCTCATAAATCAACACATACACCCAAGGCCAAGCACCGACTAAATTTTTGACACATAATAATCTAAATTTTTGGAAACTAAATCACTAAAAAAGTTAGAAATCAGTTCACTGAATAAGGGCGCGCGTATTTGCTCTGGAAGATAATTAACCATCAATATGAATAAAATTTTAAAAAGGACGTACTAACAAAACATAGAAAACAGAAATTCAGTGTATAGCAAGAATGTTGAGAATTTACCTTTAGAACACCAGCAGCAGCCAAAATCTGTTGTCCATGGCAGATTGATGCTACTGGCTTTTCAGCCTCCATGAATTCTTTCACCAATTTAATAACTGATCCATCTAGTGCCAGATATTCTGGAGCGCGGCCTCCAGGGATCACAAGAGCATCATAGCTAGAAGCATCTATACCGTCAAAATTAGCTGTTATAGTGAAATCATGGCCCGGCTTTTCAGTGTAAGTTTGGTCACCTTCGAAATCATGGACTGCTGTCGGGCATTTATCACCCGCTGCCTTCTTGGGGCAAACAGCATCCACATGGCATCCAAGAGCTTGAAGGGACTGGAAAGGAACCATTACCTCATAGTCTTCCATGTAATCCTGCAAAAGCAGAAAAGGGGTGGAAAATCTTCATAAAAGTGCTTAAATTGACCAGTGGTGTAACACATACAAGTTCAATAAGTTCTGAAAATCCACATCACGAAGTAGTTTGTACCCTTTCTTGTTAAAACAAAATCCTTATGTTGTTTATTCCAGATTTTCAAGGATATGTCCACACCAAGAACATACCCATAATGTCAAAGACTACATTGCAAACCAAACAAATTGAAGTACGTCATTCCTAATAACATAATGGAAATGGACTTGCATGCAGTAGAGTAAATGCGAACTTCCGTTGCAGCACTCTGGATCAATTGAATGACAAAGCTCGCTCTGTCATCGATTGTCGAACTTTAATTACAAAATGTAAGCAACAACATAGTAAGTAGTTTATGCAAAGACAGAAATCACTAAATTATATAACTCAAAGTCTCAAAGGGTCAAAATAAAAAATATGTCGTCACATTATGTGCAAGGAGCAGAACTTGTGTGTTAAGGCCGACATGCCCTGCCGACTCTGTGTTCAAATGCCACATTTCGAGAAATTTGCAAGATTCTTTCATAATATATTTCACTTTTTCAGCAGGTGATCTCTTATTGCGAAAGTAAACTTCTAAAATATAAGAAATATGGGAAAGCATACATTTGAGGACCTCACTTTTAGTTCCAAGCAAAATAAGTATATCCATTCAATTAAAGAGGATGGATGACAATAGAAGTTGGCATTATCCAATAGGAATATCCGCCTTGAAGAAATTAATTGATGCCAATGAACATTCAACCTCCACAACAATACTTGTAAATTGAAAGAAAAAAGGAAGCGTTATCTAAGAAAATAAGAACATTCAAGACTTAAACGTGTATGAGGGCTCATTCTACGCAGAAAAAGTTAGGTAAATAAACAGTTTCAACATTCATGTTACTGTAAGATAAATCCCCCTCAAAGTTGTCCTATCGCTTATTTTAAGGGGTATCTGATATGTGGTTTCCATAAAAGGTTTTGGTGAAAGAGAACTCATTTCAGCTTCATGTTTTATTGGTCTAGTTCTACCTGCCAACGTTGCAAGTGCCGTCCATGTAAGGTATACATGCAGGGGTCACGAAAACAGGGATCAAAACGTTAAAAATGTATAGGAAAAAGCCACAACTTGCATATAAGTCTGTTTGAACAAACAATACAAGGATGATACAAGGCTACCCTTTTCTGCTTGAACTTAAACAAGAGGAATATAACTTACCCCACAGAGAAATAGAATACGTTTCTCAGAACCTTTTATGGTGCCTCCTAGTGCCTTTACAAAAAGCTGGATGAATTCAGGATGACTTTCATATGTAACCCCAGTTATGATATTCTCATGAACAGCACATGCCGACATGGTGTCCGGTTCCACCCAATGAGCACCAGCAGCAACGAGCACAGGTTTCACCGAAGGATATGCTGTGCACTTCCGACCTTTAACAGACCCTGCACCTGCCAATATCAGTTGCCCATGGCAAATAGAGGCAATTGGTTTTCCAGAGTCGCAAAATTTCTTCACCAAGTCTGTAACAGAATCATTCACAGAGAGATATTCTGGAGCCCGTCCGCCTGGAATTACCAAGCCGTCATATTTGCCCACTTCAATACCATCAAATGTTGCATTCAGAGTGAAGTTATGACCCCTCGACTCAGAATAAGTCTGTATCCCATAAAGTGTTGAAGTGTGATTAGGAATAGATAAAAGGAGGCAATGAAAACAATTCTTTAGGGTGTTAGACCAACTAAACATACTCATTCCAATTCAATTACCTGCAGTGCTGAAGTATTAAAGAAAAGGATTAGCCTATCTGTTTTCCCAAAGCAATGGCCCCTTAGTGGCAAAGTTCCACAGGGCAGATCAGCAATGTCATCAAAAAAACCCACTAGGTATATATCCATGGCAAAAACCGAGAAATTCAAGATTTCTACAGAGTAATGCAGAATTCAGTAACTCTCTTCTCCTAGTTGAAATGGATGAGCAACCTAATCCATACCTATAGATAAAAGCAAACAGAAAGGAAAACTAAACTGGCTCTTAGCATGAAAATGTGCGACACATGATGCTAGTGCATCTGGACCAAGAAAAAACCTTTCCCAAAAAATGCAGAAAGAATGCTTGATTCACATATGATATGATAGGTAATTGCAAGTAACATTGTGAACACAAAAGCCCAGCTTCGATGAAGATTAATCACTGAACCTCAAACTTGAAGAAAGAGTTTCTATACAAGTCAACTTTTAAACCTTATACCCTAGACCTTTTACTACTTACTTTGTCGTGTCTGTGACCCCTAAATGCTGCAACAGTGATCATGCAATCAGAAGTCTGAGTTGAACTGTGTCTTAGAAAACTCAGAAAAGAGCAATTCCAATACAAGTCATTATCCAATTTTGATGCCGACATTCATAGAAGTCAAATTTACAAAGTTGTGCACTTCATTTATTGCAATCTCACACACCAAATAGCTTATCTAGACCTTCAACGGAAATTATATCCCACATGACCCCAAAACCTTTTTATATGGGGATCCAACTTCAAGGGATAATCTAAATAACATGCCCCAACCCAATTGATTTCAACAGCCCTTACAATTCCTTGATGGCCAACCACCAATATAAATAAGGCTATCATAGATGGAGGCCATAGGGAACGTTAGCCCATCAATATGGGATACGCTAACACTCTCGCACCTCACACGCCAAGAGAGTGCACTATGGCACAACTTAACAGAGTGCACTTATGGCACAAGCAAATAGAGACTCAACCAAGAATGTCCTACCCAAAAGGCTTTAAAAGCGTATTTCTAATATCTTGTTAAATCATACACCTCAAAATCATTATAGAGGTAATAATTAATCATTGTCGGACAAGCTCCAACGCAAAAAACAACCAAACCGATCCTTGAATCTCAATCAATTTGGGGCGGCTATATGAATCCGCTCCATTGAGTTCTGTCAAGGACATCGTGTTCTGAGTATCTAAGAAACCTAAGTCATAATAAATTACCACCTCTAAAGTAAATTTTGGTCTACCCATTCCCTTAATGCTACCATCCACTCCTCCTGACTACCACATTGACCGATCAACAATAGACATGTCCAAAAGACCTTAATCTGTTCTCTCTCATCTATTATTCTATCGGCCATCCCATGACACTTGTCTTCTCTAATTGTATCTCGCAAAGTCTTACCACACATCCATCTCAACATTCTCATTTCAGCCTCACTCATCTTACTCGCATGTTGTTTCCTAGTAACCTATGTAGCACGGACACTTCGGGGACACTCTAAATAATGCACCAGACGCTCTCAGGACACTCGCAATACAGGTTGGGGGTGTTAAATGAACTAGTAGACGCTTATAAAGTTGGGGTGTTAAACGAACTAGTAGACACTTGTTAAAGCTTATAAAATTTGGTATTATATATGATCATTTATTAATATAGAGAGTTAGAGACACATAGATGGTGAAACACTTTTTGTAGGAATACTTTTGTGAGCGGTATGAGGAAAATAAGATTTAAGGAACATATAGTGTTACATAATTATAATTAGAGCCTTTTATTAATAAAATGAAATAAATAATATTTTTTTAAAGAGTATCCCCAGCATGCCGTCTCCTCCATTTTTTTGGAATTTGCGTGTCGAAGTGCCGGTGTTGTGTTAAGTGTCCGTGTCAGTGCTACATAGTTAATAACCCAACACTCGGTGCCATACAATTCGACAAAATTCCCACACAACTTTGTGGCTATCCAGCGGTCACACAAACCTCCCAATGCACTGTACCACTTGACCCATCCAACTTTTTTTTACTCTGAATGGCCTTGACCTGTCCAACTTCTATTCTATATATCACATCTTCCAACAAACTAAGTTAAATAAAGTCCATATCGTTCTGCCTAAAGACAAAATATGAAGCTTTATAAACCGTAAAATACATAGACGAGGAGATTTTTTTTTAGGCCCTTATCCTCGTTGCGCCTCCTTATCAGTATATGAGCCAAGATACAGGCTCCAACTGAAAAAACTGTGACAAATTCAAACACAGCCCTGAAAACATTTCTAGAAGCATCTCCAATCCGCACCCTTTTTTCTATCCAAACTCAAAAATTGAGTGAAGCGCTAAAAATCCATCTCCAATGACATTTCTAAGAGCATCTGAACTACTCTTCTCACTTTCTTATCATTTACAAATGTGCCATTTTGGCCCAAATTTTGTTGGGAAAACATAGAATGCAATAGATTTGGGTAAAATACGCGTTTAGCATTGGAAAAGGCATACCCAAATGGATTTGACCCTAATTTTTACCCAAACTTGGGTAAAAATATGGGTCTAGACTGGAAATGCTCAAACGGGTATCAAACTTTGAGGGATACTCTGAATAACATGGTTCAATTTCAATGGTCCATCCCTTGCTAGATCCCCCACTTGCCAACATACAAACACTGATAAATAGCCATATTCAGAATACTCAACGATTCTACTAATTGAGTACAAGTGAGTCACATAAAGTTAGTAAAAACAGTAGTTAAAAACATACCTGATGACCAGAAGATTGATGAATAGCGGTGCGACAGAAATCCCCCGCTTTCTTTCCAGGGCAAACTGCGTCGACTGACACTCCGTATGCTTGCAATGCTTGAAACGGAACCATCGCCTGTACATATCCGCAATCGTCAAACAAAAAATTCATATATCTACAGCATATATGGGTTGAGAGAGAGAGAGAGAGAGAGAGAGAGAGAATAACACCTCGTAGTCTTCCATGTAGTCGCCGCAGAGCATCAGTACGGTTCTATGAGCTTCAGTATTCGCCATGAGAGAGAGAGAGAGAGAGAGAGAGGTGGCAGTGTGGAGGAGTTTTTTGAGGGAGTGATCCTGATTGTAGAACTTTAGCGCAAATGCGAACAGGTATATATGTGTGATGGTCGTAGTTTTGATGTGGCTATGGGGGAGTTATTAATTGGCCTGAAATTCAGCTGAAATTACGGAGAGATGAGCATAGAGATCGGTGTTCTGTCATAGCATTTGCTGAGATGGGATCATGGGAGTTTAACACGAGGAGCCAAAAATAAATAAAAAGGCCAACTACTGAAAACAAAACTCTCCAACGGAAAAGGTTCTGGCAGGTTCTACCAGGGGCAAAAAAAATTAGTGCGGGTGGGCACGGCCACTTGGTGTCGAGTACAATCTCAACCGTTTAAAAGTGTTTTGGATAGTTTTAAACGGTCGAGATGTTTGCTTGGACACCATTTAGGATGGTTTCTGCTCGGCATTGAAGAATTTCTCCTGCAAGGGAGACCCCAGTCAACATTTCCATTTTTCCTGGAAAAAATCTTTCCCGCGTCCCATCTTTTAATTTAGATTTCGAAAAATATATAATATGGGTCTTGTTTGATAATCTTTTAGTTTTGTCATACAAAAGTTATAAAATCATAAAAAATACAGTTATAGAAGATATAAGCAATTGAAAATTTGTATAAGATGAAACAAATTGGGATGAAAGTAGGAATGGTAACGGGTCGGTTTGGATCGGGGATGCTCCTTCAAAATCCGATCTTCAAATTCCTCGCTCACCTCTATACGTATACCTATACCCAATTGAGGATACTGAAATGCCACCAAATCCATTATGGAGTGAGTATTTTTTTTCCCTCTAGCCAGTTGTTTGAATGAGAGATAGTTTTAAGTGGATACTATATATGAATTATGCACGGAGATACTATATATGAATTATGCACGAAGGATAGACCTACATTGTTGTGACAATTATAAAAATGGACAAAATAGTACTCAGGGTCCATTCTTTTGTCTTTTTGATTTTTCGAGTTTTTGTTCATATTCTCTGAATTTTTATTAGATTCACGATATGTTTTGAATTAATCATTTGTCTTAGCAGGAGGAATCTGAGAGTAAAAAATTATGAAAAAAAAATTCACCAAACGCGAAAAAAGTACCAAATAGTTGTATTTTTGCCTTTTTTCTAAAGTGTCATCCTACATGAACTTTTCTCACTTCGATCCACATTTTTATACTTTTTTGATTCCTCTCACCAATACAAATAATTAATCCCAAAAATTATAGTGAGAAGTTAAACATTATAAATAATGTTGCACGTTTTTTACTCAAGTGAAAATCACATCTCTTTTATCCAAATTCAAGAAGGGTGTGTGTTTAAGTCACACTGGAAAGATTTTCTGACAATTGCACCCTTCATCCACTTTTGTTGCACTCTACATTGACAACGGTTGCACTCCTTAACAAATTCATTGCACTCGAAATCACATATTCAAGAAGGGGGTATTTCGGTCAACATTATTATGGGTTCCATGTATATGCAATTAAATTTGTGCATTTCATGTATATGCAATTTCTAAAAAGTGATTCATGTCTTTGCAATTAATTGCCCCTACTATCATTTTAGAGCAATTTTCCCAAACATAAATTTTTGCTCTGTTCGGGGTACGGGGTCCGTAGATTTTAGGGGTGTTGGCCTTGGGTGTGGTGAGGGGTACTTACTGCGATTTCAGAAAATTCAAGGGGGTGTTGCTGAAATTTACCCTAGAAAGAACAAACAATCCAACTCTTTCTTTTCCCCAGCGGGGAGCGTCCACAAATTGCAATCTCCAGAAAAATGGAACTCGCCGCCGACGCTCGAAACCACGCCCCCAAACGCAAGCGCCCCGCCACCGCCTACGACGACTCCGACTCCCCCGCCTTCCTCCCACCGCCCGCCGCTCAATACAACAACGGCGTCGACCTCTCCCTCCTCGAAGCCATCGAAAACTCCCAAACCTCCGCCGTCGAAGTCCTCGACTCCAAAACCCTAAAAAAACTCGTCCTCTCCTTCGAACGCAAACTCAAGGACAACATCGAGGCCCGACTGAAGTACCCCGCCCAACCGGAAAAATTCGCCGACTCCGAAATCGACCTCCACGATGAGATCGAGAAGCTCAAAATCCTCACCGGCGGGCCTGAACTCTACCCGGACCTAGTCCACCTCAACACAATCCCGTCCCTCCTAGGCCTACTCACCCACGACAACACCGACATAGCCAACGACGTCGTTGGACTGCTCGAAGAACTGACGGACGAGGACGTTTTGGAAGATAACGACGAGCCAGCTTTAGTTTTAGTTGACGCGTTGATTGAGAACAATGTGCTTGAGTTGTTGGTGCAGAATTTACTTCGGTTATCGGAGGGGGATGCGGATGAGGCGGCGGCGGTGCATAGTACGCTTGCGACGATTGAGAATTTGATTGAGGTGAAGCCGGCGGTAGCGGAGTTGGTGTGTGAGAAGACGAAGTTGATGAGGTGGTTGTTGGGGAAGATTAAGGTGAGGGAGTTTGATGGGAGTAAGCAGTATGCGTCGGAGATTTTGGCGATTTTGTTGCAGAATAGTACTGCCAATCAGAAGAGGTGAGGGCAATTTTTCACTTGAATTCCTTTTTCTATATGCTTGTTCAGTTTAGTTTTTCAGTAGACTTTGTTATTGCTTCTCGAAATAGAACTCTGTTGCAGTCGGTGGCAGATGCGCGATTGGTATTTAGCAGGGCCCCAAACCACATGTATTTCTACATTACTAAGAAAAATCTCTTTCATAATATATACTGCTAGTTGCTAGGTTTGATAACGAGATGAGATTGTGTGTATCTAGTATGTACATAGCCGCCATTTAATTTTCTATATGCAACCAAAAAATGGCTTATGACTTCATATTTTAGGGGTTTTTCTGTACACATATAGAGGAACCTTATGATTTTTTTTTTCCCCGAGGGACTTGCTGGGGCTGATTCCACAGAGTTTTTACAAATTGACCTGAAAAACTAATATGATTAGTGAGAATATTTGGAGTCATGCAGGGGCCTGGCAACCCCCGATACCCCTTTGTATCTGCCCCTGGTTGCAGTTTTGTACTTGGATTTCCTGTATTTTCTTGTTTAGTTGATTCATTAGCATTTTGCATTGATTTTTGATATGTAGTATTGGTGTACTATATTTGGTCGCCTGAGTATTGTTGGTGCAATTTGTTCATTGTAGTGTTTGTTCAGTTTATTCAATAGACATTTTTGTTGATTTTCGAAAGCAAACTCTTTTTTGTTCATGATTGATGGCTATAGGTGCAATTTATGCTTGATTCCTTTTATATCTTCTTGTTTATTCACTTAAATTTCCTACTTCATTTCTTTTCGGACCGAAACTATGGTTTCCAATTGTCCAGCTGTAGTTTCTATTTGTGCTTGAATTCCTTAGCATCTGCTTGTTCAGTTAATTCAATATCCTCTTTTTTCATTGCTTTTCGAAATGAAACTCTGTGTTTTAATTATCCGCTTTAGGTTGGGGCAGATAAACGGTGTGGACGTGGTGTTGCAGGCGGTGGCGATGTACAAGTCGCGGGACCCGAAAACGCCAGACGAGGAGGAGATGGTGGAGAACTTGTTTGATTGCTTGTGTTGTTTGTTGATGCCCTTGGAAAACAAAGAGAAGTTTGTAAAGGCTGAAGGGGTGGAACTGATGATCATTGTCATGAATCAGAAGAAATCATGTTATGGGTCGGCAATTAGGGCACTTGATTTTGCAATGACAAATTATCCTCCGGCTTGCGAACGGTTTGTGGATGTGATGGGGTTGAAGACTGCCTTTCCTGCTTTCATGGGTAAGGCAAGTTCTAGTTTCCCTTTTTTATTGTCTTCAGTAGAATAAAACTTACTGAAATGTTATTTTCTAGTAATTTACTAAAATCAGAAGATAAGACACTCAGCAGATCAACTCTAAATTTATAGGGACTGCTTCAGCCTGTTTCTCCCCTTCTTTCATGCTGTCAGGAGTTTTATTAGCCTGTTGCTGGCTTGACCAGGCGATTTCCATGACCGTTTGAATGATAGAAATATACCTTAGACTTAGAGATTGTCACTCATAGGATTGGTAGTTTTAACGTTTAAGTTCCGCACTTCCCCTAGAGGGCCAAGATGCACTTCACTACTTCAGAGACTTCAGCCTTGCCACAACATGACAGAATGCTTCACCATTGAATAGTAAGAACACTTAACTACTGCTGCTGACGCAGATGATTTTCATGTCACTGAACCCTTTTTGTTTTCCTTGTTCTGCAATGGTGTCTTTCTGTTGGTGAGCACTTTGAAATGCGATCTGTTTAGTTTTCAACTTTGGTTACCCAACTAGCGTGTATGTCTATTTGGTTCATGTTAAACTACTTGGCTGTGTCTTGATGTTAGTGACAATCGTAACGTGTTTCATTGTTGGCATCCAGATTCCCATGAACAAGAATATGAAGAAACGGTTTAAAGAGGAGTTGGAAGAGCGCATTGTATCATTGATTGCATCATTATTTGGTAAGTAGGCTGATGAATTTTAGTGATTGAAAAGTTTGTTTGGGAAACGAGGTATATAAGTTGGATGGATTAGGTGTATCGTTTCATTTATGATAAATCTTGCTCTATCATTTTGTATATCTTGCATAGTTGTAGTTAACTGTCATCGGTTTATGTTCAACTGTCATCGCTTTATGTTTAAATCTCATTGCTTTATGTTACGATGGCAAGATATCATGACTCTGTGTATGTTTCATGAGAAATCCCTTCTTGTAAATAATAGAGGAAATTTTTGTAGTGTGGATAATATCTGACTTCCGTCTTATGCCTATCGTGTTTGTCTTGGTCTTCTGCATAGTTAGAGAGGGGGTAACATCTCCTGCGGTACTTAGTTTTGGAGATCATTCTTGTAAGACCCCAACTTGTCCCACATCGTTGGGAGAAGAGAAATGAAATTCATTTATAAGGTAACCCCAAGTAGCTACTTTATAGCTCGAGGTTAACCTTTTGAGCCACTTGGGTTGGGCGGGTCGTTACAGTTGGTATCAGAGTACAACCATAGTCTACATAGTGGAGGCCACCTCTAGGGTCTGATACGAGCTTGATGATGTGCTGTTAGAGCTGAGTGCCACACCATGGCCACCAGGGGGAAAGTTACTGGGCCAATGCACAGAGGACGTTGCATCATAAGGTTGCGAGATTGTAAGACCCCAACTTGTCCCACATTGGTGGAATTCATATATAAGGCAACCTGAGCAATTATTGTATAACTCGAGGTTAATTTTTGAGCCACGTGATTAGGCTAAGAGTTAGCAGTTCAGTCGGGGCGTGTCGTTACTTTTCTAACGTAAAAGTCAAAACCCTGCCAATTGTGAGTCCTGGATAGCGGATGCAGTTCATTATATTAGTGTAGTTCTAGCATCTTTGATCTATTTTGGCGTTGATTTGGGTTACAAACTTACAGTTCATCTTCTAAGATTGCATCCTCTAAAGTTATATTCATTTGTCATTCATGCTAGCATCCACTTTGATTTTCTTTCCAAAAGTGAGACTTTATAATCTTTGGGATTTGAAAAGAGGTTAATGTGTGCCATGATTGCACTGAAATACCTGTTTACGTGAAAGATTTCTGTTTCTGCCTTCTCTTTTTTAATTGAAGAGTCTGTAACTCTGTCAATGGAGTATGCTTTAGGAAAGTCAGGTAAAATCCCAAAGCTAATTGTACAAGTTCATATTTTTTTTTTCTGTAATTACCTAAAAAGAGAAAGTGTCAAAGAATCATCATGTTTGATTGAGAGAGGATTATTTTGGTTCCAAGGGTTGTCGGAATTTTTTTCAACAAGGTCCAAAAAAGTTGCCTTACTTGTAATTGGTGGATCCATTTTGAACTTTTCAGTGCATGCCAATGTAATGAATTTATGTGTTAGGGTTATCTTTTGACCTCATATTTTTAAGTTGCATGCACGTGTTGGATAGTTTGTAGTTTGCACTTTCTGCTTTGGGGTGCTTCTGTTTCCCGTAATGATCATTATCTATTAAATTTTCTATGAAACAGGTGGAATTTTGAGGGGTTCTAGAAAGGAACGGTTGCTGAGTAAATTTGTGGAAAATGAGTGTGAAAAGATAGACCGGCTTATGGAGCTCTATATGAGGTGATTGCTCAACTCTTATCTCTCCCAATATCTGAAGGACGAAATTACAGTCTTTAATAATCCCCTTTCCCAGAAGAACCTGGAGTGGTTTTCATTGTATTAGCGTGTTCTGAGATTTATTTGTTTCTTTTATCTAGATATTCTAATAGAGTGAAAGCAGAGACTGAACGTCTGGACCAGCTTGAACTTGATGATTTAGAGGTTATTTTCCTTTTTTGGATATCTTATTTTTGCCATTATCTGTTTTAACAACTCTATCTCTTTGCTTTACAATATATTTCTCATTTACATGGTTTACTAATGCAGATGGACGAAGAGGAAAAATACAATCGAAGGCTAGAATCTGGACTTTACA
Source organism: Vaccinium vitis-idaea (assembly GCA_963854785.1). Classification (NCBI taxonomy): domain Eukaryota; kingdom Viridiplantae; phylum Streptophyta; class Magnoliopsida; order Ericales; family Ericaceae; genus Vaccinium; species Vaccinium vitis-idaea. The sequence continues at coordinate 3,296,763 of OY978226.1, read as the reverse complement.
CTCTTCAGGTTAGATATTTGTTTTGGTCTTCCCTTCTCTACAGTCTTTCTAATGAACGTCAATTCTTCAATATAGTTCATACACAAGGTTATAGTAATATACTCCAAAATTGAAGAAGGGTTGTTGCTCTGATCGCATCCAGTTATTAGTTCATTACTAGCTGTAGTAACGGAAGTGAGAAAATCTTATGAATGTTGTCCGGATAAAGCACTCAGCTAGACTGGGGGTATGTTAGGGACACAGATGAATGACAGTGGCCTCTAAGAATGGGATACCCTTACATTGTCTGGTTTTGTTGTAGATTTGAATAGGAGCTCAAGTTGTGAGTTAGTTTAGCGGCTTTTAGTCATGATTAGGTCAACTCTTCTTGTGACTTGTTTGGTCGTGGTTGTATTCTGTAAGAAACCATTCATGTTTGTTGGCATAAGTAAGGGTGATCATATAAGATTAATGGAAAAGGGTTAAAGGAGATTCCGCTTGTAGACAAAAAAAGAAACAAACACTCCATTTCAGAAAAAATTCCCAAGGACAATAATAGGCCTCCTTTACTTACAAATAAAGGGTGTCAACGAAATCTATCAAACAATCTATAAAGGGTTCGCAAGCCAAATACCAAAAATAATCAAGCAGCCGCTAAGTGTGATATCCACTTCGTTAGGCTATATTGAACCACATGTTTATACATCTTGTGTATACAGATCCCTTTAGCTCTGATTATTCTCATTTTATAGGATTTATCGGTGACAAGTTAGATACACTTCAATTTACCAAAAAAAAGTGTGATATCCACTCACCCACAACATGGAATGATCTTGTATTCTGTTCCCGCCAAATAAACCAGGTGAGGCACATCGGAGTAAGCAGTGAAAGCCATGTTACATGAATCGGGTGTGGGAATAAATATAGGGTTGGACACATCGAATTCCTAGGTTTGGGATGCCCGGACTCGGTAAAGAAGAACCAAAAAGAATTGGGGAGCTTGTTTTAATTTATATCAAGGTAGATACTTCGACCATGTTGATGTAGGCCTTTGTTGCTACGCATGTAGTTCGATTGTTGTAAACATAGCGGAATGGTTTGGGTCAGCTAACCTTATTCTCCTTGACAGCTCTTGATTTATTTATTTTACTGGTTAAAGCTACCCGTTATTCAGTGTCTTAACATCTATTATGCTTGATCCTGCAGTTGATTGCTGTCATTTTGGGTCATCTTTGGACATCTGAGTAAGTTTTGGCTTCTAGATTATGTTGTTACCCTCTCTTCCTAATTGGTTTTTATTTGTAGACGTCTTTGAGGTCTCTCAGTTTCCTTATGAGATTGCTAATTCTGTGCAGGCACCCAAAAATGAAAACTAGAATTGAACTACTATTGAAGCAGAATAAACTCACCAAGAAAGATGTTAAGAACATACTTCAGGTAAAGGCTTACTTGCTCTTTCCGTAGCCTTAACAAATATTTTTCCTCCCCACCGTCATTTGTCTGCTTGATATTGCATTAGCCATTAATATGCTGTCCACATGGAGAAGCTTGGTGTTGATAAGTACAGAATTCAGGTTCCGCTAGAGCTGTAAAAATGTAATTTGGAGCTTTAGATTATTGAGGGTATTGTTGAATGACTAGGGTCTACATTTTGTGCAATCCTATAATAAAGTAAGAAAAGGAGGCAATTTGATTTCTGACCATAGACTAGAGTATTGAAAACATTGTAGGCGAGGTATATAAAGATTAAGCAAGCATAAGAAAGGATTACCAAATGTGTGTTTCTGTCAATAGAAGGTGCTCGGAAGGTATTCTGGACGCAGACCTTTCTACATGTGATTTGTTCACTTTTCATACTCGAGAGGCCCTTTGCTCCAAGCAATCCTATCAAGAACTAATTAATCCTTGAAATGTTACCCCGCAAAAAATAAAATTCTTGAATGGAAGTCATCGAAAGATTTTTATCCTTTTTTGCTCTGTTTTCTTATTTTGTTGGAATCATGTGCGATCTTTGTAGAACAATTAACTTTAGTGCCTTGCTCCTTGTTTATCGTTTTTCCTCAGGAGTATCACGACAACATTGGTGACCTGGATGGGCCAGAAGAAAAGGAGAGAGCACAGACAAAGATCCAAAAGTTCATCTCAGCGTTTTGACATTTTTTTGATTTCTTGGCTGTTGATATCTTCAAGGTGTTTGGTAATTCGCGAAACAATGTCTGCTTGTTTCCGTCTCTGAATCATGTTCTTGCAACAATTTGTCAGCTCTATGTACTCGAACTCCATATGTGACAGTGATATTAGATCTTGATTTTTCTGGGGTCGGGTTTCGTTAGGTTATAGCACTAATGCTTGTTGTACACTCCTACTAAGAGAAAAATGGTTCAGGAATCATGGCACCAAAGATGGTTGTTCCTTTCAAGATTCTTGTGTTGGACCACAAATTGATTACCTTAATGTGTGAACTCATTAAACTTATGTATTTGAACGGATGAAATCAGAAGGGAGAGTGCTGGTGTGCGGCCGTCGGATGTGTTTTTCAACGGTTCTAATTTTATCTTGGCATTTTGTAAATTCGAGCCCTACATTTTCAATATGAAATCTGAGCCGTTGATTGCCGAGATCAACGGCTCAGATACGCACACGAGGGCCGCACACCAGGGGTGCATCTCGGTTTCCTATTTGCCCTAGGTGGTTATTATAATCTATGTTCTGGTAAGCATTGCTTTTGCAACCCATAAAACCTGCAAGTAAGAAACAAAAATTGTACACTATTTTGGTGTGACTTTCTCCCTCTCCTCAAGTTTGAAAAGTAGAGCGAAAATTGGCTCCAATTGTTTTGGGTCATTTTTGGATGTTAAAGAATCAACTTTTCCCTTGCTATGGTGTTCATTTTTTCTTTATAATTTGCCGCGGTGACAAAGTCAATAACTAACTTTTAAACACCCTTTTTTTTGGTCAGCCCTCCCCCGTCTCCCGGGCCCCTCTTTGTAGGAGTATTTTGTTGGTTAAGGCCCAGTGAAGGGACGCCGGGCAGCCTCCGTTGTAACTGACTCCACTAAACTTAGTCAAGGTGGGGTCCCATTAGCAGCCTATACATTATAATACATGGGTCAAACCCAATGAGTTTTTTTTTTTTAAATCCGGGGATGTAGTGAGGGGATTCACGCTCTTTTTAAATGTCCCATTTAGGAAACGTATATATTCTTAAACGTAAAAAAATGTATTTTAGCCCCGAACTGGGCACTTTAATTCGAAAAAATTAGATAGATAAATATATATTTTAGGGATTTGAAAATGCACGTATTTCTAAAGTAGACACTTAAAACGGGACGGAGGAAGTAGATAACACATGTATATATTTTAATTTTCGACACTAAAACCCCGGATTTAAAGTAGTGTCAAAATTCAAACAAAATGAGCTTTAGTGGATGAGTGTGAACATCAAAGTCAAGCCCTAGAAACGAAGCTGTCTTGGGACTAGAAACGAAGCTGTCTTGGGAAGAAAGACAAGAAAGAAATAAAAGAAGAGAAAAAAAATGTAGACTACAACTTGTCCCGGCAGTAAAAAAATTTGTATACCGGGCGGGTACCATGTGGCCGAGCCTACGTGATGTTTGAACGCTGCATTTGAGCAGTTCAAAACTTTATTAGACGGCCCAGATTGAAACTGTCTCTCTCTCCTTCCTCTCTCATGTTTCTCTCTTCATAATTCAGACCGTCAAAAAACAAAATAAATGGCTAGATGCCCCACGTGTGGGTACCACGTGGTACCTGCTCAGCACTGAAAACTTGTTCCAAATAGTAGAAATAGAAAAAACTACTCTCCCGAACTCAAATTGCTTCTCTATTTCAGAAAATGTGCATTTTACATGTAAGAGATCTTCAAATTGGAGTATAAAGTTTTTGGAATAAACTATTTTAATACATCATTTTTACCACGAAAATAGACGGTTTCATAAAGAAAATGCGAGTTTGATATAATCAAAAACAGTTTTCACATTGTCATTTGCATAAACACATCTAAATTTTTTTGTATATAAAAAGCGATGGGTTAATTAATACTCCACTCTCCACAGCTACATCGTGCCGTAGTTCATCAACTGCCAAAATCTGTCTCCCTCTCTCTCTCTGAACGGAGGTTTAGGGAACCGGAAAACAATGGCCGGAGTGGAGCTCCTACCGAAAGAATACGGATATGTTGTTCTCACTCTCATTCTCTATTGCTTCCTCAATTTCTGGATGGGTTTTCAAGTCGGGAAAGCCCGCAAAAAGTAAGCAGAAATCCCTCTTTCTTCTCCCATTCTTCTTCAATTTGTTATGGATTTCAACATATATGTTTCGCTTCTTATGCAACGAGGAATTTAAGATGGTTGCGCTTGGTTTGTTAGATTTGAAATTAATGGAGTGTGCATCAGTTATTCCAGAAGTAGAATCTCTTTTTTCTGATCATGTGTTTTGGGTATGGATGCAAATTAGCCGAGCCCAGTTCATGAACCTCTATAAACGAGCCAAAGCCTATACAAACGAGCCGAGGTGTTGAGCGTATAACTTGAGCTCGCGCTCGACTCAAGTATTAAACAAGTCGAGTCGAGTCGAGCCAAGCCTAGCAGAGTGCTGCTCGTGACAGCTCCGTCGTTTGCAGCCCTAGTTTTGGGTTTATGTCTTCAATGATGAATTGAAAATAACTTCGGGTGATGTAAAAATACTTTCTGTTTTTTTCTTTCAAACTCTGTAAAAATTCCTTCATAACAACGTGTTACTGTAAGATTGGAGTAATTTGTGAGAAATGAAGGAAAAGTAAACTATTTGACGTGTAAGAATTGATAATTTTGTTTGAAAATGGTGAATGGATGGTATTTAATTACTTTTTATAAAACTGAACCAAACCCAAATTTGAAACCAAAATACAACCCGAACCGTAATGGAACCTGATGGAAATCGGTTCGGTTCGGTTGGTCTCCCAACCCAGTTGTGTGTACATGAATATATCCTAGGTGTCATTTTTTTGTATGGCTGCTACCCAGTTTTCCAAAAGATTTTAGCACCCAGGTGCTAAAATCATGATATTTCAAATCAAAAAATGAAGTGGTTCCGTATATCGTTTTTCGATTTTTTTCGCACCAAATTAAAATACACGAGTACTTTAATTTGGTGCAAAAAAAATTGAAAAACGATATAGGGAACCACTTCATTTTTTGATTTGAAAAAATCATGATTTTACCACCTAGGTGCTAAAATCTTTTGGAAAACTGGGCACAGTGGGCAGGTATTTACAGTTCGGGCGGATATTGTTCAAAAACCAAACTCAAACCAAAACTCAGTTGGTTTTTTCTTCTTAAAATCCAAAATCAAACCCACGGTTGAAAATTTTCAGAGCGAATCGGTTGGGTTATCCATCATTTGCGGTAAATATCTCTATTCTAGTGGTAATATAGCACCAAGTGGCTTACCCAGTTGAGCAAGTAAGGCTTAACCATCGAGCTCACAGGTTTGATTCTGTAACAGCTTCTTCGGGCCCATGGTGGTTTGTCAATTTACCATGTTGTTAACTTCAGGACCCCATGATTAGTTGAAGTGGCGTAAACTGACGTGGACACCTTGTTATTGGAAAAGAAGAAGAAGAAGAAGAAGAGAAATGGGAAAAAATTGGGAGAAACAGATCTAGTTGAGGTGCCACTTATGTTTGTCACTGAAAACAGCCAGATCTGCTAAGAAATGAAATTAATTGGTCACCCATTGCTGCAAATATGGGGATTGCCCATTCTAATTGGAATGGGAAAATCAATGTAGCCTATGGCTATTTCTTATGCTAGACCGTCACTAGTTATAAAACACCATCATCTAAGTAGTAGTGAAAGAGGAGACAATTTTGTTTCCCCAGCTAGTAAATGATTTTGGCTCTCTTTTTAATCCTTCACTTAACTATAGTTAATTCTACCTCAGATTTATCACCACTCTAATTAGTTTGTTGATATGTTAATTCCACAGGTATGAGGTTTTCTATCCGGTCATGTACGCTATAGAATCTGAAAACAAGAATGCCAGCCTCTTCAACTGTGTCCAGGTTTGCTTTGTCTCATCAATTTTGCTCCATGCTGCTTCATTGTTCCAGTTAGTTCTGATTTTGATAGATCAAATTGAGGATTAATTTGGTGGATTTTGTTGGCAGAGAGGGCACCAGAACTCATTAGAGCTAATGCCCGTGTTCTTCGTGTTGATGATTTTGGGAGGGATTAGGCATCCCTTGATTTGCGCATCCCTTGGACTTCTTTTTACCATTGCTCGCTATTTCTATTTCACTGGCTATTCCACCGGCAATCCCGAAAACCGCCTTAACATCGGGTAAATATATTCATGAACCTCGTAATTCTATTTGACATTCCTTCATGAAATTCTGGGCATACTGTTGGATTTATGTACTAAGTTGCAGGGAAAGAATAATATAAAATCTCATGCGCATGTCAAATATTGGAGCTCAAATCACGTTTGCCTCGATGACCACCTCCTTCGAGGTTGATTTTTTGGTATATATAGATCGAGCTGGAACTCATGTTTATACACCATCTTCCACTTTGCTTATAGGCTTATAAGCACTTTGAGACTGTATAGAAATCAGACTATTCGAGTTTTTCTTACAATCGGCTTGATCAAAAATTGTTGGATGTTACTTTGAACAGCAATTAGACAAGCTTTGGATTTTCGAAACAGAGAATACATCAAAGCCACCTTCTCTAGAATGATAGGAAGACATCAGAACATCTTCCATCCAAATCTGGAAACCTTAAGGCTGGAGTCCGGTCCTGCCTGGGCAGCCCTGAGAGTAACATGGTTACAAATTGCAGTAACAGACAAGCACAAAATCCTTTTAAACACTTACCAGAGCACCAATGCATAAGAAATTCTTGTCTCCCAAGCTCTAGTTAAATCAGTTGCATGAGGGGGTCCAAGAGCTTCGATAGGGTCCACCATCAATACAACATTGACTTGCTCGGGGCATGAGGCCATAACCTCTCCATCCTAGTTCCTTTCAGATATTCCGTATCCACCTCGATGGGCTTTACTAATTTAGTGGGCCAATCCCACGGTTCCCACCATTCACTAGCATGGGGTCCAATTGAAGCTGGGGAAAAATCCCCATGTGGACTGGCCCAACACAGGAACCTTACAAACACCCCAATGCCTGCCATCCCTTCCTTAGTCAAAGCTTTCATCACTTAGTCTACGAGCTTTTGTCGAAGGCCTGTAGCCTTCCATCTGTATTGACTCTAAATTTGTAATCATGTTATGGCGCAATAATAATTTTCTTAATTATCTAACGATAGTCTGTTGAGAATTCAATCACAAAGTTTGCCAGTTCTGAGTATTTCTGATGACCCCCAAGCCAAAGCCAACTCTATTCCCTCTGGGGGAACTTTACTCATTCAATTGTCTCTTGGGTCTCCCCTTCCCTTCACATATTTCCAGTCCTTAAACCTAGGATTTTGCTCGAAAATTGAGCTCTCATCGCATATCCAGAATGGCAGTTCACAACGAAATTGGATTTGTCCGTAACTCCCAAACTGAATGGCAGTTTTGGATCTTTCACAACGAAATTGGATTTGTCTGTAACTTTCTGTTTGTACAGCTGACATCTGAGCCTTAACTGGTAAAATACCAGAATGCATGCTTTCCATGGGACCATCTTACTTGGTTTGGCTAAACCAGACTCCATAACAGTCCACTTATTTGATTCATTTACAGCTCTATTGTGTCAGTTTGATTTATATTAACCTTCTAACATGTGGTCTCGTTCTTCGATAAGAACTGAAGGAGCATATGTGGTGTGAACTTGAGCGAATTTTCTTCTGAATTTACAGGAAGTACGGTTTCTTGGGATTACTGGGGCTTATAATCTGCACAATATCATTTGGGATCAATCTCCTCCTTGCATGAATACCGCCTGCTTCAGGTGTTTCTACTTCCTTTGCATCCTCAGCTGTTCTGCCGTCGTCTGTTGCTTCTTTCTAGCTTTCATGGTTTCCATGTCTTATGATTGTTTTGTTCTCTCTCTTAAAGTTGTCCTAAGAAGACCTTAACCTTTTGTAGGCCGTGTTTGTTTTGTAATAATAATGTCATGGATGCTTTGGATGTGGTTAACAAAATTATTGGTACTAAACCTACTTGAGTCCCAATTCTTTCCTTGAGACATAGAAATTGAATTTTGTGATGGGTTTAACTTTCAAAGCAAAATAAAATGGCTCCTACGTATTTCATTTTTGTGGGTAACCAACTGAAAAATAAATTTCTTTTTCTGTTTTCTGAGTTTGTTCTTTGCTTTTACATATTTGCTCCTGAAATATAGAATAGTCTCTCAATGCCAACGGGAACGTCAAATGTGAGGTGTCGGTCTTCAATCTCAAATACGAGGACGACCTACAGCACCCCGTTTCCGTTGACCCTCTAGCAATGTTCTAAAAGTTTCCAGGGAGCAAAAAGCTTAAGCCAAATTTGGCTAGCCCATAAAAAGGAAGTCTATTAAGTTCAAACTCTTAACGTTTTGCTCGGTGGATTGTTTGAAAATTTATGCTGTCATTGAAAAGCCTGGTGTTGATATGGAGTACGGAATTCGGGTAATGTGCAAAAGAGGAGATGGTTTGTTGGGCAAAATAATGAGCCCGAAAGACCACTATACAATCGACTTTGAAGATCAAGCAAAATGTCAACATTGACATATGGGCTTGGATGTTGTGTATAAAAAAAGAGAGCCATTTTTGGATGATAAAAATCAAATTTTCGCTTTCTATAGTGTTTATTTTTTTTCTTTATAATTTGGTGCGGTGACAAAGTCAAATTTTGCTCGTAGACCATAACTAACTTTTAAACATCATTTTTTTTCGTCCCAGCCCCCCGTTTTAAACGACTACTTAGTCAAGGTGGGGTCCCACTAACAGGAGATTTTTAATCCCCATACATTCAAGATAGATAAAGACATTACTAATATTTTTAAAACCCCGGATTTAAAGTGGTATGTTGCGCATTCCTTGGCCGTCCGATCATGTTTTGGACAGTTTGGATGCGTTTAGCAATTTCAATTTATTTTTACCTGTAAAAAATCAAAACACATATAGACTATCTAAAACACGATCGGACAGCTGAGAGGCGCACAACACGGTGGAAAGCACCCCGGATTCAGTGTGAAAATTCAAACCAAAAGAGCTTTAGGATAAGTGTGAACATCAAAGTCAAGCCACTATCCCAAGCTGTCCTGGGAAGAAAGACAAGAAAGAAATACTAAAAGAAGAGGAAAAAAAAAAAACTACTCTCCCGATCGCTTGTCTATTTTGGAAAATGTGCATTTTACACGCAAAAAAATATATTCTGAGATTTTTTTTTGTACCAATTTTTCTTCCCAAGAGTTCTTCAAATTGGAGTATAAATTTTTGGGATAAATTATATTAATACGTTATTTTTACCACGAAAATAGACCGTTTCATTAAAAAAAAAAGTGAGCAATTTGAATGGAGGTAGGACAAATGAGGGTTAGTGGTGTTAGCAATTTTCTGTAGGTGGTCCTACATAGATCATATAATTAGATATTATATATTGTCGAATAAGGTTTGAGTGGTGTCGGTACTACCCATTAAGCTGTGATCATTTAATTAATGTGACCGGGTAATTGACAAATCTCTATTAGCACGTATTTGGGTTACATCACGTGTGTTAAGTGGTACAGGCTTATTATTAAGTGTAGAGACCATTCAAGGCCCATTAGGGTTCCATCTATTATGATGGGCTATGATGGAACCAAGGCCTATAAATATGTGGTTAAGTCCCCACTCCAAACCCTAATCTCTTTCTCATACCATCTCATCGCGTGTGAGACTAAGGTCAAAATTAAGAGTAGGGCTTTGGAGGTGGAAGACGAACAACCACACATTACAAGGTTTTCATCCTCCATGGCGACAGGTATGCATCCGCTATTATTTTCTTCAATGGTTTGACATGAGTTCTTGGGTTTAGGGTTTCTTATGAAATCCTACAAGTGGTATCAGAGCCCCTTGTCAGATTATTGAGGAAACTCAAGTTTATTTCACGGCAGTCACAAAAATAGTGTTCGGTCATGGTAGACGACATACACGGTTTGGTTGTTATGCTTTTGTTACTCTCGAAAGCACTTCCTTCAGTTTATGATTCAATTAATTTTGTGTTCTATGGGATGCTTTGATTGCACAATGTTGATAATTGATCATCATCTACATGACTGACGAGAATTGACCAACTATGACCGTGATGTTTTTCCTTACAGTAGCATGTCTATCTCGTGCATGTGTTTGTAGTGACACAAAGAAACAAAAGAATTATTGGAATATAATTACAGTTTTCGTGAGAGAACAATTGCAACCATCATGTGTTGTTTTTGTTTTCGTTGTTGTTATCTTGTTTATCAAGAATACTTGAAACAGAGTTTCAATTGAGGAAAATATAAGGTTTTATTTTCTCTCTCAGAAACCAATAATTTTTTTTAATGTTGCCATAAGTGTACCGTGCAACTAAGGGAAGTTATTACTTATTTCAAATAAAGTTTATTATCGTGGGGCATAAAGATTATTTCGTAATCCATACCTGGGTTTTAGGAAAATTAAAGTAACAAGCCGCCAAAGTGGCTCTATTATGGAGATTTTCTTAAACTTGAAGGTAACAGTTTTGGATTACATAAAGTTACGCTTAGATCCATGCGGTTAATGATCGGCCCAAAGGAAGGTTATTATCTGGCCGGATTTAAACGGTATAAGGTAGTTAAATTTTGAAGAATATAATTTTTAGAATTTACCTATGCGTTCAAAAGTCGGCCCAAAGGAAGGCTTTTGATTGGCCAGGTCTAATTTTATATTGTTCAGGTTAACTAACGAATTTACCTATGCGTTCAAAAGTCGGCCCAAAGGAAGGCCTTTGATTGGCCAGGTCTAATTTTGTATTGTTCAGGTTAACTAGCCTTATTTATTTTTGAGAAGACCACTTGCGTGTTATAATTACTGTCCAAAGACTTGATTATGATGATGTGTTAGGTTTCTCGACAGGGCCCACCACTAAAGACATAATATTTGGTTTTATTTTATGTCTATCTGTCTAAATTGTTTTGCCCCTACAATTAGACCAATTTTTGGCATGATAATTATAATCAAGTTTCTTATTTTTATCATCGCACTATGGATATTTGTTGATTGTGAGCTTTTCTTTTTGTTATTGTAGTAAATACACACTTTATATCTGTCAAATTGAACAACATTCCAACATATTCTCATGGTTATTTGGACACTAAGAAAAGAAAATTCGATCATAAGGGTAAGGGAACCTCACAAACTGGGACTTCGCAGACAAATGTGCAACAGAAACTGGATAAAGTTATTCCCTGTTTCTTTTGCAAAAAGGCTGATGGTCATGTGAAGAAAGACTGTCCCAAGTATCATAACCAATTTAGTTTTGTTTGCTGTGAATTTAATTTAGCTGAAGTACCACCCAACACTTGGTGGATAGATACGGGTGCCACTATTCACATAAGTGTGTCTATGAATGGTTGTCTAAGGAGCCGAACACCCAGTGATGCCGAAAGGTTTATTTATATGGGGGATGGCAATAAAGTTCGTGTTGAGGCAATTGGAGTCTATAGACTTAAATTAGAATCTGATTTTTATTTGGATCTAGATGAGACTATTTATGTACCGTCATTTAGACGGAATTTAATTTCTGTTTCCTGTTTGGACAATCCGGTTATACTTGTTCATTTGGTAACAGAGGTTTCAGTCTTTTCCAAAATTCAAATATTATTGGTACTGGATCTCTAGTTGATAGTCTATACAGGTTAGACTTGGATGCTTCACACTTAAAGTTTAATGAAACTTTACATGTTGACAACTATGGTACAAAGCGAAAATTAATTAATGAGAACTCCTCTGTGTTGTGGCACAAGCGTTTGGGACATATCTCCAAAGAGAGAATTGAAAGGCTTGTGTCAAGTGGAATTCTTGATCCCCTAGATTTTTCAGACTTTAAAATCTGTGTTGAATGGATAAAGGGGAAGCAAACAAACATAAGGAAGTTTGGTGCCAAAAGGAGTTTAGACATTTTAGAAGTGATACATACCGATATTTGTGGTCCATTCCCTACGGCTTCTTGGAATGGTCAACGGTATTTTATCACTTTTACAGATGACTATTCTCGTTATGGGTATCTGTACTTGATACATGAAAAATCGCAGGCATTGGACGTTTTTAAGGCCTATAAAGCAGAAGTTGAAAATCAACTTATAAGAAAATTAAGGCTATTAGATCTGATCGTGGTGGTGAATACTACGATAGATATGACGGATCAGGTGAACAACGTCCAGGGCCTTTTGCGAGATACTTGGAAGAATGTGGGATCGTACCTCAATACGCCATGCCAGGGACACCACGTCAAAATGGTGTATCTGAGAGACGAAACCGGACCCTTAAGGATATGGTCAGAAGCATGATAAGCAAATCCTCTTTACCTGATTCCCTTTGGGGAGAAGCCTTAAAGACTGCAATTTATATTTTAAATCGAGTACCAAGTAAAGCAGTAGCTAAAACCCCATACGAGTTGTGGACTGGAAAGAAGCCTAGTCTTAGGCATTTCCATGTCTGGGGTTGTCCAACTGAGGCTAGGCCTTATAGGCCCAATGAAAGAAAATTGGACTCAAGAACAGTTAGTTGCTATTTTGTTGGATACTCTGAAAGGTCAAGAGGTTTTAAATTTTATTGTCCTTCCACAAATACCATAATTGAGACGAATAATGCCAAATTTATTGAGGATGTTGAAAGTAGTGGGAGTGCACAAACAAGGAATTTTTTTTATTTGAAGAGGAACAAGTTGAGATTCCTATGATTCCAATTGAGACTATTGAGGTGGTTACACCTGTACTTGTACAGAATGCGGATGCAAACCACCAAACTAATCATGAGTTGCCTCCTACTAATACAGAAGAACCACAACAACCTCAAGTAGAGGTGCCACTTAGGAGATCCAATAGGGAGAGGAGATCAGAGATTCCTGATGATTATATGGTTTATCTCCAAGAACATGAGTTTGATATAGGATTGGAAGATGACCCCATATCTTTCAATCAAGCCAAACAAAGTGTTAACTCCCTAAAATGGATGAATGCCATATTGGATGAGTTAAAGTCCATGAGTGACAACGACGTTTGGGATCTTGTCGAATTGCCTAAAGGTATCAAGTCTGTTGGTTGTAAATGGATATTTAAAACCAAACAGGATTCGAAAGGCAATATCGAAAGATATAAAGCACGTCTTGTTGCTAAAGGCTTTACTCAAAAGGATGACATTGACTATAAATAGACTTTCTCTCCGGAATCATCGAAAGACTCTCTAAGGATTGTTAAGGCACTTGTAGCTCATTATGATTTAGAGCTTCACCAAATGGATGTAAAGACTGCGTTTCTCAACGGTGATGAAGAAACCATATATATGGTGCAACCAGAAGGTTTTGAGACTAAAGGATCAGAACATTTGGTTTGCAAACTAAAGAAATCCATTTATGGCTTATAGTACGCATCCCGTCAATGGTACCGAAAGTTTGACCAATTAATTTCCTTTTTGGTTTTAAGGAAAATGTTATGGATCAATGTGTTTATCTTAAGAATAGTGGGAGTCTTATGTATGCTCTAGTTTGTACGCGTCCAGCTATTGCGTGCATAGTTGGAATGCTTGGTAGATATTTGTAAATGATATGTTCACATATCGGAGAATCTAATTATTATTGTTGAATATTCGGACTCCGAGTTTGTTACTGCTGCTATAAAGCAACAAAGTAAGCATTGTGGTTGCAGAATTTTATCACATGGCTTCATACCGTCAGTAACTCGAGAAGCCGATAAGGATTAACTGTGATAGTAAAGCTGCTGAACTGTGACAAGAGTTCGTCAAAATCAAAGCATATTGACATCAAGTTTCTTGTCGTTAATGAAAGAGTTCAGAATCATCTTATGTCAATTGAGTACATTAGCACAGAACTCGTGATTGTGGATCCGCTTACTAAGGCTTACCACTTAAAGTGTTTAAGGAGCATGTAGCTCGTACAGGAGTGGTCAGTTCTAGTGAAATATTTGATTAGTGGGAGTTGTGCTACTCATATTGTTAATTATTTGACTTTTGTGGTGATCACTTTTGGTTTAGTGATGATTCTGAAATAAAGTTGCATATTTTCAAATTGTGGTATATACATGAAGTTTTGATTATATGCGTGACTTAGGAACTCTGTTGAGTTATAAGGTTGGACTAGTTGGAAATAGGCATGCTAAAGGATCACATCTGCATGTAATTTCCATGCTACACTTCCGAACTTGATCTATGTCGATGAATACATAGATATTTGTGACCATGGATGGGTCCTGTCATGATAAATATGGCAAAGACCGCCATGATCCTATATTTGTGTTTTTGATGGACCAGATTGTTTGAGATGACACTTACAAATTTCGACAATAGAAGTTTGAGCGCTCCTAAAGTTTACAATGTCTAATATCTGGATGACCTATGTGGCCAAAATGGGAGATTGTTAGCAATTTTCTGTAGGTGGTCCTACATAGATCATATAATTAGATATTATATATTGTCGAATAAGGTTTGAGTGGTGTCGGTACTACCCATTAAGCTGTGATCATTTAATTAATGTGACCGGGTAATTGACAAATCTCTATTAGCACGTATTTGGGTTACATCACGTGTGTTAAGTGGTACAGGCTTATTATTAAGTGTAGAGACCATTCAAGGCCCATTAGGGTTCCATCTATTATGATGGGCTATGATGGAACCAAGGCCTATAAATATGTGGTTAAGTCCCCACTCCAAACCCTAATCTCTTTCTCATACCATCCCATCGCGTGTGAGACTAAGGTCAAAATTAAGAGTAGGGCTTTGGAGGTGGAAGACGAACAACCACACATTACAAGGTTTTCATCCTCCATGGCGACAGGTATGCATCCGCTATTATTTTCTTCAATGGTTTGACATGAGTTCTTGGGTTTAGGGTTTCTTATGAAATCCTACAAGTGGGATACATGAAAAGTATTCAAAAACATCTACAAAAAGATACTGAATCTAAACCATTCCGTTCACCATTTCTGCATATGGGATATTTATACCCAGAAGAAGAGAATGAATCTAAACCATTCGTTACCCATTTCTGAACACGAGATATTTTTCATGTATACTACGTAGTAGTAACATTTTTGAGCACTAAACAATAACACAATCTCATTTTTTCTGTATGGATAAACGGTAAAACAAGGGGTATAGATCCCATGTGTACAAACCGTGTACAGATGGGGTCGGGGACCTCGTTGTGGATCTCAAACGATCAATCCAAATCCTTCATCGTTGTCAAAAAAAATTGTGAATGAAATGAGGTGATTTTGGATCGAGCTCATATAGCCGTCCGATTGTCTCGATTCTATCGTGGGGCCCACTCGAAATTCGATTTTGAGAACGATGAACGGTTCGGATTGATCGTTTGGAACTCACAATGGAGTCCTTGATGCCGGTCGGTACGTGGTCGGTACCTATAGAAGCGTTGATAAATATATAAAAAGCGATGGGTTAATTAATAGTACTAATCCACACTGACAGCGTGCCATAGTTCATCAACTGCCAATCTCTCTCTCTCTCTCTCTCACTAGTAGCATAGTACTAGAAACAATCCAAGAGCCCGAAGATCAGGTTTAGGTAACCGGAAAAAAATGGCCGGAGTGGAGCTCCTACCGAAAGAATACGGATATGTTGTTCTCACTCTCGTTCTCTATTGCTTCCTCAATTTCTGGATGGGTGTTCAAGTCGGTAAAGCCCGCAAAAAGTAAGTATAATCCCCTCTTTCTTCTTCAATTTGTTAGGGATTTCAACATATATGTTTCCCTTCATATGCAATGACGAATTTAAGATGGTTGCGCTTGGTTTGTTAGATTTGAAATTAATCGAGTGTGCATCAGTTATTCCAGAAGTAGAATCAGTTTTTCTTTTTAATCTGTGTTTCGGGTATGGGTGCAAATTAGCTGAGCCGGGTTCATGAAACTCTATAAACCAGCCAAGCCTATCCAAACGAGCCGAGCATTAGAGGTGTTGAGCTTATAACTTGAACCCGAGCTCAACTCAAGTATTAAACGAGTCGAGCCAAGCTAGCAGAGTGCTGTCGTTTGAAACTCTATAAACGAGCCAAGCCTATCCAAACGAGCCGAGCATTAGAGGTGTTGAGCTTATAACTTGAACTCGGGCTCAACTCAAATATTAAACGAGTCGAGCCAAGCCTAGCAGAGTGCTGTCGTTTGCAGCCCTACTTTTGGGTTTATGTCTTCAATGATGAATTTAATTGGTTTAGATTGGTGAATTGAAAATAACTTCGTGTGATGTTAAAAGACTATGAAAATGCTTTCATAACAACGTGTTACTGTTAGGTTGGAGTAATTTGTGAGAAATGAAGGAAAAGGAAACTATTTTACTTGTAAGAATGATAATTTCGTCTGAAAAATGGTGAATGGAATATGTAATTGTTTTTTTATAAAACTGAACCAAACCCAAATTTTGAAACCAAAATACAACCCGAACCGTAACAGAACCTGATGGGGATCGGTTCGGTTGGTCTCCCAACCCAGTTGTGTGTACATGAATATATTCTAGGTATCATGTGTATGTATGTATGTATGTATAAAAATATGTATATGGCAGCGTATTTATGCAAATATAATTTACAGTACGGGGTTCACTGTGGGTATTGTTCAAAACCAAACTCGAACTGAAACTCCTTGGTTTTTTCCTCTTAACATCCAATATCAAACCCATGGTTGAAAATTTGCCGCAGTGGATCGGTTCGGATATCCATCATTTTCGGCTAAGATTGTCATCTCTATTCTAGTGGTAGTATAGCACCAAGCGGCTTACCCATCGAGCTCGCAGGTTTGATTCCATAACAGCTTCTTCGGGCCCCTGGTGGTTTGTCAGTTTACCATGTTGTTAACTTCAGAACCTTGTGATTAGTTTAGGTGCGCATAAACTGATTTGGACACCTTGTTATTGGAAAAAAAAAAAAAAAGAATAAGAAGAGAAATGGTGAAAATTTGGGAGAAACAGATATAGTTGAGTTGCCACTTATGTTTGTCATTGAAAACTGCCAGATCTGCTAAGAAATGAAATTAATTGGTCACCTATTGCTGAAAATATGAAGATTGCCCATTCTAATTGGAATGAGAAAATCAATGTAGCCCATGGCTATTTCTTAAGCTATACTTTCTTACTCCTTATGAAACACCATCATCTAATTAAGTAGTGAAAGAGGAGACAGTTTTGTTTCCCCAGCTAGTAAATGATTTTGGCCCTCTCTTTTTAATCCTTCACCTCAGATTTATCACCACTCTAATTAGTTTGTTGATATGTTAATTCCACAGGTATAAGGTTTTCCCTCCGGTCATGTACGCAATAGAATCTGAAAACAAGAATGCCAAGCTCTACAACTGCGTCCAGGTTTACTTTGTCTCATCAATTTTGCTCCATACTGCTTCGTTGTTTCAGTTTGTTCTGGTTTTGATAGACCAAATTGAGGATTAATTAGGCGGGATTTGATGGCAGAGAGGGCACCAGAACTCACTGGAGCTGATGCCCGTGTTCTTCGTGTCGATGATTTTGGGAGGGATTAGGCATCCTTTGATTTGTGCATCCCTTGGACTTCTTTATACCGTTGCTCGCTACTTCTATTTCACTGGCTATTCCACAGGCGATCCCGATAACCGCCTTAAAATTGGGTAAATATATTCATGAACCTCGTAATTCTATTTGACATTCCTTCATGAAATTCTGGGCACGCTGCTGGATTTATGTACTGAGTTGTAGGGAAAGAATTATAAAATCTCATGCGCATGTCAAATATTGGAGCTCAAATCATGTTTGCCTCAATGAAATCTCCTTCGAGGTTGATTTTCTGGTGGTATCAATAGATCGAGCTGGAACTCATGTTGCTTAATTTCTACGTTAGCTTCGACTTTGCTTATAAGCCTATAAGTAATTTGAGACTGTATAGAAATCCGACTATTCGAGTTTTTCTTACGATCAGCTTGATCAAAATTGTTGGATGTTACTTCGAACAGCAATTAGACCAGCTTTGGAATATCAAACAGAGATTACATTAAAGCCCACCTTCAATGATAGGAAGACATTCTGATGTCTTCCATCCAAACCTGGAAACCTTAAGGCTGGAGTCCGTACAGCTCTGAGAGTAACATGGTTACGAATTGCAGAAACAGATGCGCTCAAATCCTTTTGAACACCTACCAGAGCGCCAATGCATAAGAAATTCTAGTCACCCAAGCTCTAGTTAAATCAGTTGCATGATGGGGTTCAAGAGCTTCGATAGGTCCACCATCGATACAATATTGACTTGCTCAGGGCATGAGGCCACAACCTCTCCGGCCTAGTTCCTTTTCTGATAATTCCTTACTCAGCCCAATGGGCTTAGCTAATTTGGTGGACCAATCCCACGGTTCCCGCCATTCGCTAGCTTGGGGCCCAATTGAAGCTGGGAAAAAAGCTCCCCAGTGGACTGGCCGAACACAGGAACCTTACAAACACCCCAATGCCTGCCATCCCTTCCTTAGTCAAAGCTTTCATCACTTAGTCTACAAGCTTTTGTCGAAGGCCTGTTGCCTTCCATCTGTATTGACTGTAAATTTGTAATCTTTTTTTGCCGCATAATTTTCTTAATTATCTAACAATAGTCTGGCGAGAATTCAATCACAAAGCTTGCTAGTTCTGAGCATTCTGCTGACCCCCAAGCCAAAGCCAACTCTATTACCTCTGGGGCAACTCTACTCCTTAACATCCAAAGCCCCTTGCATTGTCTATTGGGTTAATTTGATTGATATAAACCTTCTAACATGTGGTCGTTCTTCGATAAGAACTGAAGGATGATATGTGGTGTGAACTTGAGCGAATTTTCTTCTGAATTTACAGGAAATACTATTTCTTGGCATTAATGGGGCTTATAGTCTGCACAATATCATTTGGGATCAATCTCCTGCTTGCATGAATATCGCTTGACTCAAGCGTTTCTACTTCCTTTGCATCCTCAGTTGCGCTGCCGTCGTCTGTTGCTTCTTTCTAGCTTTCATAGTTTCCATGTATTATGACCGTTTTGTTTTCTCTTAAAGCTGGCCTGAGAAGACCTTAACCTTTTGTAGGCCGTGTTTGTTTTGTAATAATAATATCATGGATGCTTTGGATGTGGTTAACAAAATTATTGGTACTAAACCTACTTAAGTCCCAAATTTCTTTCCTTAAGACACAGAAATTGAATTTTGTGATGGGTTAAACTTTCAAAGAAAAATAAAATGGCTTCTGCGTATTTCATTTTTGTGGGTAACCAACTGAAAAAGAAGTTTCTTTTTCTATTTTCTGAGTTTGTTTTTTGCTTTTCCAGGGAACTTTTGGCAAAAAGCTTAAAGCCAAATTTGGGTAGCTTGTAAAAAGGAAGTCTAATAAGTTCAAACTGTAACGTTTTGCTCGGTGGACTGTTTGAAAATTTAGCCGTTAACCTCTCTTTAACGTTCAGTGTGAGTGTTTTAATCGGACAGTGCTGGGTGTACAGAATGGTTTGCACAGAAAACGTACCGATCGCGTTCGGGGACCCACTTTTGGGTCCCACACGAGTGATCCGAACCGTTCATTGTTCTTAAAATATTTTCCTGAGGGGCCCCACCAAATTTCAGCTCAATCGGACGGTTGGAAGTGCTCCAACCAAAGTCCCACCGTTCCAACCAAATCTCGGAAAAATGTTTTAAAAACAATGAACGGTTCGAATCACTCGTGTGGGACCCAAAAGTGGGTCCCCGAACGCGATCGGTACGTTTTCTGTGCAAACCATTCTGTACCCGTATCTTTGTCCGTTTTAATCAAACTTGAAGATTTGCTAATTGTCACCTAATCACATACTATAAAAATTGCCATTGCCAGTTGCGTCAGTCTCAGATCTCGATTTGGAACTTTTTTATACAAAAATGATACATACACTCCCTCACATACACTCCCAACCACACCCTCTCTCACATGGGGTGTGGGGCTCACATGTGGGCCTCATGTGAGCCCCACACCCCATGTGAGAGAGGGTGTGGTTGGGAGTGTATGTGGGGGTGTGTATGTATCATGATTCTTTTTTATACTACTTGTCTTGACTCCTGACATTTAGGAACCTTTCTCTCATGTGTAATTTACTTGCAACTGAAGTGACAAGTTGGTTACCCAAAAAACTAGTACTAGTAGTAAAAAAAGAAAGGAAGGATTTGACCACGTTATTAGATCATCTCTAGTGGTTCTTCGTCATTTAAGAGGGAAAGTCATTTTTTTGGCTTTGCTACAATGTTATTTGGTCAAAATTTGATTAAAAAAAGTACTCCCTTGCAATGGTGCTAAAGCATTCAAAGCCAGCTTTGGCTAAAGTCACTGCTTTAAGCCCCTAAATTTTGACTATTTTTTAGGACTTCCAATTATATAGGTTATATAGGAGTAACTAGCCGGCCCCAATTGATTGGAAAATAGGCTCGGTTTTGTTTGGTTATAAAGGAGTAAGTAGGCCGGCATAAAAATTAAAGTTAATTCATCTAATAATTTTGAGGGCTAAATTTAAAATAAGGCCCAAGTGAAAGGGCTCAAACATGATATAATTTGACCCTTATTTTGTTATTATGAAAATCAAGAGGCCTAAGTATCAAAAAAGAAGTTAAAAGATCATCGTCTACTAAGTACTATCTTTTTTTTTTTTTTTTCGAGAATATCCATGCTATATTGACTACTGTTCATCTTCTTTCATTTTTTTTTTTTGTCCTTGTTACACTGCTCCTTTTTTTTTTTTAGCGAAAAAAAAATACTACAACCCTCTTAACCCACCAAACAATACTTCGCCGAATCAGAAAAAAATTATAGTGGAGAAACTTGATTATGCAAGTTTAGTTAGTACATTTATAGCTAAAAATGCGAGAAGAGTAAACTTTAAATGACAGTTTTTTATATAGTGTACTCCCTCCATCCCTTTTTTTAAATTTCCCATTGGAAAAACGTGTATTAATTTTAACCCCTCAACCCACTTTATTACCTCTGTCTCTCTCCCTACATTTATTCTCTTCTATCTCTAATTTTTCAGACTTGACATCATTTACAAATAATATTTTAATGAGATAGAGAGATTGATAGCTATGCTGCTGGTTTGATATACGAAAAAGTGGTTAAGTAAAGTACAAAAAGCTAAATTTTGACTAGGTATTTTACCTATCATTGCTGCACTTATTTTGTTATTATGAAAAACTAAGGGGGCCTAAGTCTCAAAAAAAGAAGTTAAAAGTACTGACTTATTCTCGAGAACATCGTCACCCTACTAAGTAATGTTCTTCTTTAATTTTTTTTCTAGTCCTCGTTACAGATGCTCTTCTATTTTTTCATGAAACAACCCTACAACCCTCTTAACCCAACCATCACCCACCAATCAATGCTTCGTTGAATCTTTAAATGACAGTTTTAAATGTCCCTTTTGAGAAACATGCATTTTATTATAAGTAAAAAAAATGGATTTTTTAGATTTTTTTGCACCAAGTTAAAGTGCTAATTATATCGAGAAGTACACTTTTTAGAGTTTAAACATACACATATTTCTGTAGCAGACACTTAAAAGGGGATGAAGGTAATAATGGTTATCGATTCTGGTTACTTGTACTCTCAAATGATTGTAATAACTTCCATATAAAAGTTTTTTTCTCAAGTATTTATAACTATGCAAAGTAGGTTGGAGAGCTCATTTAAAAAAGTTCGTTTTAACCTCACAAAACTAAGAGCCGACCCTGGCTGAAAGCACTTTTGGCGAAGCACTGTTCGAAAGCGAAGAGTAAAAAATTATTTTTAATCCATCAACCCACTTTATCATCTCTCTCTATACATTTCTCTTCTATCTCTAATTTTTCAGACATGACATCATTTACAAATAGTAATTTAATGAGATAGAGAGAGATTGATAGCTCTGCTGCTGGTTTGGTACACAAAAATGTGGTTAAGTAAAATATGAAAAAGGGTCTTGCTAATTGGTGCAATGGTGCAACCATTTAAGGACACTTAGGGATGGGCATGGGGAGGGTAAGGGGTGGATACCACTACCTCCATCCCCGATCCCCGAACCTATATCAATCCTCATCCCCTCCCTGATCCCCACCGGGAATTTTTTTTTTAACCTCCATACCTTTTTAAGTTCCCAAGCCGACAGTCCTTTGGGGTTTTTTAATACGGGGTTTTATTATATTATACCTATAAATATATATATATATATATATATATATATATGCATGAATGAGGATGCGGGGAGGGTCGGGGAGGGGAGGAGAACGGGGAGGGGATCGGGTAGGAGACTGACAACACCATCCCCGACCCGATCCCCGAATTTTTTTAAAAATAATCTCCATCCCCTATCCGATCCCCGAATCCCCTATCCATTCGGGGAGGGGACCGGTTGGATCGGGGCGGGTCGGCCGAGATGGCCATCCCTAAGGACACTTGTTGGATCTCACTTGTACTTATACTTTTAAAGTACACTTGTACGTTAAAATACATTTAAAAGTGTACTCTAAAGTACAAGTGAGTCCCACAAGTGTATTTTTTTATACTCTTAACGGGAGTAATGTTGCACCCGTTAGCATTTCCCTACAAAAAGTTAGCGTACATTTTGACTAATGTATTTTACCTATTATTGCCGCATTTGCTCTTACCCCACTCTTTTCTCCCCCAAACAAACAGGCCCTAACTTCCACACCACCTAAATTAAATTTCATGACAAGAAACGAGTTGGCCCACTACTCTCTCCAACGTCCGTGATTTCGCCATGGCTAATTGCATTTGCAAGCAAAATGGGTCAAATTCAGAACAAAACCTTGGCTGAACATAAAAGTGAAAACTACAACACCCAGATGAAACAAAAACCAAAATTTACCAAGCCCATAGATGACCGTTAAAAGACGTAAGTTTAAAAATCCACAAAAGTGTTCAAGATTCGAGGCTAAAAGAAATCTCTGCAATATACAGTAAAAGAATATAGTAATGGTGGAGGCCCCCCTGCTTGATGCCCATAACGGCTCTCTCTCCTCCTAGCCCGCCCCTTTCTCAAATTTTGAATCTATCTCTCTCTCTCTCTCCTCGAACGAAGTTACTACCATTTTAAACAGACAGGGTTTATTGGACCTTGACCCCATCATCCTAATCCACTCAACTACTATTCAAATTCCTCTCTCTCCTCCCTTCCCATTCTCTCTCTCTCTCTAAAATGGGTTCTTGTTTGAGCAAGAAAACCACCGTTTGCTCTAATTCAACCACTGCAATATCAGACCCACCTGACCAAAAACCCAAAATTAACCCCCAACAAACCCAAATACTAGCAGAGAAGAAAAACCCAGAACAGGAAAAACCCAAATCAGATCCCAAGAAGGAGATCTTCTTGATCAAACATCGGATAAGCCACGACTCCGATCGGAAATCAGACGAAGAAAGAAAACCCAAATCTCCAAATGCCCGGAATACCCCGACCACCACCGCTGCTACTACTCCAACCACATCTGAAGCAGCAGCAGCTGATGTTGGTGGTGCTAGTACTAGCAACTTGGTGAGTGGAGGAATAGTAGTGAGAACTTCAAGCTGTTCGAAAGAAGAAATCGACGCGATTCTAATCCAGTGCGGCCGCCTCAGCCGGAGCTCCTCCACCGGAAAAGCCGCCGTAGGTACTCCGGGCCGGAAGTATTCCGGGTCGAAGCGGAGCTACGATTTCGATCACGACAAAGGAAATGATAATAATGATGATGATGATGAGATTATCCCGGGTGGTGGGGATGACGAGGCGGAGGCGGAGAGGGGCCGCCGTCACCGCCAGAGGCACCGCCAGTCGACTCCGTCGTCTTCGGGACGGAGAAGAACTCCTAGCAGGGAAAGAGACCAGCAGAATCAGCGGTCGGGAAGCCGAGAAAGAGGCAGTGGTGGTGGCAGCGGCGGAGGGAGGAGAGTGAGCCGGTCTCCTGGGCGGAGATCGGAATCTCCCATGACTCATAACGCAAATTCAAACAACACTGCTACTACTAATTCTAGGCCTGGAAAAATGGTGTCGGTACCGGCTACGGTTACATCAATGGCGATGGATAAGAGCGGCATCGGGGGAGGAGAGATTAAGAGGATTGCGGTGAAGAGAAATGTCGGGTCGCCCCGAGCGAGGTCGCCAGCGGCGACTAGGGTTACGAATGAGAAGCAACAGCAGAATTGCCAAACGAATCTGCCGGCGTCGCTTAGTCGGAGTAATTCTCGGAAGGCGGAGCACTCGCCGTACCGGCGGAATCCGTTGGGTGAGATTGATCAGAATTGTGTCGGTGTTGAAGTTGGCTTCAGCAAGGGTTCCAACCACATTGTGCATCAGGTAATAATTTGGCTCTGATCTGGTGAGAAATAATGAACTTAGAATTTACTCAATTATTAGGCCACTGTTCCCAGTTGGTTTCGGGCTAAGTCAGATAATGCGCGTGAGAGAGAACGTGAATGTGCCTTTTGAAATCATTAAAAGTAACTAAAATTTGTTAGAGCGGGGCGAAGAGTCCTATTAGAGGATTATGTGACCTAGGTTTTGGGCATTAATGGAATGATCATTTACCTAAATTGGCGAATAACCATTTCATACGTTTGTTAGATGAACTTTTAGCGAATGGTCCTGTTAGAGGATTATGTGACCTAGGTTTTGGGTGTTAATGGAATGGTCATTTACCTAAATAGGCGAATAACCATTTCATATGTTTATTAGATGAACTTTTAGCGAATGAATATCGGAATGAGCATTGTAATGGAATGATTGTTCCATTCCAGCTTCATTCCGGTTAACAAAATACTATGTTTAGTTTGTGAATTAGGTGAGACATGATTAGAAAGAGTGAGAAACTGGAGAGAACATAATTCGTATGTATCGTTTGTTTTCTTACATCAATAACCTCTGCAGGCTCCAATTCAGAAGCCAAATACTGAGAATGTGAGAAGCAACAAAAACGTAGTGCAAGGGACTGAAAACAAAACCACTACTATGAGGACAAAGGAACAACAGCAGCAGCAGCAGCAGAAGATGGAGGATGAGGGAAGACCATCGCAACCAAACACCGGAAATGTTTCAGTGACAATGGTACCCTCAGTAACCGAAAGCCTCAACTCCAAACTAGTAACAAGAACCAGATCCTCGAGGCTCTCGAGAGACCTAGACTTTAACCCCGAAACCCTACTGAACACGTCTCCCACTTCTTCATACACCGCGCTATTGCTTGAAGACATCCAAAACTTCCACCAGAAGGGCACTCCGGTAATTCCTTGTCTCACTAAGGCTAACTCCATTCTTGAAGCAGTTGCCGACCTGAATTCAACTACAATCTCCAACCTATCGACTGCTGAGCAGTTTGGGAAGAAGAAGAGGTTGGAGACGAAGGAGCCATTTGTGGAGTCTGAAGTGATTGGGAACAATGATTTAATGGAGCCGAGTTTTCACAAGTATGTGACTGTGAATCGGGGTGGTGGAGGGGGAGGTAGCGGTGGGGAAATGGAAGAGGTGGAATCCTCCGGGAGTAATAGCATTGGTGGTGGACAAAACTGGGTTTCTTCTTCAATGTGGGAACCCAATTCGGCTGATTCAATCGATAGCTGGAATTCTTTGAGATTGGGGGAGAAGAAGCATAATGGAATAGGCCGCGGGAGACTTGGTTCCGGTAGAGGTCTTCAATCAACGACATCAACATTTAAAGCTGCTTCAAGTTAAATATATGACATCGAATAGTCAGTCGTAACTCTGAATTGAGAACAGAATTGTTTTAGTGGTTGCGCAGACTTTTGCAACCATTGCAGTTGTTTGGTTGTTTCAGTTTTTTTTTTTTCCCTTGTTAACTGTCAATTATTAATTCGAAGATTATTTCGAGGTGAAGTAGAAAATCATTTCCTGTTTATGAATTCCACATTTTTCATTCACTATTAACACATTGTCTTAAACAACAAAGAAAATTTTGCAGAAGATCTGGAACAAAGATGAATTACTGTTCAAACCAAAAATGGTTACAGTACATAAACCACCTTGAAACCATCTCCCATGGAAGAACTCATTACGAATACAATACAGATTTCGGCCTCAGCCTCTACAACTATTTCACATGATGGTCTATGACTGTACAATGTCGATACCAATTTTGGAGTTAAGTGGATCGTCTGATGTGCAGCAAGGACCTTTCAAACCCCGTGTCCACTTTTTTCTCGAGATACTTCTGCTGGCATGCTCTTTCTCCACGTTTATGTGTAATCATCGACTGATTCTTGGGCAAAAGCTAGAATGTTCACTCCAAACTGTTTTTGTAATTAACCATGTATATTGCTGCAAGAGTAACAACAGCTCCGACTAGTTGCACAGGTGCGAAGGTTTCACCAAGATAGAGGAACCTGTAGTGAAGAATAACTGTCATACTGCTAAAAGGAATACAAAGGGAGAAGGGTTTTAATATCCAAAAAGGAGGTGGAAATCCTTTACTGAATGGCCTTACCCAAAGACTGAAGCAAACATTGGAGTTAGAAAGGTTAGGGAGCTGAGCTTTGTCAAGCTACCTGAAATGTATAAGTAAATCCATGTTAATTCCACATAGAAGCCTGGATTATACTAACTTAATCCAATACAAGATTCAATATGTGAGAATTACTGGGGTTGCGTTGCCAGATTGATTTAACTAATTCAAGGAACCTCAGCTAAGCATAATAAAGCACCAAAGAGAATATATCCAATACTGCACACAAAAGCATGATACAAAAACCCAGCAATAGAAGACTAGAAATCTACCTCTTGTAGCATTGTAGAAGTATACACCATAACTGATGGCACTTCCAAAAAGAGACGTGTAAAGGAGTGCCAAAAGGTCTTTTGATGTGAGCTCCATAAAACTCCTTGTGAGAGCAGGGTCATGATTCAGAAAGGAGATCACTACGAGGGGAAGTCCACCAATTACCATGTGCTGAGATACAAATTGAATAGGCATCAACTCCTAAATCTTGCAATAGAAAACATGGTAATAGGTGCAGTTATCTGAACAATCATGGGATTGTCTGCCAATTTTAAGGTTGGAGAGTTCCCACGGAGATTGATTAAGGATTTCTTAAGTGGGATGAGCTTAAATAAACAAAATGCAGAACAGATGACTCACCCATCCAGTGGCCATAACAGGATCAGAGTAGTTGGAAACCCAACGAACCATGACCGTACCAACTGCCATGCTTTGAGCAGCCAGGAGCATCCACCATTCTCCACTCCCCCAAAGCGAAAAGTTGCCATCATTCAAAGAAAATGCAGGTACCTATAGGATTGATTTTCACCAATACCAAAAAGCCGATTAGGAAGATAAATAAGCACCAACAAATTGATCTTTCAAAGGCCTACAATGAAAGGGGAGGTCTTTGCATATTGTTCAAGCAAGTGGGTCCAACTGCCTGAATCCCCACACTGTGGGAGACCAGTGTAATTTACCTTGTATATATGTGACGTGTTCAGCCTGTTTTTGGAGTCTAAGGCAATACTACTATGAAGAGCTAGTTGAGCATGCCGGAAGAGTCAGCAAAGTGACATGGAGATGGACATGACTCTAGAAAAGCATCTATGTTTCTTGGGACTTGCGTATCCACTATAAATAAATTTAAGAACAAGGTCAATGAGAGCTTAAAACTCAGGCTGCAATTGGTGTTCAAGGGAAGCCATTTCATGTAGATAATGTTAGGTTTGCTTCCTACTCTCCTAGCAACCCTTGAGAAATGCAGACCAAGCTGGGCAATGGGCCCATTGGTAATGAGGGCTAGACATTACACATCCAAGAGATTCAATGTCTGACCTCCTGCACCGTATTTAGTCTATCACCTTCAAATTAAATATAGTCCTTCAAAGATTATTCATTGAACAAGGATTGACAAAAGCGGTTATTTGAGTAAGAGATTTCAAAACACCTAACATATAGGTAAGCAAGCATGTAACAGAAGAGCAATCTTTTCAAGACAATATTTTTGCACTAAAAGAACATCAGCAAAAGTATGACATTTATTGGATGGGCTGCATTTTTAGAATATTGTATGCAATTTGACTACCACGTTCATGAACCAAAAGCAACAGTGATACTGATGAAGCTTCGATTGTCAGGTAGTCAAGTGACTCAAGTAACTAAATCTTGACATTCCAATACGGTTTAGGTTAAACTTACTATGGCTTAGTTTTAACCTCATGTAACTCAAAGACTAGAAGAAAAAAAGAGGAACAACACTGGGGTAGCGTACCTCAAGAAGTAGGAGGCCAATGACACCAAACACAAGCCCTGCAGCTCCAACGAACCCAATGGATTCACCAAATAACAGGGAGGCTAGTACAGCCACTGTCAATGGCTGAGAATCAATTATCACCTGAAATCGTCTGTTCCAACTTGTCAAAGACTATGTTTATTACTTATGAGGATATCAACTGACTGAAATAAGCTTACTTATGAGAATTGACCTATTTCAAAGTCAAATAACTCAGCAAGTCAGCAACATAGCTAATGGTTGGTCGGTTGCAAAAAGAAAGTTAGGAAAGCCAAATGTTATCCATGCTCCTGTTGCCACCAATTTCTCCAAGGACAGGAGAAACAGAGATGGTCAACACCTAGTGGTGTAGAAGATGCGAGGGCGTGCCAGGAGATGTGAATCTCCAAGAAAATAAGGAAAAGCGCCTGAAACTACTAACTTCTTTCAAGCAAATGTGAAACTTGAATAAAAGAGAAACTAAAGTTACAACGGTTCGTGGGCCTTGAACAAGGACTTCCACAATTGAAGAAAACTAAGGTTTACATAGATAGAGAAAGAGAAAGAAGAAGAAGAAGAAGAAGAAGAAGAAGAAGAAGAAGAAGAAACGGGATAGAGGTAGAAGATAGACATAGATAGATAGAAGAAGAAAGGATCGATCGACTAACTGAGAGTTAGGAGATAAACTAAATTTACTTGTTGCTGTGAGCTTTGTTGGTGCTGGGACCTTTTCAACGTTGCACGAAGGTCTTCATTTATAGTCTCTGGGTCCAATTGCAACTTCCAAACGTAACCGCCCATGAAAACAAGCCATTATGCCCATGTCTTGCATCCACTACAGCGTCTTCTTTGAAAATGCGTAAGGAAGTGACATGTGTCCTTAATTCAGCTGAAAATAACTACCCACGTTCTCAGCATAATTTGCACATGTCAATTTCGGCCTTTATCATCTCGTTTTAGATAAAATCCCCTTTCCTATAATTTAGACAACAAACTTATCTCCTAAATCATAGATAATTCGGCCACTAAATTAAATCCGAATTAAATAAAAGTAAATCCCAGCCAATCTATTTGCCACGTGTACAATTTAAAAATTTATGGTACAAACAGCTCCACTGTTATTCTCAGTCTACATTGTGAACAAAATGGTGTGGAGGGTGAATAACAATTCCTCAAGTTTAGCCACTGTCCTCTTTTTGCTCCTTAAAAACTTGTTCTCTTCAATATCAAATCGGTATATCTATTTGCTGCAACTAGTCTGCTCTCTGTCATTTTTATCATTCTTGTATTTTGGGTTCAGTTGTTCAGTCGGGATTTTCTTGGAGGAATACAAAAACAAAACAAGGATGTACACTGAAAACACAGAAAAGGTGGTTTCACTTGTTAACACAACCAGTAAAAGCATGCCAAAGAGTATTTCCATTTCCAAACATTTCTGAGGAAAGATGTATCTTGGTTTCGGAATAATAACAGGAAACACTAGACAAACCAAAACTACTAGAATTCCCTGAAATTAACAGTGCTTGGCTATTGACCATACAGAAAATCAACCAAACCATCAAAAGATAAGAACATCTCCAACTCCCCTCAAATCCAAGAATATTTAACCTAATTGCCCTGCACTAATAATGGG
This sequence comes from Vaccinium vitis-idaea, assembly GCA_963854785.1. Classification (NCBI taxonomy): domain Eukaryota; kingdom Viridiplantae; phylum Streptophyta; class Magnoliopsida; order Ericales; family Ericaceae; genus Vaccinium; species Vaccinium vitis-idaea. Next base: position 3,266,766 of record OY978226.1, on the reverse strand, counting down.
GACTATAACAAGGAAGAATAGCACATACACTGCCCAAACCTGCTGATGTCCGCTCTAAACCTTCAGCAAGAAATCCCTGTTCAAGCAATAAAAAGCGTTGCACATTAGATTACTTGGCCAGCACTAATCATATAATCTACAAGAGAAAAATTACACAATATGCATCGCAAAAGAACCTCTACCGCTCTATATGTACATTGTTAAATATAGATCCCTATAGGCCTACATACATATACATGTAGATTCAGATAGTAATGAAGAATGAAAGAAATTAGCGCAGGAAAATTATTACCGAGAAATTTATAGTGAAGTGAAGTAAAAGAAAATGACTGTTTTCCTTCATGTATTCATTTGATATAAGAAAGTTAACAAAAAGTTGAAAAGTAGTAGTTTAATAACATAGAAACTAGCGTAGAAATAAAATTCCTTTTTTTTTTTTTTTTCTGTTGTGTTTTTTTCCGGACCAGTTCTGAGGGAAAGATAATCTAGTAGGAAAGTCAGACACATAGTCTACAACTTTCTTGCTATCACATTACAAACGCAGAAAAGTTAAACATTCTCGTACTTTCCTTTCCTTTCCATGCAAATGAACGGGACCGGTGTGGAATTTACAACCCAACGTGGTGCGATATTATTAATTCGATCAATATTAAATCCCACAAATTATACATTCCTTCAGTACCCCTCAAACAAATGAGTACTCTATTTCATGTTACTAAATCCAACACATTTCTACTCCACAAAGGTCTGCAAACGAGAAAAGAAGAAATGAACCTGAAAACAAGTAGCATCCACGAGTGCAAATATGGAAATAGACAACCACGCCATGGCTCCAGATGGAAGCGGCCGACCTCTAACGGCAGCAAAACCAACCAACAAAACCCCAGCTGGAATCAACCTAAAGGAGGAAACAAAAAACGGACCCGTCTTAGGCAACACTTCCTTCATCGCCACCATCGCCGTACCCCAGAAAAAGAACGGCGAAACCAGCAATCCCCATTCCCATAATTCCCCTAACAAAGATGGCTCTTCCAATACTTTTGGGCTTTCGGATGGTATCTCATCTGGGTCGGTCCCGACGAGGCACTCGTCGTCGGTTCCGGTGCCTACGCAGTCGAGTTGGGTGGACGGCGTAGATTCGATTTGGGTGTCTTTGGTGGCGCATTTGGGTTTGAATTTGAGATGGTTGAGGTTGATAGTGAGGGAATTGGTGCGGTTGAGGAGGGTTTTGGTGTAATTGGGAGGTGAAGGGTTGTGTCGTTTAGAAGTAGTTGTGGGGATTGTGGGAGGAAGAAAGAGTGAGGTTGAAGCTGAAACTGCCATTGGCATTGGCAGTTTTGGTGAACTGATGTCATGACGAAGAAGATGATGGAGTGAAGAAGAACTTGTGGTTGTGGTTGAGAGAGGGAAACTTAAGTGGAGTGAGCGGCATCGAGTGCGATTTTGTGCAAGTTAAGTTTGGCCCTCAAACTTTGATCGGCAAATCAAGGGGTACGGATACCCTTTGTCCTGGGCCTGCCAACGGGTCGGATTTGATCCAGATCGGATTCAAAAAATTCGGATCCGAATCCGGTATTTCAGATCTGATAATCCGATATATTGAAACCAAAAATTCTAATAAAATCCGGATCGGGTCCAAATCTAATCATTTGGATATCTGAATCTGACTCACAAAATAAAAACCCTTTTTTCGTTACTCACACAGAGCCACCTCTTACGTCGCATTCGAGCGTTATCTCTCTAATAGGAGAGCTTGGATCACTTCTTAGATTGTAAATTTGTTCGCATTTCTTATCAAAATGGTGTGAACTCATCGTTGGATTTGTTCAAAATCAATTACTAGCAACTAAGATTCGATGATGGTTGATTTCGACATTCTTTATGAGGAGAAATACTTGTTGATCGTTGAGTTGCATTTTCTCTCTATACAGATGTTCATATTCAACATATAAAATTGCAGGTGCCAAAAAAAAAAGGGATCAGATTCGGATTTTCAGATCGGGAATTCTACTATACTCACAAAAGTATCTATCATATCAAAAGATTGATCAAGGGTCAAATTGCACTCCCTCAACTCCCAACTCTGTAAACTAGAAAGGAAAAGACTCTTAAGACTAAACATACATAAGCCCTCCACCCCGTAAAAATATTTGTTATTCTGCTCTTTCTAAATAAGCACATCAAGTTTCCTTTCTTAAGAGGATTTTTTCCTTCAAAGTGAAGAAATGTAAACCAATTCACTCAGAAGAACCGGAAAAAGAGAGAGGGTAATCTACTCTCTTTCCCGTCCCAACAAAACAAGAGAGACAAGAACTCAACGGGGGAAGGAAAACACCCCATCCCAATCTTGGAAATAACCATTTTGAAGTATTGTCATCAATCTCTATCGCTGAAAAATCTAAATAGAGGAGAACTTGATAATTGGTTAGTGCAATTTAGAGGATTACAAAATCCAGTTCTTTTCAAAGCTTCCAAACTAGAGTCTCTCCTATTAAAAATGTTATATTTTTCTCCACCTTCCACCTCCTCTCTCTTTTCTTCCTTACCGCCTCGCCGGTATCATCATATCAAATTACTTCATGTAACTCATGTCAGTTTATATACAAGTGTGGATTTGGTAGCATAGAATCCGTTCCATTGAATCCAAATAGAGGAGAACTTGATAATTGGTTAGTGCAATGTGGGGGGAGCTTCACCGGAATGACCTCATTGGCCGTCTGGTACTGCACGGAGAGGGAGGAGCTGAGTTGAACCTCACTGGAGCCCTAGGAGCATGCATGAGAAGGAGACAAGAGCCCTAAAAGCACGCCTGAGAAGGAGACTGGGGCCCTAGGGGCACGCCTGAGGAGGAGCCCGGAGCCCGCCTGAGAAGGAGGCCGGGACTCTAGGAGCACGCCTGAGGAGGAGCCCGGAGCCCTGGGAGCACGCATGAGAAGGAGGCCGGAGCCCTGGGAGCACGCCTGAGAAGGAGGCCGGGCCCCTACGGGAACGCCTGAGGAGGAGCCAAGAGCCCGCCTGAGAAGGAGGAGGAGGCCCTAAGGGCACGCTTGAGGAGGAGCCCGGAGCTCGCCTGAGAAGTAGGCCGCGGCCCTAGGGGCACGTCTGAGGAGGAGCCTGGAGCCCTCCTGAGAAGGAGGCTGGGGCCATAGGGGCACGCCTGAGGAGGAGGCTGGAGCTCGCCTTAGAAGGAGGCTGGAGCCCTAGGAGCACGCCTGAGAAAGAGCCCAGAGCCCTAAGAGCACGCCTGAGGAGGCCATGGCCCTAAGGGCACGCCTGAGGAGGAGCCCGGAGCCTTGGGAGCACGCCTGAGAAGGAGGCCGGGGCCCTAGGGGCACGCTTGAAGAGGAGTCCAGATCCCGCCTGAGAAGAAGGTCGGGGCCCTAAGAGCACGCCTGAGGAGGAGCTCGGAGCCCGCCTAAGAAGGAGACTGGGACCCTAGGGGCACGCCCAAGGAGGAGCCCGGAGCCCTGGGAGCAAGCCTGAGAAGGAGGCCGGGGCCCTACGGGCACGCCTGAGGAGGAGCCCAGAGCCTGCTTGAGAAGGAGGCGGGGCCTCTAAGGGCACGCTTGAGGAGGAGCCCGGAGCCCGCCTGAGAAGGAGGCCGGGGCCCTAGGGGCACGCCTGAGGAGGAGCCCGGAGCCCCCCTGAGAAGAAGGCTGGAGCCCTAGGAGCACGCCTGAGAAGGAGCCCTAGGAGCCTGCCTGAGAAGGAGCCCTAGGAGCCTGCTTGAGAAGGAGCCTAGAGCCCTAAGAGCACGCCTGAGGAGACCGTGGCCCTAGGGGCACGCTTGAGGAGGAGCCCGGAGCCCTGAGAGCACGCCTGAGAAGGAGGCCAGGGCCCTAGGGGCACGCCTGAGGAGGAGCCCAGAGCCCACCTAAGAAGGAGGTTGGGGCCCTAGGGGAACGCCTGAGGAGGAGCCCAGAGCCCGCCTAAGAAGGAGACTGGAGCCCTAGGGGCACGCCTGAGGAGGAGCCCAGAGCCCGCCTGAGAAGGAGGCTGGAGCCCTATGAGCATGCCTGAGAAGGAGCCCGGAGCCCTAGGAGCACGCCTGAGAAGGAGGCCTGCTCAAGGGAGCAACCACGTTAGTGCCTAGCCCGGACGGTGGCGGTCCGGGAAGGCACTCCGATGGTAAAGTCAGCGATTGAGGGAGAAATATAGTGGAGAACTTAGAGAGAGAAAGTGAGTAAAGAGTGTCTAGGGAGCGCCGCGCGTGAGGTAGGTGAGGGCCTTATTTATAGGCAAGGAGGAGCGTGTCCCACATGCTCCTTGGGGACCTCACGCACTCCGTCCTTACCATCGCATTAAATGAATGGAAAGGCATCTATCTCTCAAGCGGCGCCTCGACTACTGTTCTCCCAGAGGAGTCACCCGTCACGTTGGTAGTCCCTTGTCCATCAAGTACGCCTGCAGGGTAGGTGGCTGTCACCATAAATGCATTGCATGTGGGGTGGTTGAGCCCATTAATGAGTCGCTCAAACTGTTAGACATGCCTCGATTGAGCCCCTTAACATCTGACGTGACCCTCGGTACCGAGTCGATCGAATCGGACGGGATGGTGCTCGGGGACAAGGCCCCACGGGCTGCCGAGGCCTATACAGACCTCCATCCTAGCACAGCTTCCCGAGGGGGGAGGAGTCCATCCGAGGCCCCAAAGGTTGCCGAGGCCTACATCCTGGCACAGCTTCCCGAGGGGGAGGAGTCCATCTGAGGCCCCAAAGGTTGTCGAGGCCTACATCCAGGCACAACTTCTCGAAGGGGAGGAGTCCATCCGAGGCCTCAATCCGGGCACAGCTTCCCAAGGGGGAGGAGTCCATCCGAGGCCTCAATCCGGGCACAACTTCCTGAGGGGGAGGAGTCCATCCGAGGTCACCGAGGTCAAGACTGCGCCTCCGGTAACCTGGCCCCTGTTACTTTGTCATTCCTGCAGACCCTCCCCGAGAGACCGTTTGGCATGTCCAAGGGGGTCTGGCCTCCTGTGAACCTCTTGAGCCGCCTGAGGGCTTCGCCTAGGCCTTTTTGCATAGCGGATGAGTCCTCCTAGTGGCTGAGGTGAGTATGGACGTTGGTTTGTTAGGACCTTTGTGGGAAGAGGGCCCCTACATGCAATTTAGAGGGTTACAAAATCCAATTCTTTTCAAAGCTTCCAAACTAGAGTCTCTCCTATTTTAAATGAAAATTTTGGATCCACATATTAGTCGTGCTAAAGTCTAGGTGGTGCAATGGGATGTCAGGCTGCCATGGTCAAAGAAGGAGGAGAGCCCCATTGACATTCCAGGGGCCTGCATAGAGCAGATCATCTTTTCCGCCAGTGTGGAAGGTCGCAGAATGTAATAGGGACCAACCCTCTTAAGCACCGTAACAGGGCCTTCAATGGATAATTATGCGGATTTTTATAATCCGCCATGCCTTGCGTTGCCATGCCTTTTCATGTTTCCAGTTTCAGGTCATGTTTCCAGCGATTGCCTGGTGACAAGCACAAATCGTGCCATGCCATGGCTTGCCTAGCCCGATGCCATGCCTTGTCATGTTTCCAGCTTCGGGTCATGCTTCCAGCGATTGCCCGGTGACAAGCACAAGTCGTGCCATGTCTTGCCTAGCCCGGTGACAAGCACATGCCGTGCCATGCCTTGTCATGTTTTTCAGCGATTGCCCGGTGACAAGCACAAGTCGTGCCATGGCATGGCCTCTCTAGCCTCATCTATTTTCTTTTATGTATCTTTCAAGAAGCCTTTGTCGTGGCCTTTAGATTTTATGTTCCTTGCTATGCATATAGACGAGGACATGCTAAAGCGCAGTGACAATGCATCTTTTCTCTCTCTTTTTACATCAACTTTTACCTTTACTTTCCAAAATTATCCTCCACTTTTACCCACTAACTCTTTACCCACTAACTTTTCAAAAGGGCAAAATGATAATTGTATAAACTTTTACCCATTAACTTTTCAAACCACACACTTATTTAGGGACAACCCAAAATGAAAAGTTAAACACTTAAAAAGGGACGGAGGGAGTAGCAGAATGGGTTCCACATTTAAAAACTCCACTAATACATTTATAACACAAAGAAATTTGGATCCAGTTCCGGATTAACGTTATCGGATTTCTTAATATCGAATCCGGATTCGGATCAGATCCGACGCATTGACAGGCCTACTTTGTACAGACCATGTACAAAAGAACGATAATTGAACGGCTCGGATCTTTCTTTCGGGACCTACATGTGGGTCTCCGAGACTCATCTACACATAGTCTGTACAATGCTATCTGTACCGGTAGCAGGGTTGAACTTTGACCTATTTGAATAAAAGTTCAGAAGTAACAAATGGAAAATATTACAGTAATAGCAATAATTCATGAGAGCAATTTAATTTGTTCACCTGTGCCTTGTGTGTGAGGATAACTCTATCCACGTTTTGTTACATATTTTGTCTCATAAGAGAGAGTTTATGCACCACAGGGGAGGTCTATTTATTTGTCAGAAACCTCAGGGAAGTGAGTGAAATTTACCCTTATTTGATTTTTTTTTTTGGGTTAGTAAGTTTTGCATGAACTTATTATTAGTTCGTCTCAACGAGATGAATCGAAAAAGTAAAAAATTATGATTCAAATTATTCGTAATAAAGAAAAAAAAAAGTAAAAAAGATAGACTTTTTGATTTATTTTCGTCTTCATTAAAAAATAGAGTTTATATCATAATTTTCTATTTTTCCAATTCTTCTTTTCATGACAATGCAAATAATACGTAAAAACTTAATGCAAAACTAACCAACACAAAAAAAAAAAAAAAAGAATCCAACAATGGCGAAAAAATAAGTCTTGTGGACCTAATTGACATAAAACCAGAACCGGCCTTGGGCTAAAGCCCAAGGTGCCCGGGCTTTAGGCCCACCAAAATTAGTAAATTTTTAGGGTCCTCAATAGGTAGTTGTGTTATGTATATATATATACCCCCAAAAAATAGCCCAGCCCACCTTAATTTAAATTTGAAGGCCCAAAAACTATTATCCAATGAAATAGGCCCAAAACTCACAATGGCAGGATTGTAGTTTTGGAACCAATCGGGCCCCTTTTTTCATTTTGAAAGAACACCTTTTTGGCATCCCAATTCCCAATCCATTATTATACTCATACAACACCTTTTGAAGAAGTTTGGAAGACAAAGACAAAGAAGAATGAGATCACAACTAATCACCAGGTCGGTGTCGAGAAGACAAACAAGAAGTTCGGTCAGTTCGAAAGTCAGAAAGTCACGAAGAAAAATTTCTCAATGGAGGCTGATAATGCCACGACATAGATTGTTAGTGCCACGACAATTTGAGGCAGGTGACAATATTAAAAAATGATTGTGACACAAACTTTGTGCCACAACCCCACTCACATGGCGTGTGGGTCCCACATGCGGGCCCCACACCCCATGTGAGTGGGGTTGTGGTTGGTTGTGGCACAAAATTTGTGTATGTATCATTATTCGACAATATTACCCTCGTTTGACTTTCCTTCCTTCTACACCGTCTTTGACTAGCAGAACTCAACTCCCGCATACAAACATCTGTTAAGTTCTCAAACCCAGATTCTCAATTCTTTCTCCCTCGATTTACCCCCACTCCATTTCTGAATAATCCCAAATCGAATATCATCAACTCTGAAGTTAGAAAAAGTTGAGGAACGAGAAGTTGGAACATTAATTGGAGAAGGAAGATTCATTTAACCCAGATCCCTTTTTTCTATCCCGTTGTACCCCCAATTGAAAATAAAAAGCAAACCCTATCATCTTGGTGTTTTACCATCCCTCCAAGGTAGCTCCAAAGAATCATTGGTAGTGGATGTCAAAAGATAAGATAGGAGAGCAACCGTACAGCCCCAATCATGCTACCACATTAAGAAGCTGCGATGAAGAGATTGACGAATAGGTATTTGCTCGTCTCCCCATTGAATCTTTCAATTTCCCTCCAAACTCCCACTAATCATGGGGATTTGGTTTTTTCGAATCTAGTGGAACAAAAACACAGTAACCCAAACAAAAGAGATTGATGAATAGTACAAACACGACGAAGAGTTCGGTTTTAGACCCGGGAAGAAAGAAGATTTATGGGTTGACTGGGTTCTTTGGCCTGATGGTTAGAGGCGGGTGAGGAGCTTGAGAGAGATGAAAAAACTCCTTGGGAATGAACAGAGAATAAGGGATATTAACTGAAGCTTTGAGGACAAACAAGTAATTCTACAGTGAGAGTCAAGAATTTGTCGTGGCACAATCAATCCATGTCGTGGCATTATCAGCCTCCTTTCTCAATTAGTGCTAAATGCTATTCCTTCTCACAAATCTCAAGCTAATTTCAGGTATTGATTTTAAGTTTTTTTTTTATACCTATCTTAATAATTCCTAAAGGGCCCATTTTTTATTGTCACTTTAAGCCCTTAAAAACTCAGGGCCGGCCCTGCATAAAACTAACTAATGCAAAAACTTGACGCAAAACTAATAAACTTGAGAACTTGGTTGACAATGGACTTTAGATAATTGGGCTTCAACGAAAGATTGGTGACACAAGGCTGGGAACAGACTTGTACTTTGCGCTTAAAAAAATGAAAACTGGACTGGTCCAGTTCAAAACATGACTAGAGAGAAGCCCACCTCTTGCTAAAATTCAAAAAAATCTAAGCCTAATATTAACGGCCCGATTGGATGCGGGATAAGTTTTGGTGGGATTAAATAGTAAGAGGGATAAAATAGTAAGGGGTATTAGTTAGTAAGGGTGGACCCACATTGATGTGACATTTATGGATGAAGGATTAAATAGTACGTGATTTGGGTGAATTTGTGATAAATGGGGATAAAGTTTGGTGGATTATGTAAAAACTTGGCAAATGACTTATTTGCTCTTGTGCATAGCTCATATTAGATTTTATGATAAAATAAATACATAAATAAGACTAACTAAATTAATTATATTTGTGAATAAATATGATATAATATTTAATTTTATTAATTATATCTACAATTATAAGATTTAATTATTATTTTTAATTATTCATTTTAATAATGTTCCAAACCACCTTATTTTTTGCTATTTTTTTAATTATTCATTTTTTTCCTGTACACATGCGTACCACCATTCAGTTTTGGTATGTGGAACATGCGCATAAGTATATTTAGTGCAATAACATGCTATTTTTTATTTAATAATACATCTTCTACGTTGGACCATTTTTTTTCTAATACATGTTAAAACAAAAATTAATACATGTTAAAACAATGTCAATTTCTAAAGTATAAAAAAAATCAAATTTTTTGTATCAAATTAAAGATCTCAACTAGTATTTTAACTTGGTGCAAAAAAAAAAAAAAAAATATTGTACGCCAAAGTACTTTATTTTTTTTCCTAAAAAAATTGCAAGGGCTAGTAAAACATTTAATGGGGTGCAATTTTATTTTAAGCAGTCAAAGAGGGATAGGGTAAGGGGATAAGGGAGGGTAGGGAGGTAATTTTAATGGGGGTGTTGAGGGGTATTAAGTTATAACACCCCCTACCCTGTTATTAATTAATACCCCTCCAGGGGGTATTGAGAAGTATTAATCCGGAAGGGGTATAAGTTATACTCCTTCCAAAAAACTTGCCAAACCAAGGTTTAAGCGGTGGGACCAGGATAAAAGGAAGGGGTATAAGTTATACCCCCTCCTAAACCCACATCCAATCGGGTCCTAAGGGTAATATTTAGCCGAGCTCGCATAACCCTCGTTCAGAACCCTTCTCTCTCTCCAATGGCGAGTGAATTGGACCAGAGAGAAGTCCACCTCTTTGCTAAGGCTCTGTTTGGAAGTTGAGCAAAAAAATGGAAAATGAGGAAAAATTAAAAAAATTTCCTCTCTCATGTTTGGTTCCAGGTGTACGGCAAGAGGGAAAAATAAAAGGGAAAAAGAAATGAAAAATTTGGGATTTTCTTTAAACTGTAAGAGAAACATAGGAGAAAATTGGGTGCCAAACTTTTTTCACCCAGCTTTTTAATTTTTCACCCAATTTTTTTTCCTTCTGCTCTTAGGTGTGTGAGCAAGGGTTTTAAACAATGGAAGAAAAGGAGCTTCTAAAAATCTCTTCGACTCCCTCTCTCTCTCTAAACCTCAACAGACTCAAATCAGATCTCATCGCCTGGGGGGGGGGGGGGGGGGGGGGGGGTTAGCGGCGGCTCTTTCCTCCTCCCCCCGGGCTATTTCTCCGCTGCCTTCTCCCTCCCTTCCTCTCTCTCCCTCCTTCCCCCACTGTCTTCCTCTCCCATTCTCGTTTCCGGCGCCGGCGCCGTTGTTGGACGGGTCGGATATGCCTAACGGGTGCTCCTATTCTTGCCTCCCTCTTTGGTCGTTGAGGTGCTGTGTACCTCCTTATTGGGGGCTGATCGTTGCTGTTGGCGGCCCGGGGTCTCTCTGGCGGCTCACTGATTTTTCTCTTGGGTTTCAATCGGTTTTGGCTTAACGGCGAAGTGATTGTCGGTGCGGCTGTGGCTTGTTGCTGGTGGTGCTTGGTCCTCTCTTTGCACCTCCTGTGGTGGTGGCGTCGGATGGCGGCGAATCTAGGTGCTCTTGGGCAGAGGCGGCGGTGGGGGGATGTGGGTCGGCTTGTTTGGGTTGGGTTGGGTTTGGGTTTTGTTTTGTGGTTTGGGCTCTGCCCATTTGTTGTATTGGGCTTTGATGTTTTCTTGGGGTGTGCCTTATGGGCTAGGCCATGGAGGGGTGTTTGGCATTATTTCATACTTGGTGTGGCTCTTTTTGAGTCTAGGCCTTTAGGTGTTCGGGTTTCGGCCCTTGGGTATCTTGGTTGGCTCCTTGCCAATAGTGGGATGGGTCTTGGACTTGGCTTCGGATTCTTTGAATTTGTTGCCTTCTCCTTGTTCTTTTAGTCATTGTAATATCTCGATGACTAATAAAAAAAATTCGCCTTTCAAAAAAAACAATGGAAGAAACTGAAATTTGAGTTTAAAAGTTGAAAAAAGTTAGTTAAAACAATCTTCATGTTATTTTCTTTATATTTTCCTTTTGAAACCAAACAGGGGAAATTTATTCCATTAACTTTCCTTCCATTTTCTTCATACCCCAAACAAAAGAAAATCCTCAACTTTCCTCTTAATTTTCCTCCAAAATATTTTTTTCTTCTTTTTAGTTTCTTTCCCCAACTTCCAAATAGAGCCTAAAATTCACAAAAATCTAAGCCTAATAGCCAAGCTTGCGTAACTCTCGTTCAGACCTCCTTCTCTCTCTCTCCAATGGCGAGTGAATTGGACTAGAGAGAAGCCCACCTATTTGCTAAGGCTTTGTTTGGAAGTTGAGAAAAAAAAAATAGAAAAGAAGAGAAAATTAAAAAAAAATTTCCTCTCCCATGTTTGGTTCCTGGTGTAGGGCAAGAGGAAAAAATAAAAAGGAAAAAGAAATGAAAATTTTGGAATTTTCTCTGACTTTTAGAGAAACAGAGGAGAAAATTGGATGCCAAACTTTTTTCACCCAACCTTTTGATTTTTGACCCAATTTTTTCCTCCTGCTCTCAGGTGGCCCATTAACCGATTTACGTTTTTTTTTTAAATCTTTATTAAATAAAATGCGTGTTTTTTAATTTTATTCTCAAAGTACGTGAAAACGTGTTTCCATTTCACGCTTTCACTCTGGGTTGAGATTTTAAGTTTAATCCCAATTTGGCTCGAAAACGTGTTTGGGCTTTCTGAAAACGTGTTTTGTAAACACGCTTTTAGTGTTTTGTTCGGCTCCGGCCTTGCCTCTCTCTGGGGGTGGAATTCTACTGGGTGCTTTGGAAGTTGGTATATTGAACAGCGAGAAATCACCTCTTCTTCTTGAAAGGAGAAGAGGTGATTGCTATTATTTCCTCTCTCTTCTGTTTATGTTTGTGGATAAGTAAGGAGATATTGCACGCTGGGAACAACAAGTCTTGCATCTGGCACACTGCTGATATCGCGGACGGCGAATTGAAGGATGAGCTCTTTTGCATTATGTTCGGATTCGTTGAGGGTAAGTGTTCTCACTCCAGTTAACATTCTCTGCGGCGTGTGAAGATGAGATTGTTAGGGTTTTCTTCTACTGAACTGAATCGATTGTTTGCCAGTACCTGTTGTAGATTTTTTTACTAGTAATTGGTTGGTATCCTGTGCCATGTTTGTGTATAGGATCTTACTTCTAGACTGTTTTCTTTTCTGGTTCTTGGATGTAGATTAATTAGCCACTGGGCTCTTTGCTCGAATGGTTTCCCGGGATGCAGGATTTAACCCAATGTTGGCTTAATGTGAATTCCTTATTGGAATTTAGAAGTAACCTTTTTTTCCCCCTGGGGAAATGTACAGGCACTCAGGAGCAACTAGTGTGGAAAATTTTTCACTGTACTCGGTTTTTGCTAGAAATATCAGCATAAGAAACCTTGAAACCTGGATAACCATAAGCAAGCTTGTAGAATGGAAAAATAATGCATGAACGCAAGGCAGTTGTGTCACGACCCGATTTCTGAGATTAATCGGGACCTCGTGACCGGCCGATGAGCCCTGCCGCTCATCCAGGCCTCCTTAAAAACAACTTTGAAGATAATTATTCAAAAAACATAAGCAAACCACTTCTGGACTTTTTATTACCAAACTGAAGTATTTTTACAAAACGAAGTTTCTTTTCACATCAGAAGCAAAATCAACCCTTTTACAAACGAGTCTTAAAAGAAACATTCTTACAAAAACATGTCTTTTACAGTATTTGCGCAAAAACACCATTTATGGGTCCCAGGGCAGCAGCAGCTCCGTTTTTACTCTTCATTATCTCTAGGAAAATATTAATTTTCACAAGCCGAATGCTCGTGTGAGATACAACTACTAAAGTTACGTTTTTACCATGGAAACAAAACTAAAACATGATAACTTGCATAATCTGAAGAACATAATCGTATGATGTATCATCCAACAAGTTAGTCTAATCTGTAGGGGAGCGACCCCTTCTGGCTGTGTGAAATGATCAAGTCACTCTGTCTGTCCATATATAACTTCTTTCTATGTTATGGTATCTTAAATCCATCCCCCAAACCCGGGACAGCTGTCTGGATGCATCACTAGGCCATCACCTTTGTCTGGCCAGCTAGATTTTATGAACTTAAATCTTTGTTGTCAACTGGCTTGACGTTATTCATCTTTCAATAAAACTTTCTTGTATCTTTTTCCATGGCATCTTTCTGAAAGAAAAATCTGTAATCTTTTCTAAACGTATACGTAAGCTAATTTTATGTTAAAAGAAAAATCATATAACTAAAGTATAAGTATCTCACCTTAGACTTCTTGGGAGCTTAGAAGAGATTTGACTCGTACCCACGTGAAATGCTTTCAACATTGCGGGAGCTCGGCAGCCGAAAAAGTACTCGGCTTGACAGAGTTCACTACTTCTTTTCTACTCTTTGGTGGCACTACTAATCTATCCCATTAGCATTTCCTTCTCTCTCTCTCTCTTTTTTTTTTTGGGTACACAACATATACTATTTTTGGAATTCCCCAAGAGTTAGTACCATATTTATAGGCTTTCTAATTTAGTCCAATTTTGACACCTCATATGCATGGGTGTTAAGAAAGCATGATGTGTCATTCCCATGGTTGACTAGGGAGGTGATATGGCTAAGCTATAATTTGTCTAAGTGGCAAACCTAAAACTATAGGTTAGCTGATGCATTGGCATTGGTTGCCACGTTTCCACCCTAGAATTTGGTAGAAATCTTAGTATTTTTAGTACGCGTAAGTCGTAAAAATGTTCCGGTTTTTACCTCCGAAAATGAACTAAAAATGGTTTATATAAATTTTAACACACTAGTCTAAACCTTGTCTTTACATTTTGGTACTACATTTTATTAGTAAGTCGCATATGGGATTTTGGGTCAAAGTATTACAAGTTGTTTCTAAGCCTGTTTAATAGTAAAATGTCCTGAAACGTGACAGTATCACAGGTTTAAAAACGAAGCCTCAAGCCAGCCCCACCATGTTGTTTTTGCAAAGAATGCTCCTCCTCAACTCATGTTGATTGGGGCAGTAGTAGTAACATCAACGGTGGTTGCATCTGAAAGTGCACAACAAGCAAAGTTGGGTTGCCAAGATAGTTGCTACGATCTCACCATCCCGTATCCCTTTGGCTCAATGGAGAACTATTACTATGATCGAAACTTCCTTAACTTGCAACGAAACTCTTGCCAAGCCGTTTCTATGGAGAGGTAATCTTGAAGTGAGAAATATATTGGTGATAGAGGGTCGGGTGCACGTCTTGCAATCAATAGATTATGATTGCTATGCCAAGGACGGTACACCGGGGGAGTATATGACCTATAGGATGCGTTTTGCGAATAACAGGTTGGGATGGACTTAAAAGTTGGCTATAACGGCTTTGCCTCAATCCACTTGGTGAAATAGTTTGTGCCGACCAAGAGAAACTTTCGTTTCCTTGTCGCCATGGGCATTGGACCCACTATATCCAATCCCCATTGTGCTAATGGCCATGGACTGGCGAGTGGCAGTAAATCCTTCATCTCTTCTGCGAGCCCATCACTCCGTCTCTGTCCATCCATACACTTCTCAAACTCGGCATCCATTCGCCCATGTGATCCTTAAAAAAATGAATCCGGTTGTCTCAAATTCAAAGAAAAAAAAATTCTACAACACAGCCTCAGAGACTCAATCATATGCCGTAAAAACGGAGAGTTCTCTGTGCGGATAGGTGACCTCTCTGTGTTTATAATTTTAACGGTTATCTTGAACCTTTTCAAAAGAGCCTCCTCAAAATTCTCAACACATTACTTCACATCCTCGGGTTTGTACTCGTAACAAAAACCCTTGAATATTGAATTAACAATACTCAGTATACAATTAACAGTATCAGAGTCGGACGACTCACCTACTCTTTCGAGCCTGCTTATGAGATCCGGGAGCAGAGCCGGCCACCATGTCGGGTTGCGATGTCCGATACGGCTTCCCTGAGCTGTGATTGGACTCGAGTAGGGGACAAGAGCATGATGGGGGCAATTTCAGTTTTGATCTTTTCTTTCTCGGCGTCGGAAATTAGGGCTACGGGTTGGGCGGAGGACCAACGCTCGCGAATGTGGTTTTTGAAGTTGATCTTTTCTTTCTCGTCCAGGGATGGCCTGAGTAATATCAAATAAAATTAGTCTTGGATAAAGCTTGACAAGGTCTCAATAATGGAAGCATGACAAATAGTCTTCATAAATTTGAAGACTACTGGTCCTCGCGCTGGTCCTGGACTCAGGCCTTGCCGCCACCATCAACTTCAAAAACCACGCCCGCGAGCGCTCGTCCTTCGCTCAACCCGTAGCCCTAATTTCCTCCGCCAAGAAAGAGAAGATCAAATCGAAATCTTCCTATCATGCTCTTGTCCCCTACTCGAGCCCAATCACAACTCAGGGAAGCTGTATCGGACATCGCAACCCGACACGATGGCCGGCTTTGCTCTTGGAGCTCATAAGCAGGCTCGAAAGGGTAGGTGAGCCGTCTGACTCTGATATTGTTAATTGTATAGTAAGTATTGTTAATTCAATATTCTAGGAATTTCGTTACCAGTACAAACCGGAGGATGTGAAGTACTGTGTTAAGAATTTTGGGGAGGCTTTTTTGAATAGGTTCAAGATAACCGTTAATTTTCACATATCCGCATAGGGAACTCCCCATTTTTACAGCCTATGATTGAGTCTCTAAGGCTGTGCCGTAAGATTTTTTTTCTTTGAAGTTGAGACAACCGCTTTTTTTAAGGATCACATGGGCGAATGGATGGCCGAGTTTGAGAATTTTATGGATGGACGGAGACGGAGTGATGGGACTTGCAGAAGAGATGAGAGCTGCAATTTGTGATAATATTACCCTGTGCTTGGAGAGGCAAGGCGAAGAGGATGAGGAGGACTTGCATTATAGGGTGCATTGGGTACTGATTCTACTGAATCGGGTGAGGGAGGCGTGGATGCCTGAGGAGGCACGGATCGAGCAGGAGGCTGCGGCTGCGGCTGGTGATAGGTTAATGGTGGCTGCGGTTAAGTTCATAATGACTGTTAGCAGGAGCAGTCACCACACGGAATTTTACGAAAGTGAAATTGGAGAGATGATACATTTTGGTATTGTCCCATTCGTGATGTTGAGGGATGAGGACATGGAATTGTTTGAAAAGAATTATGTCGTGTTCATTAGGCCAGACATCGAAGGCTGCGGTGTCGATACGAGGACGGGGATTGCTTGTAATCTTCTGAAGGAAATCGCAACGAAATACAAAAAGACGGTGACTGAAAGGGTTTCCAGTCTAGTGCGGTTTGGTAATGACCAAGCAGCGAATTGGGAGCATAAGGAATGTGCCACTTATTTGGTTGTGTCAGTCTTTACTGATCTGGTTAATGTTGATGGGTTTTTTTAATCTGTTATTGTGCCGGAGTTGCGAAATCGAGATGTAAATGAGGTTCCAATGCTCATTGCCGGTGCTCTGAAGTTATTTACTAGGTTTAGGAAACACATTTCGAAATGCATTGCACTGCCATTGATTCCTGATTTGCTTCGCTTTCTTGGTTCAGAGTCAAATGTGGTTTGTTCTTACGCTGCAAATTGCATTGAGCAACTCTCGTCGGTTAAACGGGGTAAGAAGGCAATATATGGATCATCTGACATCAGCCCATTTTTGCCAGGATTAATGACCAACCTGTTTGGTGCCTTGCGGAAGCCAGAGTCTGAGCAGAATCCATATGTAATGAAGTGTATCACGAGGGTTCTTGAAGTGGCTGATATTTCTCGCGAGGTTGCTTCACCTTGTATCATCGGCCTGACTTCTGTGCTCATCCAGGTTATGCATAGCCTAAATAATCCCATGTTTAATGGCTATCTGTTTGAGGCAGTCTCGGGAGAAAGACCCTTCTCTTCAGCGGCTGGCTTAGCTTTGCAGCTCCTATGATGCCTCAATAGTTTGGGTAAGCTATCTCAAGGTATGTTCTTCATCTTTGTTGATAATGGAGTAATTTTTTACTGTACTGTGAAATGCTTGCTTATCAACTTCCAAATTCCATTTACTGGCCAAAACAAATGAATAAATTAACTCGTTGATTCAGTGGCAATTACCAAACAAAAATCAGCTGAAGTCCGGGATTTGATTTTTAGAGAAAGGGAGTTTTAAAGGAGTGGTTGGAGAGTGTAAGATTATGCTCTCTATGGTATTTACATTTTACAGGTTTAGGTTGGAGTTGGACAATTTGCCTTTGTACAACCAGTGAACACCACCTTGTTATTAGAATAACACCTCCTGTTGTAGAAAAACATACTATAATGGTTGTTATCTCTAGATATTTCATTGTTGCTCTTTAAACTATCAAGAGGGCCTTGAGTCATAGCTATTTACATGTAGTTATGAGTCTTGCGGTCGCTGTCAAATCATACCCTCCCTTATTATTTCCTTAGACGGGATACCTATATGTTTTGGGAAATTAACTTTGTATTGAGATTCTATAAGAGGAAAAGCCAATATCAATGGCATCAAAGGCAACCTTGGAATTGTGCCAATTTCCATAGTTTCTTCTAGGCTGCCAAGAAATTGGTTTGACCTTCTTTCTGTGTTTATATGTTACTGGGGTTCTATTTATTCCGCTTTTGTTGCCGTCCTATAAAATGATTCCCCGTCAAAAATTCTATTCATACTTCCTGTTATATTTGATTGGGATTTTCATGATCATGGTTTTTCGATGACGTCTGAAGAGAATATGTGTGAAAAAAAAATATTATAGTTTTGCTCAGAGATGTGACTTTGCACATTATTAAATTATACAATATGTAACAGAATGAATGAGCTGAGCGAATTGTTACTAGTTTGTTTATTTGATTGTTTACGTGGTTCATCGTGTAAAACTTCTCTACTTGAACCAAAGGTCAGCTCTTTTGAACGTGTGGTTTAAATTTTTTTCTTTTGCCGCCAACTTTGCAATGGTATGAGTATGCGGCTGCTAAAGAATTCAGCTAGTAATATATAATTAGTGCCGAGTTAACATAGTGTCAAGTGGGACTGGGCTTGGATCTCTTGTAGATTGTATGCAATCATGTTTTGTAACCTAAATGATCCATAATATTGTAACTTTGTTTACTGACTAAGCAAATCTTTTTAAAGCCTTTTCTTGGGTTAACTATCTTTTTTATCACTTGCTAAAGCGTTTGTTTTATTGTTACACAAACAATTCAGTCATCTCAAATGATTGGACGCAACATAGTGGTTACTTAGTAGTTTTAGCCTGATAGTTAGCAAAATGATCAACTACTACACAGTTGTACACTTGTACTGACGATTACCATTTTCTCTTCTGGGAGTTTAAAAGGGTTTGACCAGGCAACAGATATAATTTTTGATGAATTCATGAACAGGTTTATTCCACTAAGGTTTGCATTGATTCCAGTGTTCTAAAAGAAGGTCTAGAAGGCCGAGTACTCGCCCCCTAGGCGCTAGAAGGACCCTCGCCGACTAGCCCGACTAGACTAACTATCCCGACTAATTGCCCGACTAGGCGCCGAGTTACTCGGCCCTGGAAGCTAGAAGGTGCCCGACCGCCCTGGGAGTGCTTAGCGAGTTTTAGAACCTTGAATTTGATTCCAGTTGAAACCATCTTGATTTGGATCTTAAGCGTTGTGATTCCTTGCATTGGATCTTAATATTAGTTGTTGTTATTGGCTTCTGTTTTTATTTACTAGATACTTTTGGGAGTGTTTATGTTTGTGGATAAGTAAGGAGATATTACAATGATGCTGAAGACACGAGGGTCTAGCGTGAAGAAGCTACACTCTTAGCCACAGGCTTGAAATGAAATAGAACACCTAGCCTTCTCAACCCGAGAGGCTTGGCCAAAACTAACACACCCTTAAGTCATACAAAGCTAGACATACAAAAAAAAAAACCAGAGAGGCAAAGCCGATCAACCCTTTTAACAAAATTTCTACACCGGTAGCTTGTGCTATATTAGGAAATTAAGTGATGATAACCAGTGAGGAATCATGAAAGTCTAGATCCCCCTTCCTCCGTTAAAAGTTGAAAATATTGTTGCATATTTTAGTTTAACATTTGGTGATTAATTCAGAAATTCCAACTTGTGTAAGGTCTATATATCATAAGAGGTGACAACATGAAGGGAATGTTCTTCATTACACTATGTTATTCAGCTGTAAATCAGTGCGATTATTTTATTTACCTTATAGCTGAAATTTAATGTTCTAAACTCTCTTTATAGAAGCATTGTGGGGGAAATCAATGACGAGCTGGATGGCGGCCTTGATTTGTCAAAGCTATGAGCTCATCCACTAAAACCCTGTTATCCATTAATGAGCAAACATGGTATGGGCAGTTCTTCACTTAGTGTTAAGCTGTTGAATTTGATTAAGTTGGATTTAACCAGTAAAATTGTGGGAAAATAACCTGAGGGATACTAAGGTACTGTAAGTCTGCATTTCACTGGTTAGTGGTTACAAATAGTAGATTCGCCGTACAATTTTTTAATTTTTAAAATCTATTTCTGTCATTTTCTATGGTTTTGGATCAACCACTCGGGTAGATTTGGCTGGGGAAGAAAACAAACAAGTCAATAAAAATCTACCACATTTTGTGGATGCATGATGCTAACTAAAGGTTACTCCTACATTTTATGACTTAATTAACATATATAGGACTTGGTATTTGCTGTTTTTCAGCAATTTTATTTGAAAAGTAGTTTTTGAGTTGCGTTATGTGGTCTCCGGTATGAGTATGATGTAGGGATGTAGTCATGTACATCCAAGTGTTGGATCTTCGTAATTGCAAGCATTAGAATATTACAATCTGTCCAAATGTTAGAATATCACTAAGAACTGTGTTATAAATTATTCTGAAATGCTCTTGAAATGAAATGAGATTAAGTAGGAATAGGAAACTTCTATGTTCCATCCATGTAGAAAGGTAGAGATGTTTCTTTTCTAGGTAACGTGAGGTCTTTTCCTTTCGAATTCCATGAAAATCGAAGAATCCAAGTGTCGTAATTGGATACGGGTGTCGGGCACAGATCCCAGACTCTCACCTATGCATTCCCTGTCTGACAACACAGGATATAGGAGTGGGGATGGGATAACTAGGTTTTGCACTGATTTGGAACCATTAAGAATTTGATCCTGGAATTGACAAGAAAGCTTTCATAGGATTGCTGTTCCTCATATTTCCCCAAATCCAACTATCTTTTATGTCAGTCTGAAACTCGAAGCATATTGAAAACGAATTGTTCACGACCCGTATTGAACATATTATGTGCCTTTTGAGCATTTTTACCATAGATAAAAATGGGCAGGCCATTTAAGAGTGGAATGAAGCTCCAAACTAAACCTTCCTCCCTGAAAATTTGGTACATGAATTTCCGTATCATGGCTAAGGTCAAATAACACTTGTCATTGCTTAGGTCATGAACATTATATGTGTAATATAGTATCATCTTGTCAATGTTTAGAAAACTAAAATTCATGGAGTAAGAAATGAAATCTCAATAAATAAATCGTCCGAATACGTATATAATATAGAATAACAAGGTGGAGGGTAAAGTCAAAGATGATCCTCCATTTGGGTTATACAAAACCCAAAATTAAAAATAAAAAAAATAAAAAAAATCCAAGTATAATCCTCAATGGGTAAACAGAACCCATATCACAAAGTGATCGAATGGTATATGGTACAAGTAATGGAGATAATGAAAACTTAAATTAGAGCCTAAACTTAAACTTACACGAGCTACTCCTAATGCTGATAACATTATTAGCAGCTAAGCTGTCCACCACCAGGTTGCACCTAACCAAGAACTTCCATTTTGTCAGCTTGAGAGACCCAAGCTTGATCCTCACCGGCACGGTCGCCCTCAATCTCAGTGGAATGCTTCCGGTCTGCTGCTGGGCCCGCAGCGCCATCAGCAGATTGGTTGCGTTCTGCGTCTGTCCAGTCAGGGCTACGTCGAGCACTGTGGTGTTCTGATGGCCCTGGTAGAACTTAGGCAATGAGCCCTGGCAAAGCTGTGTTGAGAGGTACCACACGGTTAATTTGCTCCCGCTCTCGTAGTATATTCCGATCTTCTTGTTGGGGTTCCGTGTGGTGATGTTCACGTCGAACGTGGCGTACAGGGAGTCGTCGCTGGTGAGATTCATCTGAGCGATTCTCATGTCGTCGATCGAGTACTTCGGTATTTTCGGTTGGAATGCAAAGTAGATTATGGCGGCGAGGATTCCGAGTAGGAGGATTACGAGTATGAGCAGACTTACAGTCCAACACAAGCACTTGCAACAGCAGCTTCTTCTCTTGGGTGGTTTTGAGTGGCTCACCGGAATCTTGCGGCCAAACGGTGGGTATTCCGCCGGCCGGGGCTCGTATCTGTCGGACTTGGAGGCACCAGGGGGCATGAGCGGAGCCGTCGGCGTCTGTGGCACCTCAGGGTCGTGCTTAACCGGATGGATCCTCTGACTGTGGCCCCGTGGTGCCGTCGGCGTATGGGGCGCCTCGGGGTCATGCGTAACCGGACGGATCCTCTGACTGTCTGCCATTGCCGGGTTCTAAAGCTTTTCTTGTGTGTTCTTTTTCTTTGTTTCTGGAGCTGAGCTTGGCCTTAATATAGGCTTCATGGACAAGGCAGTTGTGTGTATTTATGTATGAAAGCGTCCATTTTTTAAAGTCAAAATTGAGTTTCCTTTTTTTGACTTTTGTTTAATAGGTTTGATGAGACCCTTTCTTGAGGTTTTCTACTGGGGAAATCTCACACGCCTTGATTCAGTCTTTAACAATTTTAGCCATTGTTTGAAATTTTGGACCTCTATGGGACTTTTCGGCCTTGTTCGTTTTGGTTTTCAAGAACCGGTTTTCTCAATTATTATTCAATTATTACTCCTATTTTTAAATATTATTTTTATTTTTCTCTCTATCTTTCTCCAATCATTAATACCTATTTTTTAATTATTATTCCTATTTCTCCCTCTAATCATTACAAAAACCAAAACTCAAAACCCAAACTAAACACAACCTTCAATATTTCTACGTGCACATTTACATAACACAGATCCGAATACACTTTTTATTTTGTTGATCTCGTCGGCATCCGATGAAAATAGATTTGAACACATTTATCTTAGAAAAACGTCCTGACAAATTGACTCGGAAATCTTTTTTTTTTTTTGACACGGAAATTAGAAGATTATATTAATGAAAGCCCCACGACACTTACAAAACGGAATTCATTACAAAGATCTTGGACAAAGCCAAACTAATCATCTAAATAGAGAACAATAAATGCACAAGGCAATCGATGTGTTCCACCCCAACCCAAACATGACCTGACGCAAATAGCGGCACTTACTAGATTCATACGTAAAATATGAATTGATTACTCTTCTTGACGTTCTCTAATTATTGTGAGTCTTGTAATTGTGAAACCTTTTGACGAGCACGACAATGTAGACGGTTTCTATCATTAAAATGGACACGAGTAAAATTAAAAAATGAGTGGGTCTGGCTTTTTTCCAAATCGGAGAGGATTTGGTTCTTATTTCTTTATATACCATAAGCGATGATGACGTCGTTCCCAATCAAAATATCATAAGCAAGAGTAAAATTTTCAAGTTAATTATACGTTGTGCATTACGTGGCGTTGTCCCATCGCCACCGAACAATATTTTGCTTAAGAGTTATTATTGTTTCTTTCTTTTCAATTTAGGACTCGGCAATTTCAATATCATTGAATCTTCTCAAACTCTTTTTCAGCTTTCTTAATCTTGTGCAAACACAGATAAACCTGAAATTTAGGAGAGAGAGAGAGAGAGACAGAGACAGAGAGAGGGGAAAGAACAATGAAGCTGCCAAAGGCAAAGTCAAAGGTTCCATGCCTTGGAAGCGTCCACGCTTCTACCCATGCACGCGCCTAGTACACGGTGTTTGTAGTAGTACCACTTTGATTTGATAAAAACTCTCCCGGTCTCACGAAGATAGTCTGTCACGAAAAAACGTGTAAATTTTGGATGAAAAATAAAGTACTTTCGTGTAAAATTTTGGAATTTTTTTTTGGTACCGAATTAAATACTATCTCAAGTAGTTTTTGAAAATGGTGTGAGAAAATCTTAAAAATTATTCACGGGAAATTGTTGCAGGTCTTTTCGTAGTAGACTAATTTTGTGGGACGGAGGGAGTAGTTTGTTTCTAGAACTCCTCCTTATGTGTACTCCATGTTTAATTACGAAAGCCTTTACTGACTTTTGAGGCAGACGAGTAGTTTTTGAACAGGACAGGTGACTGACTTCTACAAAATATGTAGTAGTAATTATGGGTTAGCTGACTTACTCTTACAAAAATTATTTGTTTGCTAACAGCCAGCCTGAAATGCCTACGTAGTCTTTGCACGTGTTTAAGAAACAAAAATGCTAACCCCAGCCCAGAGCGTGGGATCCGGCCGTGTAATGAGCTCCCTTGGCCTTCCGATCGACGATCCTCAGCCCATAGTGTGGGATCCGGGGCGTGAAGTGAGCTCCTTTGGCCGTCTGATCGGCGATTGACAATCAAGATAAATTGGGGTTAAGTTAAATGTAAAATTGTCTTTTTAAGATGTAACATAATCCGGGCCGTCGAACAGCCAAAGGAGCTCACTACACGAGTCAAGTGAGCCCCTTCACTATAGAGTTCCTGGGTCCCATAGGGTGGAGAATTATGTGCAGAAAATACATCGATATCTGTAAAAAAATGTATTGATATCCGTTAAAATATATGTGATATATGTAAAATGTGTATTGATATTCATAGTTGTTTTTCATTATATGCTTATTAACCTCCACCCAGGAGCAATATATTTGTACAAAAACACGAAGGTAATAGGAAATTTATGACTTCATGATCGCGATATATATTTGTTTTACATGTTAGTTTTTAAATTTACAGGCCATCTGTTTTTGTACTCCCTTGTCCCATTTTGTTTGTCAACTTTTTTATTTTTCATTGTCCCAAATTACGGCCTCCCGTCTCGTCCCAAATTGTTGATCCTATGCAGATTTCAATTTAATTTATAAACTGTTCATATCTTTCAATATAGAATTCATTTCATGTACAAATCTCAATTATTTTTATTATACTCCTACAAAGTTTTTAACATCTCTAAAAAATTATAGATTGACAGATATGAACAGTTAAAAAATTACAATGAAATCCACACAAGACCAATAAAATTAGACGGAGGGAGTATTTTGTCCATTTGAAAAGACCAAGAATAAAGTCCTACAAAAATACTATTTTACCCTTTTTTTCTGGATTTGAAGTGACAACTACAATTTGAATTGAAGGGCATTTGTGCAAAGTTCAACTAAATTAATTGAAATTTTCAAATTGGACAAATAAATTAAGGATGAGGAAGTATATTTTTTTTTATTTTGGAAAGAGAAGGAGGAAGTATTTATGTTGAAGTAGGTGTACTATGCTCTCGTAATGCATGAGCACACTATGAGAAGTCCTTGTCCATATAATACAAAAAATGTTGTACGACGTATGAGAGAGCGATTACATAAATTATTTTACTCCAACTGATAATCAATTACGAGAAAAGCTTGGGTGCCGGATGAGTACCATGTGACGGTATTCGTCGTGCTCGGCCATCCAAAAAAAGTGTTTTGGACCGCCCAGATTTCTTCTAATTTGAAAATCTAGGTCTTCCAAAACACTTTTACACGGCTAAAATACGCGTTCAGTATCACGTGTGCTCCAACCCGCTCGGCACCCAAGTTTTTCTCACGATTCAGGTGGTAAAAAACAAATCAATTTAAACTTCGTTTTACCTAATCTTATGAGTTGATGGGAAAATAAAGGATTTCACCGCAACCGCATAATTATAAGTGATGAAGACCTTGTAAATTTCTACCCTAGTCCATCCACCGGCGACGGCAGGCAGGGAGGAGTGGGGCCGGCCGACCCCATGGCAGAAAAAAAATAGGAGTATTAGTTCTAACTTTATTGACTAATATACTTATTTAACAAATGACTCCATCAAAATTAGTACTGACACCACTAGATTATTTTTATAACTTCAACACACTAAATTATTCATTACAAGAAAATTAAGATCTAGCAATGGTTGAGAATGTCACAGAAGACGCCTAAAACTGTTACTGAAGCCCGAAAAACCTATACCAACAGTTGGAGTGAAGCGTTACAAGATCTGCGTTATGTAGGGTTTTAGTAACGCTTTTATGAACTGTTGGTACCACCATTCTTTCTAGTAACGGTTGCTTTAGTAACACTTACAACCGTTGCTACATCCCAATTTTGGCCCAAACTATTGTTGGACTTTAGCAACACTTGAAACCGTTGCTATAGACCATTTTTTTTAATAGCAGCTATAGCAACACTTAAAACTGTTGCTATGGACCCTTTTTTTTTTTTTCCCCTGATAGTGGCCATAGCAACACTTAAAATAGTTGCTATAGACCCTTTTAAAAAAATAAAAATAAAATTAGCAGCCTTATATATTCCATTTATTTTCATATATATACCTAAGAAATTGTTATTAAATGTCCATAATGCTAAAAGTTGAGGAATTGCAATTTCATTCAAAATAAACCTTGATACCATAATTCAAAAAACCATCACAACTTGTCAAAAGTAGACAACACATCAATCTAATCTCCCTCATACTTAACTAATAAAATCATCCACGAGGTTATACCTTCCCTAAGATTTGTCCAAACAAAAATTAAAAAAACATCATAAGCTCCCTTCTAAAAAAGACCTCCATCAAAATAGATATCCATCGCTAGATTCTTCTATTTTGTCATATTACCTGCAATAAAAAAAGGCAATGAAAAATATCTAAATTAATGGAAGTCTATAGCAACAACTGTATTCGTGTCGTGTAGGACACGTATTCTTGCTTCTTAGATTCAGATCCTTGCTTTATTTTTATTTTTGTTAGTTGGACACGTTTTCCGATATGCTCGGACACGTATCCACTTTGTGTCTATGTCCGTGCCCCGTGTCAGTATCCTTGGTTCTTAGATTCGATTAAGTTTTCAACAATGCAAGTGTACAAGTATACAACAACTATCTAGAAAAAGTGCTAGAGAGTATCCCTGCTTCATATAGAGAACACATACCTAGTACGAACCGATTAACATTCACTTGCAATTGCTGATGAACCCTCTCTATTGTCTTATTACCTGTAATAAAAACAAGAAGAGAATATATTAGAACCCTCTATATTGGCTTTTGAATTTTGAATCTACCTATTTTCGATCAATGTTATAAAAGCAATACTGTAAAACTGCACAATCTTTCAACAACAAAAGATCTCCAACAATGACAAAAAGAAAAAAGAGAAATTGAGGATCTTCATAGCAATGAGGTTGTGTGTTGTCACCAAAGTGGAATCATGCATTGTCAAGCCATATACTCTAGATACATATATGAAGAAAATACATAATAGCATGCATATATCCCTATTTCAAAGGTGCCATGCACTAGTACATTGATATAATGCCCTGAACTGTTAGTTAGCTGTAAGAATTCCAATGATCCAAACACCATTCAGAGCATATCCCCCATTTGAAAAATCACACTCAATCAACCATGGTATCCAATAGATATTCTTTTGAATCCAACAACGGGGCCTGATTACAAGCAAGCCCAATCTGGGACAGGGAAATCTTTACCTTGTCATAAGCAATACCGTGACTTGTGGAAAGATTTGATTATATATCAGTTGACGAACTCGTTCAGCTTATTAGTAGAACAATCTAGATAACTCTGACAAACATATACTATGATCAACTTTAAGGTTCATTACCTGCCAATAGCCACTTTGAGCAATAGGGACAAAAGTATGATCACCACTAAAATGCCTCCAATCAACACCACCAAAGACAATCTCACCTCCTATCTCTGATTTTGGATCTCTATTCAACCATACAGAGAAGACTTGCTGGGTCACGAGACCTTGTTGGACATACCTGCACCACCAGCCACAGTAATTTCAGTGAGTACATAGTAAGAAGGATAGAAAAAGCATACATAAAAACAAATTATGTTCTTTTCTTTGCTCATCACGTAGCAAATTCATTATGCAACGATGCTAAAATTATCAAATTAACTGTCTTCCAGTAAAAGCATACCACACTGGCTTGACATTCCCAACAGACATGTTCTGAAACCCAAGTCCACGTATCCCATCAGATTGTGAAAGCAAGAACATAAGTAATCCCTCCCTTGTAGCTTCAGCAAATACCTGAATGTTTATAAATGCATCTTTCATTGTTGCTTCAAAATGATTAATGTACAGCATGAATTGTAAAAAAAAATTAAAAAAAAATCACATACTTGGTCTTTGATGACAACCTCACCAACTCGCGCATTCTCTTGGCTGAAGAAGCCATATATCGATCCGGAACCATAACGGATTTAAAAGTATGCATTGGATGCTTGACAAGCTTGGCGGTGCATTTGTTAGTCTATCATCTTTATCCACCTGATGCTTCCTTTCTTCCTTCTTTCATCTTGTTTGTTCTGCCTAGCTATTTTTGTGTCCAGTGCTAGTGCCTTACTTGATGATACAGTTCAAATTTTGTGTGCAGGCGCCTAATTTACAAGTTAAATTGTCATACATGTTTAGGTGCATGATGACATCTTAAGCTGGAACAATGCTTGGCATGATGTTGCATGATTCGTATTTGAACTTTTAACTTAGACTTGATGGCGATCTTTTGTACTAGACACAAACCTATGCAGCGTTAAGTAGTCTGCGTATTCGGATTTTTTCGTAGCTTAGTTGATGGAATTTTAAATGAGGACACTGATTTTTGTGTTTTCTCTTTGGAGACACTCTTTTTGCACCTATTAGACATAAGGAATTTTCCCATTGCCTTAAATGATGACACTCTTTTTGTGTTTTCTCTCTGTAACCAACATTTTTTCGTTGAAAGTCATGTGACACTCTGGTGTTTTCTTCCTTGCAGTTTAAGGCTTTAAGCTTTACAAGGTTCGCTCGGTACAATTTGGGCAAAAGGGTATCCCATACATCAACACTTATGATGGGCGCACTATTCGTTACCCTGACCCAATTATCAAGGCTAATGACACCATGAAACTTGACCTAGAGGCAAACAAGATCACTGACTTCATCAAGTTTGATGCTGGGAATGTTGAGATGGTGACTGGAGGAAGGAATAGGGGCCGTGTTGGAGTGATCAAGAATAGGGAGAAGCACAAGGGAAGCTTCGAAACCATTCACGTCCAAGATGTCACCGGTCAAGAGTTCGCTACTCGCATGGGAAACGTTTTCACGATCGGAAAAGGTTCAAAGCCGTGGGTGTCCCTTCCTAAGGGCAAGGGTATCAAATTGTCCATCATTGAGGAGGCTAGGAAGAGGCTTGCTACCCAAGCAGGTGCCGCTGCATAAACTCCAAGAATCAAGATCTGTTTCTGACACTGTTTCGCTCCTGAAGGGTTTATGAAAGAGCTGGTTATGTTTTGTCCTTTCTTTTTCTTAGCACAATTTTGAACTGATTTTGTAGTTGCAAATTTGGTTTGACTGTTGCTTTCATGGGATGATTCATTTGCAGTGTTCAAGTTTGTTACAGTTAAGATTTTATTGCTGACAATTAGTACTATGGCAGCTCGAAACCTTGTTATTCTACAGTATTTAAGGATATCCGAGGCACATCAGTCTTGGATGTTGTCCTTTGAGCTGTCATTTTATCATTTGTCTTTGGGCTTAAATGTTTCTGGGTTCGTTGGTTCTGGTTCTTGAGGGAGGATCGCAGGAGATTAACATAAATAGTTTGTGCAAGATCCGGTCATCAAATAATTGATTTCTTCAAATGCTGGACTATTCTGCAGTCTTATGTGGTTGCGGTCTTTGATTGATCTCAAGCAGTTTCTGTGACTACTTGAGCCCGGCCTCCTCCCAGCTTGTGTTCTTACCTTTTGCAACGGGGGTATCACCTTTGTTGAGAGGTCAGTTCATACAAAACAGAATTAAAAATCAGCTTCACTCCAAAATCGCCAGTGTTCCTCTTTCCGAAGTATTACTCCTATTACCGAAAAAAAAAAGTTTGCTTGGCTCGACGAGGTGCGCATAAGCTAACCCGACACCTACGTTATCCCAAAAACAATGGCCGCTGGGAACTCCATTTCACAAGCTTTGCTCCTCCTGTCCTCCAACACAAACCGGTGTACAGAACAGAAGTTGAAAAAGATTGATAACCAAATTCCCCTTGGGAAGATGGAGATCTAACTATTGAAAATGCATTTCCTCCAGTATCAAGTGGAATTTCTGAATCCAGATTATAGTAAAGGAAGTGCTTCAACAATCTGATCATTTGTAATACTAACTGGTTAATTCCACAATATTTCTCTGGTTTCTTCATTTTGGTTTAGGAAATGAGAATCGCCTCACCTTTTCAATTTTATATCTCGAGAAAGAGTATATACCAAATCAAACGAAGGAAAAGCAAGCAGATAGAAGAGGGAGACGCGTAACTGTGGCTTAGATCCCACTTAGAAAACGTAAATAGCAAAACAAAACAAAACCTGGTAGCAGAAATTTGGCAACGTTTGAAGTGCTTCAACAATCTGATCATTTGTAATACTAACTGACATATATAAAATGTACACCAAAATGCAAGTAATAAACATATACAAATATGCCTAGCATACAAAAAGAATGGATGGACACTCAGGTGTGTTTTGGCCTAAAAAGTTAGCTGGGTCTAGCATACTAAAACTGAACTCTACATCAGCAAGCATGCATTGAAATC
Organism: Vaccinium vitis-idaea; assembly: GCA_963854785.1. Lineage (NCBI taxonomy): Eukaryota > Viridiplantae > Streptophyta > Magnoliopsida > Ericales > Ericaceae > Vaccinium > Vaccinium vitis-idaea. Next base: position 3,236,967 of record OY978226.1, on the reverse strand, counting down.
TTCCATATAATCTAAGTAAAAAGTTATCTTCTTTTTTTAACCTTTCCAAACAAGAGGATATCGAGGATAACATTTCTTACTCATTTTTTCTTCTTCTTCTAACGAGTAATGAATCATCCAACTTGGATGGAATTGCCAAAAATAAAAGAGATGAATCAAAACTTAATCATCCAAATTAGATTTATCATTTATTTTCTTTTACCTAATAGCTAGACTCTTTTCTCGCCGGTTTCGCCAAATGAAGAGTGAGTACACATATTCTAGGTCGTGGAAGTCAAATTAATGGGATTTTAGATGCTGAATGTTCATATATCAATACATAATTGTGGCAACCGAAACTGTAATGCAAAGGTTTGTTGAATCTCTGAGCACAAATTCAAGAGAAATTACAAAGCTATACAAGCAATGGCAAGAAAACAAATAAAGTGCAAACACTTAAATTCCAGAAATTCAAAACGAAAATAGATGAAGAACTGAGAAATCTTTAGAGAGAGAGAGAGAGAGAGAGAGAGAGAGAGAGAGAAGCATACCTGTAGAGGGGATATGGAGTCGATTTGAGGTGAGAGAAGCCGTTTGGAGCTATTCGATATTTTCGGTGGATTTGTCGGCTCATTAAACTGGTCGGAGCGGAGCAGCGCCGGCGATGGATTTCCGGCGAGGTCGAGCGAGCAAAGTACCGGGGAACGGAGTAGCAGAGGGAGGGCTGCTGACTGGGGAAAAAAAAAAAAAACAATTAAAGGAGGGAAAATATTTTCCACGTCATGACATAGGTTGAACCTATGTCATGCCCTTAAAAACGACGCCGTTTAAAGATAACATTCTTGTTCTAAATTCTTGGGTATTAGAAAGACGTTTTCTACCTATATCGATCATATTTTAATGATCTGAAACATTAAGATTGTAGAAAATGCTAAAACACATATTATTCAAGAAAATCAAGTTAAAAACATATAAATTAGTACTTAATCTGATTGTATTTTTGTTTCTTAAAATGGGTTTGGATACATGGAATCAAGTCCTTTTTACATCAATTTAGTTCTAAGAATATTTAGGGGACTTTAAGGACGATTTCTACCAATTTCAGTTACATTTGAATGATCTGAGACATTCATATTGTAGAACGTAGAAAAATACATATGATGTATTAATTTCGTATTGATTGGATATAGATTAGTTGTTGATCTGAATGAATTTGTGTTTGTTAAAATGGGTTTGGTTATACTGAATCAAAACCATTATAACCCGTTTCAACTTTCAACGACTTAGTTAGAACCGACGTCGTCGACGATGAAGCTCTCGCCCTCGCTTTCACCCGGTACTCCTTTTCCGTCCGATCAGAATCATCTCCGACAACGGTCGAGGCTCCGCCAATCGAAACGACGTTGATTGCCGGTCATTCGAAGCTCGCTTGGTCGAGCAATTGGGGGCTTGTGTTTCAGTTCACAAAGAAAACAAACCCACCGATCGTTAAGGCGATCTCAAATTCTCAATGGTGACTTATGTTCATGATTTTGGTATGAACCCTATCTTCTACTGAATAATCTTGATATGATATACACAATTTATGCTTAGCTGCCCATTCCGATAGCTATGGTTGTTTGCTTTATGATTAGTTGGGGAGTTAGCAAGGATTCCATCGAGAGGTTTTGTATAAATTGACTGATGTAATTCAGTTGAAATTCAATGCAATTTGAATAAAAGTGGCTCAAATGTGTATCACATATTCGTGCATTCTTTCAGGTTATTATGAAGAATGCATTTGCCCAGTTTTTATCAATAAAATTTACTGGGCAACTGTTTATAACTCATGAAACTTAGCCATGAGATTTTGACATATGGTTAATTGGCTTTCTTTGTCTATAAACAATAGTGTTTTGTCTATTCATTCTCTGTTGGAGCACACTGGTGTGGCTATTCTTCTCGATAATGAGGCTATCTACGATAAGAAGTCGCTTTATATTCGTCGCAAGGCCCCCAAAAGCTGGTATTTTTTTCTCCCTCTTGTGCAATTAATTTGCTTTGTTGGCTTTTTATCGATCAGTTTGGGTGAGAAACTATGGAAGAGTTTGTAAAAGCTTCATGAATTGCATAGTTGTATATTGTGAGGAACTAAACACGTCTTCTCGAAAATTTGATTAAAAACTGGAGTCTCCCTTGATTTGGTTAATTTTTTTTCTAAAATTCAATCTGGTAGGGGTTTGAGTCAAGGGCGGAAGTGAGTTTAGAGGGCTTTTTATTCAAAAGTTGACTATGAGTCAATTGAAAGAGTAGAGGCCGGAGATAAGTTAGTTTTAAGGTTGAGATTCAACCTTGCAATTCAGTGTCTCTAACCTCTAATAGTTCACAGTTGCATTGTTGATATTTGCTCTAGATATAGTTCTTCAGGGTGGAGTTATACTCTTCCCAGTCATTTATCTCATGGAGCAATGGATTTGATTAATTCCAAGGATGCTCATGGTTCACCCTACGAAATGGATTACCATTCCTGAAATTTGTCAACATTTTTGGTTCAAAACTCTTCTTCCTCACTATCTAGCTTTTTAGCCACCAGATCCACTGCAGCTTATAAATAACGCATGTTTTGTTCCTCTGCATCTTTTTTTTTTTAGAATTGGCTCAGAATTAGAATGTATCGTATATTAGGACCTATATGCTGCCTAGTTAAGCTTCTTGTTTTGTTATCATTTTACCAGCAACATACCGGTGTCTACATGTTGATGTGTGATATAGAAGAAAATATACATGAAATGTTGCAGCAATTCACCATGGAAATGCAGCACTTTTGCTTTCCATAAACTACTTAACTCGCTCATAGATATACATGTTGACGATAGACTTGAAATAGCATATATCATACCAAAATAATGAAGAACTGGGCCATTAGCCCAGTGGCTGGCCATTTTATGTTCCGTTTGATTTATAATTTTCTTTGCTTTTATGAGATGTTACATTTGTGAGTTGGTCCACTGGGTGGGAAATTAGATAACCAAAGTCTTCTTAGCTGAACAAGTCTGCATTTTAACTATTTGGTGAATCATGCACTTGATATGGTTTCCCTTGAAATGAAGGGATTTCAAAACAAAAAGAATCAAGTGTTGGATTGAAGAACACTATATTCTTTTCATTCCTACTTTTTCCAACATTGAGTATTCCTCCCTGTGACTAGATTCGACATTGAGTGTTTCTGTCTTCATACCTTATGAGTTTGTATAACATTCACTGCACCATGTCATGACCTTGTTCACTTGGATCCTTTCATGCCATGGAGGTGCATACTAAGTGTAGTGGGAACATTCTAATTGGTTTAGATTGGTTTCTGCTCTTATTTTAATGAACAAGCAAAATAGTTTAGGTTCTGATTGTTGAGACTTGAGATCTTGGACACACATCCCACATGCATAGATCATTGCTTGCTAGCACGCATGTTCGCAAAATAGTTTCTGTTCTGATTGTTGAGACTTGTGTGTTACAATTCTTGCTTTATTCTTCCATACCTAGTAGTTGTTAGTGCACTTATAAGATTTCTTACTATTGGGTATTCACTTGAATCAAGATTAATGCAAGCTACCAGCGCCTATTGGCGAGAACTGGGCTTGGCTTGGTTAGTAGTGCCCACCCATTCTGTCTCGCCCGCCTGCCCTATCTTATAGTTTTGTTTTCTATGCTAGGTATGTAAATCGTGCATTGTATCTTCCGCATCTGACAGTGACGCGCGGACCTTCTCATCCAAATACTTCTGCCACATATATTAATGTAGCAATGATGGAAGAAGGTTTCGGAAATGTTCATGTTGCCCTTGGATACCTCCATCCGCTCTGAAGTATAACAAAAGGAGAATTGGGCAGCCGTCGGTCAGTGGCGGATGATAGGGTTTGCTGAGTAGGGTTTGTTTTGGGTGTGGGCTTGGCCCATTGGGTGGTGTAAGGGCTTTGCCTCTTAGGTGTTTGGGCTTGGCTCACCGGGTGTTTTGGGCTTTGTCCCATTAGGTGTCTTTATTTGTTCTTCGAGAGATGCAAAAACTTGAACTGCACTTCCAGATGGGAGAAACAGTCATCCGCCGGGATCTGATACCTGTGAATACGGTCATCCTCCTTTGTTACCGGTACTACATTCACCGATATCTCCACAAGGCCTGGAATCACCACGGTGACGCGATTTGACTTTATTGTACGCTCTACCACCAAGTGTTTGTCGGGGGCCTCCCAGACACTTCTCGACGCGATGGAAAGGGGCATGCCATCCCACTGTGCAACCTTGTTTGCTTCTAGTGTGAAGCTGTTGGAATTGAACATGAGGCCAAGGGCTTGGATCCAAGTGTTGTCGCGGGTCCTTCCAACCGGGCGACGACCGATGAATCGGGCGTTTACTTGGAGATCATAGTCGGCAACCAAGCTGAAATGCTCGTTTTTCTTTCCGTGGAAGTAGAACATGACACCATCCCCTTTGACGAATTGCGGATCCTGGCAAGCTGACCCAGGTTTATCACACTTTGGCTTGGCACCTGCAAAAAAAAAAATAGCTTGGTGAGTTTGTATAACGACTCGCCCCAGCTAATCTGCTAACTCTCAACCTAAACACGTGACTCAAAAAGTTAACCTCAAGGTTTATTGTAGCTGCTTGGGAGTCTTTATATATCGAATTAATAGTTTTTCGATTTGGGATTACAGTTTGTTTGGCTTAAACATTTTTACTATAATCTCACATAACGCAATCGTATGGCGTGTGTTATATTAGCAGTCCGGTGGTTATGGGAGATTACAATCTCACATTTTTACTATAATCTCACATTGACAATATTATATATTCAGTTATGGGAGATTATATATATATAGAGGAACTTTTTAGTCCAAGATCCCTAAGTCCGGGACTCATAGTTCCGGATCAATTTTTCATGATATGAACTATCCAATGTGTTTAAACGTGTTTTCAAGGGTCCCCGCGAAAAACCGTCGAAAAAAAAATACTGGGAAGGGCTTGATACGAGCAATTTTTCATAAAACTGAAAATGTATAGTTTTGTGGAAAACTGCTCGGATCAAGCCCTATGCGGTATTTTTTTTGATAATTTATCGTGGGGACCCTTCAAAACATTTTTTAAACACATTGGACGGTTCGGATCATGCAAAAACACGTTTTAAAAGCTTCAAAACACCAAAAAACCTTCAGTCCGAGATACCAGACTAGGAAGTAGCCGTATTTATACACACACACACACACACCGGATCTACTAAGGGATTTCTTACTTTGTTTCCATGCAGACCTCCACTCTCCCGATCATATTTTGATGATCTGAACCGTTCAATGTGTTTAGAATATCCAGGCCCCGGGAGGCCTATATAGAGCGTATCCAGGCCCCGGGAGGCCTATATAGAGCGTAGTCCGAAATTGGGAGGTTCGCCCCTTTTGTCCAATTTGGACGGATTTGGCCCTCGATTGAAAATTCTCCTGTTGGTTTTCTTGTGGTTTTCGGAGTTGGCCGTGGGTGCTTTGGTCATTTTGGGGTGTTTTGCCGAATTTACAAATTACTTTCGGTGGGTTTTCCGACCGTACGAAAATTTCCCTCTGTGTCCTTTTTTGCATGCTATTTTGTTTGTTTGTGGGAGGGCGTGTTAGTCTTTTTGTGTTGGACAGCTTTACAGCTGTCCCCACTATCTCTGTTTCTGCAGGCGAGAGTTTCTCTCTCTCTTCCTTTATGCCTTCTTCGTCTTCCAGAGTCTCTTCTCTCTCTCCTCAGCCTCCTCCTTCTTTCTCTTCAATGTGGAGCGTATCTCCACCGCTGCTTCCTCTCTCTCTTCAGTCTTAGAGTTTTGTGCTCTTCGCGATGCAGCAGAGACCAGGCGCAGGAGGGCACTGCCATGGGCTCCAGATCTGGGTTTTGCTCGATTTTCCGGGGAGTTTGAATTCGAGAACGAGGTTTAGACGACTTTGTTTCGGTGGTTAGTCTGAGAAGTGTTTCATGCCTTTCAGTGGGTTGTTTCGATTAAAATTTGTGAATCAACTTATTCTGCAATTACAACCGCCATCTCAATCGCTTGAACGGAGGTTGTTGTTGGTTCACCTCAATCGCATCAACGGAGGCCGTCGTTGCTCGGTCGTCGTCACCGCACCTTCTCGCTTCTGGGTTTGAGGTAAACATTCAAATTCCCGTCTCTTGCTCCCGATCATCCCTCAAAACAATTCGCGCTCATTAGGCCGTTCCCACAAATTGAGACCACGTTCTCCCAAGTCTCAACTGCAACCCCTCTCTCTCGCCAACGATGCCCTCTCTCAAATGCAAAATTCACCCTGGTCTCTCCACAGGAATGATGCTCGAAGCTCTCTCTTCTCCTTCGCTCTCTTCTACGATCCCCATTCACAGCCCACATGAACCTGGCTCCCATCCATGCAATCCGTAATGGTAAGGTTCGAACAACCCCTCCAATGCCTCTCTCCTCTCCTCTCCTACTGCAACAAAACAACCCCTTAAATTTTGCCCCTTCGTCGCCGTTGCTTTTTCCTATTTTGCTCTATTTTTACAGTAATCTGTGTTGGGCCTTTTCAAACACCCACCACGTGTTTGATAAATGGTCCACATGAAGAATCTGTGTGCATTTTCTAAGAAATTGTCCAATTCATTGAGAAAATTGTAAAATTTATTTGAGAATTGATATCTAGGTAGATGGCTAGCCCTCTCTGTACAACCTTTTAATACCCTTTTTGGGCAGAACCTTGGCCTAGAAAGATCAAATTTTCGGAAACTGGTATGCTTGAGGAGACATATAGCTTGAAGCCCGCCGGCTTGGAAGGGTCAAACTCTGGAGAGTGGTAATATGGGTGTGCTTTAATTTATTTCTTTTAATGCACTTGCATGCATGCTTTTAGAGACTATTTTAGCTGAATATCTTGTTATCTGTACGAAGGAAGTTTTGGAGGATGCTATTTGTTTAATGGATTCAAGTTCTGAAAACTGGAGGATGCTATTCGTTTAATGGATTCAAGTTCTGAAAACTGTTAATGTAATCACTGGTATCAAGAAAGTATTTTGGAAGAATGATTGAGCACTTATCTCTCATTATACAGCCAAAAAATCAGTCATAGATTATAAAGGTGGCTTGGTTAGGGCTTCGTGTTGGTCTTAAACACTGCATTGTACCTAAATGGTAACTGAACAGGTGAATTTGTCCATTTGTTTCAGTCCCATTGACATTTTTTAATATCTCAACAGTCTCACCCCAACTGTTTATAGATCACATAAATTCTAGAAGTCTCACCCGTCCCCCTTGCCTTAGTTTAATATAGTGTGATGTTCTTGGATCTTCCTACAGAATAAGAATGATAATATAAACCCTTGGAGTATTTGTACAATGCGTTTTTCTTCCTTATACATTTTTAGAGCATAATTTGGAGAGTGGGTTTGCTCAAAGTTTTATTAGGGATCTGTGACCTGAACTTTGATTTTTCCAAAGTCATATTTTGTCCAAGTAAATTTCCTTGTTCCTCAATTTTATACAATGTGCGATTCAAATGGATTGGGTCTCTCCATGGAGACCTTATCTATTCTGTTTGTAGGCATGAATCGCTGGTGCACCCAAAAAGGGTTCGAAAATTCAGAAGACGGTGGCATAGGAAGTCGGGCAGTATCATATTCAAATCCTTCTAATTACCTTAATAGAAACCAAGGCTGCACATAAAACATTAAACTGTTGTTGACATTGATAATAGGTGAAACAAGTGAAAATTTCACTTAGCGGCTGAATCTTCCTTTTTATGCATTTTCACATTGCAAGACTTCCTTAAGTTTACGGCTTAGCGATGCAGTATTATTATTTTTCAGAGAAAATATGCCCTCACTGGGTTTGATAGGAAATGCTTATTCTCTTACTGCTACAGACCTGTTTTTGCATACAACCGAGATGTATAATAGATAGGCATAAGTATGGCTAGAATTATAAAATTTTGAGCTAATTTTTTTAGAAAGTGGCGTGCAATCTATCGCTTCCTTCTTTTCTTGTGTTCTATGAATTTTTTAACCTGATGTGTTGTCTTTGGTTCACTTTTCATTTTCTTATTGTGTTGTGTTTCTAATTTAGGTGTTGTCCATTGCTGGTATTTTAACCGTATAGGGCCTGCTGATTATGCACAGGTTGTGTTAAACCTTTTGTTTTTCATTGTTAGCATAAATGTTTTGTATATTACTGTGTGTTTTTGTTTACTTAGATCATAATTGGTTGCTTCGCCCAGGTTCTACCGCTTGGGTTGCAACCCTTTGTGCCATTTCACGGTGCACCGACCTGGGTTGTTGTAAGGCATGGGGATAGGGTTTGGCCTGTTGAGATTATGCGTTTCGCACTTCGTGGAGGGTGGGCTGAATTTCGATCAGACCATGGTTTCACGGCAGGCTGTAAAGTTATCTTCGGTTATGAGAGAAGGTGGCTGTTCACTACGATTCTGCTTGATGATGAAAATGACTGAGATATGTTTGCCATCATTAGTAGCTAATGAACCATGCGTTGATCTGCATGCTCTCCCAGGTAAGTTGAGTGATTATTTTTCTCATTCTTTTGTTGCCTTGGTATGTATGTGGGTGGATATTTGTTCTGTTTGTTCTATTTATGTCGTGTTTTAAATTTTGTAAGAGAAGGCAAATAATTACTTTTTAATTTTTTTTTATATATATGCTTAGGCCATATCCACACTTCGTGTCTGCCTTTGACCGTCCAGAATGGGTATCAGCTACTGCGGTTTGGGTCTCTCATTGTTCTGAATATCGATCACTTTGAGGTGTGTTTTTTTTGTATGTTTGGTTAATATTTGCTGTCTTTTATGTGAAGATTATTTGATTTTGACTCTTTGTTCTTATGGTAGGTGTTTCAATCTAAATTGGGCCTGATGATTGAAGCCTTTTCATTAGCTGAGGTGGTTTTCAAGGTTGGATTAGAAGCTTGGCCTATATTAGTTGAAGGTGGTCGCTTGAGCTGAACCGCTCTTGGGGAGCTCTTCACTGTTCTTGAGTTGCAGAATTACCATTATGTGTTGGTTGTCGTTTCCACTAATCCAGAAGTACGGATGATTGTCTTTGAGAATGATGAATGTTGTGAGAAACTGCCTTGTTGGTTTTTCGTTCCAAGTTGATGGAGGTGGTATTAGTTACTGGCTCGGCGTTTTAATCTTTTTAGTTAGTTGCTCTAATCTAATGGGAACTTAGGATATTTATGTTTACTTTGTGGATGCTACCGGATTGTGGATTTGTGGTTTGCAGTGATATACTTGTCGTACCTTGTTTTGGCTATTCATTTTTCCTATGCATCGACAGATTTCCTGGTAATGTGGTTCGGGATTTGCAACTGGTTTTGTTTAGAAGCATTAGAAAATTCCCTATGTAAGGGTTACTAAAGTATGTTCTATTTTTACGTTTGTGATTTAGCTAGAGTATATTATCGTCATATAGCTACTTTTAAAAGAATTGTTTTCTGCATTGCGTAGTTAGGAATATATACTTACGGTAAAGAACATCACAATGATTTTTACTTTTTCATATTATGTGCAGTATTAAGAGAAATCAATTTTATATTTGAGATGGTTGTAATTTCAATGCTTTCTGATATACCGATAAACAAAACACAAATATGAATCTATTGTAATAAGTCTATAAAAACCTTAGAGAGAGAGAGAGAGAGAGAGAGAGAGAGAGAGAGAGAGAGAGAGAGAGAGAGTAAAATGTAGCCAGTCTAGATGTTGGAATTTTGCCTGATGAATCAATCTAGGAATAAGCAGTAAAAATATACAAATTCCTAAGAGTGGCGATAAGAATACCTGTCTTGTTAGTCTTAGGAAAGTATATTTCTTAATTTAATTCGTGAATTATTTTATCCGTTTGTTTACTTTGGCAGGGAATGTGATGTATTCAAGAACTCTACCACGTGAGCTAGTGACCACTTGCATATAAACCAATATTTACACTCTAAACCCAAATAAAGAAACAAAACAAAACAGCAACGAAAACCATCTTTCTAAATTTACAGGAAAAATAGGTAAAAGAATTGAAGCTAATTCACATAACGAAATAAAAAAGAATCACAACCTTCCATCTTTCTAAATTTTTGGAAAACTGACAAACCAGAAACAAAACCCAACACTTACCAACTTCAGCTCCAAAATTTCAGAAAACCATCTTCGTGTATTTGTCTCTCACAACATCAAGAAAACAAATCGCAAAGTAACAAAGAGAAGATAAGACATAGAACAAAAAAAAAATGGAGAAAATAAAGTAACAAATATAATACGCAATCTACTTAGGTCACTATTCACTGTTATATTAATAAAATATTTTTTCTCCCATAGTTTCATCCAATTCAGACATTAATAGGCGGGCTATACGTGCAACGCACGGGTCGCAGAACCTATTATATATAATGCACTTATCATATTCATTGTCCATACTAAATTTTGCAGCTTTAAAACCCAATTTACCCAAATTAAAAATTATTCAACATTATCCAATTTCTACATTTATCTCATCCAAACAATACAAAATTAATAGTTTTTTAAATAAAACCAAAAATAAATCAAAATAACCCAATTTTCTAGATTATTTTCCATCCTTCGTTATTCAAAAAACTTCAACTTTCACTAACAATTTTTTCATCAATTAAACAACCCAAACCACTAGCGGGCGGGCAAAACGTGCAACGCACGTGTCACAGCACCTAGTATATTTAAGGATCCTCGCGCGGAATCAACAAAAAAAAATGACCGAGAAAGAAAAACTGTTTGGATCAGGCCCTTCCAGATCTCCTTGTTTATTTTTTTTTGGCTGATTCCTCTCGAGGACCCATAAAAATATGTTTAAGTATATTTGAATGGTTCGGATCATCAAAATATAGTCTAGAGAGAGAAGGTTCGCACCATAGCAAAGTAAGAGATCCCCTAACTGTCACTCTCGTAAAAATAAATGAATCCATAGTTTTTTTTAGGAAAATAATGCTGTACAAACAAAAACATATGGTTCATATTTGAACTGACAAAAATGTCTATTTCTCCTGTTCGAAATTTCTTTTGGAGAGAGAGAGAGAGACAGAGACAGAGATAGAGAAGTCAGTAAGTTACTCTTGCAAACAGCTTCACATTTACTGGAGTTGCAATCAATCTGGCAGCCTTTTTGGTTGGAGTTAGTGGGCTTGATCTGGGGACATTGAGTTGGGCAAGTTATAAACTGAATGCCCATATTCCCACATGCGGTACCTGGGGGACAAAAGGTGATCTGACTGGTCTCTGGAGGGAAAGTTTTCCCCGACACCGCCGATGAAGGCGGCTGTGACGGTAAGCCACCGGTTGGTGACGTCGGCGTCTGTGTCGATGGGTTGGCGTAGGGGTCGGCGCGGCATTGGCTGTACAAAGAAACAGTCACCAAGACTATGAAAAGTGAAAGTTTAGTGTTCATTGTTTGAGAACTAAAACTCCACAAAACCAATGTTTTCTTAGGAGTAACTTATAAGCCATGTTGAAGAAGTGGGTTTGATTAAAAAATTACTAGATGGTGAGAGTGTTTAGGGCTAAACAGAATATGGAAATTAATTTGATAATGATGAAGGTCAACTTGTTAATTAACTGCACAATGTGGGATGGCTCTTGGATTCTTGAATATTTTTCCAGTTTTTCATCATGGGAGATTGTGGACAGAAGCATCTCCGGCGCTCATTGTGCTTCTCTTCATGTGCTTGCCAGCTTCTCATTCTATCTCTCCTAGAAGGGGTTTTAATTATGTCAGTGCGCTAATGCACTACGAGGTGTAACCCGTCTTGCTAGTTCTACCAAGATACCATTACTATGATACAACCTAAAGAAAAAGAAGTTAAATTGATCGGATATTAATAATCACTGGATTGATAAATATGTTGTATTAAACGAAATAGATGGTCAGTATGGTCAAAACAATAAATAAATTGGAGGATAGATCTATCCTGATCGATAGACTTGATTTTTCCTACAATTGTAACATTCAACTAACTCTATAAAATTAACGGTTCAGGTCATGACGATAATGAAATTTCGGAGCCCATTGAGGTGCGCTGCACCAGCGGGTAGTATTTTATTAATGCACTACATTGTCTCCCCCTCTCACGAGCAATGCCAAGGACACAGATAGCTAAATACAATTTCAGGTATCGACATGCTTGTAACCGTTCGAAGTAGGTGTCGGTTCAAACGGTGGGGCTATATATACACAATGAACATGGGACCTATACTCATCGGACGGATGCAATTTTGCACACATCTGTATCCGAATAGGTGTCATGTGTGTTCAAACATTTTCCCTCTACACACACGGTGAGGTGCATATAATAGGACCTTCCATGAATGGGCCATATTCTATGACTCCCCAGGCACGCCGATCACTGCGATGGGTACTGGAAATAGGGGAAAAAAAGAAATAGAGGAAAACCAACTAAAGGTTGAATGGTGTTATTAGGGGGAGTTTTAACTTCCAAGTTTCAATATTGAATCATACCCACAAACCTCGATAATGCTGTAAACTCAGAAAAAATAATAATAAAAAAAAAAAGAGTCCAAAACACAACATTGAATTGATCCTGCCATCATTATGGTGGATGTGAAGTCTATACACATGGACGGATCTAAACACATCTTATTTACATCTATACCTTTTGATTTGTGTCCGTATTATTTTTGATGTAGTAAAAGCCAAATATTGTAAGTCAATGTGGATACTCTAGAACAAGCCAAATACTTTTGATGTATGTCACACATAGAATTTGGCTACGTTACCATTTGCTATGGAATCAGCTGAAACTCACACAAGCAGTGTTATTCAAACTAATTCTTGATTACAAAGTACCCAATACCACAAAAAACACCAAATAAAATGTTTCTCATAGTCTTATAGTGACCCTTGTGCACCTTTTTCTTGACCAAAATGAAAAACAACAAAAACAAATTGCATCTAAAGAACCAAAGTGAGAAACCCTTTTTTATTTTTTATTTTTTACTTTTTTTCAAAGGTTTATTTCTAGCGACGACAAGCGATTCCGCGACCATTGCTCATCTTGCTAGTGCAATCCACAGTCATGGACGGATCCAATTCTAATGGATTAGCTGCAGATGAATCGGTCGCGAAGATGCAACGCTTGCAATCGGCCGATACGAGGGAAGATGTCTTGAACTTGTCTTCCCCTCCCATGACTGGCATTGGCACTCCTCTCTTAACAGGGTTCTGGAAACCGGGCCGGTATGTCTGGCCCAACACGCCTTCAACGTTCTCCGAGAGATGCAAAAACTTGAACTGCACTTCCAGATGGGCGAAACAGTCATCCGCCGGAATCTGATACCTGTGAATACGGTCATCCTCCTTTGTTACCGGGACTACGTTCACCGATATCTCCACAAGAGCTGGAATCACCACGGTGACGCGATTTGACTTTGCTGTGCGCTCTACCACCAAGTGTTTGTCAGGTGCCTCCCAGACGGAGAGGTGGCCCGGTGCGATGGAAAGGGGCGTGCCATTGTAGGTGAATTGAAGTTGATCAACTTCATCATCCCACTGTGCAACCTTGTTTGCTTCTAGTGTGAAGCTGTTGGAATTGAACATGAGGCCGAGGGCTTGGATCCAAGTGTTGTCGCGAGTCCTTCCGACTGGGCGACGACCGATGAATCGGGCGTTTACTTGGAGATCATAGTCGGAAACCAAGCTGAAATGCTCGTTTTTCTTTCCGTGGAAGTAGAACATGACACCATCCCCTCCGACGAATCGCGGATCCTGGCAAGCTGACCCAGGTTTATCACACGTTGGCTTGGTACCTGAAAAAGAAAAAAAAATAGCTTGGTGAGTTTGTATAATGACTCATCTTATCTGTTCTGCTAATTCTTAACATAAACACGTGACTCAAAAAGTTAACCTCAAGTTTTACGGTAGCAACTAGGGATTCCTTATATATCGAATTAACTTTCCATAGTTTTTCGATGTGGGATTACAATTTGTTTGATGGATATTAGCATTGGGTTGAATTAAGGGTGGCAAAATATTTGGCTAAAACATTTTTACTATAATCTCACATAACCCAATCGTATGGGGTGTGTGTTATATTAGTAGTCCGGTAGTTATGGGGGATCTAAAATACGGTGACATTGACAATATTATATATATACAATCATGATCTCCTAAGAACTCCTTCACGGATCTCTTTCGTGAGGACCACCTCTTTTTTTATTTTCTGGACCAAACTTCGACGATCCGAACCGCTCAATGTGTTTAAAACATGTTTTCCAAGGCCATCTCAAGTAATCACCAAAAAAAGTACCTGAAAGGGCTTCATCCGAGCAGTTTTTCATAATAACCGTACATATACAGTTTATCAAAAAAAGCTCGAATGAAGCCCTTCCTGGTATTGTTTTTTGGCGATTCCTCGCGGTGACCCTTAAAAACACATTTTAAACACATTGAGCGGTTCGGATCATCGAGATTCGACCCCGATCCATGAGGTCCTCACGGAATTTTAATGAGGGAGTCCTCATTAGATCATCTCCATATATCATATATACACCACGGATCAAGTAAGGGATTCCTTACTTTCTTTTTGTGCGGACCTCCACTCTCCCGATCATATTTTGATGATCTGAATCGTTCAATGTTTTTAGAACAAATTTTTAAGGATCCTCGCAAGGAATCAACAAAAAAAAATGACTGGGAAAGAAAAACTACTTAGATCAAACCCATCCATATCTTCTTTTTTTTTGGTTGATTCCTCTCGGGGACCCATAAAAATATGTTTTAAACATGTTTAATGGTTCAGATCATCAAAATATAGTCTAGAGAGGGGAAGTCGCACTGTAGCAAAGTAAGAAATCCCCTAACTCTCAGTCCCGTAAAACAAATGCATCCATAGTTTTTTAGGTAAACAATGCTGTACAAACAAAAACATATGGTTCATATTTGAACTGACAAAAATGACTATTTCCTGTTAGAAATTTCTTTTGGAGAGAGAGAGAGAGAGAGAGAGAGAGAGAGAGAGAAGTTACTCTTGCAAACAGCTTCACATTTACTGGAGTTGCAATCAATCTGGCAGCCTTTTTGGTGGGAGTTAGTGGGCTTGATCTGGGGACATTGAGTTGGGCAAGTTATTAACTGAATGCCCATATTTGCACATGCGGTACCTGAGGGACAAAAGGTGGTATCTGGAGGGAAAGTTTTCCCCGACACCGCCGATGAAGGCGGCGGTGACGATGAGCCACCGCTCCCGCTCGGCGGCGGCGGCGGCGATGGGTTGGCGTAGGGGTCGGCGCGGCATTGGCTGTACAAAGAAACAGCCACCAAGACTACGAGAAGTGAAAGTTTAGTGCTCATTGTTTGAGAACTTAAACTCCACAAAACCAATGTTTTCTTAGGAGTAACTTATAAACCATGTTGAAGAAGTGGTTTGATTTATAGATTATATGGTGAGAGTGTTTAGGGCTAAACAGAATATGGAAATTAATTTGATAATGATGAAGGTCAACTTGTTAATTAACTGCACAATGTGGGATGGCTCTTGGATTCTTGAATATTTTTCCAGTTTTTCATCATGGGAGATTGTGGACAGAAGCATCTCCGGCGCTCATTGTGCTTCTCTTCATGTGCTTGCCAGCTTCTCATTCTATCTCTCCTAGAATGGGGTTTAATTATGTCGGTGCGCTAATGCAATACGAGGTGTAACGCGTCTTGCTGGTTTTGTTAAGATACTATTACTATGATATGACCTAAAAAAAGTTAAATTAATCGGATGTTGATAATCACTGGACTGATAAATATGTTGTGTTAAACGAAATAGATGGTCAATATGGTCAAAACAATAAATAAATTGGAGGATAGATCTATCCTGATCGATAAACTTGTTTTTTCCTACAATTTTAATGTTCAACTAACTCTATAAAATTGACGGTTCAAGTCACAACGATAAATGAGATTTCGGAGTCCATTGAGGTGCGTTATACCAGCTGGTAATATTTTATTAGCGCACGACATTGTCTGCCCCTCTTACGAGCAATGCTAAGGACACAGATATTAGAATACAATTCTAGGTACACATATGCTCGTAAACGTTCGGAGTAGCGAGCAATGCTAAGGACACAGATATCTGAATACAATTCTAAGTACACACATGCTGGTAACCGTTCAAAGTAGGTGTCAAACGGTGGGGTTAGACAATGAACATGGGACCTACACGGCTACACTCATCGGACGAATGCAATTCTACACACATCTGTATCCGAACATTTGTGTTCAAACATTTTCCCTCTACACACGGGGAGGTGCATAAACTAGGACAGTCCATGGAAGGGCCATATTCTAAGACTCCCCAGGCACGCCGATCACTGCGATGGGTACCGGAAATAGGGGGGGGGGGGGGGGGGGGGGGTGGGGAAATAGAGGAAAACTATTAAAGGTTGAATGGTGTTATTAGGGGGAGTTTTGAACTTCCAAGTTTCAATGTTGAATCATACCCACAAACCTCGATACTGCTGTAAACTCAGGAAAAAAAAAATCACAAAAAATTGTCCAAAACACAGCATTAAATTGATCCTGCCATCATTATGGTAACTTAGTCAACTTAATAGTACGAAATGGGGTGGCAATCTTGACCCAAACACACACATGAACGCATCCCGATTCCCAGCCCATCCATTAATAAACTCAAACCCCACTTGATTAGGAGTAAGTCCAATGCTAAATGTAAAATGGTTATATCATTGCCATAATTTGAGATTAAAAAGCGGGTTTTTTTTTTGTTGTCAATTTTTGACCGTGCATCTCCAGTGGTTGGCTCTATTTTAGAACTAAACAATTCTAAATATTATCTAATTTTCTCTCCACCTCATTGTTCTAATTTCTCAACTCCAATTTGTAGAACTAGTTTTTTGGTAGACTAATTTTGAGTAGACTTGACTCCCCCATAATTGGTGGTAATTTTGAGTAGTTATTGTGAGGGGACAAAAAAAGTCGTCGTGGAAATAAAATTGTTGTTGTGGAAACGAAAAGAAAACCGTTGGGAAAAAATACTCCCTCCGTCCCATTTTGATAGTCCAGTTCGGCTTCCAATGTCATTTTTAATTGTTAATATCTTTCCATCTATAATGAATTTTATATGCAATATAGATCTCACATGATAGATCTCAATTAGTTTTATTATATAAAATTCATTATAGATTGAAAGATATTAAAATTCATTATAGATTGAAAGATATTAACAATATAAAAATTGTATTGGAGACCGAGTTGGACTATCAAAATCGGACGGAGGGAGTATTTGCTATCCCTTTAAT
Source organism: Vaccinium vitis-idaea (assembly GCA_963854785.1). Taxonomy (NCBI): domain Eukaryota; kingdom Viridiplantae; phylum Streptophyta; class Magnoliopsida; order Ericales; family Ericaceae; genus Vaccinium; species Vaccinium vitis-idaea. The sequence continues at coordinate 3,219,676 of OY978226.1, read as the reverse complement.
TAGGTCTAAAAAGAAGGAATTATTAATTGGATTGGTGATGTGGCAAGGATGGATGGTAAAAATATAAAACTTATGGGACCAAACCATTTGCCTACTCATTTTGCCTCCCAATTGGAGCTCCAGCTTCTTTTTCTAGTTCCAAATTATATTATGGGTACAACGCCAATTTGACTCTATAAGTTGGATTATTGGCTTATTCATGAGCCAATAACCAAATTTAAATTAGCATTCTTTTTCAACCATTTTACGCCAATAAGCCAATAAACCCAAACTAGTTGGATTCTTGCAATTGAACTTCAATAAGCCCAATAAACCAAAATTAATTCTTTAATAAATTAGAGACCAACCCTCTTTTTAGCTTCCATTTCACCCCAACCCTGACAAATTTATTTCCATCTTTATTTTAGTCCTTTATGCATTTTTATTATTTTGCCTATTTTCTTGTTTGTTTACAATATAAACTTTAAAATGTCATAACTTCTAGTGTACATGTCCGTTTTTATTAAAATTTATATTTTTTTGGAATTTACTCAACAAAATCCATCAAATGAGATTGATATTCATTATGAAATTATGTATAGATTAAAAAATTATTTTTTATTAATACTATGTGAACTATGAACTATATTAATCATGAACAATGTGAACTGCATAACCCTATGTGAACTCTGTATGATAAGTCTATGGTTGTTTGGCCGGAGATAAATGGATGGGATATGAAATCTCATGGGATATGGGTGGGATATGAAATCCTTGGGATATTGCTCAGGATATCAATGGATGGGAAAAATTCATATCCGGTGTTTGTGTTCGACGGGATATAGCCAGTGGAAAGCATTTTTTTGTACTAAAATGGGGAAATCCCATCCAAATCCCCCCCCCCCCCCCCCCCCCCCAATGGGATTCTTTCTACCGTACGTATGGGGATTAAAATTGGGTGGGGATTTCAAATCACATCCCAAATAAGGTTACCAAACAATGGAAAATGAGACCCACTCCAACACACCCCTAAATCCCAACCCCATATCCCACCTAACAAACATGGCCAATGTGAACTGTGTGGTTTGGCTAGCTATGTGAAGTGTGTGATGAGACTATGTGAACTGCATAACCCTATATGAACTGTGTATGATAATACTATGTGAACTGTGTATTTTAGTATGTGGTGGGCTATGTTATCTTTGTGTGGTGGAGCTATGTTAACTGCGGGAGCGGAGGCCCTTGTAGGGAAGAGCTCACTACAGGATGTAGTGAGCACGACTCAACCGTTCAATCGGTGATCGACGGTTCGAATCCTCTTACACTTTAAATATATATTTTACATATAATTTAACGCCCATTTATCCGAACCGTCGATCGCTGATCGGACGGCTGAGCCAAGCTCACTACACCCTCTAGTGAGTTCAGCTCACTACAGTGCCCCCGCTTCCGTGAACTGCATAATCCTATGTGAACTCTGTATAATAAGACTATGTGAACTGTGCATTTTAGATCACTACACCCCTGTAGTGACATCAATTGTGGGCTCTCTATAATGTTTATTTGAGATCGGAACCATAAAATTTGTCAAAAATGTTGAGTAGATCATTCATAAAAAAAATTAAATAATTGGATATTGGTTAACCATATGGCTGGATACCATTTTATATGGATGACCAATATTATTTTGAGAATACGCTGTAGGACAAATTTGTCTCAATTGTGTGTTTACCAATCTCCGATAATCATAATTTTTTGTACCCACAATGTGCTCAACATTCCTAAAAAAATGAACGGTAACGATCCCAAATGAAAATTTTAGAGGGCCCATAAAATTGAGGTCATTATAGGAATGTGATGACTTGGGTCACTACGAAAACCTCAAGTCCAATTCACATAACCCCACCACACGCTGAAATACAGTTCACATAACGTTATCATACATAGTTCACATAGGATCATGCAGTTCAATAGCTTCACCACACATACTTCACATAGTCCAACCACACAGTTCACATAGCCCCACCAAACACAAAAATACAAAGTTCACATAGCTTTATCATACAGAGTTCACATGGGATCATGCAGTTCAATAGCTTCACCACACACACTTCACATAGTCCAACCACATAGTTCACATAGTCCAACAATACAGTTCACATAGCCCTACCACACACTAAAATACAAAGTTCACATAGCTTTATCATACAGAGTTCGCATAGAATCATGCAGTTCAATAGCTTCACCACGCACCCTTCACATGTCCAACCACATAGTTCACATAGCCCCACCACACTAAAATACAAAGTTCACATAGCTTATCATATAGAGTTCACATATGGTTATGTCGTTCACATAGTTTCGCCGCACACACTTCACATAGGCCAACCACAAAGTTCATGTAATATGATCACCGGAGATTGGTAGACACACAATTGAGACAAAATTTGTCTTACTGTGTATTCTCACAATAATATTGGTCATCCATATAAATGGTATCCGACCATATGGCTACCAATATCCAATTAATTTGATTTTTTATGTGAATGATCTACTCAACATTCCCGAAAATTTTTACAGTTTCGAGCCCAAATAAATATTATATAAAGCCCACAATTAAGGTCACCATGGGGTGTAGTGACTTAGGTCACTCTGGGTCCCCAAATCTGTGAGCTGTGTGGTTGAGCTATGTGAATTGCATCATCCTATGTGAACTCTGTATGATAAAACTATGTGAACTGTCTATATGAACTGTGTATTTTAGTGAGTGATGGGGCTATGTGAACTATATACATAATTCACAACGATTCACATAATTAACATAGCAAATTGTCCACTTCAAATAACTTTTTTTAATCTTTGCATAATTTCATATTCAATATAGATCTTGTTTGGTAGATCTTACCGAGTAGATTCTGTAATTTTTTTGAAAACTAGATATCTATAATAAAAGATATGATATTTTCTATTTTGAACAATGTATTATTAATGGTGCGCCATATGATAACGATCCATGAGCACTGGATAACTTCTCTAATATCAGATGCGGTGAAGAAAATCAGGGGCATAATTAGAATCGATAAAGATACGGGTACAGAACAAAGGGGACAGAAAATGTACCGATCGCGTTCGGGGACCCACTTTTGGGTCCCACACGAGTGATCCAAACCGTTCATTGTTCTTAAAACATTTTTCCGAGGGGCCCCACCAAATTTCAGCTCAATCGGACGGTTAGAAATGGTTCAACCAAAGCCCCACCGTTTCAATCAAAATCTTTGTGATTAAAACGGTGGGGCTTTGGTTGAACCACTTCTAACCGTCCGATTGAGCTGAAATTTTGTGGGGCTCCTCGGAAAAATATTCTAAGATAATGAACAGTTCGGATCACTCGTGTGGGACCCAAAAGTGGGTCCCCGAACGCGATCGGTACATTTTCTGTCCCCTTTGTTCTGTACCGGTAGAACTGTCCTAATTAGAATAATGCGCGGAATAATAGTGCAGGACTGATTTGAGCTTGGAGCTCTTTTGCCAAAACTGGCCTGAAGTTCTTTCTTGTCTAGGTATGAATGGGATTTCAAATATAGAAAAAAAAAAAAAAAAAAAAAAAGGATTTCGTAAATATAAAAAAGACCTTAGTATATCGGAATTTATATCAGGGGTGTTTCAAATTCTAGTTTCAATCTTTAGGTTTGCTAGAGGCACTAACACGATCCTCCATATTTGAAGGGACCCATCGTACTTTTTCCTCCAAAATGCAGAAGGAGCAAATATGAATATGATCTTCCATATGTGGAGACCCTTTCCTCCAAAATCTCCAAAATGGAGGAGCAAATATGATCTTCCATATTTGGAGACCCTTGGAGGCTCTTTCATCATTTTGGAAGAAAAGGTACAATAGGTCCCTCCAATATTTTCTCATAAAGTACAAAAAGTAAAAGAAAAGAAAGAACATATTACACAATCTCCCCTCAATTTGTCACATCCATCCTCCATTTTGGAGGAATGGGGATGGGTTGAAGATGCCCTTATACCAAGAATTGCACAAACTCTCCCACATGGGATATGTACGTGGGTCTCACATATCCCATGTGGGAAATTTTATGCAATTGTTGGTGAAATTGTTAAGCCATAACCATAAAACTCGATAAACTCGGCAAAAAATCACAACAAATTTTTTTTAAAAAAAAGTCCAAAATGCAGCATTGCAATGGTCCTGATGGTGTGAAATGCAATCATGATGGTGCCAAAATGAGGTGAATAGGAAAAGGGGGGGAAACAACACGTAAGAGTTATCAGGAAAGTTTCAACTTACAGATTCAATCGTCGTTACATATCCAGGAAAAACACTATAATAACGTAGTACAAAATGCAGCATTGCAGTATCAGGAGAGTTTCAACTTACGGATTCAATCTTTGTTACATATCCAGGAAAAACACTCTGGAATAAGGTAGTACATCGAAAGAGAATCACGAGAAGTATCCAGAATGTAGCACTGCATTCATTCTGGTGAAGTGTGTGCTTCAGTGAAGAATGAACGTTGCTGTTCCGGCATTCTTGAACACTCTTCCAGGTTTATAATGTTTTCCAGAAACCTCGAAATCTTGTTGCTGCTAGTGTCCTTTCCCAGTGAACTTTGGATAATTTCGAAAATAAAATTTGAAAGGAAATAGTTCAATAGAGAAGCAAACCGAAGGAGCAACCAAGACAAGTATCATGAAACGAAAATCGCGATATGCAAACGAACATCCGCAAAGCATCGATTTGCAGTTGTAATCATCCAAAACCATCTGCTCAGGAATCAAGCAGCGCTGAAGCCTTGACATAACATATCATGAATCATTCATACTAGATCCAAAATCAGAAACATGCTCTGGTAATCATTCATACCCGATATTTATAAAAAAAAGTTCAAATTTAGAGAAAATAAAAAGATACGCGACTTGTCCAATACATAAACTAACTCTTTACCCATCATAGCAGTGTAATAGAGTCAGAATTTCAAAAAAGGGGAACGGAAAATATACAATTCTACCCAGAATATGCCACTCTATAATGTTGCCAATCCAGGGTAGAACATTACAAGTACTTTTGGCATAATATCAAAATAAAAACACATTATTTATACTTAAATAACCTGCTTGAGATGAAATCAAGACAAACAAGGCCTTCGACGAGGGCCTTGGAGAGATGAAGTTCATGGAGGAAGCAGAAAAGCTTGATCCGGAATAGGCACTCCAACATCATACAGCAACTCGACTGGGGAACCAACATCCTCAGGAATTTCAGCAGGTGGAATGACCAAGTTGTTGCTTGATTCGACTATAGTTGGGGGTACATACTTGCTAGGAACACGATTGCTCAAAGGTGCTGGATTTTCATTTTTGCTGGAAGATCCTCCTCCGTCCATTTGCCCTGTGATTGGCGCTTTTGGAGTTGATGACTCTCCTCCACCGACACTGGTTATGTCGTGGATGCTTGATCGCCTTCTTGCCTTGTTTACAGAACTTAGACGGATGAAATATTTCTGAGCATGGCTGGCCACTTGTGTAGGCGTTCTTGATACCACAAAGTTCCGGGATATGTTACGCCAATCACCTTTTCCGTATTTGTCCAAACCCAGAAGAAATAACCTAAATGAGAGAGAGAGAGAGAGAGAGAGAGATTAGACTACTGTGGGCCTATCTATTTCCAATTCAGAGTCCTCTTCCTGAATGTTACTTCATTTGCTAATGATTGTAAACCAAGCATCAAGTATAGTTCATCTATGAAGCACAGGGCCTAATAACACAGTTCCTAACATTTGCAAGAATCCAAAGACCCTAATGAATAGTGTGAGATCACTATCGATTTAAACAGACATGTTATCCTAGCTATCATGGGGATCAGCCGCATCATTTTAGAAATTGCTGACAAATTTCACATTTTGAGTACAGGTAATAGTCAAATTTCATATGTACACAATTTGGGATTTGAAAATATACTAAAAGGACCATTTATTTTCACATATAGAAGTATAGATCCCAAAATCTCTGTCGAGAAGAGAAGGAATCAGGGGAAAGAGCAAAAGGAAAAGACCATTATTGAACTGGGATCTCCACTTTAATGAAGCATCGCATAGTATTCTCAAATAGGACAATAACAATACTTCACGCTAGTATACTGCAAATTTTTTGGAGTAATAATGGCCCATAGTGCACAAAAGCTGAGCAGAACGGAAAGGATCTAGGATAATAGCAATCAGATTATTTACCTGATTTCTCAGTTGGACATGAACTCTACTGCCAATAGAAATTCCATTGAATAGCTGGTGATGTGGAGATATGCTCTGTGGAAACCGAGGAGTCTATCTAAAAGCATGATTATATGTTTCTAAGCGAGAGGAGTGTAGTGTGATTATGCTTGCATAGGCAGAAGAACCATGTAGCGTAGTGAACACCGAAAAAAAGAGTGTAGTTTAAACTAGGTTTTGTCATCTTACAGGTTCGATAGAACTAAGTATGGCTGCTTTTTAAATGCCAAGACGAATCCGAGGAACATTTAGAGAAGGGACATCACAATGGTAAGAACTACAAAGGTGTTTCATAGCAAGTTAGCAACAGTACAGAACCAAAATTCCCAACTGAACTCAGAATGCATTAACTTTATATAGGAGGAAAGCAGTTTTGTGGTTTTTTTGACAAACACAAAATAAAAAATCACTACCCACGCAATCTCAAGCAACATAGAATTTAGCATAGAAGCAGATCATGCACACACATAAACAAGTACATGGAGTTACTTTGGCTTTGCTATAACCTGCAAAAGTATGAAGGAGAACGATCAAGTACTATAGACTGGGTTGGGAAAAGGTACAAGATAATCCAATCATATATTTGAAGGTTTCAACCCTTGATCAATTTTGATCCTAATTCCTAAAGCAACAAAAGGTAATTATTTAAAGCCGCCTCGAAGTTTCTGCTGCTCGGAGGAGAACCACAATCACTGTCACCATGTTAAATGCATCCTAATAGTGCTCCTTCAGTAATAATTGTTAAAACTTGTTTCCAATATCATAGTCCTCTTTCAAATCTCAGCTATGCAAAATTCACTAATTAAGAAATGGCCAAATATTTCAAGTAACAATGAGGGGACAATTTTAGAAATCCGTATTTGCAAAGTTATATACAATAGCAACAACTGCCGATAAAAAATAAATAAATAAACAACAACAACAATACCCACATAATCCCCAATCAACGGCGTATTCATTAACTACATGTTTCCTAAAAGTTGGAACTCTCCAAAATGGACTAATTTAATGAGACAAAGCACAAAAAAGGGCAAAAGATGCTGTTAAAAGTTTTGTACCAGCTGCCAACAATTTCCTTAATTCCAAAGGTAGCATGACTATACTATCCTTCCCAACACCATAGATCAGTTCTAACCGACTCCATATGATAGCTTGGATTTAAGCAAGAAAGCGATCCATGAGCCACTGAAGCAGTATTGTTTGTATTACGTAGATAGAACCTCGTCATATTGCAAGGTCATGGACATGCACTAATCCATTAAAATATTTGTTAGAGAATGAACTTCAAATTTGACCTCCACCTAATTAGCCTCTTAAAGTCAATTTCATGATCATTGTGCTTTTTCTAATTTCTACCTCTTCAAACAAAAAAGATTCAGCATCCATAGTGTTATTGCTCTCTGCTGCTTTAATCAAAAGATCTAGCACCAAATAATGCACATTTGTTCAAGCCTGCAGCACCAAATCCTACATATAAAGAAATATACTTCTATCTAAATCATTTCCATGCATTAACTACGCATCACTAGTAAACGGTAAGAGTTGAATGTTACCGCGGCCTTCAGCTAAAAAATAGATGGGTTTCAAGATCTTTAAGAACGATCTCAATGGCCTCACATAATTTGGCATTTATGTACCACTCACATCAAAAGCTAGAGGAAGAAATTGATCCTAGCCCCAGTGAATAACTTTGTTTTCAATCCTATACCAACTTTAGCAAGAAAATAAGCCTTCGAAAATAAGTTAGATTTTATTCTTTTGCAACCAGCATATATCATATCCACCTAACCTCTTATAGCAAAAACTGCACTTGTTTCTCTCTAATTTTAGCAGCCCTCAAAAGGATACGTAGTTAGGTAAAGTAGAATGGTAATGCCCAGTGTGCATATATAGAAAATTACCCACAATCTTTGATCATCATGCTGTTATTCTGTTAATGAATTTTAATTGGTGAGGTCTTTATGTTGTGAGATTTTTAACTAAGGAAATTCTCAAAATTCCAGCAATTCAAGTGAATAGACTTATATACGAATAAAGGGTAGTTCAAAAAGATTTAAAAAGCTCCTTACCAATATCTTCAAAAAACTACCATAACATTAGTCTATGACCTTACCTATGTTCCTCTTCAGTCCATGCTATCCCCTTCCTCCGGTCTTGATCTGATCTCGATTGCATCCCTCCTTGGCCGGAATTGCTTTGCTTTTTCCCAAATTGGTTCCCCTTCCTACCAACACCAAAATTGGCCCCGCGACTCGCAGAATCCTTATAGCGAGGCAAAGGGACATAACCTGCCTCAATTGCACTGATATCTTCAACTAAAATCAAATAATGCTGTTTGATCTCCTCAATTGTTTTCCCAGGGACCATTGCTGCAATCTTCTCCCATCGATCAATTGAATCCTCGCAATAGATTGCTAGAGCATTCTCAAATGCCTTATCCTGTTCTCTAGTCCAGGAGGAGCTATTGCATGCCATGTTATTGCTGATAATAAAATTCTAAGAGAGGACTCGGAGAAGGGAAAGATGAAGCTCACAAGCTCAATTACAATTGCACACCAAGACCACAAATGGACCATTATGTAACCGACGGTAGCTTTACTTTCTTCAATTTTCCCTTCCATAGGGTGGACACCTGTTATAAGGGCAATTCTTGCATGAATACTAGAGATCAGATTGTCAATTAATATGGCAAAGAAGGGATAGCAACCGGCTACCTGGCATATCAGAGCAGAAAGACCGGCAAAACATTTTTCTAAAGTCATGGATGGGAAAGTGAGAAGCAGCTGTATCAGACGATACTTTTAATGTCAACCAGATACGCCCACAAGAAGCCAAGGAGAGATCCGAACAGATCACCATCATAAAATCAAATTAGAGCTAGTATTCGAAAAGAAACTAAATTGTGATATAGAAATTTATTGGTAGAAAAAGGTAACTCATACATAGACGATGAGCAATTTGTGATTACCGATTGTACAATGCACACTAAAATACAAAAATGATGAAGCGAGCAAGAGGGTAATGACGCTTATGGACAGTGGGATCTGAAAGATAGAACAATTCTCACGTGGCCATTCAACTTAAACACGTGTATTGCGATGAAACCAAGTGATGAGTAGACCATATGAATGATCAGGGTCACCTGGAACACATGCAGGTTCTTGTGCTCCAAGTTGCAAAAGAGGCGGGCGATTCCATGGTACATCTGCATGCGTGCTGGGCTGACGAAGCATGAATCCTAAATGGCACTAGCCACAGAGATCTAGCTGGCTACGGAGGATCTAGATATAATCTTGTTTAATAGCATACAAGTACCCGAATATGACTTGCAATTGTAAAGAATGAAGTTAGCTTGCTAGGGATTTCTTTTACACTTTTTTAAAAATTAAAATAAGTACAGATGTACCGTTAAGTGGCGCCAAAAATGGGACGCAAAGTTGTACACACAGAATATACAAAGACAAAAATATAACGATTTCTTAGATATCCACAAGTTCTCTAATGCTTAGCATGCTCTTAAAATTTGGCATTGGTTTGTAGGTTCTCTAATGTAATGAAAAAACCCAAGTTTGTACCTTCTTTGTGGCATTAAATCTTGGATCGTAGCTTGGATTTAAATAACTACACCGTTTAACTAAGTTTTGCCTTTGATTTTCTAATTGTTACATATAATGCACTACTGCAAGTGCAAGTACAAATGTATCTCAGATGTACCGTATCCTGTTTCTAGTAGGTTTTTTGTATCAGGACCCCGTATGGTGCCAATATACAAACATGTACCTGGGTATGATGCATCGGCACACTAGTATGGAGCCAATACGAGTACTTGTACCCAGTCACGTGCCTCATAAAAACAGACCCACCTGCTTACATTGTCTACGTTATATAGGGTTTTTTTTTTTTTTTTTATTACCTTCTTTTTTCTTCGAACTTTCTCCCCCATGCATCATTATATAGAGTTAGGTGTACAAATTTATTACTTATCAAGAAAAAAAGTTATACAGAGTTAGGTGCAAGTGTTTTGGGATGGGGGTTAAGTATCTAGATGTTTCATCCATCCAATCTATCAATAGCCCTCCACAAGAGTTGCACAAATTGACTGCATGGACAATGTCTTCTTTCGTTCCATAACCCTGGGGCCAAAATTTATACCCCAGGTTAAAGCATCCGACTCAAAATCAATTAGCAATGAGTGGAGAGGCCGCCCAGGTTTACATACTAGTTTTCGAGGCTATAATTAACCAATGTGGGACAAGCTCTTACACCCCATATAATATATCGATGCTGAAGTCATTGCTCTAGGGGATACTACGAGTGCAATCCACCCTCCTTTAAGGAGGGTGAACAAAACCCTCCCTCCTATTGGTTGAATTGGTGTGGATCCCACTACAAAGTGATGTCATGCTTACCTCTACAATACACTTTTTGGTAAGCATGACATCACTTTGTGGTGGGACTCACACGTTTCAACTAATAGGAGGGAGGGTTTTGTTCACTCTCTTTTAAGGAGGGAGAACAAAATTGCTCTCGGGATACTACCCATGAAAATGCAAGTGCTACAACTAGCACGGTTCGGCAGGTGATTGACAGTGTCTTGGTTTGAATTGTACGTCAAAACAAGACAACAGACATAGTTTTCAAAATTGTATGTGTCGCATGGCCTTCGGAGCAATTGTTTGGGGAGTGTCATTGAGTATTTCGATGTCTGATTCATCCAACCTTATATAGCACCACAACAAGAGCTGCCTCAATTGACTAAATGGAAGATCAAAGTCTCCTCTTATTTCATTCCATAACCCAAGGTAATGAATTATGGCCCAAATTATTACACAGCATGTATGACGATTGTGCTGAAGTATAGCCAAATGTTGCAAGTGTAGAACTAGCAGTGGTTGGCAATTTCATAACTCCATCTTGGTTGGGATTGTACCTAAAATATAGTGGGAAAGGGGAAGGGGCCATAAGAGTCAACCTCCAAGTATGAAGAGCTTCGTTGAAGAGTTTAGGATCGAGCCTCAAGCTTCATCATTCGAGAACCGAGGAAGATTTTGACATACAGGCATCAGGCATCCAAGATTGTGAAAGGATCAAGGAGATGAAAATCTCTTAGGTAAAGTCACCTAAGATAAGACACACGCCTTAGATTAGCTGAGAAAAACATATATAGAAAGAGTTGCAAGTTCAATCCCCCAACTTAGTTGTAGCATTAACACTCAAAAGGTATCCAATCAGAGCAAAATCAGCAAATGAAATATTCAGAGTTTTTATTCACTGACAAGCTACACTGTTTATAGCACGCTAAATTCATAATGCTAAGAATCAGTACTCTGGGCAAAGAAAAATAATGCACTCAGAAAAACCATTTGAAGAAACTGAAGATAACTATGTACTTATAGACCCAAAAGAAGCTACACAATTAAATTGTTAGTCGAGAAATTTCACCATGTAATGGTTTGGTAGTCCATTCTATGCATTATTTGAGTATATTATGGTGACCAGAGAAAGGTGTGCAACGGATGAGAAATTGACAATATATCTTTAAGGCTGCCAAATAGGCAAAAAAAAAACAAAAAACAAACGCTGTCTCGTTTTGTAATGGCTAAAACCTTTTGAGGGGAATCCTGAGAAGCAATCAAAGTGGACCATAGGGGATCATGAGTACTTGGGTAAAATGAGATTCGCCCAAGTGACCCTTTTTAGCACACAGGAATACAGGATAACCCTATCACATATGGTGCCAAAGATCCGACGGAGATGACTGAATCTTATCAGTGCAAATGTGGACAATGTGAAAACATTCCTGAATACAAGATGACACCGAATATGTTCTCTCTCTCACACACACTCACAGGGGAGAACTGAAATCATGGAAGAGCACCAAAGATAAACAAACTACTCCAATAGGATGCCGAGTGCATGTCCATGAAAATTTTCCTCATACTGATACAAGAAGGCCGAGCAATGTTATAACTTGGAAATTTCAAGGATACTGCAACACATTCCCAATGATTCCTCAATTCTTGCACTACCTATCATACCCCAAGTTTGTTTATATCAGATACTATCTGTAAGGTTCTATCCAGTCATTCCATACAACGGCTATGTTTACTACTCTCTTAACACTCAAGCTTTTGAACACCGTTAAACCATCCAACTCCAAACCAATTTGCAATGAATGGAGATACCACTCAAGCTCATACACTAGATTTGGAGGTTATAATCAACGAATGGGGGACAAACACTAACAAACACAAAGAGCCATAGAAGCATGCAACTCAATAGAGAGACGAATGGAATTCTTCCCCAAACATGTAAATTATCATATACAAAACGAAACTTATGCTCTTCTTCAACACTGCACAAGGACCTGACCATAATTCGAAATATTTCGCTTAAACTGTTGAAGTATCTATCACTTAATAGAAGATGAAGAAAATTGACGTACATAGCAGAAAACATTACCTTTTGCTAATGTTGGAGCCACACCAATTCTGGCAGAAGTTCAGCACCTCTTTTACTCAAGATGTCACATGAATCATCAGCAAAACCAAGTTTTGATTCCACGATCTTCCCTTTTTGCTTTCTTTTGACCATTGGCAGAGTTCTGTCAGAAGTTCATCACCCCTTGTACTGAAGATAGGCCCACAGTAGTCTCACATCTCTGTGTGTGTGTGTGTGTGTGTGTGATTCCGCGATCTTCCCCTTTTGCTTTCTTTTGACCATTGGCGGAGTTCTGTCAGAAGTTCATCACCCCTTGTACTGAAGATAGGCCCACAGTAGTCTCACATCTCTCTCTCTCTCTCTCTCTCTCTCTCTCTCTCTCTCTCTCTCTCTCTCTCTCTCTCTGTGATTCCGCGATCTTCCCCTTTTGCTTTCTTTTGACCATTGGCGGAGTTCTGGCAGAAGTTCATCACCCCTTGTGCTGAAGATAGGCCAACATCTCTCTCTCTCTCTCTCTCTCTCTCTCTCACACACACACACACACACACACACAGAGGTTATTTCTTCTGGGTTTGGACAAATACGGAAAAGGTGATTAGCGTAACATATCCCGGAACTTTGTGGTATCCAGAACACCTACACAAGTGGCCAGCCATGCTCAGAAATATTTCATCCGCCTAAGTTTTGTAAACAAAGAAAGAAGGCGATCAAGCATCCACGACATAACCAGTGTCGGTGGAGGAGACTCATCAACTCCACAAGCGCCAATCACAGGGCAAATGGACGGAGGAGGATCCACGACATAACCAGATACTATCTGTAAGATTCTGTCCAGTCAGTCCATACGATGGCCACGTTTACTACTCTCTTAACACTCAAGCTTTTGAACACCGTTAAACCATCCAACTCCAAACCAATTTGCAATGAAGAGATACCACTCAAGCTCATACACTAGATTTGGAGGTTATAATCAACGAATGGGGGACAAACTCTAACAAACACAAAGACCCATAGAAGCATGCAACCCACGTAGAGAGCCGAATGGAATTCTTCCCCAAACATGTAATTATCATATACAAAACGAAGCTAATGCCCTTCTTCAACACTGCATAACGACCTGACCATAATTCGAAATATTTCCCTTAAACAGTTGAAGTATATATCACTTAATAGAAGATGAAGAAAATTGAAGTACATAGCTGAAAATATTACCTTTTGCGTTTGTTGGAGCCACACCAGTTCTGGCAGAAGTTCAGCATCTCTTTTACTCAAGATGTCATATGAATCATCAGCTAAACCATGTTTCGATTCCACTATCTACCCTTTTTGTTTTCTTTTGACCATTGGCGGAGTTCTGGCTGAAGTTCATCAGCCCTAGTACTGAAGATGGCAAATCAATCAACGGCTAAACTATGCTCTGAGTTCATGATAATCCGTCTCAAATCATATGCCTCTTGTAGCCAATCATGCCTATGAGCACCATGAGTCTATCAAAAGCAGCGACACCGATTTGATTGACAGTTAGTTTGATACAAATGAGAAATCCATAAAAGAATCCACTAAGTAAATGCTTTCATCTTGGACATCTATACATAATATGGTCCATAGAATTCTAGATTGGAAGTGTGAAGGATTTTTTTTTTTTTTTTTTGAACTGCAGAAGTGTGAAGGATATTGGCTCGAGATATATGCATTACCAATACTCATGAGGCCTTACACGGGCTCAATCATGTTCACCTAGAATCTAGTACACATGAATGTGCAGTTTCTCTAGCCAACCATAATCCTGTTACATGATCTTGGGTAGAAATCAACCCCAAAAGCTAGCTATTGAAGTGAGACTGCCCTCACGCTTATATACTTCACATTACTTTGGTACCCAGCGATGTGGGACTTCACTTCACACTATTTCTCATGTGCAGCGTACCCACTCGTTAGCACTTGCCACATGCAAGCCTAAGACACGCACTCTACCCATCTCTGGTACCTAATTCTAATACCATATTACATGGTCTTGGTAGAACTCAACCCTAAAAGCTAGCTATTGAAGTGAGGGTGCCCTCACGGTAATAGACTTCATGTTACTTTGGTATCCATGTGATGTGGGGCTTTGCTTCACAAAATCATCTTCTTACACAACCTATTTAACATTACACATAAACTACAAAGGGACCTTGGCAGTGTTGGGCTTATTAATCAAACTACGTGCTCAAACTCACCAACACACAAAAGTCTTAGGTTCTTGGATCCTACGAACCACAGAAAACAAACCAAAGAAAAGGAGGAAAAGAATGAGAAAAAGAACACACAGATATACGAGGTTATGCTCAGGAGCAACACCAATTCACTATGATCAATGGAGGGAACCCTCAAAATATCTCTCAAGAATATGATTTTCTAACCCTAAAAATCTATTTTAGAGCTATAAATACATTCTGTCTTGCACACAACCGTCTGGACGAGAATTGCTGCAACCTTTAGGTTTGAATTCTGTCTCGACTGTCCGGACGGCTCTCAAGTCCATCCGGACGAGATTGACTCCGTGCTTAATCAAGCTTCACACCTAACAGATTAATGCACATGAGAAGATGGACTGATTGCAACAGAACAGGGAGGGGGTGGGTATCACCATCTTCATCCCCGATCCCCAAACCCATCTCCCATCGTCCCCATACCGTCCCTGATTCCTGGAAGGAAATTTTTTTAACTCTCCATCCTTCCCCAGGGGCTCAATTCATTTGTCAGGAAACTAGTGTAGGAAAACTATTTCCGAGGAAATTATGGTGAATTGAAGAGAAGGAAAATGAAAAGTATTTTCTATTATGCATTTATTTGATAAAAGAAATTTAAGAAAAAGCTGGAAAGTAGTAGTTTAATTAGGTATAGATATTAATGGAGATGCAAGATTCCTGCAAAATCTTGTGTTTTTTGCAGGACCTGTTTTGAGGGAAAACTAATCCTAGTGGGAAAGTTAAAAACGTAAGCACCACAACTTTCCTACTAACTAAACACATTAAAAATGCATGAAAGTTAAATATTCTCGTACTTTCTTTTCCTTCTTTTCCTTCCCCTGCAACTGAATGGGGACCAAAGGGGGAACATGGATCTTCAAAGGCGGAATGGAGATCCAAATATTTAAATAAAAAAATCGTTTCTACTATTTTACAAACATTGGTCAAGAAAAAAACTATTTCATAAACAATATTATGGAACTCCAAAACCTAGTGGATTTGCAATTTTCACAATCAAAACGAAAACAATATCATCATCATCATCATTGACCTTTCAAAATCTAAAGTTGAACACAAGTTCACGAACTTTAACTTACATAACCAGCATAAGTTTTGAAAAGTGCAAACAACAACAATAACAAAACCCCTCTAGTCCCTAATCATTGGGGGTTTGGGCAGGGGATGATTGGAGATAGACCTAACCTTTGGCAATATGTACAAAGTGGCTGCTCTCAGAATACCACTGAAATAGTGGACCCCTAAACCCCCAAGAACCAAGGAGCTACGGTGACATTTTGCTGCAGAACCATGCCCCCAAATCAAAGCCAAAAGGCATCAAGGAGGGTAGGCCTAGAGATCCAAATCAATTTCTGTGCTCATTACCATGTTTCCTTCATTCATAGTCTAGAGCATCTCACTAATGAGTGCATATTTTGAAAAGTGCAAAACAAAACAAAAAAGAGCCATAACAATTTCAGCATAATTAAGGGTAAGGACAAAAGGAAATCGGGGTGGGTACAATGCAGGGCGGTTAGGAGTAAGCCCGCCTCCGACATGTTCTCCGATGTTTTTTCCAAAAACCTTCACCCGAATTTAACAAATCTCCGAAAAAATTCCCGAATCTCCAATCCATTCGGACTGGGGAACGGAGCGGGTATGGTCGGATTGGGTATAATTGTCATCCCGTCGACATGAAAGGCTAATGAGATGCACTGTTTGCCCATATCCTAACAGCTCAAGCTTTGTAGAGCAATAACTGTCCAACAATTCTGAAACTTCATATGAAGCGACGTTGTTGAGATTTGAGGTTATGAGATAATAGGGGAACCTTAAAGGAGATAAATTTGAGGCAAGTGATATCATGAAGGATTGGTGGAGCGGTTGAGTCTTGATTCCGTTTCAAAGCTATATAGTAACCGAAACTCCTTCAGTCGAAGCTTCCGTCGTATACCCAACACTCCTACCTAGTTTATGGTGGTGGTAACCGGGATTTGTTCTACATTTCTTGTTGATTTCTCCGTTACTGATTCTAGCAAATCGATTTTGAGAATCACAGGGACAAACCAATTAATCAAGCCAAGTTACAGAGGCATTCAGATGTTCTAGTCAAAATCCTTAGATTAATAGCAGTGAATAACCAATTGTGCATCATACTTGAACAATTATTGACATGCATTACATGAAACACTAATCAAAATGCATTTGGGACATATATGAGAAACAATAGTTGTATTTTTATCACCTTCTCCAAAGGTAGGCTGCCTTTTTGTCTCCAGTGATTATCCCTATCAAGCAAAAACCTTTTTCCTCTTCATTGTGCCCAGCTCCTCCATTGCTATTGTTCTTTCATTGCTTGTTTTAAGAAAAATGTTGTCTGGATGATGAACGCAAGGCATCAAAATACAAAATCAGTTACATATGATGCACATAAGATGTTTGATCAAAATCACCCATGTATCAAATGGGACAAATGCTATCAAAATCACTCATGTATAAAATGGGACAAATGCTTTCATGTGTCTCCCACCCTTGAGAGCCAACAAGTCATCGTTATGTTTTGTTTCTAATATAAAAACGCGAGAAAGGCTACAATACGCACCCCTAGACGGAGCTGACGTGGTCATGGTCCACATGGACCTCTCTGGATCTAGCACAAGTCACACAGCGATGCAAATGAGTGATCGCAATTTACGACCTTCTAAAACCAGAAAAGGAAAAACAACTATTCTGCATATTACTGGAGTAATGAGTTTTATTGTTATAACATAGATACTATTTATATATAATTATGGTCAGGTCCTGTAAATTTACAATTTCATAACAAAAGTCCGTGAACCGAACCATACACTACAGTCATGGGCAGCTACACTAGTGTTTGAGGTGGTTCAAGCGAATCCCGGGGATAGAAAAATATACTAGAATTCAACACCTTTTTTTATATAGAATTTAATTTTCTTGTAATATTGGAAAGCCAGGTTCATTGATATGAAACCAAAGTAAATAAAAATTTACTTAGTTTTGTGAGTAAGTGCATAACATAGCTCAACAGAACAAAATAAATAAAGCCTGATAATTTTCAATCAATTTATGAAAATCTTTTAATTCATGTTTGTCACTGCTGAACGTAAATCTTAGAGCCGCCCCTAATTACAATTCTCAAATTTTTAATTCGTGTCCGGAGCATTAACCTCCGGATGAGGGCCAAAACGTACAGTACGGTTCAGAGCGGTTTCGCATTTCACCAAATATATTTTTTGCCGCTCTAGCGAAAAGCCAGTATGGTTAAAAAAAAAAGGAAGAGAAGAGAACAAAAAAATAATCATAGAGAAACATTTAAAAATGTACAGACAAATTTATGGTGCTCAATACTCTATTTTTGGGATCCGGGAATCCTGTAGTGCAGCACACGAGCCGTTGATCTGGGCAGTCAACGGCTCGGATTTCATCTCGGCAATCAACGGCTCGGATCATACAAGTGTCAAGATTAAATCCGATCAACGGCTCGGATGCCGCAGTACAACCCTGTAGTGCGGCACTGCACTACAGGATGCCCTCTCCCTTTTATCCCCTATTTTTGTTATATGTCTCCTCTATTTCTTCTCAACCAAATAAAGGAAAAGAAAATTCTAAATTTTCCTTGCTCTCATCTTCCTTTTCCTCTTAACCAAACAAAGACTTACAGTATTATTTGTTTAAGAACTGAGAGTAATAGAATTCAAAGAATAAAGTACTACAGTAGATTTTTTTAATCTACTATAATTGGCATGCAATTTTATTTTTCGTAGATTGAATAACATTGGAAGTCGTGCAAAAAGAGAAAAGAAAAGGGAAAACAATGGACAATAACAATACTTACCCAAAAAAAAAAACAATGGACAATAACAAAACAAACAAAATTGAGAAAATTTTGAGGGAAGCCTGGCGCTCAAAAATTTCCTTCCTTCCTTGCAAACAAGGCCTAAGAGATTAGAGATTAAATTCTTTCCACCTTAGGTAAAAACCATGGTGAGTTGATTTCAATGATCCGAATCGTTTATCCTGTAGAACCCGCAAAATAGTATATCTCCGCAAAAAATCAACTTTGTTGCACATCGATAGATATATAAAAAATTAAAACTTATTTTATAAAATAAATGGTCAAGGACTTTTCTAACTTTAAATTATTAACAGGGGAATCAAACCGTTCATTTTATAAAAAATTAAAACTTATTTTATAAAATAAATGGTCAAGGACTTTTCTAACTTTAAATTATTAACAGGGGAATCAAACCGTTCATTTTACTAATCGAAATTCAACTCTTTTTTTTATGTACCTGTCGATATCCAATCGAACTGATAACGATTTAGATTACTGCTTATAGAGCTCACAAATTATTGTAGGGAAATGTGGAAATTTTCCGCTGGTGGATAAGGGAGCATCAAAAAAAATGTTCGCACAAATTATCCGAATTCTGCCAAACTCTCTCTCTCTCTCTCCACAGGAAAAGAGAGAGAAGCCCGTCGTTTTGCACAAACGCGGCACGCCGTTCGAGTTGCCACCCCATTCCATGCCAACAATTACGTGTCGAAACACCACCCTCCATATCTCTCTCTCTCTACATATACAACCAAAAAAAACAACCCCATCCTCATCAACTACAACAATCTCTCTCTCTATATCTACATCTACACGTGTAAAGAAACTCACCGGCGATAATGACGAAGCAATTGAGGACGTCAGCTCTCCTCCTCTTCTCTTTCCTCGCCGCCGCCGCCCTGGTGACGGCGGTGAGCGGATTGGGCGGAGGGATGGTGGGAGGGAGGACGAAGGTGAAGGACGTGAAGACAAACAAGGAGGTTCAGGAGCTAGGGAGGTACTCGGTGCAGCAATTCAACAGAATGCAGAAGAAGACCGGGAAGAAGAACGGCGGCGGATACGGCGGAGATCTGAGGTTTCAGGAGGTGGTGGAGGCGGAGACGCAGGTGGTTTCCGGCGTCGAGTACTATCTCAAGATAGCCGCCGTCACTCCGGGCGGGGTCCCCAAGACGTTTGATGCGGTGGTAGTGGTTAAGCCATGGGCTCATTCCAAGGAATTGCTCGATTTTGACCCTTCACCCCATACCAAGTGATGAACAAACCAAATTTAACTGCTAGGGTTTGGAATCAGGGTCTCTGCTAATCATAACTATCCTCCATCTCCATCTCTCTCTCTCTCTCTCTCTGTTTTTCTTTTTTGTTGTGAGTTTTGTAATGGCGTGTAGCCTGCGGTCTAGATGAATAAAATCGTGTTAAAGAAGAAAATGATGCATAAATTGGGGATATTTGGAGAAATGATTTTCGCACCCGTTTTTTTTATAAATTCACTTCTTTTTTTTTTGTCTTGTAATGCACTTTTATGGTCATTCTTTTTTCACTAAAAGACAATATATGACAATATCAAAGTACGGGTGGGAAAATCATTTTTCTATAGTTTCTTGATTGCTTTTGTCCGGTTATAGGAATTGCGCAAATTAACTAAGGTTTCCACCACTTTTAGGACAGTATTTTCGGTATTTTTGTCAGTTTTTATAACGTGAAGATAAGTCATTCTTCTCACATCACAAAAATAGTCCCTTCGTCTCAAAATTTTTGTCCAATCCACAAAACGAGAACTTGAAAATAATATACAAATTTCAAGAAAAATTTAATATTTTTTTAACAAGTTACTAGATTTTAACGAGTAATTTTAATTTATAAAAAAAGTTTGAAAATTTTCTTTTAAAGAACTTATTATTTATAGGTTCTCGTTTTGTGGGCCGAATAAAAATTTTGGGATGAAAGAAGTACCATTTAGTAGAAAATACTGTCATTTTCTACTATAGCGAGAATAAAGACAACTCACCCTCTTTGCACATGATATCATAGCTAGTGGAGCTATGGTACAGAACATGAAAAAAAACATGAAAACACATCCGATGGATGAGATCCGTTCGGTACACTATTCAAACAGTGTACCGGATGGATCTCATTCGTCGGATGTGTTTTCATGTTCTCTTTCACATCGGATGTGTTTTCATGTTTTTCTTTCGTGTACCAAACACTTTCTCTAGCTTGTATGACAATGGATGCTGATTTTCATGGTGCTATAGCTACCCATGAAGTTGCAAGTGCTAGAACTAGCACGGTTTGGCAAACTCATGATTGTACCTTGGTTTGAATTGTACGTCATACATCATGCGTAATGGGAATGGGCTACATCCCTCTTTTATTTTTTTGTAACCGGGTGTTTGGCTTGCATACTCGCACTTTTCAGGTGCCTTAAGATTAATAATTAGGTGTCCGAGGGTCCGGATTGCATACCCGCACTTTCAAGGCGGCATGCACACGCGCACTTTCCAAGTGCCTTGAGGTTAATAACCAGGTGTCCGGGTTGCATGCCTGCACTTTCCAAGTGCCTTGAGTTAATGAACAGGAAAGCCTTATTTGGACCAAAGATTTGATATGGGAGGGGCCTGGGCAGACCTCAGTTGACCAGCCCAAGGTTTATTTTGGTAGTTTGGTCTTTGTAAGATTCGACCTTGCAACAACCTACCTAAATTTTAGGCCTTGTTTGATGCCGGGTATAATATTAGGCCTAAAAATTTAAGAACTTTTTTTCCTTAGATTGCATAAGTACTATAAAAACTGTAACACGGGTTTAGATTTTACTTTTCCAAACAGATATAGATGAAAAAGATTGACACATGTATAATTATATATCGTAGATAATTTTTTATTTGTCATTTTAATTGATCCAAATAACTACGATAATTTTATTTTGATAGTATCTCTGTAATACGTACAGCTGACAGAAATTGATTTTATGTTTCACATGCAATTTACTTTTTTTCTTTTTTTTAACTCTCACCCTCCATATTTAATTCTTGATTCTGTCCTTGGTATCACGAGGTGGTGGATGCGGAGAAAAGATAGCCGCCATCACCCCGGACGGAGTTCCCAAGAAGTTTGGTGTGGTGGTAGTTGTTAAACCCTGGACTGTTACCAAGGAATTGCTCAATTTTCACCCCTCAGCCATGAGATATCAATACCAAATTTAACAACTAGGGTTTGGAATCACGGTCTATGCTTTAATCATGACTATCTTCTCTGTTTGTGTGTTTTCTTCTTCTTCGGAGCTTGTAACGGTTTGTATCATGTGGAAACCTAATTTAATGCAATAAAATAGTGGTATTCAAGAAAGTGATGAACAGAATGGGCAATACTTGGATGATTTCTTGATTTGATTTTCTTATTTCTTGGTATTCCTGAGATGTCTTAACAAAAAGTTTAGATCGCCTCAACTATTTTGATCAGGCTCAGTTTGCATGACAGTAATCTCGAGGGGGAATGGAAATGTAATGCCTTCTTTTAATGTTTCTAATGTTTGGAAGAGACATAAAACGAGAATGTGATGTCATGCTTTTCTAATTCCTACGTTTGAAAGAGACATGAACAACAATGTGATTACTGATGACATATTCAATCAGAAATTACATTCTCAAACTGAGTGGAATCTGATTCCTCCCTTACCCTATGAGAATCTCAAATTCCTGGTTCATTCAATAAGAAAATGAAACCGATCAAAAAATAATAATAATAAAAAATAAGAAAATGAAATATTGATTTCAATAAATTTCCAAAATATTTTTTTTTTCCCACGCAAGATTACTGAATTAGTCTAAACACTGAAATGATAGTACTCCACGTATCATACTGAATTTTGTTTAAACTCTCTTACTGAATTTCCAAACCATGTATTCAACCAATTCAAAATGATACAACAGAACTATTATTCGAACCAAAACCAAACCGTGCATACATGGTTTGAATTGGTTGGTTCCACAAATTTTGTTTGGTTTCGGTCTTGAGACCCAAATTTGAATTTTTTTACCCCTATTTCCCTCCAATTATTATCCTTCCATTTCCAATCATTAATCCATTACCCCTATTTCCAATCATTACACCTATCTCTCTCTCTCCACTCAAAACTCAAACCCAAACTGAACAAGATCCTATAAATCGGTTTGGTTCTCAAATTCATAGAAACATAAACTATTGTTTGGTTCTTGGATTCCTTAGGACCAGACAAATCCAACCCATGCTCACTCCTAATGCAATTCATTTTAAGGTATTTTTACTGGACAGTTGAAAAAAAAGGTTATACCGTACATACATCCAATGCATAAACGAAAAAATGTCCAAATAAACTACCAGCCTACCACGCTACCAACATTAAGTCAAAATTGGAAAATAAAAACTAAAGTCAACAATAAATTCCCCTAAATTTGTCAAAATCCGAAATTAATATTCCAGCAGCAGCAGCAGCACTACGAAAGAAAACCAATTTACAAAGACAGCAGCAGAAATGAAATCTACTGCCGGACTTGCAGGCAACAAAGGAAGAATTTGGTCGAGTCATCATTGGCTCACCTTACGCTTCTTCGCCTTTAGTCTTTCCCGCTCCTGTCTCTCTTCCTCCTCTATTTTGCGGAGTTCTTCTTCATCCTCCTGCCTCGCAAGTCTTGCACTGAATCACAAGAAACCACAATTTGAAAACCGGCATAAATACACAGGAAGAAGCACATGAACCTAACGTGGCACCCAAACAATACTAACCTTCGGTTCTCCTCCCTCAAAATATCATGAAAGTTCGCCTCCATGCCTCTATCATCTTCATCACGACCCCTATATTTGTTCGGATTATACCTGCATAAAGATCACTTTCCTTAGATAATTGCCAATGCATACATAATAAAATTTTGCAATAGCACTCTTAACGGCTATGACACAAACAAAAGAAAAAAACAGAGGCTAATTACCCCATAATCTCTCTAATTTGTCTAATTGCATCCTCATCCTCATCATACTCGTCTGATGAATACTGTCTCACAACCTTTTTCTTCACACGTTCTTTTTGCAATGTAGGACGCGAAGAAACTTTTGCAGGTGGCCTCTTTATCTGTCAAGATGTGAAGAGTACAAATGATGAAAAAAACATTCATAGAATATCCCACAACGAGAAAATAAACAACAAATATCTTTCAAGCAGGGGGGGGGGGAAGGAATTTACAGCTGACAATGTTATATAAAGAGGAAAGGCAACCTAAGAATTAGAGAATGCAAAAACAAGTGACAGACCTGGGGTTTCGGCAGCACCTTTTCTTTTCTATATTCCTGAAACTCCTTTTTCTCGCCCATGTGCCGTTTTAAAATAGAAGGTTGCTTTGAAGCTGATGGTTGCAGTTTCGAAGAGGGTTGCTTCTGCGCACTAAGAGGGGAATTCTTTGCAACTGCTGCGGGTAGCCTCCTCTCTGAGGTGGCGGCTGGCTTCTTAGATGCCAAGTCTTTTGGCACAAGAGGCCGACCTGGCCCACTCCCATTACTGTTTCCAAGGTTCTTTCTACGTTCAACTGATGTCAGTATGGGCCGACTCGCAGACATCAACTTGTGGGATCCTGCTTTGGGATGCATTTGGCCACCTGTCGACGTGGATTTCCCACGACTATTGGGGTCTCGTCTAACAGTTTTGTTTAAAGACTGTTTGCCAATTGGTGGCACTTGAGCTGATCGCGCCTCTTCACCGTCATCCAAACAAAATATAAAATGATGTAAGATTTCTCAACGAACATTGCACAATTTGGGCTTCATTCCAAGAAACAGATGTGCAAGTAAAGCAGCAACACACCAGAATTCGGAACAGAGACATGTTGAGGTGGAGGATCCTTTGTGGGAGCTGGGAGCTCCGCATCATCAGATAAGAGAAAGGAATAGTCCCTCTTTTCCTTCAGTTTCTGGGCGCTCACTTTCCCCTTCACAAATAAGGAGTAAAAGGTAAATAACATTTATCACTGACAGAAAACAAATAGAAATCTCAAGGGAAATCTAACAGGAGGTGCTTTTACTGACCTCATTTTCCCTAGGACGGTGACCATGGGCTTGAACTTTGGATCCAGCACCGGTTGATGTAGAGCTCCTATGTTTCTGCATGGACAAGCGGCCCCACAATTGATGAACTACATCTCAAATTATATTCAAAAAGTGATCCCTTCAAGACCCTATGTCGGGGTAGATGAAAAGAACCAAAAGTAGAGGGATGCAATAAAATTGTCATCACTATATGATTAATTATGATCGTAATTCACAAATACGAAATAGGCAATCGACAGCATACAGATAAAATTTAAGAAGTGCAACAATCATTGCGGTGTATAAGGTGTCGTCATCAAGGACTAGACAAATGTTAAGGCATAAACATTGGCAAATCTCATTAAACTGAGTCTCGGGATGTTTTCCTCCCACCAAAACTTCAAGACAGTCTTCAAAGAATCAAAACTACAAAAATAATGATCCAACAAAGATTCAGTTGGCAAACATTTGGTTTCCAAGGCCAATGTCTTCAGATAAATTATCAATTCAAGTGCTTCATGCTGGACCAGGATATATGGACATCTCCGCGTATCCAAATAGTGTGCAATCAAAATTATACAGCATTAAATGTAAGTCAGAACCCCCTACGACATAGGGACACACAAGAGGCTAGGTTCAGATTAGCAATGGCACAGATTTGTACTACCACAACCCGAACAAAGACTTGGGAACTTACATCATGATTAGGTCTAGAAACCTTTGCCGCCAAATGCTGGTTTTCCAGTAATGACTTGCTCTCTTGAATTACTCTTTGAGCAATAACAGGCTGTGATGGCCCAAAGAATGATCCAAATCTGCAGAGCATTGAAAACAAATGAGAAGAAAGACTCAGGTACATCAAACAAATAATAGAAGATTTCACACTTTCAGATTTATTTCACAATATTCCACAGTGAAATATAATTGAACAAGGAATACCAGCCTTAACGTCAAACTCACCAAACATTTGTGCCCAATACCAAATATACATCACAAAAAGGAGAACGATAAAAGGTTTAAGTATTTCAGAAGACACTTCTAACTGATCTCAAAGACTAAAATCAATAAGAAAAACCACATACTGTTACTACACTACAGTTAAAACCCCAGGACACAGGATCTTAAAGCAACTGTGGGAACTCAAGACAGTGACACCACGAAAAGTTGGTGCATCTCGAACGTATCATCGATTATTACAAGTTTCCACTGTCACATTTTGAACTAAGATCCCCATAAGTAGCAAGCAATATACACATTATTCTAGAACAAAGGAAAAGAAAAGAACAACAAGAAGAAGACCAAGTAATTACGTGATTCGGCTTAAAGCCTACATCCATGGGCAATCAGCAGAGAAATCTCGCGGTGAAGGAGAAGAATACAACGACCCTGGTATGTCCTATAACTCCCATCCAAAAAACAAAAAGTCCCCATCCCATTGTTTACAGGAAACCAACAATACAAATTGGGTCTAAACATACCTAGTAATGCATACAGATTTGGAACTATTGGAAACCTCACCATTTGCCCTTTCAATGTTGTGCTGGTTTCAAACATGTTAACAACCAAACATCATAATTCAATTTCAACATCATAATTCAAAATTCCACTCAAGACATACTCGACATCGTATCGAAAACTTAACCTACCCAAAAAGATGTTGAAACAAGTAAGCACAATGAAATACACAGATACCATGATACGCCAACAGAGTAAGTGACAGATTTGTTAATAAGTAAACAGAAATAACACATTAAGCTCACTTGGAAAAGGCCAATTTCTCCGTGTTCTCTTTGGTATTTTCGAGGGAAGAACCAGATTCCTTCTTCCTCTGCTTTCTGATATCTTCTTTCAATAGTTTCCTCAATTCAAGATATTCCAATTCTTCTTGAGTGTGGTGTGGAGCTTCTTCTTCTTTGTCTTCTTCTTCTTCCTCATCCTCTTCTTCTTGTTCTTCGTATTCTTCTTCACCAATGCCTTCCTCTTCTTGCTCTTCACCATCCTCTTCATATTCATCCAAATTTTCATACCCCTACATGAAACTGACTTTTAAAAAGCAACATCATACGAAAGTAGTCATTCATGTAGCGAAAATTTTGCCCGAGGTTTTAAACATTATCGCTAAAAATACTAACCTCTCCATTATACCGGGCCATTATGAATCTCCAAATGAATTGTTTCGGAAGACCGAAACCAACGAGGACGACAACCTGAAAACATTATTCGAAAATGAGGAACTTCAACCACCAGCAAAACAAACATGTGACATCCAGTCATTTCTTCCCAACAACAGAACCACGCAACACATATGAAGCGAAACTTTGCAATGCTAACAACCCAAAAGTCTATACTCTAGATTGAGATTTCATCCTTTTGTATCAGAAACTATTCTTCACTTCTTAAAATTCATAAGCTACAACTAGGGGAAAGCCTTAAGTTCTGGAATTGAAGAATAATAAGAAAACCCTCTATTTCATGATGTGGAAGTATCGATAAAAAACAAAAAATGACAGGTTTTCCAGTAGAAAGCGTATAGGAAAAGCCCAACACTTGAAATTTTTGATACATTCAAACAAAGCACATAGGAAAAGCTCAACATAGTCCTCATCTTCCAGTATAGAGCAAATAAATATTAATACATTTATGCGTACAAATACCACACAAAAAAGGAAGAAAAATCACAAAATTTTCGTTTTTGATAAAATCAAATGGGAAAAGCTCTAATTTTAAATCCCCAAGTGGATTCAATCAAACATAAACAACACGAAAACTAGTAATGACATTGACGTGTCAAACAACATTAAAAATCACAATCCTGTAATGAAAACCGTTATCAAATGACTCATTCGAGACAGAAAAACAAAGTAATCCACTGAAATCGTGCAAATTACCAATCAAACACTACCTTTAAGCGAATAAACATAGAAACCACATCAATAACCACAAAAGGGCTAATGATCCATCATGGATCACCTGATCCGATCACGAAAATCAAAGAAACCCAATGATCAAGAGATTTTTTGATTGCCTGATTCGATCTAGAGAAACTAAGTAACGCTCTCAAATTATGCAAATTCCCGATCGAATCATAACTTTGAAATAACACACAACCACATCATACTAAGTACAAAAGTTCAATGAATCCTTGTCAATTACCAGATTTGATCACAAAAAGTTGAAGAAATCTGAAAAAAGCTCTAAATTTCAGAGTATAGATAATACGAAAAACTCGAATCGGATTGAATCTATCGTAAAAATAGGAAAAATAAAAATCAAATTGTACTGAAATGGTTACTAGTTGTAGGATTCGATCTATAGAAACGAAGTCATCCGCTCAAATTGAGCAAATTCCTGATCGAATCACACAACATATAAACCGACTGAAAAGACGCAAAATTTTCATGAATCTTCACCAATTACCTGATTCGATCACGACAATTGAAGAAATCCGATGAAAAAGGGCGATTTTCAAGATTTTTTCAATTGGCTGATTCGATCTAGAGAAACGAAGTCATCCGTTCAACTTGAGCAAAATCCCGATCGAATCACACAAGAAAGCAACCGCATAATAAATACGCAAAATTCTAATGAATTCGATCCCAAAAATCAAAGAAATCCGATGTATTCGAGAGATTTCTTAAATGCCCGATTTGATCTAGAGAAACAAAGCAAATTCTCGATCGAATCACACAACATAGAAATCGCAAAAAATAAATAAATAAATAAAGTTTTCATGAATCGTCATCGGTTACACGATTCGATCACCGCAACGAAGAAATCCAATGAAATAAAGAGATGTTTCAGTTGAGCAAATTCCAGATCGAATCAAAAAATATAGAAACCGCATAAAAAAAACACGAAACTTTCATGAGTCGTCATCGATTACCTGATTCGATCACGAAAACCGAAGAAATCCGATGAAAATCGAGCGTTTTTTAACTCGGAAAACCCTAAATCGCACGTCAAAATGTAGAGAGAGACGCAGCGGATCCGATTCTGGAGGAGACAGAGGCGGCTAGGGCTTCGTAGAGGAGTTTGGGGATCGAAGAGATGAGAGGGAGAGATAAAGGGGAGCGAGCGAAGGAGCCACAAACGGATGAGGCGAGTGCTATCGTGCGCGTGGGCGCGCAGGGATCGAGTTTCGCCCATTGTTTGATTTGAGAGGAGCCCTTTGGGAGATTGATTTTTCGATCTCAAGTCTCTCTGCCACATAACTGGTAAATTTATAACGCCCTAATGTCTGATTAATTAAAACCCAGGGTGGGCACGCGACCCCTGAATTTTTATTTATTACTATTGAACCCCTAAGCTTTTTGTTATATTACTATTGAACTCTTATTTGGCATTTTCAATAATTCTAGTGTCCCTTGTATACTCTAAAAATCATGTTAACATTGTTATAAATTTGAAAGAAAGCCTATCAGCATCGAATTATCTTACAGTTAGGAGTTTTTTATTCTTAAAACTCATGATGGTATGCTTCTAATTTACCAACTAATACTGAACAAAATTGACCATCGGAGCTTGCTCGTTATACACGGAGAAATTTAGGAATATATCTTATTTCTTGGCTTCTATTTTAAACATTTTTTTCAAGTATATGTTGGTATACAGTTTTTGCTTAGTGACGAACTATATAACTATAATTCCTGGATCCGCCACTGAAAGTAATATTCACTCTCTTTTTATGAGGGTGGACAAAATCGCACTCTCTGCATTTGGGTGCTTTTAGCTTGATGTAATTCATATTTGTAGTCTCTTATTGTCTGGAGAAAAAAAAAAAAAACTACATGACTTGATGAAATGATCTGGGAAAGTTTGCTTATTTAAAGCAATCCACAACCTCTAGCTTTATGGGGTCAGTATCCACCATGTACTCGAGGTGCCCTTGCTGTCGTGGGACAAGCGTAGGGAGGATGGACAGCGTTTCGAAACGCCTCATATCCGCTTGTCACTAAGTACAGAGTTTTGCGTTGCCCTATAAAATTGTTTTTAGGTGAGTTAGTTAGCACCTGATTCAACAACAATCCTTGGTGGTTGGCCCAAGTTAGAAAAAATACTTTTGGATACTCAGTCTAATTCTTTGTTAGATTTGCATTTCTGTATAAATTGATTCCAAAAAGTAGAAGAAATAATGACAAAAAGCAAAGAAAGAGAAGCACTAGAGATGAAAACTTTGGGGAAAAAAAAAAAAAAGAAGTAAGAACCAACCAGTGATATAAACTATCTTTCAGAACAATAATTGTGGGCTTTGGCCAAACAAATATTTACTTACATTTTCATAATTTCAATTTAGATAACTTTATGTTTTCTTTTATTTTCTGATCATAAAAATGGTACCTTTAGTTCTTGGAGTGAAAATCAACTCCATTGATAGATAAATTTGGAATTAGAAATGCTATGCGCAAGAAAGTTTACACCGAATTATACACAGAATATAAATAATGTGAGAACATGAAATTGTGTTTTGCAAACGCGTTTTTTAAAAGCACTCACATTCTCGGTGTAAATTTCCTTGCGCATAACATTTCTGGGATGAGAATAAAGATAACGAAAAGATTTCTCATTAACTAAAAATCTATAACTAGTGGAGTCACTTGACCCTATTCGCAAAATGTCTCAAATATAGGTATTAGATTTTGATTATTTATACTAACATGACCCACAACTATTAAAAACTTATCGCAAGAAGCTAATCAGAATTGCAACATTTGTAATTTTCTCAACCATTGCTTAGCTACTTGAACCTTCTGCTTAACAAAAACCCCATTACCCGAGTTATGCACCAGCGTCCAAATCTTCTGATAGCATCTCTAATGGCTTGTTAGAGCTTCTCCAACGGTATGCTTTACAAGTTCACACTATGCTCCCAATTGAGATGCTCAACCAGGGGCTATCCAGATCCTTTTCTTCTTTCGAGGAACAAGTGCAAATGATAAAGTAAGAAAATCAAGTACGAGCCCAAACGCCTAACCAAACAAACAGCTAAAACAAAAGGAATCCGAAGGTCCGAACGAAAACAAGAAAACATAAAGGAAACAAGAAATCGAAACTGAAATAAAAGCCGGAGAAAGCAGCTGCAATGTTATATTTACAAGACCATTAGCCCCGGAATCTACCCAAAGGGGGACTAAGAAAATCAAGTTTTCCTTGCGCTTAAAAAGAAGGATAGGAAACAAAAAAGGCCAGTTCCAAACAACCCTAGAATAAATGATATTGGCCAGTTCCAATCAACCCTAGAGCAGCAGTGAAATGGTAACCATTACTGACGACGAAAGGATGAAAGAGAGTCAGTGTGCTAGCAGCAATTTGAGAAAGACCATAAGCTCCATGGATACCGGTTCTTGTACATTGGTAGGAAAAATCCGAGGAGAAAAAGGACTGGTGCTGTGTTAAGCTGAGAGTTGTTGCTCTGCCCTGCGAACTGATCAAACAAACATAAAGAGTGAGTGAACTTATTAGTATGAATAGAGGTGTGGGAGATTGAGCATATTTAGGCCTACACAAATCCCGGGTCCACACACAGCCTCGGAAAACCCCCAAAGAAATTGGACACTGGATTAGTGCCAAATCAGAAGGGATCCTACAAAAACTGCGCGCACTTTGACCAATAAAAGCAATTCCTCATCATAGCCAAAGTACCAAAATCTATTCTAACATAGAAAGGGAAAATACAAATTGGTGTGAGATTTCCAACACTGTCATAATGAAAAATAGAATTTCACAACTATTTTTATCGTGTGCCAACTTCTAGCACATATTACTGCAAGACAGATCAGGCTTAACAAAATAATACAGAAAATGATCTTATCGTTAGCTAATAACCAAAAAAAAATGATCAAGCCAGAACCTGAGTCCTAAGAACATCTCCAACTCATGGCTTCAAACCTTACGTGGAGTAGAAATCAAATTTTGGCATCCTCCTTTGATCTAACCATGATGTCAAATCCAACAGCTCCAAACCATTTGCTTCTAGTTTGACTCCCCACGCCAAACCTTTTTTTGCGTTCTAGATTTCAAAAATAGGTGCTTTTACTGGTAATATAATTAGAATTTCATATCAAGGTTGGAGACTGACGTTTATTGATGTCAAATTTGAAGAAAAAAAGCCACATAAATCCTTCACAAAAATTTGAAGCCTGATGGGTTGGAGATGCTGTTTGAAGCATGTCGTTTATTAGCTTGGAAAATATACTAAGTGCAGACTACTGTCGGTCCAATGATTTGAAGCGACTGACAACAGAGTGATAAAAACATGGTTAATATACAAACTTTAGATCCAAAACCAACTCCACAAACTTGTAACTCATTTCATTTGCTAGCTCTGATAAGATCACAGCAATTGGATAAGAGAACACCAGTGACATCAAAATTTATGTCAGGTGCTGTAGTAGTTACGAGTAATGAGGTTTAAATAAAACTAGACATAAACTGCAATTTCCACAGAATGAAAGATTGAGGGGGCTCCTAAAGAAAAAGACTAGAGAAACAAGACACACACTAGAAAAAGACTAGGATACCACAATAAGATTCTGAAATGCAGACACAGCCGAGTTGACAATTAAGTTATAAGTCTGAAAAATTACAAGAAAAAGGAAGGTAGGTATACTCATGTAATGCCCTTATTTGACACTAGAGAAGAAAGTAAATTACCTGCGTCACCTCATTCACCTACGTGTAAAAATTCCATGAAGAGAACCTGCAACTCCTCGTTTTCGCCCCTACAATTCAAACACAAAAAGAAGATAGGTTATCAGGGAATTCTTGTCAAAATTTAAGAGAATACAAGTTCCACTATTCACCTTCTCGTTGTTGAACAAGTCCTCTGCAATAGCCTCCATTTGTTTACGTTTTTTTTCTTCTTTAACAGATTCAGCTACTTCATCACTTCCATAGTCAGAATCTCTGCGATCAACAAAAGCACGGCAAAATATAATATCATACACTTCATGTTCTTCTGGAAGCTAAATAGGAATATAATTTGGAATTAAGGACAAAAGAGGCTCATACTTGTATGGGTACTTTGCAAATGGAATAAGATTGTAGAAGCTATTCCCTGACGGAGTCCTCGACTACAGGTCCATTCACAGAGCACAAACAAACCGATATCACGCAATATAAACCAAATATCAAATATAATAGATGTGCAAAATAACTTATGACTAAGGTTATCTAAATCAACCAAATCAATATAACTAATATTATTTCGGAGCACAAAATCATTACGACAAAGGGTAAAAGAATAGAAGTTCATAAAAGTAGAAAACTGCAACAAGTATGGCCAGCCCAAAAAACAAGGGTACAGATAGAAGTTGACAAAGGATTTCCACTGGTCAAGCAAAACAAATGTAGAAAGCATGGGACTAGAATTGTTAATGTAAAATAAAAATAGAAGTGGAGACCACTCACCTTTCTGAAGCATTTAAAATTTGGAACTCCATTATCAGTTGAAGAATAGTCTGATGCTGGTAAGTTGGTGTCCCTAACAATTAAAACTTGACTATATATGATATCTGGGTTTCCGCTTTCAGGCTCATCAATACGGTCTCTTCTTGCTGTTATAGTATTATCTCTGTCACTGGAGCTAATATCTGGATTTCCACTTTCGAGCTTATCAACCTCATCTTTTCGTGCCATTGTATCATAACCTCTGCCACTGGAGCAAGTAATGTTGTCACTTCCTAATCTTGTAACAGCATGATCTGTAAAGAATTCCTTTTTCATCTCATATTTTGTGGATTCTGAGGGCTCAACGGCAACAGACAGGTCAACTGACATCGCAGTTTCAGCTTCTACATCTGAATCTGCTACCACTGTCTCATCTGTCGAGCATGAAGATGAGATCACAACTGCAAAAGACATTTACTTGGATTAAAATACATGGGAAAATATGAAAAAAATACATCTCAAACGAAAAAATAAACCTTGACGTGGTGATCCCTCAACTACTTTTGGTATAGGAGTATTTAGAAGGTGCTTTTATGTGTATACTGTATACTAGAGGTTCAATCGGAAATTATATGATAATTTTGGGTATCTATAACTTTCCAAATATAATTGCTGGGTAACTAATGAGCAAAGTGAAGTTCTCTGAAAAGTTTCAAAAAGAAAAAGAAGACAGACAATTCTTACCAGGTGCTGCTACTATGATAGAAGGATCCAAGTGTCCAGAGAAAGCAGCACAAATCAAATCTCTCTCCTTCACTCTAGATAGATAACTAAGGTTACAGTTCGGCACAGATTTGTCCACAGGTTCAGGAGGGGTGACAAACACAACCTTGTTATCGTCTTCATCTCCTAAGCCCTGCAGCAATTTATTTGGTAAGCATATTCCACGAGAAAAAAGACGGGTAAGAACAATTTATGTATTAGCTACGTACCTTAATACCAAATGTTCACATTACCCACCAAGCTTCACTGAAGTATTTAATTTTTTTGAAAGATTAGACAAGGGCAAACCAGTCAAATCGCCTGACCTTATAATGGAAACAGCAGCAAATGTGGTTCAGATGAGACCAGGAAAGCGAGTCGGGACAACTATCTAGTAATCTCAATTTTCACAAGACCCAATTCCCCCCTCTGTTGGTAGCACTGTTTATAAAGAAACCACCTTGGAAGCATGCAACTTTCCATATGTACCCCTTTTTAGTAATCTTTCTCCAATATGGTCACATCAAGTGTGCCTAAACTTCTATGGTCAAGAAATAGTAATGATAATTAAAAAAATTATGTCTAAGTTGTCCAAGATAGAGTATACAATACAAAAAGAAAAATCAACAATATAATACAAAAATAATGACACAATCACATACTTGGCTATTTGTTGAGAATTCTTCAACAGAAACAACTTTTGCGCCAACCATTGCCAACAATGACAATAGCTTCTCCTTAAACTTATACTGCAAGATTGCAAACAAGGGTCATTATTCATCTAAGAATCATCCCTGACATTTCAAAATCAAATCACTTAACATAATATGAGAGGGTGAGGGGGCATTCCCCAAAGAAAGAAGAGAATTAGCTGGCATTCAATAAGAGAAAGTCCAAAGCAAGCAAAGATTTTAACACGCCAAGAGGGTAATAACCAACTTGTTTGTTAGAAAACGAAAGAGAGAGGATAATATTGAACTTAGAAGTGCCCCAAAACTTGAAGAAAGATAAAGAAAATAAGTTATGCATGGACTATACAAGCTTGGAATATCTGAAGTGGAAGGGGGATGTCACCTTGTGCGTCGGTTCCAATACAAAAGTGTATCCCCTCAAACAGTTCTCTCGGGATTTGGGGTCTGCAACTTTGATTGAAACTCCTTCTAGCACCAAGCTTGGAGAATAACTGGGGAAACAACAAAAATAGAAGGCATGCCTCATTAGTCATTACCGATGTTAAAATGAGGAAGTAGTCACAGCAAAATTAGAATAAAACAACACTTACGAACTGCAGCTTGGAATTTCAGTTACTATATTTTTCCCTGCAAAAACCTACACATTGGCTGCGAATTAATGACAAAACCAGATCAAACATGAAAACCTAAATATTGTACTCACGATCTACGATAACACCAATAAAAATATCATCTAAACGCAACTGGTTTTATAGAAACTGTAGGAACAGAAAGAAAATGGTCTATTTACTCTTTCAATGAAAGCCTAGAATTTGTTTTCAACTATGAAGTGCTCTGAGTTGGCAATTACATTGGCTAGATGATAAACAGATGTAAAAGGAGATGGGAAAAATTCATGCACTCAAGTAAAAGAAAAAGAATACATGAGCAAGCAAGGTATCTTGTAAAAGAGCTGCCACAATCAAAAGTAGAGAGCACAGCCAAGACCAACTAGTGTACGGGGTTAAATCTACACTTTTCCCTTATACAAAAATCAATCACATACTTGTTAACAAGTAGTATTTGTGAATAAAATATGAAACATGCCTCGTCATCGAAACACAAAATTTAGAAAGCTAAGCTTGAATACTTTGGTGCAAGTTAAAGAAAAGCATCTAGCTTGTGTCACTCACACAAAAATAGAAATCTACTTTCTCTCTTTTTATCACCACCAAGACGTGCATTCAGCTAATACTCTTATAACCCTGTAGAAGATAAGAAACCACCTAAATAGCACTGCAACCAGAGGCTGCAAGATGCAACCCATAGAATACAAAACATTGCATCATTTGAAATAATCAGAAAGATGTAGTGATAACAAATAATGCAAAAAGCCATTATTTACCAGTGAAACCTGTACTTAACAAAAGCCTTCTAGATGCAAAGTAACTTCATTGCACATAAATTTAAAACAAAACGGAAGCATTAATACGTTTTAACGAGATTCAGAGCTCTAAATATAGCTATACCTCGATCCAATCTTTATGGACAAAAGGCTTCTTGGCCACAAAAGCATCAACTAACTCTTCTGTCAATGGCCTGAACTGGTTAACCAGCACGTGAGTGCAGTCTGGATTCCAGCTATTAGTTGAACAAGCACCTAGATGGAGAGCAGGTAATTTATCAACTAAAAACTCATCTAAAATATAAGTAAAGATTTATAGGCTGGATGGACTTCTAAAGTATGCTAAACTTGTGATACGAAAAACTAGGAAAGCAGCAAGATGCAAAACATAGTGGACATTAGCAAAAGAACTTGAAGAGCAAAAAAAAAAACTAAACTAAACCAAAGGCCTTCACCCCATTTTTAGTGCTCATTTTATCCAATACGAAGACACATCCCAAAGTAGCAGCCCGTTTACATAATAAGCACCACAATAATAACTGGCAAACGCTTATGCATTTTGTAGAAACAAAAATGAACAAAATTACCAACCTGTTGATAATATCTTCTCATGAATACGTTGATTTTCTTCAAAGGGTTCCGAGCAGTAAACAAAAATTGTGAGGGGAACGAAACAAAACCTGCAAGATATTAGCTAGAATGAAGAGAAGAAAACATGGTGCTTTAAATTCAAGACATGGTGCTTTAAATTCTACATAGTAGGATTCATGTTCAGGTTCTACACCAACATTTGGTGCAAACAATACCAAATGTAGAAACAAAATGCACAAAATTGACTAATTTACCTGTACGTTGCATTACCAGTTCCAAATGAAACCCGGTCGCCATCTTTCAGAGTTGTTTCTTTTTTTGGAAACTCATGAACTTTCTCTTTTGACCCGGTATTTTTAATAATAAATGTTCCATATTTTGAACAATCTCTTATCCGAACTAGGGAAGATGAATTAGAAGACTTGTTTTGCAGACTCCCCATGGAAGCCATCTCATCAACCACTATTTCTGCATGGATTCGAGAAACTCCTTTGTCTTTGTTAACTATCACATCACATCCTACAAAGGACAAATCGAAGTTCAACTATGAGATCATCGTGAGAGAATCCAAACTGCACTCCATAACTAACGAAACAATTATTATCAAAAGGGTTCAAATTGAATAGAAAATTCTTGTCTTGGTGGGTTAAGGTGATTTTCCTAGTTTTCTTACCCAACCTTGACTTAGATTTTACATAGTTATATCAGCACTTTTGCCCTCAAGTGGGAAGAAGGCACGTGTGACAGCCATGCTGGGAAATACTGTCACTGTGGTCATTAGAAGTTGTTGGATTTCTAGGTTTGCATGATTGGAATCTTCAATCGAAGGAGAATATGATTTTAGGGGAAGGAGTGATAAGGAAGATTTTAGAGAAAAAACTGTAAGCCAAGATTTGTTATATGGGCCAGAATGTTGGGCAGCAAAGGAACAACACACAAATAAAATGAGTGTACTTGAAACGAGGATGGATGGGTCTTAAGACTAGAAAAGATAGGATCAAAACAAACTCATTGGTGAATTGGGAAGGGTAGCGAAAATTGAAGATAAGGTGCAAGAGAACAGACTAATGTGGTGTGGTCACATATAATTGGGCAACGTGATGCAATAGTAAAGAGAAACTGACTGTATTGTTGATGATAGAAATTTCAGGGAAGAAAGGCTGATATGAGTCTAATTTTATAGTCCTTGACTCCTTGCCCCTTGACATAGTAGAATGTACATAAATGATTCTTGTAGCTGACCCATTTGATTGAGACACAGCTAAGTATAGTTTTCTTTGGTGCACTGTGACATAAATAGTCCCAAGTAGAAACTGCAGTTAAATTACTAATACAAAACAGCTTTTCCAAGCTTTTCCCATTTAAAGAGGTTTTCTAAAAGTTTTATTCGAGCTCATTCTTTGTTTTTCTGAACAATGAGATTGCAGATCCAAATAAAAAGATTCATAAATCAAGCATACCTTTTCGACCCACTTTGTATGTCCCTTTACTGAAGATATAGTAACTCTCTTCACCTGTTCATCGATGACACGTAGTACAATCAGCATAAGTTCCTTTTTCCACAGGATAGCGAGGTAAATGTGCTTCTAATCACTAAAAGATAAAACCCACGACAAAGAAAAAAAAAAAGAGAGAGAGAGAGGATAAAATCCAGCAATTAGACTTCCTTTTTTTGGTTAGCCTGCAAGTTAAATTCTAGTAAAGTAATAAACGGAGATATCATGAAAAAAATAATGGTGGAACCTTGGCCTTTGTAACAATCAGAACTAAAAACTGCCATTAGGCAGTTCCCCAATGCTAGTTCCTAATAATTGAGGGTGCTGTGAGTCGTAGATCGTTTCCTGACCTAATCTTGAAGATAATATTTAAGTGGTTGTTCTAATATTCATGCCCAGTCCAAAGTTCCATAAACCTCTGTAAATAACCAACATTGACATAGAAAATTACAACTTAATAACAACCACTACGGCTCGAAACAATCATCGTTGACAACCCTCAACAAATATAACAGTATGCATCCAAGTATTACAACTTATTCTCCAAACTGATCTTCAATGGGCCCCCCAAACAAACCATATTCATCCGACTACATATGCACATAGGATGTCTTACATATGCTCTATAAATTCCAGCCAATGTCCGACTAAGAGAAACAAGCATAACCTTAGTTGCATGGAGCGGAAGCAGGGGCGGGAGTGGGAGCGGAAGGGGTAGCGGGTGCGAGGTATGTAGAAGCTCTCTAGGTTGGGAGCGGCGAGATAATATTTAATGAATAAATATATACATGAATAAATTCTTATAATTTTTATATAGTATTCTACATATTTTTTATAGTTGCCAAGGGAGTGTGCAAATAAACATTCTATATATATAAAGATGAGTGAGAAATGACATCCCAATAGATTTTTTTATGCCAACTGCCAAATATATAGATTAAACATGTCAATAAGTCAAAAAGTGAGAATTTTGTCTTTAAGATTAGTGTGGAAGCTCCCATCCTATTTAGGAGTAGGTTACCGTTTAGATGGGGGTGCGCTCCCGTCTAGGGAGCACGGACGGGAGCTTGAATCCGCGCTCCCTAGACGGGAGCTCATTTTAGAAGGATCCTGCTCTGCTACTAAGAGCATAACTCAATGAGCAGCCCAGTAGCCATTGGTCACCCTTCCATGATCAAGGGTCGGAAACTAAATGAACCTTCCTTCCTTGCTACTCAATAAATAGAACCATGAGAATATATGCAAAAAAACACGAGAGACTCCATTGAGGTAGGAACAACTATGTAAAATATCATTATTAGTTCAACACACAACATGTTTGAGTAAAATGACAAGCAATACCATAATGGCAACCGTCACATAAGTCACCGACTCACCATCCATGCCTTCTTGTCACTATTGGGCCAGTTCACAAGCAGTTGGCGCTTTTGGGTCGAACAATCATGGAACTGAAGCACAAAAGCCACCATAAAATGCTTGCATAACCAACAAAGTATCCAGTTTCTAGCAACATCACATGGACTAGATGGTGAACTCCTCCACTTAGTTTCATTTAACATTCCACTTCCTCCTCCCCTTCTATATTTGCTCCAATAAATCCTTAGTGTCTTGAACTCTCAATCTTGAAAAGCGCGAACAAAACAAGAATCTCAAGCCAT
The DNA here is from genome assembly GCA_963854785.1 of Vaccinium vitis-idaea. Taxonomy (NCBI): domain Eukaryota; kingdom Viridiplantae; phylum Streptophyta; class Magnoliopsida; order Ericales; family Ericaceae; genus Vaccinium; species Vaccinium vitis-idaea. The sequence continues at coordinate 3,179,863 of OY978226.1, read as the reverse complement.
CCATGAGACCAAGCCCAAAAATACTTCACAATGGCTTATATTTTTGTTCAATCCAATATTGTGAAGCTCTAAGAAGGTCCTAAACAAAGCAGCTACCCCAATACTACACATCAAACCAAAAGCTCATTCTATGGCCATCTCCATCAACAAATCAAATATGCCCTTCCCAATATGCCCATGCTACATCAATATTTTTCCAAACATACACTCCATGAGAGTATGGGATCTCTCTGAATGTCCACCCCCACCTCAAGGCTAAATTTTGATTGCAATACTTGACTATTGGACTGTAGAAAGTTTCCCATACGCGTGAGCATGTGTTATGGCTCGCAGCACATCTTGAGCATCCTTGTACGTCTCATTTTTCAATGTTAAAAAAACTTACAACAAAAAGCATCGTATTGAAGACCTCCACCACCTTTATAATAGCAAAGGGACTTGCGAACATGGGGAAAAAAACTTGTCGGGCAGCAATTCACCTAAAGTGAAAAGGGAAACAGCATAAATGAAAAACTTAAACCCAAGGAGTTAGGTTGAGGAGCATGAGACAACAACTAAAGGGCTTGCGCTCCCAAGAAGTAGCAAGGTTGAATCTCACAAAGGCCAAACGTATCGAACTTGGGGCCGGCGAAGGTTTACCCGGTCATCAACTTCAGGGTCCTGAAATTAGTCGAGGTGCTGGCCTCGACACCCGTTTATCTAAAAAAAAAAAATGAAAACCTTAAACCCAAAAGCAACACTTCTCCCAAACACCATCATCACCAAAATGTACAGGAGAAAACAAACATATGATTCCTCATTGTCAAGCTTGCAAATAAACACCCAACCTAGTATGATAGTATCTACACGTTTGTATAGTGTGGCGATTTGAAATTTATCCAACCTAAAGGCATTTAAAGAACCAAGATACCAGTAATGTACTCATTGGATTTTTTTTTATTTTTTTCAACAACTTTAACAGGTACAGAGGAGAAGGAATACCCCTGTATATCAATAGGAAAAGCATTAAACTACTAACCTGGAATTGGGTCGACGGGAAACAGACCCCACACCATATTTCCGATTCTTTTTCTCTCCAATCAACTGTCTTTACTCTTGAGAACGATAACTGCGTTCATGGGATTTCTTGTCGCCGATCGGCAGAGGGATTGAGGTCAGAACTTGTAGGATTTTTTTCCTAACTAGTGCCCTCTGATATGGCACATGCCATGGATGGCGTTACTGGGTTTTTTCAAGCAGACAGCGATTTTCGGGCTAACTTGTAGGATTTTGCTAAAGGCGTGTTTACAACTCACACTTTCAGAAGGTGCATTCGGCAAACACATTTCATATCCAAACACGCTTTCACTATTTTATTTTTTTGGTCATTTTGTATCATAGAAAGGGTGTTTAAGAGACACGTTTTTTGAAGGCGTGTTTACCAGTGTTTAAGACACGTTTTTTGAAAGCGGCCTTCAAACCGGGTTATGATTAACTTAATTTTTTCGCTTAATTTGTTTTAATTCACTGTGAAAGCGTGAAACAAAACCACGTTTTCACGTAGTATAGGAATAAAGTTCAAAAATATGCGTTTTATTTAATAAAGTTATAAAGAAACGCAAATCGGTTAATTGGCCCGCTTTTCGACAGAGCAGTAGAGCACCTCTTGGCGTAAATTGGAGGAAAAATTGAAGAAAAAATAGGAGGAAGGTTAGTGGAAAGTAAAATAGAAGTTTGAATATTTTTCTCTCTTTTTAGAATCTTTTTTAGAACCAAACAAAGGAAAGGAAAATTATTTTCTGCCTTTTCCTAAGGCTGTGTTTGGAAGTTGTGGAAGAAAAGAGAGAGAGAAAAAAACAAAGAAGGAGAAACGAAAAAAAAATCTCTTTTTTTTTTCTTTTGTTTGGTTTGTGAAGGAGAGAAGAAAATTTACACTCATGGGGAGAGAAAAAAAGGGAAAAAAAAGGTAATAAATTTTCTCTTCCTTTTACTTTCTCCTTCTATTTGGAAACTAAACAAATGAGAGAATTTTTTTTTTTTTAATTTTTCTCTTCTTTTCCACATTTTTTCTCAACTTTCCAAACATAGCCTAATACTCCTTGCTTTTTCTTTTTTCCTTTTTTGGGTAGTGTCATCCGAGGGCTCTAAGTTTTTTTTTTTTTTTTTGGTATCGGATCGCTCCTTTTCTTCGGTCGCTGTGATATCAGTGACACTGGACTTCGTTCTCCCCCCTGTAAATCAATGGCAACCCACGTTCTCAGAAAACTCAAATTCAAACCCACCACCACCACTGCTCCTCCATTCACCACCACTCTCCGCTCCAAAACCACCTCATCCCAATACGTCTCCTCCAGAGCCAGAGACCCCACCTTCGAAAAACTCATGACCCATTACAAAAACCTCCTCAAAGTAATCTCCATCCAAGACCTAATCCTCTCAGACCCTAACAACCCACCTTCAATCTCCCTCGATTTCCTCAACCGCCTCTCCCAGACCCTCCACCTCAACCGTGGCGCCGCCGCCTTCCTCCACAAGTACCCCCACATTTTCCACGTGTTCTATAACCCATCGCACTCCAAACCCTACTGCAGATTAACCGAAAAAGCCATCGAAATCACCCGTCTCGAATCAGCTGCCATCACCGCATCCGAACTGCTTACAATTGACCGGTTGGTCCGGATTCTGTCCATGTCTGTATCGAAATCACTCCCGCTCCGAGCCATTTTCAAGGTGTGGAGAGAGATTGGGCTTCCGGACGACTTCGAGGACTCGGTAATATCAAAAAACCCTGATTTATTTGAATTATGTGATGCCCATGAACCTAATACTCATATACTGAAACTCAAAAATGAAATTAGTAGGGATAGTTTGGTAGCCGCGGTCGAGAATTGGAGGGTTATGGAGTGTTGTAGAGAAGACGCTAGTGTTGATAGGACTGAAATTAGGTTTAGTTTTAAACATGGGTATCCACCGGGAATGAGGTTGAGTAAGAATTTTAGAGCTAAAGTGAAGGAATGGCAGAGATTGCCTTATGTTGGGCCTTACGAGGAGATGGGAGAGAATAAGAGGTCTAAGAGTGGTGTAATGAGAATGGAGAAACGGGCGGTTGGGATCGTTCACGAATTCTTGAGTTTGACTGTGGAGAAGACAGTTGAGGTGGAGAAGATAAGTCATTTTAGGAAGTGCTTTGGAATTGATTTGAACATAAGGGATTTGTTCTTGGATCACCCTGGGATGTTTTACTTGTCAACCAAGGGGAATAGACATACTGTGTTTTTGAGAGAAGCATACGAGAGGGGGTGCTTGATTGAGCCGAATCCTGTTTACAATGCAAGGAGAAAGCTTTTGGATCTTGTCCTAATGGGGCGTCGTGGGTTTGTCAGTGGTGATTCGAAGTTGAGGGACATAGGTAGAAGTCAGGAGGAAGGATGGAAAAAGGAGGAAAACGATTGAGGTAAAATTCTTTTTTCTATTGAAGAATGCTTAATTCAGAAATTACTCAATTAGGGATGACGCTCCTTAATAGACAGTGGCAGTGCCATCATCTAACTTCATGAAAATGTTGGACAGCAAAGTGACGGAATGAAGATCTGTGTTTTTGGATGGAGAAAGGTTATATGAGTATTATGTCTAGTTGGTTTGTGGTGGTGCATCTAGTTGGTTTGTGGTGGTGCATTTTGCTGATGAGACCCTAAAAGAAGTCATATTATATACTCCACAAAGAGGAACCCCTGAAGGAAGATGAATAAATTTTTTGAAATGGGATTTTTTTTTTTTTTTCCTCCATTGTTTTCACTCGAGTGACCTGGGCATTTGAATACCGGTGACATGGTTTTAGACTGTTTCTCCCAGATGGTGGTATCATTGTGTGTTGATCCAACTGTGCTACCATCCTGCCAAAAATGCTTCCTATGTACCCATTGAGTTCTCATTGAATAGGTGCTTGTTTCTGAGGGGGAGTGCCAATTGGCTCAGCATAAGTACTCGGAAGTGTCTAACTCTGGTATTTTTCCTTCCTTCCTCTCCTGCTTGTACTCTTTTTGGTGTGCGTACACGGGCAAAAAAAATACTCAAAATGTAGACACCTTACTGTGAAGCTCTGTTGCTCTCAGGTGAATCCCTATTTCTTCCTTGAGGTGGGAAACTTCAGCAAATATATTCTGTTTTCACATGTCACTTGATGCTTGGGCGATCTATGCTGGAGCATACCACATTCAGGTAAACTTATAAACCATCCGCAGCTTGAATTTTACCCCTACTGAATCCTTCGACTATGATCTGACTAAAAGTATGCTTTTATGCAGATCATATGGCCGCCAGAAGCTGAATTCATTTCGATTTGTTGGGCCAGTTTGTGTGCATTTGTCAAGTGGTGGTTGCAAAGTATAAAGTTCAATGCTAGATATTCTCGTCGTCGTCGCAAAATTGGTTTCATTTTCATGGCTACTGTGAGAGAGAAGATGTGATGGTAATGTTGAGGCTTTATGCATCAGCTTGCCTTCTCTAACTAGGGACACACTAGCAGATTGCTGGCGTATTGTTTGCCACTTTTGTGGCTCTTTAGACCATTTCAAGTAAGGTTTTGTAAGGAATGATGGAGCTTGGTAATTACAGTATTGTGCTTTGCTTTGGATATGGAACATCTTTTGGGAGCGCTGTCAAATTTGATGTTGATCGACTCCATTGGTTTCTTCTCTTGATATCTGCGGCCGATGATGAGAAAGTTAAAATTGTTGAAAGCCAGAAGCTTAGTTACGGTTCGTTTTGTAAAACCTCGCAATGCACCGTGCTTATCTATGATCTATAACTTACTAGTAAGAGAATTCTCCGCTTAAGACACTGTTCATGTTGGCTTGCACTTTCGTTTCCCGTTTTGCCATTTTTACTTGTTTTATTCTCAATCTTGCCAATCCAAAGACTTGACATTTGTACGACAGCTGGGAGTGTAAGGTGTTCATTCTTGCGTGAAAAATCTTATCAAAATCTTTGGAGCTCTGCAATATTTTCTCCATTACAGAAGAGCTATCATGTCAGCTTTCCTTCTGCAAAGTTTCCTTTTTCTCCTTCAAAAAATTGCTCTCCTCATTTACTCTTGCCATTCCATCTGGAGATCCTCTCTCAACCAGGTTTCCTCTCCAAGAGAATTCGTTACTTCATCGGATTAATTGTTTGCTTTTCTCCTGGATCTTTTGTACGTATGAGTTCTAGGGTTTTGGGTAAGCCATCTTCTGTCTCTACAGTATTCTCCTCCTTCGTTATGGATTATAGGGTTATCAGGTTTACAGCTTCTCCTAAGTCGATTGTTGTGGTCTTTTGTGGAAGGTTTTCTTGGCTTAAAGGGGTTCTCTTGTTTGTTGTATCAGGTATATTTTCAGTGTAGAAATTGAATGTCTGAAATGGTATTCTCTTTTGATATTGGGGTTTTGGAAAAATTGCATGTGTTTTTCAAAAGAGTTGGGTGTGTGTTGTCTGCGTTTACAAAGTGAGAACTTTTTGGACCAAGTATGCTGTCAGTAGATAGAAAAACACAATGAGTTGAAAAATCTGTTCTGGGTGTTTAGATATCTTCAAATTCCAGTAACGTAGGCTTTGTTTCCAGCTCTTACTAGAAAAACTAGATTTTTCTGATTTGGTACAAAAAGAACACTGTTTCTGATTCGCTTCTTGAATTGGGGCAATTGCTTTAATTTTCCAGGAAATTAGTTTGTTTTGTTGGAAAGAAAGTGCTTGGTTTAGGTTTTTGATTCAGGCTTAATTGGTTGGTCGGTGTTTTCATAGATGGGGTTGACGAAATCCTGTATATTCATAAAAATCTAGAGGGAAAAAAAATGATATTATCAATTTTTGTTCTCTTGTAAATGCTAGCACAATGGGAATATGGGAATTTCATGTGTGTGTGTGTGTGTTTTTTTTTTTTAAATACTATACTGTTTGTGCTTTCTTGGATCACATTGATTGGAATGTAACTTGTTGCTGTAAACATAAACTACAAAGTTAATGTACACCTAAAAGTGTTTTTTCCTGTAAACATAGAGCAGCCAGTTGGCCCCTGTAGCATGTGAATCTTTTGAAAGAGCAGCCAGTTGGCCCCTGTAGCTTGTGAATCTTTTGAAAAAGCAAGAAACTTAGCTTCTATGAAAATTGGGTTGATTTGAGTGCAAAATTTCGGTAAATGGGCTTCACTTTTCATGTCATACACTGTAATGTGCTTCACTTGTTTTGGCGATTACTTGTGTGCATTTATGCCTTCATTTGCTTTCCAGGGTTTGATACTTTATTGTTGTTACTTCGAAAGAAATGTGTGTGATTATTATAATACTTATGCACACAAAGGTGATATCCATAATTTTGGGCCATTTTAGATGTAGAGTGCATGTGTTTAATTGTTAAAGATTGTTAGTATTGAATATAATATAGAATCAGTGTGTCAATTTATATCACTTTTAATCATGTTGTCATATCCATTCAGTGTGTGTGGTAGTGGTGAATTGTTTCTAATGTTGGGTTCCTTAAAATTTTGGAGGCCTTGAATACTCTTCAAATGAAGGCAAATTCATGGCCTCGTGTTGGAGCTGATCCTCCCCTAAAAGAAGAAGAAACTGCTATGCATGAACCTCCAGAGCTATGTATAATGCCCATGTTTATGGATTCTGTCAGACCTCAATTTGAGAGTTCAGTAAAGCGCATGATGTTTACTGTTCCTTGTTTTTGGGTTTCCAAAATTTAACCCAAAAAAAGGGAAACTGCTCAATATCAACTCAATATTACAAGTATAGAGGGCCATTTATTGGACGACTTCTGTGCTCCATCCTCGTACACAGTCGGTTAACATTGGCATTCTTCATGGGAGAGAGAAAAACCTAGGGTTAAGTCGGTTAACATTTAGCATTCTTCTTGGAGAGAGAGAGAGAGAGACCTAGGGTTTAGGGTGGGAAATCAGAAACCAGCCTTGTAGTTTTATCTTCCTGGAGAGTACAGAAACGAACAGAACCAGGAAGAGATCAATGGTAACCCCACAAGCGCTGAGAGAAAAACTTTCATTGGTGTGAAAATGGAGTTTTCGTTCAGCTAGAATGGCTCTTTTGAAACCCGCAGTCAACTTCTTCTGTCTTAGAGTAATGGGCTCGCGTTTCATTCCCTCAGCATCTTTCATCGGTCACTCCCGCCGCAACTTGTCTTTCTCCTCAACATTTTCTTCCTCTCGTTCCTCACTCATCCTGAGGCCCAGGTGTACCCCCGTTTCTACTTCTATATACCATGTGTTTTTGAGACGATGATCTTTCAACCATTCCGTCTTTTGTATTTGCTTTGTTGTGTAATAAGGAAGAAAAATGGGATAAGTTGCAAGTCACATAATGTGGGTGCTAGCCCTTATGGTTGTACCCCAGTTTTCCAAGAAAATATCCAAGATACTGAAATTCGTGAGAGCCGAGGTCTACGAAAGGATTACTTGACTAAGGGTAAAGATATGGGGTTCTATTTGAATGTGTTATATAGAGCTTAATAAAGATTCCAATGACCTATTTGGTGGTGGTTTTTGAAACACCTACGGTAAATCATGTTCGAAACATAATCCCTCGTAGTTTCCTATTTGATCTTATGTTAATATTGCAGAATACATATCAAAGAAATGCGTAAATTCCATGATCCAAAATGTCAAAAAATCCACGAACCGTCAATGTACCTGAATTTGTTCAGACCCATAAGCTTGAGAAGCTTCAGTCGCAACACCTGTTGACTTGAAGCCCATGAGAGACGTGACACTAAACACTGCTTTTGGTAGAAAAACTACTACTGGAACAAGAAAACAGACTGTCAATTATCTTTATTTGGTTGGTGCCAAGGAAAACCCAATTTCAAGCTGTTTTCTTTGAAAACTAATTTCGAGCTGTTTTTTGAGAAGTTGAAATATTATCTTTGGTATTTTTTCTCTAATAAGCAAATATGGCTAACTAGTTTAAGGACCAAGGCTATCTATAGATTTGGTTTAGTTTGAGTACTCGTTTCTTTTTGTTCTAGATTTTAAGACTCTTAAGTTTTGAAATTGGGTTTCCTTGGCACCAGCCAAATGAATATAATTGATAGTCTGTTTTCTTGTTCCAGTAATAGTTTTCTACCAAAAACAGTGTTTAGTGCTATGTCTCTCATGGGCTTCAAGTCAACAGGCGTTGCGACTGAAGCTTCTCAAGCTTATGGGTCTGAACAAATTCAGGTACATTGACGGTTTGTGGATTTTTTGACATTTTGGATCATGGAATTTACACATTTCTTTGATATGTATTCTGCAATATTAACATAAGATCAATAGGAAACTATGAGGGATTATGTTTCGAACATGATTTACAGTAGGTGTTTCAAAAACCACCACCTAATAGGTCATTGGAATCTTTATTAAGCTCTATATAACAGATTCAAATGGAACCCCATATCTTTACCCTTAGTCAAGTAATCCTTCCGTAGACCTCGGCTCTCACGAATTTCAGTATCTTGGATATTTTCTTGGATAACTGGGGTACAACCGCAAGTGCTAGCACCCACATTATGTGACTTGCAACTTATCCCATTTTTCTTCCTTATTACACAACAAAGCAAATACAAAAAACGGAATGGTTGAAAGATCATTGTCTCGAAAACACATGGTATATAGAAGTAGAAATGGGGTATACTTGGGCCTCAAGATGAGTGAGGAACGAGAGGGAGAAAATGTTGAGGAGAAAGACAAGTTGCGGCGGGAATGACCGATGAGAGATGCTGAGGGAATGAAACGCGAGCCCATTACTCTAAGACAGAAGAAGTTGACTGCAGGTTTCAAAAGAGCCATTCTAGCTGAACAAAAACTCCATTTTCTCACCAATGAAAGTTTTTCTCTCACCACTTGTGGGGTTACCATTGATCTCTTCCTGGTTCTGTTGGTTTCTGTACCCTAGGAAGATAAAGCTACAAGGCTGGTTTCTGATTTTCCACCCTAAACCCTAGGTTTCTCTCTCTCTCTCTCTCTCTCCAAGAAGAATGCTACATGTTAACCGACTTAACCCTAGGTTTTTCTCTGTCTCCCTTTCCAAGAAGAATGTTAATGTTAACCGACTGTGCACGAGGATGGAGCACAGAAGCCGTCCAATAAATGGCCCTCTATACTTGTAATATTGAGTTGATATTGAGCACTTTTGCTTTGTTAATTGATATTAATCTATGTTAATTATTTGTTTTGTGGCTAAATAGATTATGGTGATATTATTTTGTCGTGTTCTGTTTAGTTGATGATCGATTTTATTCATAATTCACCTATTGAAACAGTTAAATTATGGCCATGACCGCACCGGATGTTCTGGCATTGTGGTGTCAGTATTTTATGGATCATTACCAAATGAAGCATATGCAGCAAAATGGGGCAGATTACTATATTTGCTGCTCTAATGGAGAAGTGGAATTAGTCAGTGTTTCAGCCTATTGGAGCACCAGAAATATGGATTACATTGTTGACTCTGATTTTATCATGCGATACTCCACCTTATTCATTTTAATTACTACTTATCGAAGAATATTACACTGAGCACACGATATCGTGCATAGCACAAAGTGTGATACCGGTAGAGACAAGTGCATATTCACCTCACTATCCGAAATGGCTGGAATAGGATGACAATTCTGTTTCTGTTTCTTCAATTTTCTTGTTTCAGTTTTTTTTTTTTAGCATTTTTCTGGGAATGCATCCATGGAACCGGAGTGTGGCCATTTGCTCAGATTTACAGCACATAGCTATAGACCAATACACCTACTACGCACAACAATAGTCTAGAACATAGTAAAACAATAGCGCAAAGACATTGAGATTTTATGTGATTCCCTGGCAAAATGTTAGATATATCCACGGTTCACACCAATTTCTGTAATGGATGAAGAAAGAGTATAAGCTACTCGATCTCCGGACCCTCAAGCATGACCCAAGTCAAAATCAAGCTTCACAAGCCGAACATTAGAAAAATAAGAACCCTCTCATCGGGAGAGAAGAACACCACGAAATTATGACATTTATTTATCAAACCATATTATCCACCATCATGCACTATTCTTTTGGGTACCCACAACATACATCAAGCTAGCAGAATATTTCCCACAAAATTCCATCACATACATAAAAAAGTTGGGGAAGTGACAGTCCTGTGCCAAAACAAAAACAGCTGCCCTATTTTCCCATAGCTCTTCAAGCCCATCAAAACAGCTGCTCCTCAGAACCAACCAACAGAAGAAGACTCCATTGAAGATGTCAAAGTAGATAACAAAAATAAACCCTTCAACAGTTAGGTTAAGCTTAGTTCTGTCACCACCCACAAAGGCAAAAGGGGAGGAAGAAAAACATTTCATTTGGGTTCTTCCTCTGATTATATCGCAGTTTCCGGTGGGATCATCAAAAGCTGGTTTTAAATTGTTGGATTTTGTGGAGACAAGCTTGAGCCCTCTCAATCACAACCTCAACCCTATCTCTCCTCCTGCCATACGAGGAGTCGTCGCAATTAGCCCTCTGAATCCTTCGCTTGTTCTGATCGATTTTACCACCCGACTCTGGTCTGAACATTTCGCTGCTGCCTTTCTTCCTCTTCTTGCCGGTTGATGATGCTGTTCGGATCACAATATACGCATATAAAACCGATATCTATATGTTTCTATTACATATAACTTTTTCTACCAGTTCACACGCACCTTTCACAACAACATCAAGGGTAATGCAAGTAAGTAACAAAGACCCCATTGGGCATGGTTAAGATACAAATAATTTCGGAAATGCCATGCCTAGTTTTGATACACAATGTACAAATTTCAAACTCATTATACATATACTAGTTTGCACCTTAATCACTGCCAGTACGCTGTGCTTTGCGGAACGGGAACTCTGTTGTGACGGCAGGCCCTGCCAACCCCCAAAACTACGTCATTTTAGAGGTTTTGAGGGAATTCCCCTACGTGTGTTGTTAAGATTATACTTTGACCGCTCAAAAACGGACGCTCTTTAGCGACACGCTTACAAACGACCTCAAAACCCCAAAATGACGTAGTTTTGGGAGTTGGCAGGGCTGTTTTTCCTCAATGACAGCAGAGTTCCGCATCCGTGGTTTGCACTTTCTAATCACTTTCCACATAACCAGAAAAAGTAATTAAGTTAAAAAAATTACCTAAATTTGAATAGATGTAAAAGAAAAATCATTACGGGTGGTCACATCAGACTAAAAGTGAATTTACCATACACATGATTTCCCAGTTTTTTCCATAACAGACTCGGCTCCCAGTCAATCCCCGGCCCTTCCATCGCGTTTGGTCCAGTTTTGGACCGTTGTAGGCCCACCCTATTCGATGATTGAACATGTTCATACCAACCATGACACTCGCTAGAAGGTATTCCCTTGCCAAAGTATTTACTTTGAACGGATACCTATAAATGTGAACACATAATATTTGTGCAAAATATATGTTTTGTTGTTAACGGTTGGCAAAGTGGTTTTGATTGGGAGTTAGGGTTTGCTCCCAAGGTCTCAGGTTTGATTCTCGTGCCAGTAAACTCGTGGGGTCACTGAGCTTATAACCCGATCGTTACCTAAACTTAGTGATCCTTGAAATTACTCGAGGTATGCATAAGGTCACCCGAACATCTGCTTATAAAAAAAAAAGGTCTAGTCCAGATATATATTAAGGCCCGATCAATCTAAATTTTTAGGTTCTCAACAAAAACCATATATGAACAGTTCTAATCATTGTTGTGGATTCAGCATAAGCCCACAACGGTCGAAAAATGGACCAAACTCACTAGCTTATTAATATATGGTTTTACTAACCTTGAGTGGTAGCAGTGGAAGAAGAGGACACCACCCTACTGCTGCTGCTGCTGCTGTTGTACTGATTAGAAAGAAGCAATGGGTTTTGGGATTGGAGAAGGGTAATGAAGGATTTGAGCTCAAGTTTCAGATATTCAAACCGATTTGGGTGTTGGGCTTCCAGTATTTGCAGCTCTTCTTTTGCTTGTTCGATCATCGTCTTCCCATTCCCCCACTGCGTTTCAGACCATTCCATTAGGACCATTTCCATCGCTCTCTCTCTCTCTCTCTCTCTCTAAACCACCGTTGGAGGGAACATCAAAGAGCGGAAAACCTGTAAAATGGGGGTGTAAAGCCAAGAGAGCTTTTAAAAGGATCAGTACAAAAGTGGTATAGGAAAAAGGATGTGAAAAGACATTCTGTCTGTTTGTCTCTTTCAAGGGTGTGTTTGGCAGTCTCTGTTTTACAGTTTTTTTTATCTTCCCAACACATGAATCAGTAGAGTCACGGCTCTTAACAATCAATGGTTTCGATTAAATGCATTTATTCCAAACTAATTTACGTGTAGGATAATTTTATTTAATCCCGACTGTTGATTGCTGAACTGACGGCCATGATGGCTGACTGTAGACAACTCCAATCTGTGTTTGGCAGTCTCATTCCGAAACAAGTTTCCATATTGAGAGAGAACAAAGTAAAAAGAGGGGTTGATGAGTTTTTTCACTTCTCATTTTTCATTTTTTCCACTTTTATTAACATAGAACACCTTCTATAAATGTATTCTACACATATGTCCTAAACACTACTCTCGTTGCAAAATACATTTCTCACATTCCTTTCAAACACTCTAGAGATTCATTATACATTCTGGTCATAATTCAAAAAACAAAAAATGTAGAAGCAAATACAAAAAGTAGAAAAATGAAGCTCTCAAACACTCCCTCGGTAGGGCCGTCTTGGGAGCTTGATTTTGGATTATATACGGTGCATTAATCTATTTTGGCTTTTTTGGGAGATGTAGGGTCCGTTTGGGAGCCTCTTTTTTGATTTTTTGGTTTCTCTTTTTTGGTTTATGGGTGTTTGGCAGCCAATGGGAGAAAGAGTTTTCTCAAAAATTGTTTCTCCATTTTTCGGGATAGAGAGAAGAAAGCAAAAAGAGATTCATACCTCCTTTTCAACTTCTACTTATGGATTTCTCTCATCTCTCTCTCCCAAAATGCATTCTGCACATTTCTCCCAAACACTCATCCCAGATTCAAAAGTCATTCTGGTCATAATCCAAAAAATCAAAAAGCCAAAAAATTAAAAATGAAAAGCTGAAAAGTAGGCTCCCAAACACCCTCGTAGCCGCTACCCATAATGAATTCTCTCATAATCCATTTTCAAAAAGAAAGACATTAGAAGCACCATTGATAATCAGCTTTCGAGTTACTTTTCATTCTTATAGTAACATTATAGGTAAAAAAAAAATCAATTCATAATTTATTTTGAACATTGCTCTCTGAACAATACTTTCTGCTTCCATTGAACTTCATGATTGAAGACTGTCTATATCAAAATTTGGGTGAGGATTTGTAAGAATTAAATGCAAAGATTTTCTTGGGACTCTTACAACAGCTATCCAGGGCTGAGCTAGAGATGCTCTTTGGTTCTCTAAATTTTTGGGTACCGAATGGGTACCACGTGGCCATGCCGAGCACGATTTCAGTCATCCAAAAGTATTTTGGACGGTCGAGATTGATTCCCTCTCTCTCTTCTCACCCGACCACTCTCTCTCCTCTTTTTCTCTCTCCTCTTCCGAACCGTTGGATCGCGTTTTCGACGGCTAAAATTGCCGAGTGTGTACCACGTGACAATACCCACCTGGCACTGAAAAATTTCTCCTGTTTCACACTTCACACTTGATCCTACACATAAGTGGGTCAGTGGGTGGCGTCCGTATTATCAATTTGGCCTAGTATTCAAGGACTACTATTTAATCTAAAAATATTCTATAAATAGGAGGAAAATTGAGGGGAGCGCAGGGGCAAATACCCCTCGCAGTCCGTACCCCTTGCGAAAGATTTGGTGAGAATTAGTAAGAAATTTTTCTATTTACCTAGTACACATTTTGCAGAGTATTATACTAAGACCAAGAACACGAGACATCGAAAGGAACGTCTAGACACAAACGTGTTTAAAATTGGTCGATATGTGTAAACTTTACACATTTTTTTGTTAAAAACAGTGTGCGCGAGACGACTCCATTTCTCCAAACATCTCTCTCCCCGTGTCTATAGCAAGAGTACCCTGTACATGTATGTAGGATTGGATTGTATAGGAGAATTTTTTTTAATAAAGTTAAAAAAAAAAAGTTCATATAAGACGGCGTATAAACAGAAAAATACCAGATGTTTTAGTAGTATTTTTCGTCTTTAGTGATTTTTTTATGCTTTTGATCATAATTTTATATTTTTTAAATTCTTCTCATTGAGACACGGATAATTAATTCAAAAAATAAAGGTAATTGATATCCACACCTCCCAAATTGTTATTCACACCCCTTTTTGTCTTTTAGTGAGATTTTTACACATGAAAATTTCACTAGAATACGAAAAAGGGGGTGACGATAACAATTTGGGGGGTGTGGAAATCACTCTCCCCAAAATAAAATGTGAAGTAAATAAAAATTTAGAATAGACAAAAAAAATACTAAAATTAAAAATATTAAAGATATATCGTGAAAATTCTTGTTTTGGGAATATGAACTACAGAACTAGACTTGCTTAGCAAAACCAACGGCTCCGATCAAGTCAACAAGAACACAAGATCTCATACTGCTGCTTTGTTGTTTTGTCTCGAGGAAGAACCTCGTAGCACCAAATCACTTCCAACCCCATTAAAAAATGGAATTAAGTTGTAAAAAGTGTATTAAAATTGGGAATTGATAATCGCACTCCAAAAATTGATGCATGCACTCCAAGTTACAGTGATTTCCAAAATCACCCTTTTGTAAGTTCTAATTTTACTTTAGGCACTCCTAAAGTTTTCTCTCAATTTTACTTCAGGCGCTCCTAAATTTTTTTACTCTTCTCCTCTGCCTCCTATGTTAACAGAAGAAGGAAAAATGGACGCCCACTAAAGTCTAACCTGTAACAAAAATTCTATTGTGAATTGGGTGCTGTAGATCAAGGATTCAAGCTCGGAAGGTATTTTTTTAGTTCTTTTCTTATGATTTTGTCAAGATTAAGTTATGATTGGGTGAATTTTGTGTATTTTAAGAAGGGCGTGTTTCGGCTAAAAAATTCACCATCATCGCTTCACAAATCCAGATGAGAGGGGAACCAAACGGGGAAAAAAACATCAATGCACTTTAATACATCACCACTACTACCAGTACAGACATAAATGATGGAAATTTTCGGATCTGAAAGCTGGTTTAAGCACATGAGTATTTTTATTTCTTTTTTGAGTAGATTCTCCACGTCGAAACTTACCTTGGTATTCTGATATAAGGTTTCCTTGTTCTAGCTGTAATTTTTTTAAGGTTTCCATGTTCTAACTGTAAATTTGTTATGTATATATTTGAAGTTTTTCTAACCCAACTTTCTCTAACCTAACTTCTCTCGTAAGCCCCTTTTTTAAGCCACCTCTCAGCCAGTCGTCGCTGCTTAGGGAGGCCGGGCGCCTCACGTCAGTCTCTTGAACACGGGCTCCCCTCCCCTCCCCTTGTTTTTCGATTTTCTAAGTGTTTTGATTAATCTCCCTCCCCAATCCATCCAGCCGCCGAGCCGATCGTTTATTTCTCCTGCTCCGATCTAACATGCAACAGTAGATTCGCCTAGCTATGGACTATGATTGCTTCTGCCTTTACCATTTGGACTACTAATGTTAATTGCTTATGACTTTTTCCGTTTGGTTTTGGTTCAATATTCTGTTTGAAGTGTCTTAGACTCTTAGTAAATGAGGAGATAATTTGGGGGTGGGAGTGCCTCTAGTAATTTTTATATTTTCAAAAGGATAGTTTTGTAACTTCATTACATTTTGGAGTGCTTGCATAAAAAAAGGGAGCCCCAAAATCAGCTCCCTTAAAATTTATGATAAATGTGTAAAAGTGTACTAAAACGTGTAAAAAGAATATTGAAGTATGTATTTTTTTTTCTTTTTTATTTGCTTACTGCCAGCATGGTGAACTGACAAAGACCCTTAATATTGTACATTGTTCTCCTAAAAATAAAATAAAAAATACACCTATTGCATTGGAGTAAGAGTAATTATTTAGTGACCTTAGAGTATTATGAAGTGATGCACCATCACTCTCAACACCAAACATATTTGTGAGGCCTATACACTTAAAAAGTGAGCTTTATAAAAATGTATAAAAATGTACATGATGTTTGAGTATGTTGAGACACTACGTGGCGGTTTTCCAGTACCACCAAATATTTCTCCCCATTGACAGTCGATGGTGAATCGACATTCTGGTCTAGTTTGGATCCTATAAAAATATTTTGAGATATTCATTTTGTTTTAATTAAATTTTTAATGTGCAGTGTAAAAATTCAATTTATTTAATATTCAGAAGTGTTTTGATCACTTGGTTTAATTTATAGGTTCATAATTTGCGAATAAGAATTTTGAATCAAATCTAAACAAAAACATTAAATGAATTGAATTGATCAAGTACTTATCAATATATGAACGACCATTCTACCATTAAGGTTCCATACTTGAGTCCTTATATAATTTGTTTGTATAATTTAGGAATTCAATTTATTAAAGAAACATAATGATAATACTTGGAAAACTTGAACTTTCCACAAATGCTTTTCAATTCAAATTGCACTTGTCACTTCAAAATCAAGAACAGAGGGTAAATTTATCTATTTATTTTTTTAAATTAGGGATGAAACCGGTTAAGTCCGGTCTTGTTTTTTAACAGGTTGAGATCGAACCAATCGATTCGGGGTGAATATGTGAATGAACGATCCCGACCAAGACAATGGGGAGACCAAAATCGGTTCGGGGTAGTTTGGTCCGGTCAGTGAGTTCGGTTTTTTTTTTTAATTTTATTTTTGCCTTTATTTTTTCGGGTTGGGCTCAAAATAGTTTAGCCCATCAAAAACACCTTGGGCCGAATACAAGAATAGGAGTAAATAACAACAAGCAGCGTCATCTGTGTTAAAAATGGGCTTGAGGCCCAAAACTTAGCCTAGACCACTAAAAAATAGTAAAAATATAGGGGTCGGCAACAGGTAATTTCGTGTCATTTTTATGTTATGTATCAAAATCTTATTTAGGAATTCCTACAATATTTTTCAACTCGCTAAATTTTTGTGTCATGTTATTTTTTTAACGTGACAATTCATCAAAATAATGTCTAATACATCAATTACATACATTTTTTTTTCAGTGTCAGACATGCCCATCCCTATAAAATAAAACACCATAATTGAGATGGATGGCTTTGATTTGTCCTAGACTAGCAACAAAAAATAACATGTCGGTCCAACCGGGGGTGGATGTTAGGATATTTGATTCGATTCGGTTGGGTTCAGAGGAAATTTCAACCCGATAATTCTGTTCAATTTTCTTTGGTCGATTCGGATGATTGGTTAAATTATCACTCCCAATTTTTACACGACTTCTTTGAGAGACTTTTCAAAATGTACTAGCAATTTGAGAAAATGAAAACTCAAAATGTGGGCAAAGAAATGGGATGGAGAGAGCATATGATACCGTAACAGTATAACCATACTTTTAATATTTTTGATAATTAGGTATTTAGACCAGTTTGTATGTATCTCTACTAATTCTAAAACTGTAAATTAAGCAACCGGAAAACTCTAGAATTGCCCAAAATAGTAGATAATACCGGGGAGTTTTGAACCTGAGAAGTTAAGAGAGAACAAATCAACAAATGTGTAAGTAGGGTTGCAAATGAACCGAGCAGCTCGTGGCTCGGCTCGTTTAGTAAACTAGCCAAGCTCGAGATTGAGTTTTAGGCTCGTTTAGTAAATGAGCTCGGTAAAGCTCGGTTCGGCCCACAAAAGCTCACTCCATTTATATAGGTTAGGCTCGTTAAATGAATTATCCTGGCTCGGCTTGTTAAGGGCTCGAGCTCTGCTTTTGGTTGTTTACTAAATGAGTTGAGCTCGAGCCCTGCTTTCGGTTGTTTACTAAATGAGCCGAGCTCGAGCCCTGCTTTTGGTTATTTACTAAATGAGCCGAGCTCGAGCCCTACAAAGCTCGGTTCGGCTCATTTGCATCCCTACCCGTAAGTTCCAAGCATTAACCATTATGCCAAAATGTGCTGAGTTTCTCGTTTTTTCTAAAATTGGTAAAAGTGCTAAAATGGCTAAAAGTAAAAGTAATTGATGTATTGTGAGGAGATGACCTATCTCAAAACACATGTTTAGTCATTTTTAGAGCTGCAAAATTGAATTATTTTGGGAAACTAGGCCAACTTTTGTTTTCATTTCGTACTAAGGTATGCTTATTCAGATCGTGAATTCTTGACAGGAAAAGTCCACTACTGCTTGTTCATTATCTTCCACACAAGTGTGTGGTTTTGAGAGAGAGAAAGAGGATTATTGTGTCCATTAGTCCACGGCTTAACAACCATTGTTCCATGCATCCCAATCATGAATCATCTATAAGCTCTTTTACTAGACGGTCAGGAATGTTCGGATCAGTTAACATGCACTTCGATTAATTTCCTCTCCAGTTCAGTTAAAGATAATCTACACCGGGACTAAGAGATTCTCAAGAAATTATTTTTTTGTGGTCTGACTACAAGAATTGAATTTTGATCAATTACGTGGGAAGCAAACTCACCAACCAACGAGACTAACTTGAGTCTGTCATCTATAAGATCTATAAATCAATCTGGAGCCTTCAGGAATGAAATGGATAGTTATCTAAACGCAGAAATCCAGTGGAAAAAGCCAAAAAACAGAGAGCACTAGAAGCATCACATTTCTCTCCTATTTAAACTGCTTTATAGCATTCCCTCCAAAATTGCCAACCACCACCAACTTCCCAAGCCAAAGAAAAACCACCCTCATCATCATCAGCATCCCCATAATCTCATTCACAGACCACTGTTCCAAAATTGAAATTCCTCCACCATTTTAGCAAACAAAATGTCACCTGCTCTACCTACATCTCTCTCCCACCTCCCCATCTGCAAACCCCAAGACCTCTCAAAGGAAACCCACCTCCCAAAAGCCACAAACAAAGAAAACCCATCTCAGAAAACACCTCCAAACATCAAAGTTAGCAAGAGGAGCCTATTGAGTTCAACTGGTTTAAGCCTTGTTTGTGGGACTCTTTCTCAGCCTGCAGCAAGGGCTGAACCAGAAAGCCCAATTGAATCAACTTCAACTAGACTCTCATACTCAAGATTCTTACAGTACTTAGACGAAGGTGCAGTGAAAAAAGTGGACCTGTTCCAAAACGGGTCCATGGCGGTAGCAGAAGTTTTCAATCCCACACTTACCAAAATCCAGAGGGTTAAAGTTCAGTTGCCTGGATTGCCAAAAGAACTTTTGAGGAAAATGAAAGAGAAGAATGTGGATTTTGCTGCTCATCCAATGGAAGTCAATATGGTGGATGCAGTACTGGATTTGTTGGGGAATTTGGCTTTTCCATTGATATTCCTTGGCACTTTGCTGCTGAGGAGTTCTTCTGCAAATAATCCTGGAGGGCCAGGCCTGCCTTTTGGACTAGGAAGGTATGCTGTTACTAACATTATTGCCACTATATATTCTTGTCAAATCCTACCGATTAAGCTGAGAGTCCCCGAACTAAGAACCTAATTAAACTACCAGTTATAGTTTCCATCGCCCAGCCATTCACCTCGGCCCTGGGATTAGTCAAGTTATGCGTAAGATGGCCCAAAACGCGGTTATCAAAAGCAAAAAAACTACTAGTTTTAATTCATCAGACCAAGGAAAGCAAACTTTTGCAGGTTTTGACGGGTTTTTTAGTTGGCAAAATATACAGACCAATTCCACTACAAAACTAAAAGCAACTGTTTAGGATTTGAAAGAAAAATCGCGCTAAAAAGGGTCCCTGCTAAAGTTTGGACCTCTGAATTCCTCCCTGACACGATCATGGATTCATGTAGATGTTTATGGAGGAAAGACAAATGAAAAGAAGTTTTTTCCCCCCCTAGTTTCCCTGTCATTTGACTTCCTCAAGAAATCCCTTCATAAATCACATTTCAAACACACCTAACACTCTAAATTCCATCAATTAAATATCTTAAGTACATCAGTGAAGCAGGAAAACAACCACTTCACAGATTGGGTAAGGTTGCTTACGTACTATTCCTTAGCAGTAACGGGAGTGGGCTGCATCTTTACAACTTACTACTACTTGATAATGATATATATTTGCATACAGGAGCAAAGCCAAATTTCAAATGGAACCAAATACCGGAATAACCTTCGACGATGTAGCTGGAGTTGATGAAGCAAAACAAGACTTTCAAGAGATAGTTGAGTTTCTAAGAACCCCAGAAAAATTTGCTGCAGTGGGGGCAAGGATTCCAAAAGGAGTGCTACTAGTAGGGCCACCAGGTACCGGTAAGACACTGCTGGCCAAGGCCATTGCTGGAGAAGCCGGTGTGCCTTTCTTCTCACTCTCCGGTGCAGAGTTCATTGAGATGTTTGTGGGAGTGGGGGCTTCAAGAGTGAGGGACTTATTCAACAAGGCAAAGGCAAATTCGCCGTGCTTGGTTTTCATTGATGAGATAGATGCTGTCGGGAGGCAGAGAGGGACTGGTATTGGGGGAGGGAACGATGAGAGGGAGCAAACGCTTAACCAGCTGCTGACTGAAATGGATGGGTTTAGTGGAAACAGTGGAGTCATTGTCATTGCTGCCACGAATAGGCCTGAAATTCTTGATCAAGCTTTGCTAAGGCCAGGCAGGTTTGACAGGCAGGTCAGTTTCCATTGCAATCTTTTACATTTTCAAGCCAAACACGCTAATCATTATATATTTCAATTGATCATAGTAAATTTGTCATAGGCCAAAACTACTATTATTCGTATCACTTTAGGTCTTTCCCTTCTTCGATCTAGTGTTCGAATGACCAACATATTTGAAACATAAGCAGGTTAGTGTTGGACTACCGGATGTAAGGGGAAGAGAAGAAATACTACAAGTACATAGCAAAAACAAGAAACTAGACAAGGATGTCTCTCTAAGTGTCATTGCCATGAGAACACCAGGGTTTAGTGGTGCTGATCTAGCAAACCTCATGAATGAAGCTGCCATTCTTGCCGGTCGGAGAGGCAAGGCTACAATTACGTCGAAGGAGATTGACGACTCGATTGATCGGATTGTGGCAGGAATGGAGGGAACCAAAATGACAGATGGAAAGAACAAGATTTTAGTGGCTTATCATGAAATTGGACATGCCATTTGCGCGTAAGTGTGCCCTCAATGACTCAACACAATTTTCTTTTCCTTTATTTATTTATTTTTTTGAACGACAAGACTAGATATCATTCTATTTTAGTGGCCTGTCAAGAAATGTGCAATCCTGTTCTAGGATTTCATGCAGCAGCTAGTTTCAGCGGAATGCCTTGTCCATTAGGGTTTCCATTCTAACTCTCTTTGGCATTTTTATCAAACATCGCCCATCCCTGTGCTCTGCTTATTGCAGGACATTGACTCCGGGCCATGACCCGGTACAAAAGGTGACCCTGATTCCTCGAGGCCAAGCCCGCGGTTTAACATGGTTCTTGCCCGGTGAAGATCCATCCCTCATCTCCAAGCACCAGCTATATGCTAGAATAGTTGGAGGCTTGGGAGGTAGGGCAGCCGAAGAAGTAATTTTTGGCGAACCGGAAATTACTACCGGTGCAGCTGGGGACTTGTTACAGATCACTCAGATAGCAAGACAGGTATGATTCATTTGAAACTTCACGAGCAATTAGAAGAAAAGTTAGTAAAAGAAAAGTTTATTAAGTTTGGCCATTTTTAAAAAAATCATGTGATTGCTGAAGAGATGTGTTTTCCATTTTTCTACCCAGATGGTAACAATGTTTGGAATGTCTGAGATTGGGCCATGGGCATTGACTGATCCAGCAGTACAAGCCAATGATGTGGTACTGAGAATGTTAGCAAGAAACGCGATGTCAGAAAAACTAGCAGAAGACATCGACCGATCGGTGCAGAAAATCATCGACAGTGCCTATGAAGTTGCAAAGACCCACATAAGGAACAACAGGGAGGCAATGGATAAGCTGGCGGAACTGTTAGTAGAGAAGGAAACCCTCACCGGGGACGAATTTAGAGCAATTCTCTCAGAATTTACCGATATCCCTTCAGAAAATGTGAACAAGAAACCGATCCGAGAGCTCATTGAAGCTTAAATCAACCTTCTAAATGTACAGTCATGTAGAAAATCTATCGTCACTGGTGAAACATATGTATACAGTACACTAACCCAGTTTACCTGGAATATACTTTAGCTTTCTATCTTCTACTAATGAAAATTGATAGCAACATCACTTCATACTTGACAGAAAGATCTGACAAACAATTTGCGATTTCCCGAGCATTTCAATGAAATGATTTCTAGGAATGGAACTAGGTAGCGTATCATGGATAAATACATACTACAGACTTCAAATGGGTACACAACAGCCGTATTAAAGCGGGAGAGATGTGAAAAAGAAGTGGCAACTAAGAAGAATATAAGAAAACCTGGTACAGGAGGCCATAGCTGAAAATTAGCTGCAAAGCCTTAAGAACCCAAGAAAACATCAACCTTTGCATTTGTCTTCCTTGCCAGAAACTTCATACATATAGGTGGTGGTACACCCGCCAATGCCAGAATCGAACTAGGTAAAGTCCATATCCCCTCCCCACAAATCAACCCAGAAGCCACGGCGGGTCCAAAAGCATCCGCCTTGGCCTTGTCTATCTTCGTCCATATGAACAGTATTAAGCTCCCAAGACACATATCGATAGCAAAATAAGATCCTAGATAAAAGGGTATTGCCATAGCCATAGGAATAGGGATATACTTTGCTATGTCCTTTCCCACGGCATCTCTTATAGCATTGATAACGACAGCCCCAATGAAGAAAACATAGCAAAGTGTGAGGCAATGCTTTGGCAAAGCCGAGAAACCTTCGACCCCTAGTATTGACATGTTCCGAAAGACAGGAGCATAAGGGCCAGGATAAGCTGAGCCAGGGACCCCAAGATTGTGAAAAGCCTTGAAGAAGAGCCAAAATACACAAGGAGAAATAACACAACCCATTGCTGTTCCAATTACTTGGCTCACAAACATGGACCGCGGTGAAGCCATGGTCATGTACCCAGTTTTGAAGTCTTGCATGAGATCCGATGCAGTTGAGACGATGTTCATCATGACCCCACAAGCGGCTAACCCAGCAAGGACCCCACCGTGAGAGGACCCTGCCCATGCCCCAATTGTGAAAATTGCCAATGTTCCATAGGTTGATGCCAAGGACCAGTCGGTGAGTCCACATCCATAAGCATTGCAAAAGGCTAGGGTAGGAGCACAGAGGTAGATAACCACGATATAGTACCATTTGAGTGGTGGGAAAATATGCGGTAATGTTGCAGAAGATATAATGGCCATACCAACGTAGCCAACAACTGCAAAACAAGCTGGGATTTCATCCTTGAGAAATAGTTGAGTCCTCCGCTGGTCATCATAGGGGATGGATGAATTTGGTGTAGGAGAGTGAGCACCAACTTGGCGGACACTTTCAGGGTCTCTTTTGGTGAGTTGGTGATACAAACCGAATAGAGTGCGACCAAGAACTTTGACAAAGTTGTAGAGCCCATCGCCAAGGATCATGGCTATTCCTATGAAGAGCTATGGAAAAGGAAAGAATAAAAAGGGTTACAATCACACCCTATGTTACCTGAAAGTGGATCATTCTAGTACGAGAGAAGGGAATGGGGCAACATTTTCTGTATTGTGGTATGGTAGGGTTAGGCTATCATACACTACAATACTAGAATGAACATAGCTGAAGCCGTAAAAGACAACTATAATCGAGTACAATTTTTCTAATTATTCATCTCTAATTTTATTCTAAAGCATTATGACCAATTTTTTTTGTATTTGACTTTCTAAAGCTTCACTCTCTCTAGATTTTTAGAAAATATTATATTATTAAATCTTCATGAAATGCAAAACAAGAACTTTGCACTTTTGCAGCTTTGAGTAAATTTTTTATCCATCTGATAATCTAAAGCATTATGACTAAATATTTATGTATTTGACTTTCTAAAGCTTCAATCTCTCCAGATTTTTAGTCTAGTAAATCCTATATTCTTCTTGTAGTGAAAATGTGGATGAAATGCAAAACAACAACTTTGCGGCTTTGGAATATAGTTGTACCTATTTGGTTATGAACGTTCCAAAATGTAATTTGTCAGGGCATTAGCATTTTCTAGTAAGACAACACGCGCATAACTCGGTCCATGGATTTAAAACAAAGGAAAGGAAGTTACCGAGTAACCTTGAAGGCCATGGAGGCTGCTTGGGCTAAGGTCTGCTGGGTACCAATGGCCCTTTTTGTTTTGTATAAGTGGCCACATTATACCCCATGAGAGTATGCCTCCAACTAGCAAAGATATGTTGATTAGATGCGGACATATCATCCCAACACCGACATAAGTTGCTGAGAAATCAAAGTAAAACCTGTTTTTTGATTGGGAAAAACAAAAAACCAAAGAAGATCAGAAGTCTTGAATAAGTTTCTCAAAGTAAAATTTTTCCCATTGTGGATATTGAAGTAAAAAATGAGCTTGTTTCTTCAACAAAATGTTGTGCGTACGGACACCCGGGTACGCATATTGCACGGACGGTGCATCTTAACCGTCCAAAAGCATTTTCGATGGTCCGGATTGGCCTTTATTCTTTAACCGGTAAGACTAGTAAGAGTTAACTCTTTCCGTCAAAGAGTGTTTAAAATCCAGACCCTTGATTTGTTGAAATACGATTAAGATGTGTTCGTGCATTTTGCATACGCATAGCAGGACTGTCTCTTCAAATATTATGATGTACATGAGGATTACTTTTGGTAAATCACCTTTAGATTGGATCTGCGGACAAAAACATTAAGGAAATTTAGTGTTGCATCATCATGATTAAGGTCAGTTACAAAACATACCTATTTTCATATGCTTTGAGACCAAATGTTGGGAAGCTTGCAAATCCACAACTATCCCCAGCAGTGAAGAACCACTGGAAGAAGGCCCACAAGAAGCTGAATGAAAAAAACTTTCCCAGAGCTCTTACTTGTTTCCTAGAATGCAATGATGACAAATACAGTGAGCACCAAAGAAAGCATGTTTAATCAAAATTCAGACGATCGAATGGTGAGATAAATTTGATCAAGGCCTTACTTCGCTAGCTTGGCTCCTTGAGGGGTATGGAAGCTGTTTATAAGGTGAGCAGTTGCAGTGCCACTTGGATAAATCAGTTTGAAGTCTATGATCATTATCTGAAGTATATTGCAAATGTATATATCAGGAAGGTTGATGAAGAAAACACCAGATTTTCTTCCATTGGTATCATAATCTAAATTCTAAGGAAAGAGAAGGAGAGAGATTGGATTAAAGCAAGAACGGAGGCATTCAGATACACTTGGCATCAGTTGACCGCACTTCCTTCCGTTATCCAACCAAGCATTTGATGTTTTGTGCTCAAATTTTTCTCTTTTTCCTTCGCTTTAAAACTCTTAATATGCCCCTGCCCCTGCCCCTACTACTTCAAACATGTGACCACATGAAGATTGCGAAGCATATGCTCTGGAATTGAATGTGTGATTAATGAATGCATGATAGTTTGGTTGTTGAGAAACATATTGGTGATAATATGACAAAAGATCTAGGCTGTGTTTGGTTAGATAGTTTAGTTTAGTTTTGATGATGTCAACATGTGTAATGAGTGGAGAGAGATAGAAAGAGAAATGAGGAAAATGATGATGTCATCAAAACTAAAACTAAAACTAAACTAAAAAACGAACAGGGCCCTAACCATCATCGTCTAAATTATGAAAAGTCGTCGGGGTCAAAGTTAATGCAAAATTACATTCATCAACAAATATCCACTTCTTAATTAATCTCTAACTTTTATTGTCTCTTTCATTAAGCAAACAAGAACTATGTTGGTTGAGTGGAGTTATGGTAGTTCAAATAAAGTCGCGTATAGTTCTATTTTCTGACCCACAAACCAAAAATCATGACTTTGACCTTGGATTAAAGCATGGTAAACTTAGCAGCATATATTACTGCAAGTCAATGTAATGAGTTGAAGAATGTTACCTTTCTAAGAGGTACTACAGAAAAAAGTCCAAGGAAGCTAACGATAAAAAGAAATCCAATCATCCACCCCAATGCTGGGTTCTTTATATTCTGCGGATCATTGGCTTCAGTTGACTGTTTTGCAATGACTTCAGCCATGCCAAAAAGGTAACTCCCAAAGCCTCCTGCTTGTCCCAATTTGAAGGAATATTGTCAAACTGATAGATTTTGGAAGGTGATCATATATAAGAATCTTATGGTTAAGTCCTTACAATTCTACATTTTCCTTTTCTTTGGTAATGATAATTTCCAGTACTGACAAGTCCTACATTAACTTACTTGGGCTATGTGTTATTTTTTGAAAACAAATATCCAGGGCAATTCTCTGCCAACCAAGGAGATCAAGGTTGATATGACCATTGCTTGGTCGATGACTTTGTGTTTAGTAGAGATGGAAGTGAGGTCGGAAAACCAAAGGTACAGCACTAGTAAACCTTAGATGCATTTTGTTTATATTGAGATTTTTTTTCCCCCTGAACCCACAACCTTACAATCTCCTTAGTCGAAATAAGAAAATGGCTCAGTTGAGTGCCAAGCATTTGTGCAGCCACACAATCGTTAGGCCAAGTGCCCCGAAAGCTATTCACTTATGTAAAGATGTGCCTAAAAGCGACTTAATAGTGTTAGGCCTCCACTGATTCGGTAAGACGTCTGACTAAATGTTGGGTTTTCATTGGTTTTTCATTTGACTACTGTTTTGTCTAGGAACACTAAAATTATTGGTTTGTGGAATATTAGTTTGAATTGCGTGCTACAAATTTGTTGCCTAGTTGTGGTCCCATCCATTTTTTGTAAGCCTTACAACAGTCAAGGAATCTTTTCTCTTCTTTTGGTCTCATGCTCCATAGCTAAATATCTTATCTATTGAAGATTTTATTTTATTTTCTGCATGATCAGATGGTAGATAAGAGGTTCAGATTGCACACACGCGCTCGTGGAAAATTAATGGATTAACACAGGGGGCTCGTGTGAATAAGAGGTGAGCGTCTTTTGAAAAGATCTCAAACAACTAAAGTTCGGGTGAGAACGAAACGAGCTAACGGAGCCAGGAGGATCAAGTAAGCTAGGTCCTCTCCACCGTGTTACTTGGGCTATGTCAGCAAACTCAATTAGCCAAATTTCTTTCCAAGTTTATTCAGATTTAGCAACCATTACTAAATTTTCTCTAACAAAAAAAAAAAAAAAACAGATTATCTTTTCAATTTTCTAGTGGAGCGATCAAAAAAAGTATTTAAAAAAAAAAACCCACAAAAGCACGAAAAATATTATTTTCAAAGAAAAACTCTACTAAAACACAAAAGCACGAAAAATATGCTATTTTCAAAGAAAAACTCTACTAAAATCAGGAAAGGAAATACGAAAAAAAAACTTCCACTAAATTTTAAAGAACATTCGTATTGTATTTTCTGTTTGGAAAATAATTTGGACAAAAGTCTGGAAAAAATAAAATTTTAGAATTACACATACAAATTAGAAAAATTTAAAACAATCACTTGAATACCACTTTTCTTTTTAATTTTAGCTGCAAAAGTATTAATTATACCCGCTTAATCAAATTTCATTTATTTGATACTCGTATTTTGAGTGCATATAATTTTATCAACCTACATTCAATAAACACTGTAGAATTTTTTGGGAAAAATTTGGAGAGCAAGCCATTGATCAGGAAAATCAGGTCTTGTAGTGCCTTCATCCCAACCGTCCATCTCATCAATGACTTTGATATATTTTTAACTCTTATCGGTAGGAGTGCTTCTCCAAATCTGAATATCCATTGCATTGCAGAGATGGACTGAACCATTGAGTGCAGAGATGGACGGCTCGGATGAGCGTTACACCGTATAGCACACGAGGGGCGCGACAGGAACCCGGTTCATTGCTCAGTTGCTCTGGACCGGTATTAATTCAAACAAAGAGACGAATGCAATTCATTTTCTGGAAAGGTGAAACAAATGCAATTCAAAAGCTTCAGAAATCGAGCATACCGCTGAAGGCGATGCCGGAACTAGCAACGACGCAGGTCTGAATCACCGTATTCTCCTGCCGAGTAAACGGCTGATTAAGCAATCCCGACTTCTCCAGAAACTTCGTCCACGTCTTGACGAAGAAAAACCCTAACAAACCAGCCGACACGTTGAGCGAAGGAATAATCCCCGTCGTCAAATTCAGCTTCATCACTATAAACGTGAAGAGCACTCCCAGCACGAAGCTCACCACGAATGCCCTAACCGTCAACTGACTCCGCCACGGTGGCACCTCCTTCGACTCGAATATCCGTTCCACGGATAACTCCGCTTCTTCTTCCTCCTCCTCCTCTTTGTCCTGGTTCTTCTTCTTCTGCTTTCGGTTGTCGCCGCCTCCGTCGAGAACAGTGATGCTGTTCTCGGCGGCGGCATCGTGATTGGGTTTTCCGGTGCTGGTGGATCTCTCCATGGTTGTTGGTTCGTGTAAATGGTAGGTCGATTTGGAGTGGAACTTGAAGAGAGTGGGTTGGGGTTTTAATAGTTGGGCGTTGCTCTGTTTTTCTCACTCCTCTGTTTCGCGCTCTCTCTCTCTCTCCTCCTCAAATGTCGCTATCGGCTGTGGAGGGAGTTTTTTTAATTTGCTCAACGTGGAGGGTGTTATCTCTCCATTTCCCTCCCTACTCTTATTTCAAGCGCATATTCTATCATCAAAATCATGATCCGAACCGTCCAATACTGATCATGCAAAAAGACAACATGATTGCAAAAAAATTACTAGTTCCATCAATGCAGATGAAGATGTGAACGAGTTGCATTTTATAGTCGTGTAAAATGAATAATGAATGGCAAATATGTTATATACTTGAACATCGGACAAGAGTCCTACTGTCCAAAAGGTGCATGACATCGTGCTATGCACCCCATCCAGTTGATTGTTGCGAAAATACACGGCTTGAATCAAATCCAAGTAATGACTCTCACATAGAGTTGAATTTATCCGAGCTGTGAATTTTCGCAACGGATGGGGTGCATGGCACAGTGTCATGCACCTTGTGCACATCAAAGCCCCCAAATCCCTTAAACATTACAATTAACATAACTAAATGTATCATATTCATGTATTTATAGATATCCCATCAAACTAGATTTTTTTGTAAACATGGTAATTGTCACTCGTTCTGCAAAATAATATTCCCTCTGTCCGGATTTGTTGGTCCACAAACATACTTTTTCAAGTCCGAAAATGTTTGTCCATTTTCAAAAGTTAAAGGGTAAAGTAAGGGAAAATTACTTTTGATGATGTGAAAACAACCAACACAAAAAGTAATGGAAAAAAAGTTGGAATCCCCAAAATGGACCAACAAATCCGGACGGAGGGAGTAGTTTGGATTATGATTGTAGATCCGGTAGGGACCCACAAAATGAGAACGTGGAGGGGTATGATAAGAAACAAAATGATTTTAAGTATTTGGTTTTGTAACTCTACGTTTAACTTTATAGGTTTATCTTATAAGAAAGAAATTGAAAAACAAAAATGAGTGGTTGGCATGCCACAGACAAAAAAATTGTATACAATACACTAAACCACTTGTACTAAAACCATTACAAGTGGTTGTGAGCTCATAGTCATTTTAGCTGTCCCTCTGTTAGTTCCTTCTATTGTGGAAATTGATGGCAAAATTACTTCACACTAAACAGAAAGACCTGAGAAAACTTCCATTTTCATGTGCAAATCATTACAAACCCTTTTCGAGAATTGAAATAGGAAGTATCTCATAGATAACACACATAATACCGACTTTAGGTAGATACACAACAGCCATACTAATACTAATAGAGGAGAGGAGTGAGAAAAAAGTGGAATCTAAAAAGATAAGGAAAAAAAAAAACCCAAGGAAAAGTAGGCCCTGAAAGCAAGTTGGGAAGCCTTGAAAGCAAGTTGGGAAGCCTTAAGAACCCAAGAAGGCATCAACCTTTTGCGTTTGCTGACCTTGACAGAAACTTCATGCATATAGGTGGTTTTACACCTGCCAAAGCTAGAATCGAGCTAGGCAAAGTCCATGTCCCGTCCCCGCAGATCAAACCAGAAGCCACGGCGGGTCCAAATGCGTCTGCCTTGGCCTTGTTTATCTTGCTCCAAATGAACAGTATCAAGCTCCCGAGACACATATCGATAGCAAAGTAGGATCCCAGATAAAAGGGTATTGCCATAGCCATAGGAATGGGGATGTACCTTGCTATGTTCTTTCCCGCAGCATCTCTGATACCATTGATAACAACAGCCGCGGCAAAGAAGACGTAGCAAAGAGTGAGGCAGTGCTTTGGTAAAGATGAGAACCCTTCAACCCCAAGGATTGACATGTTCCTATAAAGGGTAGCGTAAGGGGCGGGGTACTGCGAACCAGGGACCCCAAGATCATCAAAAGCCTTGTAGAAGAGCCAAAACACACAAGGAGAAATAACACAACCCATTGCGGTTCCAATGACTTGGCTTACAAACATGGACCGGGGTGAAGCCATGGTCATGTACCCAGTTTTGAAGTCCTGCATTAGATCTGATGCAGTCGAGACGATATTCATCATGACCCCACATGCAGCTAATCCGGCGAGGACTCCACCGTGAGAGGCTCCTGCCCATGCTCCAATGGTGAAAATTGCCAACTTTCCATAAGTGGATGCCAAGGACCAGTCGGTGAGCCCACATCCGTAAGCATTGCAGAAGGCTAGTGCAGGGGCAAAGATGTAAATAACCACGATATAGTACCATTTGAGGGTTGGGAAAATATGCGGAAGTGTTGCAGCAGATATAATTGCTATACCAACGTACCCTACAACTGCAAAACAAGTTGGGATTTCGTCTTTGAGAAATAGTTGGGTCCTACGCTGGTCATCGTAAGAGATGGAAGAATTCAGTGTAGGGGAGGGAGCGCCAACCGGGAGGACATCTTTCTTGGTGAGTTGGCGATACAAACCGAATACAGTGTGACCAAGAACTTTGACAAAGTTGTAGAGCCCATCACCAAGGATCATGGCTATTCCTATGAAGACCTGTGCAAAAAGGACTGAAATAGGTTACAATCATGCGTTATGTTTCCTGAAATGCAAACCATTCTAGTACAAGAATTGGGAATGGGGTACGTCACATATACTAAATTGCAGTACAATATAAGCAGCTTCTATAAACTAAAATATTACAACTTCCCTATTTGAAGGGATAAACGATCTATATATATTGCCAGACGGTATACATCAGTGGTTGGTGGTTGGAGGAGAGTTAGTAGGTTAACAACTTAAGGGAGTTCGAAGTCTCTCCATAGACTTGAACCCCAACCCTCCCCCTCTTGTAAGCCAAGGGGTACAACCAAATGGGCTAATAGCCACATCTTTTGTTAGGATATCTAAATACACCGTCTTGAAACAATTCTGTTCTAGGCATACCATACTCTGGAATGTACGTTCCAAATTGTAATTTGTTAGGACATCAGCATTTTTTTGTTACCATATCATAAGTCATTCTGCGGATACAGAAAAGGAAGTAATTACCCTGTAACCTTGAATGCCATGGAGGCTGCTTGGGCTAAGGTCTGCAGGGTACCAATGGCCCTTTCTGTCTTGTATAAGTGGCCACATTATACCCCATGAGATTATGCCTCCAACTAGCAAAGATACGTTGATTAGATACGGACAGATCATCCCAACACCCACATAAGTTGCTGAGAAATCAAAGTAAAACCTGGTTTCGAACGAGGGAGGAAAAAACCCAAAGAAGATCAGAAGTCTTGAACAGGAATAACGAAGTTCCACAAAGTACAGTTATCCCATTGTGGATCTTACAGAAAACAATGAGCTTTGTTTATTGCACCTATTATGATGTGCTCAATAATTACTTTTGGCTAATCAAATTTAGATTGACTAAAAAAACACGAAGGAAATTTACTGTTGCTTCATCGTGATCAATCGGTTGCAAAACATACCTGTTTTCATATGCTTGGAGACCAAATGTTGGGAAGTTAATAAATCCACAATTATCCCCAGCAGTGAAGAACCACTGGAAGAAGCCCCACAAGAAGCTGAATGAGAAGAATTTTCCAAGAGTTCTGACTTGTTTCCTAGAGTGTAATACGAGATGACACATGAGAATCAAAGAAAACCTGTTTAATCAAATTTAGTACAACCGAATAGTTAAAAAAACTTTGACCAAGGCCTTACTTCGCTAGCTTGAGTCCTTGAGGAGTGTGGAAGCTGTTTATGAGATGAGCAGTTGCAGTCCCACTTGGATAAATCAGTTTGAAGTCTATGATCATTATCTGAAACATATTGCATATGCATGTCGTTCAGGAAGGGTGATGAAAAGAACATGAGATTTGCTTTCATTGGTCCATACTAGATCATAATCTAAGCAAAAGAGAAGGAGAGATGGGATTGAAGCATGGTGAATTTAGCAGGAATAGAGCAACCGATGGAATGAGTTTAAAAATGTTACCTTTCTAAGCGGTACAACAGAAAAAAGTCCCAGGAAGCTAACGATAAAAAGAAATCCAATCATCCACCCCAGCGCTGGGTTCTTTATATTCCGTGCATCATTAGCTTCAGTTGACTTTTTCGCAACGACTTCACTCATGCCAAAAAGGTAACTCCCAAAGCCTCCTGCTTGTCCCGATTGGAAGGAATATTGTTAAACAGAAAGATTTTGGAATGTGATCATAAATAAGATTTGGCAAAAAGTTCTTCAAAACTACTAATAGCTAATCCATTTGTAAGCTCATCAATCTGAAGTACATCCTCATAGAGATCTAAGAATTTCTGAAATTCGGCTATCAACTAATGCCTCAATATAAATTTATCCATTTTTTTTTGTAGGAAGTACAATTACATCTTGACTATATTTCCTTGGGTGGCAGGGGAACGATTACATTAGAACATGGAAGTTTCTTTGATGAGCTAAAAGACCAATGTGTGTAGCTATCCGATCAAATCATCAAATAGTAATATATTTGAAGTGGCAGCTAGTAGCATCGATACTCTTGTTTTCACCCAAAAAAAAAACCCTATATTTTTTTCTCATGCACGCAGCTGATTTTCATCCGCAACAAATTTATGCATGTACGATGTTGCAAACTATGTGCATCAAACATCTATCCTTGAGCATTAATTTTAGCCTGAAGAACCATGTCAAACTCAGAGACAAAGGAAGAGACAAAGGAAGACCCCCTCTTGTGGGAGCCTTTGGATGGATACGTAGATTCCACAAGGAAGCAACTTGTCTGCAACTTCTCCCTCTTCTTTATCTTTCCTTTTGTTTCGAATCAGAAAAGGCCAAAATTGTTTTGTCCTCAATTACATCATAAGATGACCGATCAGCATTCAGTGGATTGATAGCTTCCATCTGAAAGCACTTGCCTACTACTTCACCTCTTCATTCCTTTTTGTTTTCAATCAGAAAAATTAGAAAATACAGTTTGGATTTTGCTCTCTTGTGGGAGTTCAATCCCCTAAATAACTAGAAAAATACTAACCACACATAACCTAACCCCCCCCCCCCCCCCCCCCCCCCCCCACACACACACACACACACAGAGCTAGCTTCATAATTTGGATTGATCACCATCAAAGGGTCATATGCGTGACATGTGCTGCCAATATTCTAAAAAAAAAAAAAAAAAAGTAGAGACACAACATGTGCCTCCTCAAATTCACTGAACTAATATGTTATGTACAAGGGGAATTATGCAATTTTCCAAATACAACTATTGGTCGAAATCAACACAGGATTCAAATGATTTTGTAATCATATGAAAATGGTAACAATCAGGCAAGTAAAATTGCTAATCATTGTACCGTGTGAATTGTGATGGGTGGGAAAAGGGTTGTTTGCCAGAATATAAAGTGAAACCATGAAGTCAAAGTTGGGCCATCGTATTATTGTTTATAGTCAACACTTGTCCCAAGACACTTGTGTCCAGGATAGTGATTGACAACTATAGTAACGGGGTTACCTTCTGGCTTTCCAGAAGGAAAGATAACTGATGGCAAAGAACTCTAATTTTCTACTATTTTCTAACTGGAAAATCATGTTCAGCCTTGACTTTAAGTGAGAGAAGTGAGAGAAAACAAAAAGGGAGATTAATTACACATCCTTTTTCCTTTAGTGGTGTTTTAGGTAGTGCAAGCTGTAAAGGTGCTTTCAGGTTAACACTAACTAAATTGAATGTACAATGACAGAAAAACTTGGGTGCAAGTCAGGTATAGCCACGTGGTGCCTGATCGCACATCTCGGCTGTCCCAAATCACTAATAGAAAAAGATGAGAGAGCGGGGAAGAAATCTGAGCCGTCCAAAAGAGGGGAAGAAATCTAAATCGTCGAAAAGTATTTGGACGGCCGAGAGGCGCAATCGGGCACCACGCACCTTAGTTTTTCTCCTAAAGTGACCACCACTACTACATCAATGTGACATTTTATATCAAGGACCCCACCACCTAAAATGCTATTTTGTAATTTTATGCACACATTTTATTGACCATAATGACATGATGCCATGATCTTCCACTAATCTCACGGCCTACCCGATAGTCAAGCCTATGATTCCCAAACCCGGTGAGTGCCCATCTCAGTGATCTCACACCTGACATATGCAAGTACTTCTACACAGTAAAATACGATATACGATATCCTCCCCAATCTTTGACGAAATTCTCCAATATCACCGTATCTTAATTTCTACAGGATTACTATCCTCAATCAATCTGAATAGCTAGATTCTTGAGGGAATGAGAATCAGTAAAGATACGTGCACAGATGCACCTGTACAGACGGCGCACCGACGCCGTCGTGGGTCCCATCCGGTCGATCCGAGCCGTTCATCCTTCTCAAAATCAAATTCCGAGTGGGCCTACGCGGGAATCGAGGCAATCGGACGGCTGTATGAGCTCGATCCAAAATCATCCCATTTCATTCAAAATTTGGCTCAGATCGACCGGATGGGACTCACGACGGCGTCGGCATCGGTGCGCCGTCTGTACACGTGCATCTGTGCACGTAGCAGCGTTCGAATGAGAATAGGCCTGGTTTGGGTAAACTGAAAAAACTGGTTTTTTGGTTTTGTCCTTATTCAATTTTTTTTTGCATTTCTTAGTTTTCGGTCTGTTTTTCGTGGTTTCTTGGCTTGTCTCGACGAGAGGAATCTAAAAAGTATAAAATTATTAACCAAACTTAAAGTTTTGTGAATAAAGACGAAGGGGACATCCAAAAAACCGGTTTTTTGGATTATTTTTCGTCTTTATTCACAAAACTTTAAGTTTTGCTAATAATTTTATACTTTTTAGATTCTTCTCGTTGAGACAAGCCAAGAAACCACAAAAAACCGACCGAAAACTAACAAATGCAAAAAAAATTTGAATAAGAACAAAACCAAAAAAACCAAAAAACCAATTTTTTCAATTTACCCAAAAATTGAAAAAATTGGCCACTTTATTTCGGTTCCAATGTTGCAATGTTGTAGTGACATGATTCTTGATGCCCAGATCAAAAAGTAAATTGATTCTGGATGACTCATCCAATCCAGATTCATATTTTCAAACCAAGTGGCCTAGTAGGAATATATCCATGATGATCAGAAATTACAATCTCAATTAACCCTTGGAATTTTTGACAAATGCCTACTCCAAAAACGGCCTAAAGGCTTGGGTAGCCGGAATCCTAGGAAAATGATCCCTGATTGATTACTTAGATGGAATTTACATTCTCAACTCAATAAGAATCTAATCTCCAGACTCCTTGAACAATCTAGGAATGAAAAAAACTGCATCTGGGCCTCAATTTTTCACTTTATGAAATTCCTGAGGAAATCCTAAGCAAACTAAACGCTTGAAAAGAACAGTAATGGAATTTCCAGTACCGACAATCCCAAACATCCAAAGCGTTAATCATAAATCCGCCGGGTTACATGGCTCTATTTGGAAAATACCTATAAAGCACGGATATTGAGATTACGCATTTCGTATCCTTATCGGATACCAATACTTGCAGTAACTTATGCCCAAAACACAATAAAGAATTAATTTTCTTAATTTTTTAAATATCGGAGCACTTTCCAAGATACTATATGTCACATACACAAACTTTTGCAAAATTAAGATCGTTTCAAATTTTGCATATATTACGGTAAAATTGTTAGGAGTAAAGACAAAGTATAAATTTCTAATGCAATACTTAATTCATAAAGAGAAAAATAAGATAGCAGAATAAAAATAGTGTCATCATCATCTTTTTTATTTTTAGTGTTTTTAATATTATTAGAATCACATGCGTGTTCCACGAATTTGGATTTCAACAATTCAATAAGTAACCGGGTAAATTTCTATTCAGGTAAATACTATCATAGACCTACCGATATCTAATTTTTGTTTAGAATTTTTCTCCTATCGCCTTATCCATATCATATCCAAATGTCGTATCCATATCAATTTTTCTCCTATCGCCTTATCCATATCAGATCCATATTGTATCCGTATCCATGCTTCATAACTAAAAATCTACAAATGATTTTCTGATTTTTTTCACTTTTACTGACCATTTTTAGCTTCTCTAAGAAAAATTCACCTTTCCAATTCGTCAAGTCAAACAATTAAAAAAAAAAAATGTACTAATCTCGAACAGCGGC
The DNA here is from genome assembly GCA_963854785.1 of Vaccinium vitis-idaea. Lineage (NCBI taxonomy): Eukaryota > Viridiplantae > Streptophyta > Magnoliopsida > Ericales > Ericaceae > Vaccinium > Vaccinium vitis-idaea. Next base: position 3,143,106 of record OY978226.1, on the reverse strand, counting down.
GATAAGCGAGACGAGCAATTTGTTGTTCGAGCTTGGATTGAAATTTTAAGGAGCTTCGAAATGTGTTCAAACTCTTCTTCATGTCACGAGCCGATCTCACCCGAGTGTCAATCTAGCCAAACACGAGCCGACTTCGAACTCAAGAGTATTTTCCAATTTTGATACTCAACTTAGAGCCAAACGAACCGAGTAGTAGTTTGAAAGCTGAACGAGCCGCTTAAAAAACGTTCTGGTTTTGTTTGTTGACATAAACAAACCAATCCTTAATGAGAATTTAATGAACTGACACATTTACCGAAAGCTCAAACTCGAGTAGTTTGGTTCATTTATTTGCCCTAATCTTGTAAAAATATCAACTAAAAGAAAATAAAACGAACATACCGCTGAAGGCGATGCCAGAAGTGGCAACAACACAGGTCTGAATCACCGTATTCTCCTGCCTTGTAAACGGCTGATTAAGCAACCCCGACCTCTCTAAAATCTTCGTCCACGTCTTGACGAAGAAAAACCCTAGCAAACCAGCCGAGACGTTGAGGGAAGGAATGATACCCGTCGTCAAATTGAGCTTCATCACGATAAACGTGAAGAGCACACCGAGCACGAAGCTCACCACGAACGCCCTGACTGTCAACTGACTCCGCCACGACGGCACCTCCTTCGACTCGAATATCCGCTCCGTTGATAACTTCGTCACGTCTTCCATTTCTTCCTCTTCCTGTTGTCGTCGTTCATCGTCGTCTAGTTTCTTGTTGTTCCCGGCGCCGTTCTCGACGGCGAAGGAGGCGTGGTGGTGGTCGGAGGCTCGGGTGCTGGTGGATCTCTCCATGGTGGTTGTTTGGGTGCGTCCGTGAAGGGCGGCTTAATTAATTGTGGATCTGTGCGGAATTTGAATGAATTGGGTTTGGATTTTATTGTCGAGCGCTCCTCACTGTTTTCTGTCGCTTTCTCTCTCTCTCTCTGTAGAAAATGTCGTTATCGAGTGTGGGAGGAAGTTCGGGCCTCGATATGCTGACTTTGATAAATGAGATGGCACTAGTGAGTTTTCCATTTCATAAAATCAACTCACGCACTTGATTTTATCGAATGGAATGAAGGGGTGCTAAAATCACCCCTTGATTTTAGCAAAAACCAAGTGTGATTGTGCTAAAATCAAGGGGTGATTTTAGCACCCTTCACTTTGGAATTGGGGAGGTGTTGTGCACAGCCATGCTGTGCACCCCTCGGCCGTTGGATCGAGTTTTGGACGGTTCGGATGTATTTTGATTTTTTACCGGTAAAAAAAATCAAAATTAAAAAAAAATTGCCGAACGCTCCGAGCCATCCAAAACTCGATCCAACGGCCGAGGGGTGCACAGCACGGCTGTACACAACACCTCCCCCGAGTCCCTTCACTTCATTTGATAAAATCACCCACTTGATTTTATCAAATATTAATTTTATCAAATGAAAAACTTATATATGGCAGTGTGTATGGAGTGTATTTATTTCAGTAAGGCATAATTTTCCAAAAGATTTTAACAATTCAGTTGATGATTTTAGCAAATGAGTTCAGAATGTGCTAAAATCATAGTATTTCAAATCAAAAAATTAAGTGTTTTCGTGTATTATGTTTTTGAATTTTCACACCGAATTAAAGTACACGAGGATTACTTTAATTTGGTGCGAAAAAAATCAAAAAACGATAAATGGAACCACTTCATTTTTTTATTTCAAAAAATTAATTTTATAGCACATGCTAAACTCATTTGCTAAAATCATAGTTGATTTTAGCAACTGGGTTGCTAAAATCTTTTGGAAAACTTCTCAATTATGATTTTAGCACCTGATGAACTCATTTGCTAAAATTAAACTGGGTTGCTAAAATCATTTCAAAAACTCAGTCTAAATTGTGGGACATTAATTATTTTAGGTTTTCATACAAATAATGAGAGTCGTTTAATTTATTAATAATATCTTTTTAAGGGTCTTTGTTAAACGGAACTGAAACTTGAACGGATCCATCGAGTCTTCACTAGTATCTAACTAATAAGTTAGTTTTCACAAATACCTTTCAAAATACATTCTAAACAAATTAAGCGATTCCAATCATTCATATAAGACTCGAGATAAGTCTCACATAATGGGGTTTGAACTGCTGTATGGAGTGTATTTTGTAGTACTAGTAATAGATTTCAGGGGGGCCTACATTGACAAATTGGCGGTCACCGATTGAATTAGCAAACCAATGGATCGCTATTAGCATTTCCCTCAAAAAAATACCTGGCAAAAGTTATAGGACTTTCCATTTGAAACTAGAAAAAAAAATTACAAATGGCGTGGGGGGGAGCCTTGGCCCCATCTAGCCCCTTAATAGGGACTTGGGGTTGCTGCTGTGCAGGGTGCACAGCAGCATACTGTGCACCCATGGCGCGGCCGCGCCGGAATTTTTCTGATGATCAGAAACGTTCACCGCGTAGATCTCGTCAAGTACTACAAGTGTACCAAAAATCAACTCGATCCAATATCGTCAAGTGTCTCATCGGAACACTAATACCTCGGAAAAAAATGGAACACAAATTAACACAAACACTGGAACAAAACCGTTGAACCTATGTTTTTCAAGTTATTTGTGTTCCGATGAGGTACTTAACCATATCCGATCGAGTTGATTTTTGATACACTTGTAGTACTCGACGAGCTCTACGTGGTGAACGTCTCCGATCGTCGAAAAAATTTCAGCGCGGCCACGCCATGGGGTGCACAGCACGCTGCTGTGCAGGGGATTGCACAGCAGCAACCCCAAGTCCCCTTAATAGATCCGCCAGTGAATAGAAATAATTCCTACTCCCACCGTCTGGATTTTGTTAGTCCATTTTGAGAGTTTGTGCCACTTTTCAAATGATTACATTTTATAATTTATAATGTTTTCAATAATTTTAAAAACATTGTCTTATATTTCTAATCAAGATCTATCAAACAAGATCTATATTGGACATGTAACTACTTACCAATTTAAAAATATTACTATTTTTTTATCTGATTGCTATAAAACGAGGGACAAATAAATCCAAACGGAGGGAGTATTGTTTTGTAGACCCATCCCAAGCCGGACCATACCGGATTGGATTAAAATTGGATAAGAGGTCTAGACATGTCATTTGACATGGCATACCAAATACTCCTACTGATTAATTGATTTTCAAAAAATTAAGTACTCTAGACATGTGACATGTGACGTGTTTCAGTGGAGTATTTAGGTGAGATTTGGCCTAAAAAGTCAACTTAACTTATTTTTTTGTCTTTATTTGAATTTGTTTTTGCGTTTGTTAGTTTTGCATCGATTTTTTTTAGTATTATTGGTTAGTCTCGGCGAGAGGAATCCAAAAAGGTAAAATATTATGACTAGAACTCTCAATTTTTTGAATAAGATAAAAAAAAGTGTAAAAAAAAAGTGGCAAATCTTCTTTTAATTACTTTAATGCATGAGACCTGCATTCTTGTCAATAACATGATAAATTAAAGAAATAAAAAAAAATTAAAGCTATATTAAGACAATAGATTTGACCTAACTCCAAGGGGTTGGCGAAGTAATCTTGCTTTTGGACTTAGGGATATGCTCTCCACCTAAAATCTGAGATTCGATTCTCCTTGCCAGCAAAGTAGCAAACTATTGGAGCCACATGGAGTTATTTCTGGGTTACCTTTAGGGTCCCAGAATTAATCGAGGGGCACGCAAACTGACCCGGAAATCTGGTTATAAAAAAACAATAGTTTGATTTTATAAATTCTAGTATAAAGTATACGACCACAAACATTTACACACATCAGCCAAACGTCATACCCAATTCTCGTTCAACTCTAATAGAACATATCCGTGCGTTTTGCCGCCATTGCATATTCGTGCGCGTAGGCTTTGCGTATCACCAGGTTGTGGCCGGAAACAGGGTGCGTGCTGTCTGGGAAGGGATGACATGCATGCTAATTTGATTGTGGTCATCCGTACTCGGCGATTAACGGCGCAGATTTGGTCAGACCCAAACAGATTTGCACCGTTCATTATCGAACTAATTTGCACCATTGATCATCGAACTCAGACGGCCGGGATCGGATCAGCACGCATGTTGTCCCTTCTCGGACAGCACGTAGGCCGGAAACGAGGTCACCATGCTACGGACAGACCCGGGGGGCAGGCATGCATGCAGTCCCCATCCGAGCGGTCCGTGCTCGGCGATCAACGGCCCAGATCAGCTCAGCAATCAACGGTGCGGATCTGTTTGAGTCCAAACAAATCTGGGCCATTTATCGCCGAACATGGACGGCTCCGATGGGGACTGCATGCATGATCCCCCAATCCACTATGGACCCTCAAAATCTATGTTCAATTGTAGGCTCTTTTTGGATCTACTTTGATGATCGAAAGCTTTTACATTTAGATCCCGTTAAAAATATCAACCATGCAAAAAATCATGTTTGTCGGATATCATTTGATATTTGATATGCTTTAGAAAAAAACCTTATATTGAAGACAATATTTTAATTTGTTAAATAAATATGAAAAGAAATCGTATCAACCAGTATTTGATAACTATAAATTTTGGCATGGCTTATATTTAGTAGATGGGGATCCCATATCATAAAAAATTACATTTATCAAACATAAATTCAGAAAAAAAATGGTAAAATGGATGTACTGTACCGTTTAAGTCCCTTTGAGGAATCCATTTGTACGTAATTTTATTTGTAACCTTTGGCATTTATCATTTCCATTTACCGGACTGCCAATGCGGCCATCATTTATTTCAAATCAGCATATGGATGTCCAAAATGTTAATTTATGGACTTCACTACGAGTGTACAGAATGTACACGTATAGAAAATGCATAGAGGTGTTTGTGGACCCACTTGTGGGTCCCACACGGATGATCCAAACCGTTCATCCATCTTAGAATAATTTTCCGAGGGGCTCCGCGAGAAATCACCTCCATCCGAAGTTCGTAAGTGGTTGATCCAATATCTCCCTGTTTCATTCAAAACGATTTTGAATAAGGGTTTAATTTTAAAAAGTAAATGTAAAAATAAAAATATAAATACTGAAGGAAAAAAATAGGACAGTTCGCTTAGGGGAAAAATGCTCTAATAAAGTGCGTCAATTGATATGCATGGCATGCCAAATGGATCAATTAATATAGGAGTATTATCTAAAAGTGTTTAAATAGACATGTGAAGTGTTTAGGTCGTATTCAACGTCACTCCTTTTATGTCAAATTTGGTAGGTGAAAATTGAAAAATTAATAAGTTGCCAAATCTTCTTTATAATTACAACTACTTTAATTCAATTCATGATACCTTGGGGTTGAGCGTCATGTCGTGTTCTACTATGTTCGACCGTATAGTGTTCGAATTGACACTATTAAGACCCTTAGTTATTTTGTTAATATGTACATAAATGAAAACCCAGTACTTAGGAATTAAATATTTAGTTGATTTTGATATTTGCAAATAATTTTATAATGGTTTATATTTTTGACAGAAAAAGATCATCCATAATCGTTTACTATATAAGTAAATGATAACATGCATGTCTTTGTCTTTATACTCCTATGATCATTAGGTAATTTACAAGAATCAAAACTAATTTTTAGGGAAACACAAGCATGGGCTATGGATTGGCATCCCGAGATGCTGATCAGACAGGAAACTAAGTAGTTATTTGTGTCCATATCGAGTAATTCGAGTCTAACCCGTATTCGTTTTGTTTAATTGTTGTGTTGGCTGGTCGTGTCATATATATATATATGTGGGTTTGTGAAAAAATGATCGACTAAAACCCTCTAATTCCGTGTTGTATTTGTGTCAGGTTAACATGTCGTGTCTAGAATTCTCATTCCAAATGACGCCTACATTACAAAATCAATTAATGCCATGTTGGAGCCAATATATATATTTTTAAATTCTGTTGGAGCCAATGCTTTGCAATCTCACACATCTAAAACATATATTGTCATAAATTAATTTTTTAAGATAAGGAAAGAATAAATTAATAGAGTTGGTCTATTAATTCCTACCAATTGGCGTTCTCATACCTATCCCTTCATATCACTTGACAATTTCACGAATCTTCTCACGAAAAGTTTGTGGAAACTTTATGTCCATCTCAAAACTAGTTGGCAATGAGTGGAGAGGTCCCAGCATATATTAAGTGATCACACACTATACTCCTAAGCAATGTGGGACAATATTTCTTAACATCCTCCCTCACGTGCAGCCGCATTTGAGGTATGTCACGTGTGGCCACTTTTTGGGTCATATCATCGTGCAGCCGTTTTGCTAAACTGTCATCGTGGGATGGGGATTGTGGAATTTTTTTTTTTTTTAATGTGCAGTGGAATATGCCCCGCTTTGATACCATATAGAATTTCACAAATCAAATGTTTCTACAAGACAAATGAGGGATTACAGGTTTACCCAAAAAAATGAGGGATTACAGAACCAAGAGAGAGAGACGAAGGAAACCCTAACATTTCTTGAATGTGTATTTCTGTTCTTGATCCCATTTGATTACAAAGAGCTTAAGTAGCTATATACGAGATACAACTGAAATGAACATGCAAATTACAAAACCAAATGACACTCAAATGACTAACTATTTGACAGCTGGAATCTCAGCTTCTTTAATCACTTCTAAACCTCTTCTTAACCGACTTTTAAACAGAATTACCACAATTGCAGAACAGCCCTGCTACTCTTGCAAAATACAAATAAATCCCAATGTTAATGAGTCTGTTTCATAGCCCCTTGCAAACTGATGGGAGTGTCAATGATCATCAGTTTGGATTTGAGAAACTTAAACCTGGACACACTCAAAGGCTTGGTAAAAATGTCAGCCACTTGATCTAAGGTGCCAATATGACGAACCAAAATCTGTTTGCTAAGAACCTTTTCTTGAATGAAGTGATAATCAACTTCAACATGCTTGGTCCGTGCATGGAAAACTGGATTAAATGCCAAAGAAATGGCAGACTTATTATCGCACCAAATCAAATGAGGTAAAGTAGGTGAGACATAAAGATCCAAAAGAAGTTGTTGAACCCAAGTTATTTCAGCTGCAGTTTGAGCTAAAGATCTATACTCAGACTCTGTTGAAGACCTTGCAACTGTGTGTTGCTTCTTGGCACACCAAGAAATGAGATTAGGACCAAGAAACAAACAATACATTGTGGTAGACCTTCTGTCAAGGTGATCACCAACCCAATCGGCATATGAAAAAGCTATGAGAGTCAAAAGTCCTGAAGAGAATAAAAGACCTTGATGCAATGTTCCCTTAAAATACCTCAGAATTCTCTTGACAACAGTGAAATGACTTTGTTTAGGTGCATGTATGTGTTGACATGCAACATTAACAACATAGGAAATCTCAGGTCTTGTTAGAGTTAAGTACTGTAAAAAACCAACTATTGTTATGTACCAAGTATAATCAGAAAACTCAGAATCTATCCCAGGTACAGGAGGCTTGACAGAAGAAGGTGTTGAACTAGATTTACACTCTTGCATGCCTGCTTTGCAACGTAGATCCATAGCATACTTGGTTTGAGAGAGTAACACACCAGAATATGTTTTCAGAACCTCAATGCCTAGAAAATAGCTCAAATCACCCAAATCTTTCATCCCAAACCTAGTGTTAAGAGTGGTGATCAACTGAGTTATATACTTAGTATCACTCCTGGTGATAAGAATATCGTCCACATACACAAGAAAAAGAGTAATACCAGTGGCAGTTTGAACAGTGAATAAGGATGAGTTAGCTTTGTTGTTTGTAAAACCCTGTGAGAGCAGAAAACTAGAAAATAGAGAAAACCAGGCCCTAGATGCTTGTCTAAGCCCATATAAAGCCTTTTGGAGTTTGCAGACATAATGAGGATGAGAAGGACTCTTATATCCCTGAGGTTGTCTCATAAACACTGCATCTTCTAATACCCCATGAAGGAAAGCATTGGATACATCCAATTGCCTTATGGTCCAGTTGTGATGAACAGCCAAGCTCAGAACAATTCTAACTGTTGGCTGTTTAATAACTGGACTAAATGTTTCGGTAAAATCCAAGCCCTCTTCTTGTTGATTACCATTAGCAACCAACCTAGCCTTGTATCGTGCTATACTACCATCTGAGTTTCTCTTTATTCTGAATATCCATTGACAACCTTCCCTCTGAAGGAGGTGGAACAAGAGTCCAAGTACCCTGATTAACAAAAGCCTTGTATTATTCTACCATGGCACTCTGTCATTCAGGATACTTAATAGCCTCAGAAAATGACTTAGTTTTAGTATTAGAAGGGTCTACTACAATAGCAGTGAGACTGAGAGGATGAAGAGGTTTATGAATTCCATTCTTTGACCTTGTTATCATGGGATGAGTATTAGGAGTAGACACAATCATAGGAGAAGGTACCGTAGTATCATGGGTACCGTAGTATCAGGGACATGATTAGAAGTGGTGGGACAAGATGGTGAAGCTTGATTAGGAGAAACAACTAAGGTGAAGAGCTTTGAATTAGAAGAAGAACTAGGAATATTAGGAGGAACAACTTTAGAATTAGTAGTAGGAAAGTTAACAGAGACTTGTCTAGGTAGAGAAGAAGTTGAAACAGAAGGATTAGTAGGAACAAATGGAACAGTGATTACCATATCAATAAAAGAAGTCAAAGGAACAGAAAATTGAGTAGAATCAGGGACATCAGAAGAGCTAGAGACCTGGGATAGAAGAGTAGAATAAGGAAATTCATGCTCAATGAATTTAACATGTCTAGAAATATAGACCTTGTTATCAATAGGATCAAAGCACTTGTAACCTTTGGTATGATCACAATATCCCAAGAAGACACATGGTTTGGATTTAGGAAGAAGTTTATGATCTGTGTAAGGTTTTAACCAGGGGTAGTAGCAACAACCAAAAGGTTTGAGAATCATGTAGTTTGGTTGCTTGTTAAAAAGAAGCACAAAAGGAATTTGGAAGCCTAAAGAGGAATGAGGCAATCTATTCGCTAGGTATACAGCTGTGGTAAGAGCTTCTAGCCAAAATACAGTAGGCAACTTAGCTTGAAGAAGAAGAAGAGCTATAGCTATCTCTATTAAATGCTTGTGCTTTCTGTCAACTATTCTATTCTGCTCAGCGGTATGAGAACATGTGGTTTGATGAATCACACCATTAGTTAGGAAAAGATGAAGAAGAAAATGGTTAACAAACTCCCCTCCATTGTCACTTCTAACAGTTTGGATAGATTTCTAAAAATGAGTGTGAACATAGGCTTTGAACTCAGAAATTTTACGTTTGACCTCTGACTTCTAATATAATGGAAACAACCATGAGAATCTAGAAAAATCATCAATCACCAACATATAATATATATATCCTTTATTTGATGGAATAGGAGAAGGACCCCAAACATCCATGTGAACAAGCTGAAAACTCTTAGTAGAATGAGTTTCAGAACAAGGAAAAGGAAGTTTATGGCTCTTGGCCATGTTACAACAAGTACAATCCACTAAATGAGAATGCTTATAGGTAAACTGTATTGCTTTATTAGAGAAGAAAACATAGTACTACTAGGATGTCCCAGTTTTTTATGCCAAATCATGGAGGATGCAGTTGTAGAGTCACTTATAAGTGCAGAAGAAGAAGGGATCACCTCTAAAGAAGACCTTTCAAAGCAACTCAGGATGGGATACAGGCCCTTGTGACAAGGTCCTTGATATAGTATTTCCAGAGAAGTATTGTCCTGAATGACAAGACCATTACAGTCAAAAATAAGAAAACAATCATTATCTTGAGCAAACTTGTGAACAAAGATAAGATTATGAGAGATTTGAGGTGTATGAAGTACATGAGACAAATGAAAGTTGGTTACAGGAGTAGGTAACATACCTGATCCAGTGTGTGTAACTTGAAGAGATGAACCATTCCCAACCATAACTCCTCCTTCAGAAATATTAGACATCTGTGGACGTGAGATATTCTGTAAATTGTTGGTGACATGATTAGTGGCCCCATAATCAAAGAACCATGGTTGAAGATCATTAGGATATGCCACTGTGTACTTTGGTTGAGAGGCATGTGGATACGTCATTGGTAACTGTGAATTATGGGCTATCTGATGAGAGAAAGATGGCACCCCTGTAGAGAAATTAGGAACCTCATACTGTCCAAGACCAGATGAAGATGAAGAAAGATGACGCATGTCATACTGTCCAAAGCTAGGAACAGAAGATCCAAAACCAGATGGGACTGTCATATCAGTACCTCCAGGATAACCTGCAAAATGTGCTTGTGGCATTTGAATAGGTGAATGAGATGGACCAGCAGTAAAACCCCCAAATTGTCTTGGTGCTTGTTGAGACATTTGTATACCAGAGTTAGGATAAAATGATGGATTCATGACATTTCCTCTCCACTAAACTACAGAATTATTGTAATAACAGTATGCTGTAATGTGATTTGTCCTTCCACAAACTGCACACGGATCTCTAGGATATCTTGATCCTTTGCCACCTCTTCCTCTAGAATTCTTAAAATTTCCTGAATATTGTTGAACTTGAGGATAAAAGTTGTTGAAGGAAGGCATAGGTTGTCCAAAGTTCATAGGTTGATTATAGCTATATTGCATATGATTCATATTAGATCCTTGTGAAGGAACAGATGAAACCACTGATGAATTACGGTACCACTACCAGATGCAGTACTTTGTTGATCAGTAAGATTGGAATGAGTTGTGACTAAGATAGTCGATTTATCCAAATCTGAGCCAGATTCCTGAAGAAGTTAAACATCTTCACTATTCAACAGAGTTACAACCTCATCAAAGCTTAGTTTTGTTCCTCTAGTACTAAACGCACGTACTGCAGTTTTCAGACCGTTGAACACTGGGGGCAAGCCTCTCAAAGTATGAAAAACTAATTCATCATCATCAATAGGACTACCAGTGGCTGCTAATTTCTGAGAAATCTCTTTGATTTTATCAATATAGATTGCTATAGTTGATGTCTTAGTGTGATTATAAAGCTGAGTCCGAAGTTCTTGTGCATGATTTTCAGAGAGATAATTGTACCGATTTGACAAAGAATCCCAAACTTGTTTGGCCTGACGTAACCCGAGAACATAGGGCAAGAAACTTTGAGAAAGAGATGCCGTCAAACAAGAAAGAAGTTGTGAATCGATGAGTTTCCACAACTTGAATTCTGGATTATCAACCTCTGCATTACTTGAATCGCGAATCTTCTCAGAAGGAACATGAATCGATCCATCCAAATAACCTAGAAAGCCATTTGCATCAACAACATTCATCACCTGAATCCTCCATAGTAGATAATTGGATGCGTCTAGTTTGATGTTGACGAGAGCATGAAAATTGGAAACCAAAAACAACAACGAAGCAGGTAAAGTAACTTCTGTCATGATCAATCAACGAAGAAGAGACGAATTTTCGCAAGATGCTTTCAGGATATTCAGACGTGAGTCTTGACGCTCTGATACCATATAAAAACTTTATGTCCATCTCAAAATCAATTGGCAATGAGTGGAGAGCATATATTAAGTGATCACCCACTCTACTCCTAAGCAATGTGGGATAATATTTCTTAACAAAGTTGCCCTACAAAATTGAACAGATCCGTAGGTCATGATTTTTAAAAAAATACTTAATTTATCTTGTTTAACCCTTTTCGTGAATCCCGCATTTTGAGGGAAAAAATGTGTGGGATCTACGTTTATGTGAGACGTTGTCTTATGGATTATGTCCGGATAATTGTGTTTCCAGCATTTTCGTTCGTGAATCACTCAAGGCCAAACGTGACCGCCGAATATTTTTGCGTTCATATGGGGTTGGGGAGGGAGACCCTTTGAATGGGGACATGGTAGAATGGTCCAAGTCCAATTTGGACCATTAAATATGGGCCTTATATTTAGTTCATTTTTTTTCACATCTGGCTTTATTAGAGGAAATATCCATTCACATCTGGCTTTATTAGAGGAAATATCCATTCACATCTGGCTTTATTAGAGGAAATATCCAACCATTCCACTCACAACCAAAAAAAATTGAGTTGATCCAATCACCGTGTTTCCTTTTCATATGGATGCTGATAGACGTATTTTTTATTTTGCTCTCTTGTGTTTTGATTTTTTACCGTAAAAAAATATCAAAATTAAAGGATAATTGCCGAACGCATCCGAGCTGTCCAAAACTCGATCCAACGGCCGAGGGGTGCACAGCACGGCTGTGCACATCACCTCCCCCAAGTCCGTGCATTAGGTCGCTTATTTTCCTGTTTTAGTTGCACGCGGTGGCCTGTAATATCGTTATTATTAATATATTTATTGCCACTTTCACTCAATAAAAAATGGAGCAAAAAACACTTCAAATTCCTTTCGGTTCACTAAAACATATATTAGAATGAATTTTACAAATCAAGATGACTCGATTTGTAGTTTATGTGGAAATTAAGATACGAGTTCGTCAAATGATGCGTCACGCATGAAGATGCTTTCAGAATAGTTGACCCAGAAGTTAGATACTACTATTATGGAATGTGTCACAACATCAATGAAAATTCCGCCCATGCTTTAATTTTTCATGTCTTTTTCCACTGGCAAGGAATCGCTACCTATTTCTTTTCTAGAAATGAATATAGAGAATTACGTCCCTCCATCCCGTATTCGATATTACGTGCGGATAGCCGGATACGTGCGGGTAAAGATGCAAATGAGTCGAGCTGAGTCGAGCGTTGCTGTGTTCGAGCTCGGCTCGTAAGTAAACGAGCCGAAAAATTGAGTTGGAGCTTAGCTTGGTCATATATGAGCCGAGCCCTTAATGAGCCGAGCCAGGATAATTTAATTTACTTAACAAGCCTCCTTAAACGATCCGAGCCTATATAATCGAGCCGAGCTTTTGCGAGCTCGTTAAGTAAACGAGCTTGAGCTCGGCTCGATTAGTTAACGAGTGAAGCCAAGTCGAGCCTTGAGCTGCTCGCGAGCATATACATTTGTTTGCAGCACTATGTGCGGGTAAATGGTCACTCGAGTTATTTTCACACATGTTGCAAGATTTGCCGTTGGCGCCGAAACCAAAAATTGGGTCGACATCAATTTTGTTTACTATTCAAACAAAATTGTTAAACTATTCAAACATTCATATTACATATATTTGACTACGATGCTTTGCATACGGCATATGTACTGCTTGGAGAAACAACATTAAGCCTATCTACCATACTAGCATTTAGGAGAAAAGTTAGGGCGCCAGTTGCGTATCATGTGATGGCTGGTATGTACGCAGCACGCATCTCGGCTATCAAAAAGTGTTTCGGATGGTCCGGATTTTAGAGAGAGATAGAGGGGAGGGGGGAATTTGGGCCGTCCAAAAGTGATGCGTGCTCGGCCACCACGTTTGCGGTACCCTATTTGCACCCAAACTTTTCTCTTTAATGGAATTTTTGGGCGGTATTTAATGGTTTGGACCTTGAGGTTCGGCTCAATGAAAGGCTCTGTTTGGCTTGATTAAAGACTATTTGAGTTCAGTGCAAGAGTAATTTTATTTAATAGAGACAAGAAAAAGGGAGTGTCAATAGAGAAAAAGAGAGTGTCAATCGCATTGTTCGTTTTGGTGTTAACAGCTGGTTTTCTCAATTATTATCTAATCATTACGCCTGTTTTTAAATATTATTCTAATTTTTTTTCTCTATCTCTCTCTAATCATTAACCCCTATTTTTAATTATTATCTCTCTATTTCTCCCTCCAATCATCACCAAAACCAAAACTCAAAACCAAAAACTCAAACCAAACACAACAAATATCACTTCCCTAATCATTGGACATTTACACTTTGCTATATTCCTCCTAGTTTGATCCAAATCACTTGCATAAGAAAGCCCAGTGGACTAGTCCAAGAGTAGGGCTTGTTAGCTGGGCCTGGACATACACGAAAGAGCCTACAAATGTAATTTTCAAGGCTCATCGAAAGAGTTCTCTAGAATTAAGGACACGTGAAACACACGGACGATACAAGGTGTGTTTCGACTTTCGATTAACTTTCGGATTAATATTACCACTGTGCATATTTTTTAAATATTTTTTATAGACTTGTGTAAAATTTTTTTTGTTTAATCTTTTATTTTTCCGCGAGAAGAGGAATAAAAAGAGCTATATTAAATTTATTAAAGTCAAACAAACATCAACACCACTCAAACACAAAGAGAGCCGGCCCCGATATTTAGGTTCCTTAAACCCGACCCTAAGTTTAGTTGCCTATTTCCTATTAAGTCATACCAAATGAAAAGACATACAAGTCAAAACAATCAAGGTTGCATTGTGCTTTTAGCTTGTATGACATCAAAAATTAAAAATTAAAATTAAAATGTAAACTTGATTATGGACTTATGGTGTTTTATGACTAGAACAATCCGATTCAAAGAATACAATTTTTTCTTGCATATTTTGAAACAAATTCTTCTTGATTTTTACTATATCCGATAGGGGTATGTTTTCCTTTCTCTCGATAATCGGTTCTCTCCAAATAATGTTGGGACAGAGGCGGGTTTCACATACTTGGACCTAAAAATCAAGGTCGGGATCCAAGAGCCCAAGAAATCAAGAAAAACACACCCGCGTGTCTCTAAAAAATCTGGCTTAATATAGAAAAATGATTTTTTTTTTAAAATATCAATTTAAGAAAAGAAAAGTTTCAGTAATTGATTCTTGGATTTTACCAAGAGCTATTGCACCTTTGCATGGTTTCTATGTGAAAGAGCAAGGTTGTATTTGAAACTATCACTTTTGGAGAACAATGTGCAATTTTGTGTTTTGTACTAAAACTGAACATCTAGATTTTGATATGATTGAATTTTGATTTTCTGGCATTGCCATTGAATTCAAGAAGTGGTACTTTCGTTAAATAAATTAAAGTAAATAAAGTAAAACAGACATGGCTTTTACTTAAGTTTATTTATGGAAAATAAGGTCTGGGATAAGCAACTATAACACTATAACTGAAAGTAATTTTTTTTTGGCTTCACAATTTTTATTTATTTATTTTGTTGCCCCAGCCCTTGGGTTGTGAATATGTGCAAACATTTAAGAACTATGTTACAAGAAATTAAAATAATTGTGACAGGAAGGATAAATCAAAACTGAATAGCGTTGGAACTATAAGGATGATAACAAAAATGAAATGTTTCCACATATCAATGGAAAATGAAAGAGAGAGCTCCCCGTTAATGGCGTTTTCGAATTTCTGTTATGATGTTTGTCCAGCTTTGAAGTTAGAACTTGTCTGATTTCATGATTACATTTCAATAAATTTTCTTTAAAATTTTTGTTTTTGTTTCGAGCAACGGAAATAAAATGACTCTCAAGAAACATCACAACGCAATTGCGACTAGAAGTCGGGAGCTGAATATGGGATAGTGTGCTCGGTGTTGTGAGAGTTATTCAATGTTGGACATGAGTGCAATTGGAATCCGCATAGCACCCACCCCGGATCTATGCAATTGGGTGTTCAAGAAAGTGAACTAACATAAATATATTTATTTTCCGTCACGGTGTTCATTTGCATACCCAATCTTATAGGTAGAGCCGCTTATGAGTCACAAGCACCATTAATGTGAGAGTTGCAAATTTGCAATCAAAGACAATCATTTTTCATTAAAATTAGTAGTTTCTTGCCTAAATTAACATAGCATAAAGTACAAAATACTACTCCCTCCGTCCGGATTTGTTCGTCCGTTTTGGGAATTCCAACTTTTTTTCAATTACTTTTTGTGTTTGTTGTTTTCACATCATCAAAAGTAATTTTCCTTACTTTATCCTTTAACTTTTGAAAATGGACAAACATTTTCGGACTTGAAAAAGTATGTTTGTGGACTAACAAATCCGGACGGAGGGAGTACATAAATGCTAAGGCATTGGTTTCTCTCCTGTCTCTATACAGTTTTGTCGGACATATTTTTGGGCCTTTCTAAATCCATTTTTATGGTTGAGACTATTCATTTTTAATGACATAGCGAGAACCCTAATCACATCAAAAGTCATGTTAATTTGATACAGACAGATATATGATATGCAACATATTTATTTTTAGAAACAAGGACTTTTGATCAATGTGTGTGAAATCTATTTTTCGCAACATAAATGTGTTCTAAGATCATATTTGTTGATACCCGACCAATACCATCCAAATTGTTATGGCATGTTTCACATTCTCAACCGAATTTGTAAGGCGAGCTGTCCCAAAAGGCTCGAATATATCCCACAAATAAGTCTAATAGGGCTAACCGCGAGTCTTTTTTTAGGCCTAGTTTTCCAAAAAAATTTAGCAACCTAGTTGCTAAAATTAACATGATTTTAGCAAATGAGTTCACCAGGTGCTAAAATCATGGTATTTCAAATAAAAAAATTAAGTGTTTCTGTGTATCGTTTTTTGAATTTTCACACCGAATTAAAGTACACGAGGAATACTTTAATTTGGTGCGAAAAAATTCGAAAAACGATACACGTAACCACTTCATTTTTTTTATTTGAAATACCATGATTTTAGCAACTGGGTTGCTAAATTTTTTTGGAAAACTAGGCCTTAGAAAAGTAGGGGACCTTAAATTTTTTATTAAAAAGAGGAGAGGACCCTAATTGAATTCCAAAGTGCAGTTCCTTTGTTGCCTTATCTTCCCCATCTGTATTCTCGATGGTTTGTGGCTGTCTACGTCTTGTTATAAAAGTAGTGGCTGAAAAGCACACATGGCAACAACAAGGGCCGTTGCTGTAATTAAACCTCTATTTAATTGAACCTACTCGCGGGTGACCAATAATTTTGCCGCCTAAACCGTTTAAACTAATTATTTCTTGACACAAAAAAGAAAAAAACAAATTATTGCTGTGTAAAAAAACTTCAACTAATTAATTTGACCCTGAGAGAAGTGAAAAAATATCAGCATTAAAGTGTTATAAAGATATTCCAATATTTTTGTCTCGATGATTAATATTTTACTTCATCCGTCGTATTATTTGTCTTTTTTAAAAGTCGTGTTCTTTTTTTAAAAGTAACTAAAACAATTTTATAAGTAATTTTTTGAGTTTTGTCGCAGGAAATTAAAGATCCAAATGAGAATTCCAAATTGATAATACAAATTCAAAACTATGAACGAAAGTGTGCTTCATTTTGTGATCAGAAAAATAAAATAAACTTTAGTCAGCAATAAAAGAATGCGTCAAACGAAATTTCAGATGTGTTATGTGGAGGAAAAAATAATGAACCAATTGCAATAAAATATCATTCAAAATTCCTTACTTAAGCGTGTTAGTTACGAAATTATGAACTAAACAAACCCTTATATTTTGTTGGTGTGTATCACTAGGCTACCACTCCACATGTCCTTATATTTTGTTGATATTGAATACACAGATTCATTGAGTGTGTCATATTCCTAGGACAACCAAAATTTACCACCAAATAAATAAGTATGGAGCTGGAACAAATGCTTCACACACACAGTACTCTGCTAATATTAAAAGGAAAATTCGAAAATCAGCCTATTAAGCTGTCGTTAATGTTTAAAAAGTGTATTGAAATGTATGAAAAATGTATGAGAATGCGTAAAAGTGTATAAAAAAGAGAAAAAAGTAAACCGGAGTATTTTTTTTTTTTTTTTTGTCTTCTGTTTGTCTTATTGTCAATCTAGTGAACTGTCAATATATAAAAGGACTCCTTTTGTGCTGATTAATCACGTCAAATGATTGGTCACATATATGGTTGAAGTGAGAAATATAGATATGGGTTGCTTTTGAGTAATTTATTAGCCAGCAGGTCCCCAACGACCATCAATTAAGTATCCAACATTACAGTTGAATCTAACCCAATTAAAATAAAGAAGACGTATCTTCTATTTCACGAGTTATATGGGAAAGACGTGGAACAAAGTCAACAAACAAAAGTTTGTCGCAATTAAGGCTGAGTTTATTAAAAATACTGTATTCACTGCTTTGGCAAAAAAAAAAAAAGGTTTTTTTTATTTATTGAGGTAGAATAAACCGGGCTGTTTCGGATCAAAACTGGATTTTTGGTTTATTGGGGTGGTAATTTGCACTTTCTCCCATTGTAGATCTATAATAATTTACCATACCAATAAACCATTTATCCAAAGCACAATGGTTTTTCCACCATATAATAGCGATAACACAGATGGATTAAAGTAATTTTTTCTATCTATTGCCAAAAAAGAACATTGGTTTTTTGATCATTCGTTTATTCCAAATAATTCAAAAAACCAAAAAACTTTTTTTTTTTGGCCAAAGTTTTTGGAATTTTTTTTGTCTTTATTTAAAAAAAATTGCATTTTGAATTTTGCATCGTTTTTTTGTGTGTAAATTACTGGTTCGTCACTACGAGTGAAATCTAAAAAGTCAAAAAATAATCAACTCGTCTTTAACCCAGTGCAACTCGGTTTGACTTGGCTCGACTCAGTGATGGGTGTTCCGGGTAGCTATTTTTAATTGGGTTTTTGATTAGTTGATATTAGTCTGTTTAGTTTATGTTCTTGGTTTAATTTTGTAGTCATGGTTGTCTGGATATGTACAGTAGTAGATTGTCACTGGATATATCTTCTTGTTCTGCGTGCTTGATCTTGGGATGGAATTCCATGGCCGCCGTGGAAGTGTGGGGCCGCCTATGCCCAAGGAGGCATACCCGCGTCCAAAGCCTCATGTGACAGCGGAGGTTCTCTTGTAGTTATGTCCACTAGTGGTGGCATTGGGGATGGCTCATGGCTGTATGCTGGAGGTTCTCTCTACTGTCTGTTGCTTGACTGCGTCAAGCATTTTTTTGGATTTCAGTCCCTGGATTGTTAGCATGCCCTAGATTTGGATTACATCTGCGTTATATTGTGTAATGGTCTAAGCTGGATTATCCGTTGGTGAAATTCCTATTTTGCTACCAATTAATTAAAACAAATAAATAAGAATTGAAGAAAAACGATGAACACAAAGATATACGTGGAAAAACCCTAAATGGACAAAAACCACGGGAAGGAATCAAACACTATAAAAATCATTGTGCGGTTACAAAACGACCTTACTCACAATTGAGACTCCTCACAATTGACCTAAGATCGGTTGCCGACTCCTCGTTCATCACACCCAGTATTTGATTGCCAAAGCCTCGAATCCACGAGCCTTTCAAAAGTTCTTCCGGAAAACAACTTGATCGATGATGTAGAAACCTCTTGAAGCTTTGATTAATAATCCATGAACAAAAGTGCTTCAAGATCCACAGTGAACCCTCTTGGTGTTAATATATTGGAGAGCAAACAACTCGGTTCACTTTTCTTTTAGCCAACTTGCACGACCTAGATCCAAAAAGAACGTGATATATTTATAGAGTTGCCAATCCGATCAATCGCATCGTAAGCCGATTGATCGGAACATTGTAGATTTGACTTTTTTGAAGATGTCGATTAACAACCCGATTGGTCCTCTTATCAATCGGTATGCTCTTAAAACTTGTTTCATACCACGGTCCACGGCCTGTGCTAAAATCAGAGTTACTCGATTGAGAAGCCGAGTGATCGCATGATTGATCTTCCCGTTCCGAATGCCGTCAACCGACTAAAAACACTAACACTCAAATTACATTACAAAGAGATTCCTTCCACTCTAATCCTATATAGACTTCTACTTAGAAAATTACAACTCGATAATAAATATGTGTTTTGTCATATGGAATTGCCAAAAACAAGACGACTCCGGAATTTGGTCCTTACAATCTCCCCCTTTGGCACTTCCATGACAAAACACACTACAATGAAAAACTCTCCTATAAAATGAATTCAAAAGACAAACTGAGATCGAGTTGTAGAGACGTTGCAAATAAAACTTAACATTCAAATCAAATTAGAATAGTAACCAACCTACTCCCCCTTTCAACATTCTCCCCCTTTTTGACATGGAGTGACAAAGGGCAAATATGATAAATGATAAAGTAATAAATGCGAGTGGAAGAGCACTAAACAATTAATGACCAATAGAAGCAACCACATAAGAAATTTATGAGAGGGATGAATACTAGCATAAATGTGCATTAGACACGAATCGATGATAAAGGTGTGTGGGTGATATGTCTGTAGCCCTCAAGATTATCAAATACAAACGAGGTTTCTCATATATGTTCAGGCTGTCAAACTATCTCCCCCTCACAAAGTCAAACCACGCAAAAAAACAATAAGACAAAAACATGACATAGAACACCGAAACTCCCCCTCAATCAATAAATAAATTCTACTCCCCCTACAAACAATGAATATTAATTATTTATCAAAGCATTTTTATATAACAAAAGGAACACTAAAAATGTGAGTAAATAAAGGAAGAAGATCACATGTGACATACCTGCTCTCAACACTATCATTAATAACCATGAACACACACATCAAGATAAAAACGTTGAACAAATGTCGTGAAACACACTTTAGAGACATCAGACTAAGAATGCAACACACAACATGGCCGAATGATAGTGTGTGTGTGTGTGTGAGTCACAAAAATTATATCAAGCTCAACTCATTTAAATTCGTCGGTTCTCATGTATACTAGGAGTTTCAAGACACCTCCCCCTTAAGAAGTCAAACCGAGCTAGGTCCTCAGTGTGATTAACGAATGAGCAAGCTAAATAATCCCCCTCAAAGTCACATTTTTTTTTTGAGAGCAGCACACTAAAGTTTTCTTTTACCCCACTGCCGTTTGACGCGAATATTGGGAGTAAGAGTACCTCATACCCAATGCCCGGTTACTAAGCGAATGGTCCAACAATACCTTCACAAGGTCTATCCACCTTTTGACGCGAACACTCAGAGGGAGAGTACCTCACCCCGATTGCCCGGTTACTCAATGAATGCCCAGATAGGTAAACAAATTGGCTCTTGCATAGATTAATTTAAAACCACATGGGAATAGTAGTCATAGGTCAATCTCAAGGGGATGAACACAAGGAATTGGCTAGATACATGAGGCTAACGTGAATAAGGAGCAATCTATCATTGTTGTGAGATAGTGGAGAACATACGGCAATGAAGCATGCAACACTCATCATCTAAATGCATTGAAGAGTGAGAAATCACAACATATGCGCATGCTGTATTGATAGTGTCCAGCTCATGATAAATTGATGATAGTAATTCGATACAGAATGAAGCCACCAAAAATAAATAAATATATATTTTTTTAATTTTAGAAATCTTAATTTTTTTAAAAAAAACTCATATAAAACAAGTGAAAACAAAAATCAGATACTAAATTAGAAAATAATAAAACTAAGTAAACGACTTAACACATAGTACTAGGTGCAAGATAAATAATAGAGATCAACCTAGACTATGGACCCAAAATTAACCCTTAAAAGGATAGGTCAACATCTCCGGATGAGCCAACATCATCTAGAGTGTTGATAGATAAATCCGTAAGAGGTTTCAAATCTGACCTCCTCACCCATGCAGGTCTAGTCTTGACCTTCTCAACGCTTTCAAAAATTTTATGCACATGTTTAGGTCATATTCATGACCTTTTCCTTTTGATTCACCCTACATCGTGGCTTTTGGGTTCTACCCTCATAATTATTAAAATGATCATGATCGAAAGAAGCATGTGGGTACCCATTAAGTTGAAAACACCTAGGTCGAATATGACCCTTCACACAGCAAAAATGACATGTAGGCACATGTTTGTCATAATTATGAGAATATGCTAAATGGATATGTGACATATTTGATGCATGCAACTTCCTATGATGAGCTCTAGGTTTCATGTTTCCAATCTGGTCATAATTACCCATATTTTGAGCATGAATATGATTAGTGATGGGATAGCCATGGAGTTTAAAGCAGTTGGGTTTAATAAGACCTTTAACTTGACAGTAATGACATGTGGGGATGAACTTATGATTTTTAACATCTTTCAAAATGTGACCTTTCTTAGCGTTAATTTGAGAGACATGTGCTAAATGTAGTTTGAAAGTTACCTCTTTGGATTTGTTCTCATATACCTTTTCTCATTGCTGTTGAGAGACTGATGCTCCATGAAACCCAAGTCCGCTCTTGTCACTAGGTGATCTTTGACTATTCAACATATCATCCAATGCCTTAGATCCTGCATTCATTCGCTCAAAAACACAGTTAGCACTAGCAAGCTCATTATTCAATTTTTCAATCTTACCTTCATAATCATTGTTCAAATCTTCCAAGGCCTTAATTTTTGCTTTGTAGTCAACTGCCTCCTTCCTAAGCTCGTCTCTTTCTTTTGTAACTGATATAAGAAGACCTTGTTGTTCATCTAACTGGCTTTTCATTTCCACCAGCTCCTCATTTACTGCTTGACACTTCCCTACTAGTTTGAGATTAACTTTGTTAATCCTAGCACTTTCATAGTATAGCCTGTCATATGACTCTCTCAAGTCATCCTCATCATTAAACTCGTTGCCATCCTCATTTTCACTATCATTTGAAGAGTGAACACCACTAGTTTGTGAGTGTAGAGATGCCCCAAAAGCTATGAAATTAGTATTGCATTCTTGCTCTTCCTCAGACTTATCCGATTCTGTATCATCATCCCATGTAATATTAGCCTTATAATTTGTTTTCTTTTTCAGCTTGTTGACACATTCATGGGAAAGATGACCATACCCATGACATTCAAAGCACTTAGATCCAGGTGGTGGTCCCTTTATTCCCCCTTTTCCTTTTCCACTAAAAGAATAAGCTTTTCCCTTGTTTGAATTTTGGGTTTTAAACTCATTTTCAGCAGGTCTCTTTTTAAAAAGTTTTTTGAATTGTTTGGTAAATAAGGTCATAGCTTCAAAGTCAAGATCAACATCACTATCAGAATCGTTATTATCTTTTTGAAAACTGGAAAAAACGACCGGCTTAACCAAAGATTTTGTTTTGGATTTATATGAATCAGATTGTTACATATATGCTTCATAAGTTTGAAGGATACCAACAACCTCTTCAACAGATTTGTTTTTAAGCTTTTCTTTACCTTGAAGCATTGTCACTTTGGTTTTAAACCTTTCAGGGAGTGATCTTAAAATCTTCTTAATAACACGAAAAGGAGGGATAGGCTCACCTAGGGTTTCACAACTATTGACAATGGAAATCAACCTAGAGTAATAAACGTTAAAAGTCTCATCCTCCTCCATCCTAATAGTCTCAAACTCAGTGGTAAGTCTCTGAAGTTTTGATTGTTTAACAACATAGGTCCCTTCATGACATGTTACTAAGATATCCCACGTTTCCTTAGCAATTTCACAATTGGCGATTTTTCGGTGCTCAATCACATCTACAGCACTAAAAAGTATATCGAGAGCACGATTATTAGCCTGAAGCGCAGCCTTTTCGATAGGGGATAATTCGGAGGTCAATTTAGGGAGGGTCGTACTATTTTCCTCCTTTGTGGGATATGTGTACCCTTCCACACAAGATTTCCAGATATCTTCGTCGACAGACCTCATAAACGCTTTAATACGGGACTTCCAATAGTCAAAATTATCGATGTCCAAAATTGGGACGCGACTGGAATGATGATTCATCTTCAAACTATTGTTCATCGTGACTAAGGATCCGCTCAGGAAAGAAAAAATTCCTACAGATTACGAGCGACCCGCTCTGATACCAAGTGAAATTCCTATTTTGCTACCAATTAATTAAAACAAATAAATAAGAATTGAAGAAAAACGATGAACACAAAGATATACGTGGAAAAACCCTGAATGGGCAAAAACCACAGGAAGGAATCAAACACTATAAAAATCATTGTGCGGTTACAAAACGACCTTACTCACAATTGAGACTCCTCGCAATTGACCTAAGATCGGTTGCCGACTCCTCGTTCACCACACCCAGTATTTGATTGCCGCTGCCTCGAATCCATGAGCCTTTCAAAAGTTCTTCCGGAAAACAACTTGATCGATGATGTAGAAACCTCTTGAAGCTTTGATTAATAATCCATGAACAAAAGTGCTTCAAGATCCACAGTGAACCCTCTTGGTGTTAATATATTGGAGAGCAAACAACTCGGTTCACTTTTCTTTTAGCCGACTTGCACGACCTAGATCCAAAAAGAACGTGATATATTTATAGAGTTGCCAATCCGCTCAATCGCATCGTAAGCCGATTGATCGGAACATTGTAGATTTGACTTTTTTGAAGATGTCAATTAACGACCCGATTGATCCTCTTATCAATCGATATGCTCTGAAAACTTGTTTCATACCACGGTCCACGGCCTGTGCTAAAATCAGAGTTACTCGATTGAGAAGCTGATTGATCGCATGATTGATCTTCCCGTTCCGAATGCCGTCAACCGACTAAAAACACTAACACTCAAATTACATTACAAAGAGATTCCTTCCACTCTAATCCTATACAGACTTCTACTTAGAAAATTACAACTCGATAATAAATATGTGTTTTGTCATATGGAATTGCCAAAAACAAGACGACTCCGGAATTTGGTTCTTACAGTTGGGATGCTATCCCTTGATCGGATTTATCATTCCATCCCTTAGGTGTCGGGTCAGCTTTGGCAGGTGTATCCACGAGTCGGTAGCCCTATTAGCTTTTTGCCGTTCTTATTTCAATTTGCTTTTGGTTTTCCTATCTTTTGATGCAATCGGTGCCAAATGGTGTCTTCATTGAGAAATACAGAACAATTCGGGCCAGTGGTTTTCAAAAGTGGTGCACTAGACACTAGAGGACACCTGGTTGGTTGATAAATCAATTTATCTTCTTATCATTGTTGGGTAAATATACAGATGTGGTATTTGCAAATCACTTCTGGGATGTACGAGTAGCATTAAAAGACCAAATTTCCGGAATCGGGAACTCTGCTGTCCCGGCAGGCCTGCCATCGAACCAAATTAAACTGCGTCTTTTTGAGATTTGAATGGGATTTATTTATAAATATGTCGCTAAAGTCTCATTTGACAATCACATGATTTTATTAATTATTTCCAATAATTTCATCAGACAGCTTGGCCCCAACACTTTTTCTAGCTAAGAAAAAGCATGTGAACTTGTGAGAATTAATGCCATCATCCGTTGATGTCATCAATTGCAACGGTGGAAATATATCATTCACATGTCTTAGTTAGTCATTAATTCCACCGTCTAAAAAATGTCTACTCTTTTGTCCCGGGGGAAAATTAATTGCAGGGAAGAAAGGTTAAAAGGCCATAGTTCAGAGATAGTACTAACAATACGAGGTGCGTACAAGATTATCCGAATGCTATGAATTAGTAGGAATTAGCTCAGTTGGTATCTCCTGGCTCTCCCCACGTGGGAGACCAGGGATCGAGCCCCGCTGGGGGCGTTGGAGTTTCAGGGCTATGGATAGCCCCTGTACTCGTATGTGGTCGAACATACTAACACCCCGCTAACCCCCACTAACATCTCCTAAACTATGGCAAAAAAAAAAAAAAAAACACATTTCTTAAACGCCCCACCTATTCAAGAGAGCTCGACAACATATTTTTATAATTTGGATTGTTTTATAAGTCTTGAAATACATATTATTCAAGCAAGAAATTAATTTGATCGAACATTATGGCTATATTGAATAGTTCAAGAAAAATAGGTTGTACTGTTCTTCTTGTTAGTCGATTAATTTCAATCATGCACTTATCAATATTTGATCGATTAAATTTCTTTGTATAAACAACTCATTATGTCTGGAGCTATAGCATTGACATCTCTGATCCACAAAATAAGTTGTGGAATCACACGCTCAACATTGCACAACTGTAAGGAAGTATTCCGTTGAACATTGCACAACCGTACACATGAGTCTTCCTGTTAGAATTTTCGCAACCCTGCAACACCTCTACGGATCTTGGAAACAATGAATCACAGAACAGAAAAACAAGTAATCGTGCGTAATGGAAAAACGAAAAAAAAAAAAAAGCGAGACACAGATATACGTGGAAAACCTCAATGCGAGGAAAAACTACGGGAGTCACACCAGTCCACTATGAAATCGAAATCAAGAGTACAAGTCGTCTCGCAATCTTTCTGAGATCTGCGTTTTCTCTCGCCTCTCTCTCACTGTTTTCTCTGAAAACGTGTTACCGTAATTACACACTAACATCGAAATAATTAGGTCGGGCCTATTGTCAAAATTACACACCGAGGTCCCTCAAATATCGTTTTCGTTGCAATCCGGAATCGCACTCCGGACTGCAGGACACTCGTGTCCCGTGGGGGCTCCCGCCCCCACTCCCCCGGTACTGCTGAAGGTTGTCTTCACCCCAACACTTCCCACGCCTTATTTATGCCGTGGCATCAAGGGCGAAGCCCAAGCTTCACATGACAAAAAGTTAAAACAACCACTCACTATAATACGAAGAATGCATACAATAGTCATAAACCACAATCTGATATGGCCAACTCCTCATTGAACTACAGTAATAAAACCGTAAGCAAAAAAAAAAAAAAAAACTGAATCTCGAAAAAATGTTATTTCATTAATTTGAGTAATTCACACTTACTGAATCCAAATACTTGATACAAAATAATCGAAATACAATACATTTTGAATTTCCTTATCGAGAATAAAAATCAACAATTGGTACAAGAAAACCACGTCCTTTTTCCTTATCAATCTATCACACTTTTCATATTAACATAAAACCCCCCACAACAACACCACCAGTATTCAGATTCCACAACTTTTGTATCCGGTATACGAAGTTCACTGAATTTTATTTTCAATAGATCTCTTATAGTATTTGTGAGAGATTATTTCCACCTATTGCAGACTCCAACGTGAATTGATTTCAGTAATATATGAACTGTTTATTTTGTAGGACTCGTATATCGAGTAGTGTATCTATGCACCAAAAAATCAACTTAATAAGAGATCGATAGAAATAACCGCCATTGTAGTATCCAAAAGAAGAAGAAATTCACGACGCCGAGTTTAACTCAGAGTCGACTCACCGGCGACGACCCTAACGCCTTGGCACTCTCTCTCAGCCTTGTCTTCTGAATCTTCCCCGTCGCCGTCTTCGGCAACTCCTTAAACACCACCACCGTCTTGGGCACCATATAATGTGGCAACCTCCCTCTACAAAACTCAATCACCTCCTTCTCCTCCACCACCTCCTTCACACTCACAAACGCACATGGCGTCTCCCCCCAAAACTCGTCCGGCCTCGCCACCACCGCCGCCTCATTCACGGCCGGGTGCGAGTACAGCACCGATTCCACCTCGACGCTACTCACATTTTCACCTCCCGTTATGATAATGTCCTTGGATCTGTCTTTAATTTCCAAATAGCCATCAGGGTGGATAACCCCAACATCACCTGTATAGAACCACCCGTTGTCTTTCATGGCATTCGACGTCGCTTTCGGGTCTTTTAAGTAGCCCAGCATTAGGCTGCCTCCTCGTAAAACAATCTCGCCTAGGGTGGATCCGTCTCGGGTCACGCTTAAACCCGTGACTGGATCCACCACATCGACCTCGGTTAGGGCAACCGTTCGGACACCCTGTCTTGCCTTGAGACGCGCCCGATCCATTGCGGGGAGCCGGTTCCATTCGCGCTTCCACGCGCAGGAAACGACCACACCCGCCACTTCTGTCAATCCATACCTGTTCAAGAAACCAATTCAAATAGAAATCTATGTAATTAGTAGTACTTCCTCCGTCCCAAATTTCTTGTTCACTTACACCAGTTACAACACCTCAAAAAATTATTTATATAAATGTATAATGTAATACATATTCAATATGAATCTCGTTTGATAGTTTTCGATGAGTTCAATTAAACAAAGTTTTTAAAATTATAAAAAATATTACGGATTAAAAGATAGCAATTGCAAAAAGGTCACGCATACACATAAATAGACCAGAAATTCGGGACAGAGGAAGTATTATGCAAGAGGTGGGATTGGTCGATGATCGATCCTAGAATTAATCGTGGTACACGTAAGTTAAGGGCCACCTGAGTTCTAAATGGAGTACTATGCAAGTGTCTTGGTTCTATATATTTTTCATTTCTGTGGTGGTCTGTATTGAGTTTGGGATTCAATTTTTCATGTGTTATGCTCTGAAATTGCAATGGTGGAAGTAACGCAAGT
This sequence comes from Vaccinium vitis-idaea, assembly GCA_963854785.1. Taxonomy (NCBI): domain Eukaryota; kingdom Viridiplantae; phylum Streptophyta; class Magnoliopsida; order Ericales; family Ericaceae; genus Vaccinium; species Vaccinium vitis-idaea. Next base: position 3,114,968 of record OY978226.1, on the reverse strand, counting down.
TATGTTAATTGCTCTTTGGTGACCCATTCAAGAATTTAAATAACAAGTATCGGGACACGTAACGGTAACGGTTACTGTGTAACGATATTCTAAGTATCAAAAATTAGAATTGGTCGTAACGGGGTTAATTTGAAAACATATCATTTTTGGAAAAAATAATGAAGTGTCTAAATTACCTATAACTGTCAATTTTAGGCCGTAACGGACATAAACCAATCTATCAATTAAAAAAACATACTACTTATTAGGTAAAGGGAATATGCTATGCATAAAGAAAATGATAATCGTATTGCATGCATTGGGAAGGCAAAAAATGATTAAAATTCATTCTAGCGAACCAAACACTGCATTGATAAACCTATTTTTTCTCATATCATTAATTCTAGTAAACCAAACACTACTTGATGGAGTAGTATATATATATATAACCAAAAACTGGATGCGTTAAGAATCGTCCAATACCCGTGGCTGACGACGAAACCAAGCGATTCAGTCCGGAGGAGCACGGTGGCGGGAGGTGGAGCTCCGCCAGTGAGAAAATGAACCGGGTTCCGAAGCGGATCTTTGACTGGGAAATTAGACAGCATGTTGAGAATAACGGGTGCTCCACACATGTGGGTCACCCGGTTTTCTTGTATAGCTGCGTAGACTGCAGGTGGGTCCACTTTTCGAAGGCATACATTGATGCCTCCGACGGCCGCCATGCCCCACGTGAAGCACCACCCGTTTGAGTGGAACATGGGCAGGGTCCACAAGTAAACGGGTTGCTTTGGTACTGACCAATCGATCAGTGTGTCTAGCGTGATGACGAAGAGCGCACGATGGGAATGGACTACCCCTTTGGGTGCAGAAGTGGTCCCCGATGTGTAATTTATAGTAAGTGGGTCCCACTCGTTTTTGGGCCGGACCCACTTAAAATCAGGATCACCACACTCTACTAAACTCTCGTACGTGATGAAAGAGTCGGTATCAACGGTGGATGATGGGATTGCGTGTGAGGGTGCATCGTTGGTGATGAGGATGACCTTAGGAGATTGGATGTTGGGTGGGAACAGAGCGACGGCGTTTAGGACGAGATCTTTAAACTGGAAATCGACGAAGACGAGTTTGGATTCGCTGTGACGGAGGAGCACGGAGATGGTGTGTGCGTCGAGACGGGTGTTGACGGCGTTAAGTATGGCGCCTGACATTGGGACGGCGAAGTGGAGCTCGTACATGGCGGGAGTGTTGGGGGCCACGACTGAAACGACGTCGCCCCTCTTGACGCCGCAGACGGCGGCGATGGAGGACGCCAGTTGGAGGCAACGGCGGTGGGTCTGAGACCAGGTGTAGACGGTGGTGGAGGTGTGAATGACGGAGGGGCAGTCGCCGTAGACGGTGGCGGCTCGTTCTAAGAAGGTGATTGGAGTTAAAGGACATGAATTTGATGGGTTTGGTTTGAATTGATCCATTTGGGGTTTCAGAAAATGTACAATTTGGGAATTTGTACCTCTCCGTCTCTCTCTCTCTCTCTCTGTGTTTCTTCTCCTCTCTCTCTCTCTCTAATTAAGACTCTGTTTCCTGTCAGGAGAATTGAAAGAAGGAACTCGGGGCAGGAGTTATGAGCACAAATAACTCCTCCTGCCCTCATTTAAAGAGGGGGGTGGGGGTGTGTGTAGAGAGAATTAAGGGGTGTTTCATGTTTGGCCACCTATTTTTTGCATTTTCTACTTCTAGGTGTTTGGCACACCATAGCGAAAATATATTCTGCGAAAATGAGTTTTGGGTCTTTGAGTTTAGAGAAGATAAGTCAAAAATAGGTTGAGAGGAGCTTTTTGATTTCTCATTTTTCACTTTTCCCATTTTGATTAACAAAAAGGCCTACATAATGTATTCTGTATATATCTCCAAAACACTACTCATGTTTCAAAATGCATTCTGTGCATTTCTCCCAAATACTCCTATTAAATTCAAAATAAATTCTAACCATAATCTAAAAAGCTAAAAAGCCAAAAAGTTAAAAATGAAAAGCTAAAAATGATGCTCCCAAACACCCCTTAACAACGTAGATTTCACTTACCTCCTTGAGGTTTTTAACAAGTGTAAGAACATTCCTTACGGTATCTGAAATATCACTGACTTTTCTTGCTTTTGAAACTATTATCAAGATTCCTTCATCCGTTACCAATTTGCCCTGATTTGCGGTGACCATTTTTCAGTAATTTTATAAAAAAAAATTCAAAATTTTACTACAAATAGAAAGAAAAGTTGGGGGGAGTGTAGAGGCCAAACAGCCCTTGCACCCCCTAGATATGCCCTTGTCTTTTGTCACCAACCATCTTTATACCCTTCCCCATTTGAAGTGTATTTATACATATATGCATCCATATATGTATATATATTTAATTTGATATTACTTTTAAAGAGTCTCATTTCGGGTGACTTTTTTTTTATAGAAAGGATACCCTTATAGAAAATTATGTTTGTTTATCGTATTGAATGTTTTTTCATCATTCGGTGAATTTTTTATTTTTTGATTCATCTTGAGTAGATGATTTGAAAAGGTTAATATGGGTGTGTATATATTCCTATGTATTATATTTGAACAAAAACAAAAGAGATATCACTTATTTTTGTCTTTAGTGCTTTCTGGTCCAAATAATAATATGCATATTTTTTTTTTCTAACTCCTCTATTTAAGATGACAAAAAAAAGTAAAAAATTTACCAGAAGATGGAAAAAACTCAATTAGACAAAATTAAATCTTAAAATCTTTAAATAAAATAATTCCATAAAAAAATATGGTAGGAGTGGGGGTGCAATACCTACCTACATACATACATAGGCGCTATTAAATTTTTCAATCCCTCCGCAAGATGAATTCAAAAAGTAAAAATAAAAAAATAAAATTGACCAAAAGATGAAAAATATCAAAACAAAAAAAATCTTTAAAAAAATCACCCAAAATGGGTCTCTTTAAAATAAATAACTAAGTGAATGTGTTGAAGGGCGGAGATGAAATACTTTGTATATATATAATTCGGAAGGGTGATAAAGAAGGTCAGTAGAAAAGAGAGGACATTTTCGTCTTTTTATAGTCAAAATTATCAGTTTTTGGATGGAACGTTAAAGGATGGGGAAATCTTGGTAATAGTTTCAAAAGTAAGGGAGATCAGTGACAATCCAGGAATCTCAAGGGAGGTCCTTGCATTTGTTATAAATCTCAGGGAGGTTAATGAAATTTACCCCTTTTTTTTAACTTCAAAAAATGAGGAGTACCTTGTACGGCCTTTTCCTATAGCTTCATGATAATTAGGAACCTTGTCAGAATTCTCGGTCTAATTTTTTTTTTTTTCAGTTTTTTTGGTAAATGTCAATTATATATCAAAAGAATCAAGGTTACACAAGGATACTTTCTTTTATAAGAAATAAAAAAACATCAAAGAGGTATCAGCCTTCAACACCTAAACCAAAGCTAGACAACTACACTTATTCACAAACAAAAGAACTACACAAAATCATACAGTTGACTACTGAAGATCTTAGGAGAAACATTGCAGATAACACAACCAACTATTAGAATTGCACTTCCTGATCCTCCACCAAGAACTTGCTCTTGCCCCTCTAACATCAGCCACAAATAGCAGAGCAAATGACATTACTGGTCTTCGCTTGCCTCCGGAAAATCCCAGCATTTCACTCCATCCATAAATGGTTACACAGACCCATCTAGAATTAATTTGAATAACACTCCCCCTTTATGTTTTGCATAGCCCAAGCAATTAAGCTCCATACTCCACATGAAAGGAGGCCTCACAACACCAAATTTCTTCAGAAGATTAGCCCAAATTCCTCTGGAAAAAGAACACTATAAGAACAAATGATCATGAGACTCATTCACGTTATTGCATAAAACACAAACATGATCCATCGCAGCATTACTCTGACTCTATCTTTTGTTGCTAATCTAGTCCTACAACACAACCATAAGTTGAAGGCCCATCTAGGGATATTCTCTTTAAACCAAGCACCAAGGAACCTGCAAACTTCCATCTCTGATTGCAGCCATAGCTGACTGTACTGAAAAAACACCATTGGCACAGCAAACCCAAGTCACCACATCAAAAATATCAAGCTTTGGAGGAGGAATATAATAGTTTGCTTGGATAACTTCACTTCTTTGCCTAGGTCATTTCCACTCACCATTAACAAAAATAGATGAGACTTTTGCAAGGTAGGAGCTCCCATGCAATATTCCAAACAACAACATCTCCAAATCTGTCTAATAGCGGTCTAAGAGGATGCCAATTATCAAGCCATAGAAAGGTATCATTTCCATTGCCCACAATGTATTTAATCAAAGGCTTAGCAAGCCCTCTCAGATTAAAGAGTTTTCTCATTCTCCGTGAAGGAGTGTCTCGGTCTAATTAAATTAATACACTTAGAGTCCATTTATTTTTTGTGCGCTGTTCAAAAAAAAAATAGTCCATTTATTTTTAATTAACAACTATATTTTACCATGTTTTGGGTATCATATTTTATGTCAACAATCCATATTAAAATAGAGCTGCAAAATGTCTAGCCATACAAACAAAAGCAACTATTCGTCTATTCGGCCGTCCGATCACCTTTTATGTAAAAGTTGTATCCGTTCGATCAATTCGATCCTTTTTTAAATGATACGGAGATTATATTCCTCTAATAAATCTACACCCACTAACTATCTCCTAACTTTTTAAGCAATTTGTCCCTATTTAAATGCTGAAATTTATGAAAAATGTCTCAAAATTATAACCGATGCATGTCATGCGTAAATTTCATTTGTCAGGTACAACAATGGTATAGAGCGGTAGTTTGAAATCATATTATGTTCAAAAGGCATGAGCATCCGCTAGTACATTTATAAAATGTGCATCATTTGTCATATAGTGGATCATATTCTGCAAATGCACTGGAAACAGATTGCATGGTACCGGGCCGAATGCATCCGAGCCGTCCAAAACTCGATCCAACACCCCTCGGCTATGGTCACAAAATATGTTCACCATAGTATTGCTCTTTGTTTAAGTGTCTATGATCAGCGTATATGAGGCAATAGCATCTTCAAAAGAGAAATTGGAGTTATCGATATCTTGTGGTAAATATTAGGAGTGAACGTAAAACCAAAAAAGTAAATGGCCCCCCCAAAAAAACAGTTTGGTTTGGTTTCAAACTTAACCGTTCGTTCGGTATTTTGTATGTCATTTTACCATTCTCATTTTTCTCTCTCAAATGATAAATTTGTCATAAATTTTTTTATATTCTTTCTCCGTCCCAATTTATTAGTTCATTTAGAAAATCCAACTAATTAAGGGAATATAATCACTACATTTGTCATACTTTTTATTTTCTCATTTTACTCTTCAAAACATCATTATTGCATGTACTAACTCTAAAAAAGAAAGGGTAAAAGTGGAATTTCATTAGCTAATGCCCCTTAGTTTTGAATTGGGATTAAAAATTTAGGACACCAAAAAGTGGTGTTCGAGACCAAAGATTGGGGACGGAGAGAGTATGACAAAGGAATCGGCATTTACTAAATTTGAGAGAACTTTGGTATTGTGGGCGTTGTACCCAATTTGCTATTTCTCTTCCCGTTTTTTAGAAATGATGACAATAAATTCTCCCAAGAGTACCTGCCAGTGTGGATGATCTAAGCACTGGCTCCGTGGTTGGACAGTGCTTGGAGAGAGAAAGAAGAGGGAAAAAACAATCTTCTCGTACCTGTTCATGAATAAATTTATGAACAAATTTTTATGAAGTTTTCAATTGATTTCACGCAATTGCACAGTGAAATTGACCTTCAAAAATTAATTGAATTGCACGTAATCAGGTCGGGACACCCTGAATTGGAGTATTAAAAATATGGTGATGTAACAGTTCGTTCATTTATTTCGTAATCAGGTCGGGACACCCTGAATTGGAGTATTAAAAATATGGTGATGTAACAGTTCGTTCATTTATTTCGTAGGTTGGATTTCCCTAGTAGTTCTCTAGTGTTATACAACAGAAAAGAATTACATACACAAATTTTGGCCTATATGGGCATCCACGATACATGTCGAGGACCCTTCTTTTTAAAAAAAAAAAAGGAGGTCCCTTTGTTGTTTATTGCATGAAATATTGAAATATTTCTGTTCAACTGTTCTTCCAATAAATGATCGAACTGTCCATGTGAGACAACTGTCATTGGCTTGACTATTTTAGTATTCTTCTCCATATCGAAATTTTGTTCACTAGGAAAAAGTTATGCAATTTTGATATTCGAAAATAATTTTCATGCATAGTTTTTTGAATTTTTTATTAAATTAAAAAAATTAATTATTTGTTTAAATTGGTGTGAAAAAACCAACTAATTATGTTCGAAAGCACTTATTTTTTATCCTAAAAATGCACGATTTTTCACAGTGGTCCAAAATTTCAGAGCAGGGGCCGGAAGTATGAGAATAAATTGTTAACTTTTGTAATTCCGTTTGTCCTTTGTTATATTTTGGGATGTCTTAGAAAATTAGTTATATTCGAAAACTCAAACGAAGAAGGGACCAGTGTGTTCACTTCACATTTCCAAAAAGATTTTTTTCACATCTCTTCAATCATTAATCACATTTCACTCTCTACTCATACCCTTCTCTCCAATCATTATTCTCATTTTTCTCTCTATCTCTCTCCAATTATTACACATCTCTCTAATTATTACTTTTTCTAAAAATCCATCCAAACACTATGTTAAAAATATTTCTCAAAATATTCTTCTCAAAAGTCTCAACCAAACATAGCGTAGATTTACAAAAAAAAATTACCCTCTTAAACAAATCACAAGTATTTTTAAACTCGAGTATAAAGAACAATGTATTAATTTTAATTCCATATTCCTTTTATAAGAACTTTGAAGTACCAACGGTAGACTAGCTAACAATATCGAACGGAAGAGATGTTATTTGGGAAATCCAAATGGTGAAACTAAAGTATCACCAACCACTACAAGAAAATGGGCCATTCCCGGAAATTTCAACAAATGCTGGAAAAAAGTGACTTTTGCCGGGATTTATTGAAATGCTGGAGGAGAAAATGCCGAAAAAGTACTATTCCCGGCTTTTTTTTCTAAGAGAGTAAGTTATTTCGGCCGGCGGTGGAAACAAATATTTCTTCCAAATCAATCACAACGGTCCGTGTGATTATGTACTACACAATCACACGGACCGCTGTGATTGATTTGGAGGAAACATTTGTTTCCGCCGACGGTGGAAATAATGTTTTCTCTTTTTCCAATACTGCCGGTAAAAATTAAATTTCTGAAAATATTTTATTTTATACTATAAATATTTTTGTATGTCATTTGTGAACCAATTGTGTGCTAGCTCAGTTGGTAGAGCACGCACGCAGGGGGCAAAAGGTCACGGTTTGAATTCCTGGGGCGAACAAATTCTCCCCAATTTTACTCGCCAAGTGGCTGTCGGGCACCCCCCCCCCCCCCCCCCCCCCCCCCAAAAGATAGTCAACTTTTCCCGGCATTTGTGACGACTTTTTCCGGCATTTGTTAGTATTAACTATTAACGACACGTGTAAAGACGGCATACGTAATAAACGCCGATAATGTCCTTTTCCGGCGTTTGTGGTAGCTTTTCCGGCATTTGTCAAATGCCGCTAATAGCGAAATTTGGCATAGTGAACTTGACATCAACTTGAGATTCAGCATTTACAAGGCTCACAAATTATGATTAAAAAAATTACAAGTTAAAAACAATAAAAGGTTAATCCATGGGCGGAAGATATGGGGACTCGGGGTGGCCCCAGGCATCCCACAATTTTTTTTAAGTAAAAGTTTACTAATATAATAATATTATTATTAATGGATAATTAGTATAAAAAATCTCTAAAAATCAAAATAATTTTGATGTATATAGTTAAAAATTTAAATAATTCTACATTGTCATGTAAATTTTTCTTATTTTATTACAGATCGGCTGAGTTTTTCAAATAATTTTAGCAAAGATTAAAATCAACCCTGATTTTAGCAACTGGATCAACCCTGATTTTAATATTTCTTGAAAGGCCCTCTACTAACTTTTTGTTAACTAATACTATCAAATATAAAAGGGTGATAATAAATATAAATTTGTAGAGCTAGGTAGAATCTATCTACCTACTATATATAAAGAGGCAGTGAGTCTATTGGTTTCGTTTGTCCAATTTTCGACCCCCATGAAATGTCCTTTTTACCCTTGTAAATCTTAATCTTCTAGCTGATGTCTCCTTCTCTCGTAGTTCGACTCCTCTCCCTCTCCACTGAACCAACAAAATCTCCCCCTTCCATCACCATCTCTGCACAGCCTCAACCTTTTTGTCCGCCACAACATTTTTTTTTTTAAAACCCGACTGCCTCATTTGTCTCCATTTTCTTCTTACATCCAGTGCCAGCTCCAACGTTTATGAGGCCTGAAGCAATTTTTTTAAATAGGGCCTTATATGTATTTTGTATATAAAATTTGATTACCATAAAGTTTTCATATAAAAAATCATTAAAAGAATTTACAATTACAAAAATTTAAACATATAGTTATCCAAAAATAAAATAACCATTACAATATTTGAAAATTCATTGAACTACCACACATGAAGGCTGGAGCAACTATTCATGTTCTAAAATTAGGCCTCAAGCTGGAACAACGGGGCCCTCGAGTGCCTTTTGGGCACTACACAGTGTAGTGCCCAATCTGAGCAGTTAATTTGACAATCAATGGTCTAGATTATTTTACATTTAAGGTAAGTAGTTACATGTAGGATAATATCTAAAATTTGGACCATTGAAAACACTGTTGGACGGCTCAGATTGAGCACTGTACGGTGTAGTGTCTTTGGGGCACTACAGAGATTCCTCTCCCTCTCAAGCTACTAGTAATTTCAATTTCGTCACTGTTTTTTTTTTTTTTTTTTGGGCCCTTGAAAGCTTGAATGGACCTATTTTCGTGTGTATCAACCTTAAACAAAAAATAATTAGAACTATTATGTAGACATGAGAGCCTTACATATTTGGGGCCCTTATTTTTGACAAATTTTGGAGGCTCGAAGCTATGACTTCACTGGCTTATGCTCGAAGCCGGCTCTGGTGATAACAATCGAATATAATCAGTTTTGTTCAAGCTTATTTAGGCTTTTTCCAGCCTCATAATTTCTTTAAGCAAACCTAAAAAAGAAACATAAATCCAAGGGAACCCTAACAAGCTGCACAAAATGCCCAATCCCTTATTAGTGTTGAAACCAAAAGGTTAGGCATCAGTTATGCTCGAAGTATCACTAAGGTTAGGCATCAGTCATGCTTGGACTATCACTTGTCAAACTAGAAATTAAGGCATATGAAAATAGAAATATAGGCTTCAGATAGTATCAAATTTGGACATTTGGTGTAGAACAGATTGTCACGCATTTTGTGTGCACCAAATGCCCAATCCCATAATAGTGTTAAAACCAGAAGGTTAAGCATCAGTCAAACTTGAATTATCACTTGTCAAACTAGAAATTTTGGTATTAGACAGACTCAAGTTATCAATGATGAAAACAAAAATTTAGGCTTCTGACACAATAAAATTTGATATAGAACAAATTGTCACGAATTTTGTGGAAAAGATTTGGCAAGCACAAATCAATGAAGAATCATTGAATAGATCTTTCATTATAGCAACTTTGGCTAGAAGATTTTCTTTTTTTGTAAAAAAAAAAATTCAGCTGCTTGTTTCGATTACTTTTATGAGGGAATAATATTAGTAGAAAATCTTATTGCTGCTTGTTTAGCACAATTAAAGTTTCCTATTTTATAGTTTTCTAGAGTTTTTTTTGTTCCTTATTTTGCTTTGCTTGGTCCTTACTCAAAGTTATATTTTTTAAATGATTGTATACAAAATTTGATCACGATAAAGTTTTCATATAAAAAACTATAAAAAGATTTACAATTACGAAAATTTAAATATATTGGTATCCAAAATAAACAACCCTTACAATACTTCAAAATTCATTAAACCCCAAGACAAATGAAGGCTGAAGCAACTATTTTATTCATGTTTTAAAATTAGGCCTCAAGCTGGAACAAAGGGACCCTATAATGCCTAATATGAGCCGTCCATTCGATAATCAATGGTCTTAATTATTTTACATGTAAGGTAAGTATCTTAGATGTAGGATAACATTTGAAATCTAGACGATTGAAACACTATTGAACGGCTCAGATTAAACATTGTACGGTGTAGTGTCTTTGGGGCACTATAGAAATTCTTCTCCCTCTCAAGCTACTAGTAATTTAAACTTCGTCACCGTTTTCAGGAATTCGTGGTTGGCTTACTTTTGTTTGTTTGGTTTCCATTTCATGCCCACTCGTCGCAACTCTTCCTGTAGAAAAGAAACCTCCTGGAGGAGGTGAGGGGCACACGAAAGGAGGTAGACCGTCGGTGTCACCTTAGGGGAAGCCCACAAAAGCTGGATTTTGGGGCCGGAGTGGGGAAAGCCCCAGGCACCCCCATTTAGAAAAAAAGATCGAAGGTTTTGGGCTGTAGCTTTTCCTGTCCCCCCTTCGTCGGGTGGTCCTTGTGTGTGTGTGTGTGTGTGAGGGGGGAGGTCCTGAAAGCCCTCACTTTATTGATGGCACATTTTGAGACCCTTTTCCTCTCACCCTCCCCCTTTCTTGTGTATCAAGCTTAAACAAAAAAATAACTAGAACTATTATGAAAACATGAGGGCCTTACGTATTTGAAACTCCTATTTTAACCAGTTTTTAGAGGCCTGAAGCCGCAACTTCATTAGCTTATGGTCTAAGATGGCTCTGCTCCCATCTACTTGATATCCCTTTTTTTTTTTGGATCATGAACTAACCTACAAATACCCCCACCTAACGATTGATTCAGCACGTCCTAAACTTCTACCTAAATGACTGTAACAACCAAACTTTCCGAAAAGGCCACTTGCTAAAAATACATTCCGAAAAAATCCTTGCAACTCTCAGGGAATTTTTTTTTTATAGTGAAATAGTAATATGTAAATAGAATAACACGCATATCACATCGGTATATAGTATTACTTTTGTTGGGTGCAAAATTGAGAATTTGATGATAACTGATATTGTGCTTTAAACAACAGAAAATGAATATACATATCACATATGGTTAAGTGTTTTCCAATTAGCACTACTTAATATTTTTATTCTATTATGAATAGAGAATGGGTAGGAGATGACAACGAGATAAAAACAAGATAGAGTACTAACTCCAAAGTTAGCGCATACACACATATATAGAGAGGACTAGACTAAATCAATTATTGTGTTTGTGTCTATGCCGTGTCTGAAGATAACATATGTTTGTTTTATCCTCTTCTAAAAAATTAGAGGTGTCAACTTTATCCCGTGAGTTGTTTGTAGCTTGCCACCTAAATGCCGAAGGTGTAAATGCATATTTTAGAAGTTAGCCACGTCAACTTTGAGACATCCCCAGCTGATTCTTCCACACAAATGACATTTAATTAATTAACTCTCCAATAAACCAATTACATCTATTGGTTCAATTTTTTTGGATTAAGTGTTCAAACATTTGCGTAAGGTGTTCAAAAATTTTGAGTAGGGTGTTCACAATGACCAAAAAAAAATTAAAAAAGAAAGAAATTTTACATCTACTTCTACACAAAAAATAAAAATAAAAATTCAGGGTATTCGGGTGACCACGCTCGGCTCAAGATGGGGCCACCTCTGGCCATACCTAGGTCCGGGTCATGGTCCGTGGTCTGAACTGGGCTTGAGTTTGGGCTAATGGAACTTGGGCTTTTTAGTCCAAAACTATTATGGACAATTGAGCATTTGATTTGCTATTATTATGCAACCACAGTAGCTGAGCTGGCTGAACATATTGCCCACCAAGAGAGTGCCCACATGTTGTGAGTTGGACTGGCATGACTTCTCGTCTTTCAAAGCTGTTTTTTTCTGCCATTTCTTGTATAGATGGGTAGTAGGCAGTCCCTTTTTTTGAACGGTAGTAGGCAGTCCCTTGATAGACCGGAAATTGAGCAGGAAACAAGCTTATATGAGTGCCTTTTTCAAAGTCTTTCCGTCCTCCAAAATTCTAGCTATGAGTCTAATTTTATGTCTTTGAGTCGTGTTTTTGTGGGTGAGAGTACTAATATATTCCATTCACTATAAAGTTCTAGTGTGGCAGCACTTGAATTGTTTAACTATTGTCTCATGAGAGTCAAACTCCGAAAAAACCTCTAGAACACCAGTGAGGAAACAGAGGGCATATAGTGAGCAATCCCGTTCGTCCAAAGTATTTTTAATTTTTCTGATGGGTGGTGCTAATGCCAAAACCGTTTTTGTTTGTGCCAAAACCGTTTTATTTGTGCCAAAATTGTAGTGCTTAAATACCTTGTACCATGTGCAAGGTACAAGCCTTTTATGCACTACAGTTTCGGCACAAACAAAAATGGTTTTGGCATTATCATTTCCCTTTCCGATTTGCAGACGCTTTATTACCAGTCAAAGTGTTTTTTTACCGGTACTAAAGCTTCAGCTAATTCGAACTCTTGATTGGCAAAATGGACAGCTAGAATTGCTCACTACAGGCCCCCTGTTTTCCGCAGGGGAGGCAGCGAATCAATTTATAGATATTGCAGGTCTAGTATTTTTTTAGCATGGTTTTTCTTACACAAGCATCCATGTGAAACATATGCTTGGCCATCCGGACGGAAGCAACTCTCCCATCCAAGCAGAGGCTACCAAATTCATGGCAAACTACAACAATATATATCTCGCACATTTATAGCATCGATTGTGGTCCACGCATCTTGTTTGAGGTGAACCCACTATAATTTGAAAAAATTCTATTATTATACTGAAAAATATATATATATCATCAAACTATATAGCCTCATCTCTGCTACAGAGATATAGCCCGTCCCTCCAAAAAGGAATCCCCACTCCGTCTCTTAATGAAAAGACTACAATTCTAGAACAAGTGAGAACGAAAACAAAAACAAAGAAAGAAACCCCATGCAAAACTGAGTCACTGTGTCCTCAATTGAGCTCAACACCAAAAAGTCTAACCCTTCTGTTCCTTTTGGGTGCTAACCCCATTCCTAAAAACACTTCCTCAGACTCTTCTTTCTCTTCCTTAAATAACCCCAAGTCGACATTTTGTCCCAACTTCAGACTTAAATCCACCTGCATATTGACATTCTGGCTATTTCCATCGTCCACCATAGAGTTTCTTGACCCGCCTGTGTGACCTATATCAATAAAATAGAGGGATTGGCCTTCTTTTGCTCGTTCTCGACCCTCACATACGTAGAAAGAAATCATATCATTGGCTTTTAACCCCTTTTCCTTCACGAATCGATTCCAACCCTTTGTGAAAACAAAGCTCTGGCTACTCTTCCAATAACAGTACCGAAATTTCCATAACTTCATCATCCTGTCGTAAAAACAGAGATTTACCTCATCTACCTTCCCATCACCTGTATTTTCTTCGGTGTCATGAGACATGGGAGGGAAGAACTTAACCGCGTATTTCTTTGGGACAACAAGTCTGTTAAGCTTACCCACATCACTTGGGGTTAATTCCTTTTGGAAAAGAAGTTTACACGAAAAAACCCCGTGTCCTTGGACCTTGATTTGGTTTACACCAAATTCGTACTCCCCCTTTTGGCTCATTAGAAAATCTTGAAATTTGTATGGGTAGGATCCATCCCTTATCATGTTTAATATTGCTTCAGTACTATAAAGGCTTTGGAATTTAGGCTCGTGAACGGTCATACTCGTCCATGGAAAATTTCTGTAATTGTCTCCGGTAGTACGAAGCTTGATAGATGCACTATCGTATGCCATAGCAGCATCAGTCGCTGATTTGAAGGTCCCCAGCCAAACTCTCCGGTGCTTCGCGTAGATTTGTGCTCCCCAGTGCCCGTTTGGCTGTAGCACAACCCCTTTTAATTTCAGTGGAAATTTGCGTTCTTCGTTTCTTCGTTCGTTCGTTCGTTCCTCCTCAATCGCACTTACGGTCTCTTCCTCCATTTTAGGTAGACCTGATAACAGTGGATGCAGGTTTCTGATGTGTTATGCAAAGAACCGTTTAACATGGGCTGGAAGAAAGGCAGGCTTTTTAAGTACAGAATTTGGGAGAAATCTTATATAATCTCGGAGAAAATCCTTTAATCACAGATTTTCTTTGGCATAATAAAGGAAAGTTTGTAAGTGGAAGAAGGAAAGGTTAAGACAGTTGCCTAAATTAATAAATCTTGAGAAATTACAACCAAGTTAATGCCATAGAGTAGCCAGACGTGTCTCAAAATTTAGGCAATGACAATTAATTTCCACTAGTTATCCCAGGCAAAAATTAGCAATGCATTATTATTTTCCTAATTATAATTTGTTCTTTATTTCTTACAATTCGTCAACGAGTCCCTGATGTGATTGAGAGGGTATTTTTCAGATCCTTTTCACATATTAAGTTGAAGTTGCAGGGCGGGGGAAAGGGATTATTTTAACAAAATTATACCTTGAATAACGTAAAAATGGATAACAATGAAAGAACAAATTAAGGCTACAATTAATCTTATAATGTACAAAACCAAGGGTCAAATGTCACTAACATCAGCTAACAATTAATACTTTTTGCATGTCGAAAAAGAAGATATATAAAAAAGTATTTTTTGGTTCAATTACGAAATTTATTGGTAGCTTAATAACAAGTACTCCCTCGGTCCTTTTTAAAATGATCCATACGGGAATACGTGCAATTTCAAGCCCCTAAAAAACATATTTCTCTATATAACTTTTTAATTTGTTTTATACCAAATTAAAGTGCTCATTCAGTACTTTAATTTGGTACAAAAAAAAATTTAAAAATATTATATGAAAGTACATTTTTAAACGTCCGCAAAAATACACGTTTTCCAAGTGGATCACTTAAAAAGGGACGGAGGGAGTATATTTGAGAGGGGCGAAATTCTAGCGTCAAGGCTAGTCATACACATGCTGAGTAGGTTGGCACATATATCTCACAAGTTTAAACTTCATAGGTGAAGAGTGAGAGAGGAGGTACCGAGATAGGCTATATTCATCACTCTCAATGAAGCACTTAACAATACTGGCGGAACCTCAAAGGAAGCACAAACCTTAGTGAAACCCAAGACGACACTCGAAAACCCTAGCATCAAGCTGACAAAAGGAACAAATTAGGGGTGCACACGGGCCCGGTAGCCCCCCAACCCTGCTCAATTTTTAAAGGCTTGGAAAAATATTTAGATTTAGAGGGCTAGGCTGGGTTTGAGATTTTAAGTTCATTTACTAATTGGGCCGGGTTTGAGAAATTCCTCTAAGGCCTAGCCTGGCCGGATTTAAATAATATTTTTATTTTTTAATACCATATGTGTATACGTGTGTGTTACTCATGAAGAGAAAGTTTTACATGTTAGAGATTGTAGATGTAATTGAAGAGTTGCATCTTTTAGAGCACTTTAATTAATAGGTCTGTTTTTAATAATTTTCAGGGAACTTAGAACTTTAGGGATATTACCACGGATTGTGTATCGCAATTATAAAAAAGAAGAAATTTTACATGTATTTCTGAATTAAAAAAAAAAAAATCAGGGTGTTCAGGTGATCAGTACCCTCAACTCAAGGTGGAACTGCCTCTGCCCATACGTTGGTCTGGGCCATGGTCCGTGGTCTGAACTGGGCTTGAGCTTGGGCTAATGGAACTTGGGCTTTTTGGTCCAAAACTATTGTGGATAATTGAGCATTTGATTTGCTATTATTATGCAACCACAGTTGCTGAGCTGGCTGAATATATTGCCCACCAAGAGAGTGCCCACATGTTGTGAGTTGGACTGGCATGACTTCTTGTCTTTCAAAGCTGTTCTTGTCTGCCATTTCTAACAGGGATGGAGCCAGGAATTTCACAATGCAGGGGCGAGTTCTTTTTCCAAGATACTTTGCAGGGGCGAGCCTATATGATTCATAGGAAATTTTTTTTTTTGTATATAAAACTAGAGGTTTTTTTTTTCTTCACAGGGGCGACAGCCCCTACTGGCCCCTCCCTGGCTCCATCCCTGATTTCTAGTATGGATGATGGGTAGTAGTCAGTTTCTTGATAGACCGGAAATTGAGCAGGAAACAAGCTTTATGAATTATGAGTACTGTTCCTTTTTCATCGTCTTTCCTTCCTCCTAAATTCTAGCCATGAGTTTAATTTTATGTCTTTGAGTCGTGTTTTTGTCGGTGAGAGTAGTTATATATTCAGTTCACTATAAAATTTTAGTGTGGTGCCTCTTGAATTTTTACTGTTGTATCATGAGAGTCGGACTCGACAAAAACCTCTAGCACGCCGGTTAGGCGGCAAATCAATTTATATTACAATTTTTGTCTATAGTTTCTATGTCTTTGAGTCGTGTTTTTGTCGGTGAGAGTACTAATATATTCAGTTCACTATAAAGTTTTAGTGTGGTGCCTCTTGAATTTTTACTGTTGTATTATGAGAGTCGGACTCGACAAAAACCTCTAGCACGCCGGTTAGGCGGCAAATCAATTTATATTACAATTCTTGTCTATAGTTTCTATAATGTTAATTTCAGTAAACAGCATACCCTTGCCGTTATTCGTCCAAGCGGAGAGATTAACGTGACGAATTCTCCTCCCTCTCATATGTGGGGTCCATGCCCTTGGGCGTAGAGTCCATACACTTGCGTTTGAGGATAATTATTTGCTCTTGAAGCATAGAATATTTTTCCGCCCACGCGTATGGATAAGGATGTTAAATTAGAGTGAGAGTGATTGAATTTCTTGGTAAATGCATGGAAGTGAAGGAAGAGAAGATAAGGAAGGGGAGATGAGATGAGGCTATTTTATGTTTGTAGCAAAGACTTTATTTTCAAGTTCGGCATATATAGTCAACGCCCACAAGTCGACTAGTCGAGTGTAATTGAAAAAATCATAACATGCATCGGGACCACGAAAATATATGGTGGCACACATTTGAAGAAATTAATTTCAACTCTTCGAGATTGTGTGAGATGACGTCCAAAAACCAACAACACTATATACACATAAAAACTTACACACAATTTACCCAAACAAACACACAAGTGTGTGGGCTTCACACATACTCATGGAGTATGTAATTTTTTGTGTACGCATTTTCCTCCAAAAACTAGATATTCCTATTAGATTATCGAGAAATTATTATTATTATTATTATTATTTTGTCATTCGTCATTTCTAATTTATTGTCTGGGGGGATGGGATTCAATCCCGAGATGCAGTGTGGGGCATCCAAGAGCTCTACTGCATAAGCCAATTTATATAGTAAAACAATTTAGTTTTTGAATCCAAACATAAATTCAACGACCTAGTTTTTGATAATATATCATGAGTGTAACTCGGTCGATCAATTTAGGGTAGTTTTTCATTTTTGCTTAAAGTGCTAAAAGTCTTAAATTTATGGTTGATTTCGAGACAGATCATCTTCTCACATACATCAACTACTTTTAACACTTTTAGCCAAAAATAAGAAACCACCCTAAGAGTCACATGTTGGTCCAAAAACTTATTATTTAACTAGTTAAATGGTTATTTCAGTTTAGACAAACTTCTTCAAATACTTTTTGGATTTTTGAGTAACCAAAAAGTTTAAGTGTTTGAGCTAAATGCAACCGTTGCATGGAGATTTTCTGGTGAAAATTATCTGCCAACACTTGGCCTTTCCCAACTATTACAAGAACCCCTTGCTACACATAAGCAAAACAATTTGTCTTTATCGTAAATACACAATTGAGTTAGCTCAAGCAACTTGTTTTTTAGTCAAAGTCATTTTTTGCAAAATAGGCAAAAAGCCCTAAAAATGTTAGGTCTAGATTAGCAGTGGACTAGTTTAGGGAGAAATTTCGGTGCCGAGTGGGTATTGCCACCTGGTACCCAAGCATTAGCCGAGCTATCCAAATGTGTTTTGGGCGGTTCAAATTGATTCCTTCTTTCTCCTCTAACCCAAACACTCTCTCTCTTCTTTTTCTCTCTCTAAAATCCGGACCGTCGGATCGTGTTGTGGACGGCTGAGATTGCCGAACGGGTACCACGTGGGCAATACCCATAGGGCACTGAAAAATTTCTCCTAGTTTAGGCAAGGGTTGGAGTTTCTTTTGTCCCCTTATTTGCCTAATCATACTCATACACTACCTACATCTAGTAAGAGTGACCTAAAGTTAGACCTCGACGTAAAGTACCAATGAAATACTATCTTATACTCTCCCCGTCTGTATTTATTAGTCCATTTTGGGGAACATTAAGATTGCTTTATATTATAAATCAGGGATGGAGCCAGGATTTTACCTTTGTGGTGGCGAAAATATGTACTTAAAAAATAAAAAGACAAACTGCATTACAAAAATTCATCCACTCTATGAAAAACTATAATTACATAAAAATCTAGTGGTGACGAGTCTATATAATTTGGAGATAAAAATTTATTTTCTATGTAATAATTGCATTTTTTGAAAACCTTGTTATGGCGGCCGCCATCACTTGTCTCCCCCTGGCTCCATCCTTGATTATAATTCTTGTCTTTCAAATTTGGCCTTCAATCATATTGATTTGTTAATATTTGAAGACCATGGTAAAAGAATAAAATTGATGCCGATCAAAAAAAAAAAAAGAATAAAATTGACACGATTTCATCATTGACTTTCAAATATGGACTACAGGACGAAAAAATTCTCCCTCCGTCCCAAAATGTTTGTTCTACTTTTAAATTTCAAAATATTTTATGTACAATACACAATAGTACCCAAAACTTATAACTTTTCAAGTTTGTCCTTCATTAGTTAACTCTAGGAGTTAAACAAGTTCTGAATTTAATTTTTTTTTTTCAGATAGCGAAAAATCTTGCTAGCAATGTAATGAAGCTTTTCAAAATTTTAGAGCTCATTTTAAACTTTAAACTTTTCAATTCTTCTTCTTTTGGTCTCATTGTTTTGATTGTTAAAAATATCTCAAGTGCAAAAATGAAATTTTATGTCATTTTGCTTGATTTTTTGGCACATCTCTGAAGCTTCCAATGGCCTATTTGGATGAAGAAAAAACCACTACAAAGTGCCTAAACTCACTATACCCTATCCCAAATAGCCTAAATTCCCTAATATTGAACCCCAAAATTAACTCTCCAAGCACGGCCTTTGGAAACTTTGGAGGCGTACCAAGAAAATGAGCAAAACAAGGCACAACACCTACTCCGTATTCAAATTTTAATTGACTCTTTATTTTGAGAAAGCAAACAAAAGAAAAAAGATAAATTTTTTGAGACAGAGTATATTTATAGACTAAAGTAAAGATACCAAGTTAAAGCAAACAAAAGAAAAAAGATAAATTTTTTGAGACAGAGTATATTTATAGACTAAAGTAAAGATACCAAGTTAAAGCAAACAAAAGAAAAAAGATAAATTTTTTGAGACAGAGTATATTTATAGACTAAAGTAAAGATACCAAGTTACTTCTTAGCGGAAGCAACGAGGTACTATACCAACTCTCTCGTTGTTTTTTACGGCAAAGACAAAAACTACACTATTCAAAGCCTTGCAGGATTCTTCCCACAAGCCTCATCTGTTGCCATCACATGATGAGTTTTCAGTGCCCCGTAATACCCGACCCGCACATCCGGTAGTCTATTTCGGTTTTAAACGGTTCGAATTATAGAAAAAAATACAAGAGAAAGAAAGAATAGAAAACATTTCAATTTAAGCCGTCCAAAATATTTTGATCTGATCATGCAATACAATTTTGGACGATCCGAATGCAATATTCGGGCACTATATAGACTCACCCAGTATAAATTTTTCATTTACCCAGCAAACCAGTCCACGCCCCACGCACAAAAAATTAACTAATATCTAGAGAGAGAGAGAAGATGGAGGAATTGAAGCCAAGGCCAGCAAACTCCAGTCCCCTCACCCCAATCGGATTCCTAGATAGAGCCGCCACGGTATACGGCAACTGCCCTTCCGTAGTCTACAACGACAAGACGTACACGTGGAGCGAAACTCACCGTCGCTGCCTCCGTGTCGCCTCATCCATCGCGTCGATGGGGATTGAGAGGGGTCACGTGGTTTCCATCGTGGCCCCCAACATCCCCGCCATGTACGAGCTCTACTTCGCCATTCCCATGGCGGGGATGGTCCTCAACAGCATAAACTACCGCCTCGACGCCCGCACCGTATCCGTCATCCTCCGCCACTGCGAATCAAAGCTCGTGTTCGTTGACCACGAGTATTCCTCTCTCCTCCTCCAAGCCCTCTCTCTCTTCCCCCAAGACTCCCCACGACCAAAGCTAGTCCTCATCACAGACGATCAAACCTCATCCGCCGTTGGTTTCTTATCCAATTACGAGGCGCTCGTAGAGAAAGGAGATCAGGAGTTCAACTGGGTCCGGCCGAAAACCGAGTGGGACCCGATGGTATTGAACTACACTTCAGGAACGACGTCGTCTCCGAAGGGAGTGGTTCACTGCCACCGCGGCATGTTCATCATGGCCGTTGATTCATTGATCGATTGGTCGGTACCGAAACAACCCATTTACTTGTGGACCCTACCCATGTTCCACGCCAACGGCTGGAGCTTCACGTGGGGCATGGCAGCGGTGGGTGGGGCCAACATATGCTTGAGAAAATTCGACGCCGGGATAATCTACGCCGCCGTGCGCCGCCACGGCGTGACCCACATGTGCGGCGCGCCGGTGGTTCTCAACATGCTGTCGAATCCTCCCGACGGCAAGGGGTTGGAACACCCGGTCGAGATTCTCACCGCCGGTGCTCCGCCTCCCGCGGCGGTTCTCGGGCGGGCTGAGTCGATGGGGTTTCGGGTGAGCCACGGGTACGGGTTGACCGAAACGGGTGGGTTGGTGGTGTCGTGCGCGTGGAAGCGGGAGTGGGATAAGTATCCGGCGACGGAGAGGGCTAGGTTGAAGGCTAGACAAGGGGTGAGGACGGTGGCGACGACGGAGATCGACGTGGTGGATATGGAAACCGGGGCGGCGGTGAAGAGAGACGGGTCGAGTCTCGGGGAGGTGGTTTTGAGAGGCGGGTCGCTTATGTTGGGGTACTTGAAAGATCCGGCGGCGACGGCGAAAACGATGAGGGAGGATGGGTGGTTTTACACCGGGGATGTTGCCGTTATGCACCCGGATGGGTATTTGGAAATTAAGGACAGGTCTAAAGATATTATCATTACCGGTGGCGAGAACGTTAGTAGCGTTGAGGTAATTTTTCATTCGTTAATTTGTTTGTTTATTAATAACATCTCCGGAGACAGATGTTTTCGAACTCGTTTATTAAATGTGGACTGCACACGATGCACGTGAGACACATACTCATCGGACTGTTAGAAATATATCTACATCCTAAGAATATTTGTGTTGGTATGATTTTTCTTTAGAATTTCTTTTATCAAATGTAAATGTCTAATTAATTTAAATTTTTAAAATTCGTAAATCATTCTACACATCTACCAACAATAAAATAAAATTGACATTCATAAAACTTATCCTTTATATATTTATTTATATTCTGGTAAACTATGATCTCCTTATTTAATTGCTACACGGAATGTGTACATATCTCATTTCACGTCAAACGAGATAAGAATACTTTTCCGGATTGGTTGGCATCTCTAGTAATCTATCCATAGAAACCGGCCGATATCTTGCTCGGATAGGTGACATAATTATATAAGTAGTACTATAGGTGACATAAAGTGATATTATCTATGTAGTTTAATACTCACTCCGTCCCAATTTAAATGTGCTCTACGGGAAATCAAACTTTTTAAGAAATTCAAATTTTTGCTCTAAATTTTCAAAAGCAACCTTAAAAACTGTGAAGTCAATTAAATGTATTTAAATTGTTTATATCCTTCAATAGGGATTTCAAAAAATATGTCACGGATCTTGTTTGATAGATTTTAATTAATTCTACTATACAAAATTTTCAAAATCATGAAAAATATTATATGTTGAAAGATATTGTCAATTTAAGAATAATATGAATATCAAAAATTTTCAAATCAATGAGTACTTTTTAGGGGTAGAATTTAAAGTTTGGTATGTTTTGATGGTTATTTATAGAAAGTGGACACTTATTTTGGACATCCCAAAATAGAAAGGTGGACATTTTAAAATGGGACGGAGGGAGTATAAGAGTAAATAGAGTTGCTATTAATAAATTAGAGGTTAAATTATATCCTCGGCTGTGTAAACCGGGGATAATTTTCGGCATCGCTATTTTGGGTCCACGGTTCGTTTATTATTGAAATATGAATTGTTCATCTCATAGGCCCGCAAAAAATATATTCATGCTGCCACGCAAAAAATCAGTTAGATTGGATAATAAATGCACTATGGAGTCTACAATGACCGTGGCGGGACAGAAGGAATTTAAACTCATTGAATTCATTAAAGGAAAATGCAAACAGGTTGAAAACGTATATTGAGATGTGTGAAAAGTGTATAAAAG
This sequence comes from Vaccinium vitis-idaea, assembly GCA_963854785.1. Lineage (NCBI taxonomy): Eukaryota > Viridiplantae > Streptophyta > Magnoliopsida > Ericales > Ericaceae > Vaccinium > Vaccinium vitis-idaea. The sequence goes on along the minus strand of OY978226.1, from coordinate 3,092,429 downwards.
TAAGTGTGAATGTATTAGAAAGTGTAAGTGTAAATGTATTAGAAAGTGTAAAAAAAGCATTGGAATATGGGTTTTTGTGTGTGTGTGTGTGTGTTTAGTGGGCACGCAATACCAAGATCCTTCATTACAAGATTTTGCTACCTCGTAACCATGTATGCCAATTTTTGTATGATGTCAAACTTAATTTTTAAGGCGGAGCTTCCCAAAAGAAAAAAATTCTAAACACAAATTTCGAGACTGATCATTCTACATGCATAAACTATTTTTAGCAATTTTAACTCGTTTAGCACATTTTGAAAAACTCGGCCTAAGGCCCGTTTACCCGTTTATTATGTGAAGGATAATTCCTGGTTTTTTTACTCTACTTGTTGGTACTTATCTTCACCCACAGGTAGAATCAATGCTTTACTCTCACCCGGCTGTGGACGAGGCAGCAGTAGTGGCTCGTCCGGACGAATACTGGGGCGAAACGCCTTGTGCTTTTCTGAGTCTAAAACCAGGGATTGGTCGCAATCCAACGGAGAAGGAGATTATTGAGTATTGCAAGGCTAAGATGCCACATTATATGGCGCCGAAAACGGTGGTGTTCAAAGATGAGCTTCCCAAGACCTCGACGGGAAAAATTAAGAAATATGTGCTTAGGGAAATCGCAAAATCAATGGGATCGTTGACGAAAAGTCGTATGTAAAGAAGGATGTATTGTACTCTTTGTATGATGATGAAATTTGGTAGATTTATAGCCATGCTTCATGGGTAAATTTTGGTTCAATGAAAATATGAAATGGAATTATCGGTCCGTTAATGGTTGTGAAAGTCCCACTCTCATAGCCTAAAAAATGTAGGTTAGAATGTTAGTTTAGTAAACGCCAAGTCAGAACAAGCACCAAACTAACTTAGACTGCTTGCAAGTTCAATGTAGGTGTGGTTGATGTAACAACCCGCCATTTTCAAGGATAAACATCCAAAATACATTGAAGCCCCATCCTTAATATACAATTTACGTCGCCAAAATAAGACAAGTTTCCAAACAAATAATCCTCTGAATACTCCAAATACAAAATGGTATCAGAACGGATCCTGACAGAAAGTGTGAGTTGCACATTGCTCGGGATAGATCCTAGTTATTCTTGGTGTATCGTAAACTTGCCGATTGTTTTTACTTTTCAGGTGTTCGCCCCAGTTTTCCAAAAGATTTTAGCACCTGGGTGCTAAAATCTTTTGGAAAACTGGTTAGATATTTAGAGCATCACTAATGGCATACTCAAATGTGAATACTCAAATATTGCCACATCATCTTTTGAGTATTTATTTAATGGATTTCTAAAGTTAGCAATGTGAAGCTCTACAATGGTTTACTTTTGTCCAGAATTAAAAGAGGAGAAAATGTTGGTAGTTTTGAGTATGCAAGTTTGATTATTTGGAAAATGTTGGTAGTTTTGAGTATCTAAATGCCAAAATTTGAGTATTTATAAAAAATGTTGCTAACTTTGAGTATTTATCCAAATGCCATTGTGAGCCCTTTTTGAGTGTCTAAATACTAAAATTTGAGTATTTTTCTTTTTGAGTATGTCATTAGGGATGCTCTTAGAAATTGGAATATTATTGGAGAGATTTTTAGTTGTTGTGAATAGTATTTAGAGGATTTTTCATTTGAAAACTTGTCTTATGTTGTTAATGTTAACTGTACATTGAGAGAATGTGGGGGCCTGAAAGTGTATAAGATACGAGAGATTTTTCAATGCCGAGCGGCACTAACTAACACTGTCATGTGGTACTCGTCGGCATCCACAAATAGATGGCCTGGATCTGCTGGGATAAATTTACTCCTCAAAATTACAAAAATGTCACCAAACAACCCCAATAGTTCTGGGCCATCAAAAACAGAGATGGACAGCCCGGATCAGCTGACGGGCATCTCGGTGCTCAAAAATTTATCACGAAAGACATTGTACTGTATTTCATTTTTAAATACCTCTTAGGTGATATCAACTTTTTCGAAGCAGTCTATACGGAGTTTTGATCTAGCTTTAAATTGGACCTCTGTTAGTGGAAAACAAGATTGGTCTCTAAAGATTAATTGAGGTGCGTGCAGATGGACTCCAAACCTAGTGATAAAAATAAATAAAGGTAACCCTACTCAAAAGCATAGTTCAAAGTATAGTTCATTTTGTCAACGAAATTGAAAGCATGTGTACCTCACATCAAAAAAAGCCAATGGCGAATCATAGCCAAATCATCTAAAGCCACACCAAAAGTAACAAGTAACCTAATAACCATCACGTATTTGAATATAACTAAAGTGGCACTTTCATGATGAACTTGGCTTTCAAAATTGTTGTCCCGGAACTAAATTGAGAAAGTAAAAATATTGGGTTCGTATTCTTTTTGTTAAATTGCAGCAGTGTGGACAGTCAAGATTTGGATTGTTTCCACCAGTCTAAATTAAAGACATGAGAGGATTCAATTTCAAAAATATTAGTAATTTATGGATGTTAGAAAAATATGCTTTTCTAATCCGTTTGCTACCCTTTTTCTTATTTAATTATTTTGTATCTGATTCAAGATGCAAAATAAGTAGAAATTCAAAACATCCGACAAACAAATAATATAAGCGCAAAATAATTTATTGTGCTAGCATTGGTTTTGGAAAACATACTCCTACTCAATTTGAATGCTAAAAGTACTCAAATTTTCAAAGATAGATTGAAACGTAAATTGGCTTGACTGATAAGGAATGCAAGGAGTTGTGTCTGGATGATTGTGTTACTATCATTTTTGCATCTCTTAATCTTCGGACCTTTAAAACCCCTGATGCAAATAATGGATCAGCATTGACCTTATCTGTTCTTCTTTCAACATGGTAAAGGTAAATTTGCCAGTTTAAAAATCCATAATTATATATGGAATTTACTTGAAACTCAAAATTCAAACCCCATATCAAATTTCTCTCTACTACATGTTTTTCATTATATCACCACAATCTAATTAATCCAACAAAGTCACCCTAACACAAAAACGCCATCAGCCACTACTACCGTGGGAGCGATAACCATACGCAACACCACCAACGAACTCCATTTCGAGCTTCGAATGAGTGACTTCACACGGGTAAGGGTCCCTCTAGTGAGGGGCTCACTACATGGTTGTAGTAAGCTCATCCGGCCATCCATTTTGGTAATGAACGTTTGGATTTTAATCCAAACAATGAACGACTCGGATCCAGGGGCGACGCTACAGCCAAGGTACTGGGGTCAGCTGACCCCATTGAAAGATATTAGAATGCTACTACTGCTATGCTATACATTTCTATTGGCCAATGTATGAACCCATTAAAAATTGTTTATGACCCCACCTAGTGTGCAAAATGCAAGTAGTAGGTAAGTTTTTTTGTTAAAACAATACACAAATTCTTTGTTTTTCTTTTGTGGATAACTCAGGGTTTCTGTTCCAACTTACGCGCATTTCGATTTAATTGATGGAGACCGATTTCACCGTCTACTAGCACTAGCACGGAGCTCAGTTAATGCCAGGGCAATGTCATTTATGGATTGATCCGTAAGAGTTGATAACACTTTGTAGGTCTAGAACTTGGAACCTTAGAAGAAAACAATACACATCTTTTTTGGAAACATAAAAAAAAGTTATAGCATGAAAATGTTACAGTAATTTGTTATTTAAAGATAAATTATGCATTGAAATTGACTTGAAAACATGGCATCTGAGACTATGCTTAGTTTTTCCAGTGGGTATGGGAAAAATTGAAATTCTAGAGAAATTTTGTGTTAAAAATAATAATACATAGGAGTATGTAATGCTATTGAGATCGTGATTGTCTTCCTATTCACTTGTTTGAGACCAATTTCATCTTTTAGCACATTATTTGAGAGTGGTTTTTTTTGGTCAAGAGCTAATTTAGATTGTGATTTTTTGAAAAAAAAACTCTAAAGATTGAATTGGCATATAATTCACAATTTTAGAAGTTGGTTTGATAAAATTTTCGACCCCATTAACTTATATTCCTGGAGTCGCCACTGCTCGGATCATTTAGAATTTGGATTAAATTTGACCGTCGGTGCGGAGATGGGCGGCCGGATGGGGTTCACAACAAGCCTGTAGTGAGTTACCCACTACAAGGCCTCCGCTTCCGATTTGACACACCATTACCTGTTCAATTTGTCGTTCAAGATACTTCTAATCTTTTTCTTTTTTCCATCTTGAAATTTCAGATCCAAGCAATATTGTTATTTGGTAATAGAATTTTCAAAACCCCTTTTTATTTCGTACAATAGATTGCATGATGAGGCCGTGATCAATGGCTTGGGATGTAGTGCAGCTTCGCACTACAAGATCCCCAAATCTGTTGAAGCGCCATCTGTCCATCCAAAGATGGACAACAAGAACTCAAACCGTAATCTTGCTACTTGCTAGGACTAAAGAGCAATGCTATAGTGATCACATTTTGAGTACTGCGTGACATGCCATCGTTATAATGTTTGAAGGTGCTCTACTACATAACATATGAGACACATTCTACCAATACATTAGTGACACATTACAAAAAATGTGGTAGATAAATGTGGTCGCCAAAATATATTAGTGATTTCTAAATTTATTATAGTTAAAAAAACGTTAGGCATGTAAAAGGATATGTAAAACTATTGGGTGTTGGGGAACGGATCATGATCTCCTAAGGGATCCTTTATTAAAATTTGGTGCTGACCTCACTTTTCCGGATCAAATTTTGATGATCCGAACCGCTCAATGTTTTCGGATTCAGATCTTTGCCGTTCATTACTTTTTCCTATTTTGTTTCCTGTTTTCTTTTCCTGACGTGTATCATACCTCTATATAAACACTACTATGTGCGTAGGGAGAGAAGGGTTCGCACAGAGAGACCACAGATCGAAACGACAAGAGAGAGAGAGAGAGAGAGAGAGAGAGAGAGATTGGAAGGGACAGATGGCAGAAGAAGACAGAAGACGGAGGAGCAGCCTGAAGGCAGCGATGATGCAGCAGCCGCTGCGATCTTCGTTATGCTGCTGCGATGAAGGCGGAGATCGCGACTCCGATCCGGTTTCCGACAATGTATATCTGGAAAACATTAACAACGATGATGATTTGGACACAGTCTCTAAATTGCTGAAAACCCAGCGCTTCCTCGATATCATGCAGGTTAGTTACTTTGTTTTTGGGTTTATTACTTTAATTTCTTACCTTCTTTTGTTGTTTTGCAATTTTTACATTATCTTCACGGCCTGTTTGGAACTGAAGGAAAAAGAGATCTGAAAGGACGACAAATTTGTAGATAACTTTATAGAAAGTAAAGAGGAAAATTTGCTATCCTTGATTCTTTGTTTTCTTATTTATTTCCTGTTTCCTCTCAAACAACCAAACAAAGGAACCTTTCCTTTCTTCTTCTTTTCCCCGTATTCCTAACGAAACCCCAGATTTCGGTCCATTTCTGTAATTTTTTTGCTGCCTTCTCCTGTATTATTATTGTTCACTTGTAACTTGGCTATTTACAAGCATTGCTGAATGTTGGGGTTCTTGCCGCAAATTAGTTATTGAGCCTATAAATCAAACCATGGTCAAATGGAGAGGACACACAAATTTATATGTGGTTCGGATTCTGTACTCCATGAGTACACATATCCACTTAATATATCAAGTAAATCACTGTGGATATTACAGAATTATCCATAACAAATGGACTATACATATATCTTGTTGTTCTTAAGGAGATTCAAGCCCTATACGGCTGCGGCGGGTTAAAACTTGTACCACTAGCCAATGTGGTAGAACTCCCATTTGGCTTGTCCCCTCCAGGATACAACAACCCCGTCTAATAAGTCGCGTTGGCTCGAACTACCCTGCACAAGTAGGTTAGAACCCAAAGCTCTACCATATAAACACCATTACATTTTATTGGGTAATCTATCTGTAGTAGTAATATAGAAAATATAGAATGTGGAGCAATAGGAGAGAGCTTTGATCACACTGCCTTAGGCCTCAATCCCTTCAGCTTGCTTCTGCGTACATGAGAGAACAATATGCAGATTTAAATAGATGGATGATAAAATCAGGAGGAGCATCAATAATTGAGTGGCATGATGCTTTGGCCGACACATTAGTTGGTCTCATTTACAATTTCTCTTCTTCCTTCAAATATCATGAAGCCATCACAGCATCCACGATTCATCTACGCCAATTAATGATCAACTACACCTTTGTCCTCTCTCGTGACTTTCACATGAAAATGCAAATAAATTTTTAACAACCCGCCTCAACTGATCTGCTAACTCTTAGCCTAACCACGTAGTTTAAAAGGTTAACCTTGATTTATATAGTAGCTGCTCGACATACGTTATATATTACTCAATTTTTTCTCTAACCCACCGATGTGGGATATTACAATCTCCCCCACTTAAGATTGCAACATCCTCGTTGCGCCCCATGGTCCATCACTTCCACCCACAAGCGACGTGAGACAAGTATCTGCTTAAGCACATCAAGCTCCTCGAAAAATGGTTTTCTTACAAAGATTAAAAATGTCGGTTTAATATTAAAATACTTTACCAACACTGAATGCTGAGTTTCCTGATTTTGGTGAATTCATTATTTGAAATACGGTTGACTCATGGTGTCTCTTTGTTGCAGAAAGTTGAAGATGCTCTTGAAATAAAGGGGTCTGATTTGTCCAATAGTAGCGGCATAGTTGTAGAAGACTACCAGCTAATAGTTGACTGCGCAGCATTGTTAGTTGACATTGAGAATGAGATTTTCCTTATCCATAATTTTATCCGAGACAACTACAGGTTGAAATTCCCTGAGCTTCAATCACTCGTTCGTCACCCTATCGATTATGCCCGAGTAGTTAAAAAGATCGGCAATGAGATGGATTTGACAAGGGTCAAATCCATGGTGGATTCCATCACGGCTACAACTACTAGTGGTAAACCACTTCCAGAGCAAATCCTTCGAAAGACAATTGAAGCATGCGATCGTGCTCTTGCTCTTCACTCAGCAAAGAAAACGGTGCTTGATTTTCTGGAGACTAGAATGGGACATATTGCACCGAATCTTTCTGTTATTGTTGGGAGCGCTGTTGCGGCCAAACTTGTGGTCACTGCTGGTGGTCTATCGGCATTGGCTAACATCCCTGCTTGCACTGTCCGGCTCCTCGGTGCTAATGAAACAAACTTAGTAGGTTTTTCTACCCCAGCAACATATCAGTTTTGTGTGGGCTATATTGAACAAACAGAGATTTCCCAGAGTACACCGCCTTCTCTAAGGATGCGTGCTTGCCGGCTACTGGCTGCAAAGTCAACAGTGGCGGCACGTATAGATTCTATAAGTGAATATCCAACTGGGGATCACGGGAGAGCCGTTTGCGATAAGATTCATAAGATAATTGCAGAGTGGCAGGAGCCACCACCAGCAAAGCGTCCTACATCGCTTCCGCCAGTTCCTGATTGTAAACCCAAGAGAGAGAGTGATGGCCGCCGGTGTAAGAAGATGAAGCTAAGTTATGCTACGACGGACCAGAGGAAGATGGCAAATAGTATGCAGTTTGGAGTTCTTGAGTAAATGTGGCTGAGATCATTAGACCCTTTTGCCGAAATCATTTGAGTTAAGCGAGTCATAATTAGCATTGGGAAAATCTGCAAAGTCCCATTCACTTATCTTCTCTCAACTACTGGTGGATACTGTTCTAACGATATAAAAAAATTTCTTTAATTTTGCTAGTACGCTTCTTAATTCAACAAGGTTTTGTTTTTTTGTTTTTTTTTTAACCATAAACATAACACTACATTAAGCGCGAATAAGATTGCAAAGGCAACGCCGAGCAAGATTATGAGCATTACTCACCTCTTTTCGGGTGGCCTTAACAACGTTTACATAGCAAAAGGATGACGAGATTACATCTAAAATATCACGAGCGATACATCTAACTAAAACACTAGAATTAGACACATCCCTAAGTGCAGCTACCACTTCAATAATGTCTGTCAAAATCCGCAAATACGACATTCCAGCTGCCTTGGCCCATTTAACTGCAAATAAAACTGCTAGCGCTTTCACACTCGTGTCTGAAAATGCGTGAACTGCACTGGTTATAAAATTATACTCCCTCCGTCCCAATTTAAATGCTCCCTACGGTTATGCGTATTTTTTTAAAACTCTTATAGTTTTCATTCTATAATGTATTTTATATGCAATATAGATCTCAATTAGTTCTATTAGACAAAAATTTTATAAACTTTGAAAATCTTACCAATAAAAAGATATAGACGTTTGAAAATGACACGAATATACGTAGGGAGCATTTAAAATGGGACGGAGGGAGTAGGTTCGGAAACTCATTGATCTGAACTATAATAGTCGTATGGCTCATTGAGAAGAGCATCCAGTAAAAAAATTATCTTGTTCGGACATCGATTGTTATCAAAACACTAAAAATATGAGTTTTTTTTATACGTATCGATGTTCGAACAAGATAATTTTTTTACTGGATGCTCTTCTCAATGAGCCCTACGACTCTTATAGTTCAGATCAATGAGTTTCTGAACCTATAATTTTATAACTTTTCCCAAAGGTTCTTTCAAACTGGTAGGGTCCTAAATTTTGAATGAAAATCAAAGAATTAGATGAATAACGTAAAAAAATCCAATGGGCTTGATTTTCTCCGAAACCACCTTAATAATTATTTTAAAATTATTTAACGGTTCGGATCGTTTGTGCGAGACCCGAAAGTGGGCCCCACAAAATTACATTTTGCAAAAGGTTTGGTTTTACACCAAAACGTTGCCGTTTTGGCTTTGGGACAGGGCGGGACACCATTTTGCCGGGACAGCTGATCCGGAGCCCTGGAACCCTGGGCATATTTCCCATAGCACCAAGATGCAACACCTTTGTATAATTCTTTTTTCCAGGCACCATGGTCTGCCCCAGCAAAAGGAAAAACCCGTCCCCATACAACCAGCCCCACCTGCACCACTTCTACCCTCAACACTTCGAGCCTTCAATAACATAGAAAGATTAAGGTTAATGTTAGCAACACAAGAATCGAATAAAGGAATGGCAGAATCATACAAAGCCCGATTACGCGAGCGCCAAATTTCCCAAATACCACACACAATTTTACACACCCATGCATCATCCCCCTTAATTCTTAGACACTCCAACAACCAATCTGAAACATTATCCCCCCTATACTCGTCCAAAATCGCGACCCCAAATTCAAAGCCTCCCAAAGTCTCTTTGCAAAAACACATTGTAAAAATAAGTGGTCCACAGTCTCCTCATCGATCCGCGCACCACACACAAACTCTCACCTATAATTCTTCTCCTCCTCAACCCATCTTTCACAGCTATAATTTTATGAAGAACTTTCCACATAAACATCCCGTACTTCGGAGGCAATTGCATCGCCCAAAGCTTCCTCCAAACCTCTGAAGGTGAAGCCTCCACTTCCCCCGAATATTTACTATTAGCTGCTAAGAAGTATGCAGACTTAACCGTGAAATTACCACTCCTCGAACCTGTCCAATACATGCTGATGCTATCCTCCCTACACCCTTCCGGAATACACGTTGCCAAGATCCTTTTTGCAACATCTTCAGGAAAAAAACGCCTCAATAAGCGGGGTATGCCACTTGCGAGTTCTCCAATCAATTAGAGATCCCATTCTCATAACTTGCAACGACCCCATAATCTCCCGTCCTATGAATGGGTTACTCACCCCATTGACCCACTCATCCTTAAAGACCTTAATATCCTGACCATTACCCACCTCCCATTTGAGACCCCTAAGTAACAAATCTCTTCCCCAAAGGATACTCCGCCACCCCCACGAACACCCGGACTTGGCCTTGACCGAAAGAAAACCTTCCTTATAACAATATTTTCCCAATAACACCTTTGCCAAAAGGCTATCCGCATTATTATGCAACCTCCAAGCAACTTTCGCCAATAGCGCCTGATTAAGACAACCCAAGTCCCGAATTCCCAACTCTCCGTGACTTAACGATTGACACAAACTAGCCCACCTCAACCAAGGAATTCCACCCCCATCACCCTTTCCCCATAAAAAAATGAATAATAGTACTTCTCACCTTGGCATTAAAATAATCCGGGGCACGAAAAACAGAAAATAAAAAAATAGGAATAGTGGAAAGAGTGTGTTTAACAAGAGTCACCCTCCCCCGCAAAATCAAGATAACTCCTCTTCCAATTAGCCAAGCGACCATTAATCCGATCTAAAACCCTTCGGAACAAATCTCCCTTTCGCCCGGTAAAAATCAAGATCCGCTCCTAAATAGATCCCCGGTTTATCCACAACTTTAACTCTTAGCACCTCAAACAGCAAATCTCTCTTCTCCTGCTTCAAATTGGGGCTAACAAAAACCTCCGATTTGTCAAAATTAATCCTCTGCCCAGCTAGACGACAATACACTTCCCAAAAGCCACTTGAAATATACCACATGAAAATCCTCAAACTCGTAAAAGAAAAAACTATCGTCCGCCAAAAATAAATGTGATACCCTGGGAGATCTCGGACTAACCGCCACTCCTCTACAAATCTATTGAGCATTAATAAACGAAAGAGGGGAGGAGAGAACTTGGCTCACCAAAATAAAAAGATAAGGGGACAACGGGTCCCCTTGTCTAAGACCACACTTAGGCTTAAACACTTCTGACCTTCCCCCATTTACCAGAATCGCAAAAGAAACAGTAGAAACACACTGGAAAATAATATTCACCCACTTAGGACTAAAGCTGATCATTCTCTTCTACACCTCCACCAAGAAATACCAATCCACTCTATCATATGCCTTACTCATATCCAACTTGAGTGCAAACAAAGCTTTCCTCCCACTTTTCTTATGTCTAATAAATTCTATAAGTTCATGAGCCAGCAAAATATTATCACAAATCTGCCTTCCAGGTACAAAAGCATTCTGAAATTTTGAAATCAAGCCACCCAACACACCCCCGCAACCGGTTCACAAATCAGCCAATTCCTCTCGCAGCGCTTTGTCCTTCCTTACCAACAGTCTAGCTCTGTCCTCATTTTGATCCTCCATCCCTCCAATCAGCCTCCCTTGCCCAGCTAGCTCATTTTGGAGGGCACCCAAATTGGACCGAATCACATCCATCCTTCTTCTAAAAAATTTACTGTATATGATAAGTTGCCCCAATTCCTCAAATGCCGCATCAGCACATTCTGTTTCTGAACAAGTTGGAAGCTCCTTGAGCCGTTAAACGATAAGCACCAAACCCGAGAAATAATTTGCCGAACTTCCTCACTACCCAACCACATCTCCTCAAAACGCTTTGGCCTGTGAAAAGGCCTATCCTCCCAGTGCGTATCCACCACCAAAGGACTATGATCCGATCGTTGAATAGGAAGAACCAGTGTCGCCGCCTTAGGAAAAAGTGACCTACATTCTGCGTTTCCCATGGCCCTGTCCAGTTTTTCATCTCTGTTGTTCGTCCAAGTATAAAAGACACCAAACGACCTGATATCACTAAAGCTGCAACCTTTGAACAAAATTATGTAACCACAGACCACATCGTCCCCCCAGACCACCTGCCTCTTCTACCAAACTTCTCCTCTGACTGCAAAATTTGATTATAGTCACCCGCCACTAATAACGGACGGTTCAAGCTAACTAAACGTTCCCCATATCCAGGGCGTTTTCGCATGTGACCAAAAACAAACTCCGTAGAGTGGGGACAAATGCAAATAATATACTCCCCAGTAACGTATGAAACGACAAGACCCAACTTGGGTGCTTAAAATGAAAAGAATCATACAAAGACGTCACGCCAATGGTTCCAATCAACAGGTCCACAAAAAGTTCCTCGAAATATCCCTTTAGGCTTAAAGTTGGCAGTAGCAGCTCCAGGATTTTTTACGAGGTTGTTCAACAATTACTTTAACTCTATTCCCTCTATGAATAGAATATACACAAAATTTCGTACTCCCTATGTCCCAAAATGATAGTCCCAACGAAAATACTTACAATTTTCGAATCAAAAAATAAATATTGACATTTCATAATTTCTCAAAATTTTCCTCTCCAAGTTAAAGAACTAATCGAGATCTCTAATTAGTTGTGACGAAACTCGAAAAACTCATATACGAAAGTACTTTATTTTTCATCCGAAAATTGCACGTCTTTTCAGATGAGACTATCATTTTGAGGTGGAGGAAGTATAATAGTGCAATTAGTTAATATGTACATACATATGATTTAATAGTTTTTCTTGACGAAATTTCCCATGTGCATAGGCGCATAAATCTACTTATTTTATTTTAGGAAAAATTGAGGCGAATAGGTTGGCACAAATCTTTTAGGACATATTCTCTTCTTTTAAGAGATGTAGAGTCAAGTATCATTCAAAAGGAAGCCAGAGCATGATACCAATACCAAAAGGTCATTCTTTTTCTCTCAAATTTTTTTTAATAATTTTTTCATAATAATATGGACCTTGTTTGGGCTAATGTATTAGGTGTCCAATTATGAATTACTTGAATTGATGGGTATTCATAACATAAGGCTAAGTGTTGAAATGGATCGATTTGTGGGCCAGTATTTTGGGTGGGTGTTCATTCATATTTAAGCTGGGTGTTCAAACGATGAACTAACCGATAGTGGTACATTTTTTTCATGTATTCTATGAAAAAATAAATAAAAATTTGGGGTGGTCATGTGACCATCTTTCCCTCTATGTAGAGCCACCAGTGAAAGTTGGTTACAGCAGACGAAGGCTCTTGTTTGCTCCTTTACGTTAGCAAATAAGAATAATGTTTTGGACACAATAACCGGCCACAACATCATCTAAATCACTCTCAAATAGGGGTGGGTCATACATTTGGGTTCCACACTGTGTGAGAATGATGTGATTGATGTTGTTACTAATTGTTGTGTCCCTAACATTATTACCAATATGCATACGCACAAACACACAAGTCTCATGCACAATAGAAAAAAAAACCCTAAAGCAGTTTTTTTTTCCTTGGAAGAGGAAGAAATTAATTAACAATTAAAACAAAGAACAATGTTGTTCAAAAAAAAAAAAAAAAACAAGAACTAGATCTAAAGTTGAAGACGCTCTTGAAAAAAGGTATCTGATCTGAATAATAGAAGACTGCCAGCTAATAGTTGACTGCACAGCATTGTCAGTTGACATTGAGAATGAGATTTTCACCATCCATAATTTTATCGAAGACAACTACAGGTCAAAATTTCCCGAGCTTCAATCACTTGTTCATCACCCTATCGATTATGCTAGAGTAGTTAAAAAGATCTGCAGTGAGATAGACTTGACAAGGGTAAATTTGGATGGTTTCCATGCGCTAAACCATTACAGGAGCAAGTCCTTCAAAAGACAATTGAAGCATGCCATCGTGCTCTTGCTCTTGACTCATCAAAGGAAAAGGTGCTTGGTTTTCTGGAGAGTAGAATGGAACATATTGCACAAAATCTTTCTACTATTGTTGGGAGCACAGTCGCGGCCAAACTAGTGGTCACTGTTGGTGGACTGCTGGTGGTCTATCAGCATTGGCTAACATGCCTGCTTGCACTGTCCGGCTCCTTGGTGCTTAGAAAACAAACTTAGCAGGTGTTTCAACCGCAGCAACATCCAAGTTTCGTGTGGGCTATATTGAACAAACAGAGAATTCCTAGAGTACACCTTCTCTAAGGACACATGCTTGCCGGCTACTTGCTGATTTCGTGGCACATATAGATTCTATCAAAACACATCCAACTGGAAATTACATGAGAGCCCTTCACGATGAGATTTGTAAGACAATTGCAAAGTGGCAGGAGCCACTACCAGTTCCCGATTGTAACCCCGAATCAGTTGAAGCTGGAAAAACTGCTACCCGGTTAGAGAAAACAGAGTAAAAGATAACAAGTAAAAGTTTTTCTTGATTTGAAACCGTTTTCTCCACTTCGACCAATTTGAATTCCCCTAAAAAGTAACTAAAGTCACGGAAACATATAAAAACAAGCATCTTGGATAGAAAATGGAATATACAACAATGGGGCATTGCAGAAAAATTCAAGAGGAAAATAATGCGACCTTGCAAGCACTGATTCACACTACACGGCACTGATTCACACTACACAAACATCTTCACAACTTTACAGCTTGGCATTCTGTTTATCAGTAATCGATGGATCAACCTTGTCCCCAAAAGACTAGCTCTTTTTGTACGAAAACCTTCACAACTGCAGTCCAGCTTCACAAATTTTGGCTTTCCCAAGCAGCCATTGAAGATGACTATCTTCTGGGGATTCCCTCTATCTGGAACATCAAGTTACTTTTTATATGAATTCACTGTTTTGAAACATCTTTCTTCGTTTCGACAACATTCTTTTGTGATGGTCAGCAATAAATTTGTTCTAGTAAGATTCCGAGAAGATAAACAGCAGTTGTGATGAGGGTAGTAGCAAATAGAGCTACGGTTAGGTTGCAATATACTGCTCCAGGGACTTTGGAAAAACTTAATCTTCCACTCTCCTTTTCTTGTTTTCTAGCTTCCCCATCAAGCATGAGGGATTTTTCCTCTCTACCCATCTTTGTAAATGCCTTATTCAAGACATTCAGCCGATGAATCTCTCGAAACTGTTAGGATTCCAACAACGCACCACACACAACAGAAGCAGTAAAATCAGAGAAAACACGACACACAATATACGTGGTTCGGCCAAATCGGACCTACATCCACGGGGAGGGGGGTTTCACTATAATCCGGAGAAAATCCGAGTCTTTTGTGTTACACACTCACTCTCTATCTCACAATAGATGAAACCTCACAGTTCTCTCGTGTATCTCTCTCTCCGGGGAGCCACAACCGGCCCCCGTCTCACACTCTCTGCCTCTCTCTCTACATTGTGCTACCACACTCAATAATACACAAGGCAACAATGAGTATTTATAGAGTATACATGAAACCCTAGCCCACTCCCTCTGGGCCTAAGCCCAACTGGCCCACGCGGGGTGGAATCCCAACAGAAACCAGGAGGGGTGTCATTGAAAAGGTCATCGTTAACTTCTCGTAAGGGATTGTGTAGCAAAACGGAAATTTGTTGAAACACAAAAAACCTTTGGATGCAAGGGATGTTGCAGTGGATTTTTCATCCAGATGGCTTTTGCAGCTCCACTTGGAATCCTCCTGAAATTGATAGATCAAAGCTTCCCACATATTTTCCGGCAAGCATGTCGATCTCGATGTCAACTGCATTGTCACTCCGTAAGCATCATTGTCTTGTGCACCGTTCGGCGACTGAATGAGAAAGGAAATTTCCTTGTTATGCTTGCAAACAGCTTCATGATTTTTGACACCATGGAAGATTCCCCAGAAGTAGTATTCCTCATTCCATCCTGTTCACACAGGCTTGATCAGAACTGTCAATCATCAAATTCAATCAGGAGCCTTATAGTGCAATTTTTGAAAATAATTGTTTCACTTCTTAACACACAAAAAACAAAGCCCAGATAATTCACTTCCTATGGCAAGTTCTGATGACAACGCGAAAGTAAAGTTTCTCTACGACTGAAAGGAAACTGAGTCATTAATATTTCATTCAAAGAACCCTACCACAAATAAAGAAGATGAAAATGGAAAGAAGACAACGGATCAGTTGCATCGTTTGCGTGTCTTGCCATTAAACAGCAGAAGGAAACATGGTTATACAGAGACTTAGATATTACTTTGAGAATTAGCTGGCAGAGAAGGTTGGATCTCTATGAACTCCAGGAGGCAGATATACAGAGCAGATCTACAATTTAGCATTGAATCTATGTAAAACAACTTCTGACAAACAAAAATTTAGACAACCCAAGTAAGGTAAAAAACAGAATTCTGACTGTTGCTTGAGAAAAAGTACAGCACTATATCATCCTCACCAGGACGGTACTCCAGAAATATGTGTCTAAACATTATAACGCGGAATCATTGTGAACAGAAGGACTTGAGGCATTGCTTTTGAGAACTCATAGACAGTGCGACGGACGTTCAATGGAGGATGAGAAGAAAAAGAAAAAACCCTTCATTGAGTTCTTTACGGTTACCACTATCAGCAATTTTGAAGCTTGCCCTGGACAGTGCAAAGAACATAATCTATCTTTTCTAATTCAGAGAATGGAAACTAACTGTAAGAATGGAATAGTGTCTCAAGGCATCAGCTACTAAACAAAGTCACATAAGTGAAGAAATGATTCATACTCACTTCCAAGACGAATCTAGAGCAGGACCTTGAGAACATTCGTCATCTTTAAGCAGAATATTCATCCGGTCACCTTTCTCAGCATTGAAATTTCTTGGCTCCATATTACTATAATCGTGATTACCACCTATGAGATTGATGCTAAATACTGGAGAAAGTCAGTGGTCTTCAATGCACTGTGAAAACCCAAGATACAATTTTCCACACGTAATCAAAGCACTGGATGTCTAAAGTCATGATGTAGGTAGGTCAAGTTCATTTCACAGGTCTTGCCTGAACTGACTATTGGTGGAAAATGAAGTGCTTGTGGGGAAGCTGGTGATGATTCATTTGCCACATTATATTCCTTCGCACTAACGTTTTAGGTTTCAAATGCAGAAAGAACGACATCCGTAGGCCGTTCCGTTGGAAAATGTTCCTTCTTCGATCGGAGCTTGAGCGCAGCTTTCTTTTCTGAAATAGACAATACAAGCACGACCATATTCTTGAAACCTCCGAGGACAAACAAGCCCAGAGACCCATATACTACCACCAAAAAACAGTTAAGATAAATGTTGCCCAGCTAGACCTGTACTGAGACAAACGACAAGAAACAACTCATCCCAAAGTAAATGATTATACTCAATCTAGACATTTCCTTCCGTTCGATGTTCATAAGAACAGTTGTTCGACTCAAATGGGGAAAAACATACCGTGAATCAATTCCGTTACCATAAATCAACTCCGTTACGGATTCTACTTGGAGTCCGGCCCGTTTTATGAACATCGAACGGAAAGGAAATGTTGAAGAGTGGTGTACTCTA
Source organism: Vaccinium vitis-idaea (assembly GCA_963854785.1). NCBI lineage: Eukaryota > Viridiplantae > Streptophyta > Magnoliopsida > Ericales > Ericaceae > Vaccinium > Vaccinium vitis-idaea. The sequence goes on along the minus strand of OY978226.1, from coordinate 3,075,379 downwards.
TACAAATCCTAAAAGTTCCAAAGGATTAGACAACAAAAGAAAACCTGAAAAAGAAACATAAGATGTAGGAAATTGTGAGAGGAAGATCTTGAGGAATGACCGAATGGGACTTTGAAGAAGACTTTGCAGTTTTGGAATGGCAGTCACGGAAAGGGCAAGTGCAACTGCTTCTATTCCTTTTTTATCCCTAGCAGTTGGTGAAAGAAAAATAGTCTTACCTTGTGAAATTATGTTGTTGTCTTGGACAATTTTAGAAATGCAAATTGTGAGTCAGCCTCAAAATTATCCACACCAAAAGGGTGCTCCCCCTTTATATATTAGAATAGATGTGCACAAACATCTTTTAGGCCAAACAACAACACAAAATTGAAGTTCGTGCTCTTGAAGTAGGTGTTGTATAATTACCAAAATCAGCAGAAATAAGAAAAATATATTGCATGTCTCAAAAAATTCTGAGCTTTTTAAAGAAAATCTACATTACAAGCCGTACCACTCACTACTGACCTTAGTTTACAAGATCACTCCTCTATTTGTCGATTGCGAATTCCATTCATTAGAAAGTAATAATCTAACAAGGGTTTTGTTAATAACAAGGGCTTTGTTAGTATAAGATGGGAAATCTTCTAGTCCAAACCCTCCCGAGAATAAGAAAAAATGATTTTTTTTGTTTTGCAAATTATTTTTGGAAAATCCGAACCATCCAATGTGTTCAGAAGGTGTTTTCAAGGGTCCACGCAGGAAATCTTCAACAACAAAAAAACCGGGAAGGGCTTGATCCAAGCAGTTTTTCGCAAAAACTGTATTTTTACAGTTTTGCGAAAATTGCTTGGATCAAGCCCTTCCCGGTATTTTTTTTTTTTGAAGATTTTCCCTGTGGACCCTTGAAAACACCTTCTGAACACATTGGACGGATCGGATCATCAAAAAAATGCTCGGATCACGGAGGTCCGGAAGTCCGGACTAGAAGTGGAACCAGTATAAGATTATCAAGGGTTTTGTTAATATAAGATTCATTAAATGAACCTAATTAAATCAACTTTTACAAAAAGTAATAAAAGTAATTGATATATTTGGATTTCTCATACAAAAAGTAGTAAAAGAATTTGTGTTTGGTATATAAAACTTAGATTTTCCATGCAAATAAAAGTTTAATTAAACTCATTTAATGAACTTTATCATGTGGATGTGGCACATATTAACAAAACCCATCCAACAAATGGACATGATCAATTTGAATACATACCAAAAACGAAAACATTCAATTGAAGAGAACAATTTTGTTCACCTTCCTTAAAAGAGGGTGAACAAAACTCTCCCTCCTATTGGTTGAAAGAGAGTGAACAAAGTGATGTCATGTTTACCAAAAAGTGTATTGCAGAGGTAAGCATGACATCATTTTGTGGTGGGATCCACACCAAATCAACCAATAGGAGGGAGGGTTTTGTTCACCCTCTTTTAAGGAGAGTGAACAAAATTGCACTCTCAATTGAATCACCTGCACCCTCTGGTAAAAGTATCCTGATAGGCACGCAAATGTTCATATAAGCGCTCCCTAATTTATCTTTGCTAAGTTCATTTATTTTATTACTTGGAGTTTAAAGCTTTATTTTTGTATTGTAGGTATTTGGCGGTTTTGATATAAAATTTGTGCAAAGTCCAATTTTACGCAGTGTCGGAGCAAAGCCCATTGCCAAATAACAATGGGATTGGACCAAAAAAAAGAGGAGTTGTTGTACTGACCATTACCCCACGTGGTTTTATGAATGAAATTGGTGGCAAGTAGTCCAAAATTATACATGTTAATGTGGGCCCAAGCAATTGTCTATGAATTAACTTTGACTAAGAGTGGACCAGGGTTTATGGGCTTCAAAATGCAAATTGTTGTTGGCCTTACTGGAATAAATGATGAAGAGGTCGGCTAGGGTTAAAAAAAGAGGCGCTGAGTTGTGGAATGGGAAACGTGGGGCGGCAGTTTGCTATTATAAAAGGGAGGCATAAGGCAAGATCACGGGGAGATATTATCACAGCATTATTAGAGAAAATAAGGGGGATAACATCACCACAAAAGTCATATACATCAGACAGCGAGTCAGAACGCTGCACGGCAGTGCAGTAGGCAGTCGATGACCACTGGGAACAGAGCCAGAGCTTCAATGTTTACCGCTCCGATGGCCGGCTAAACCCCTACTCCAGGGCGTAGATGAAGTTTGTGCTCTGAGTAACATAGATTTTATTGTTTTTGTTGGATTAATTTTTTGGATTCGGTTGTGTGAACTAGATAATTTCATGTTTATGAAATTGATTTAATTTTTCCCATTTAATTACATGTTTGATATCCGCGGTTTCAAATACTTTTTCATGCAACGGTTTTAATTGAATTCGTAGGAATTAACTGTGATAGATTATACTATCGTAAGAGGCGTCGTGCTATTAGACGGTCCGTGCCATCGAGACGGATCATACTAGTAAGACGATTCGTGCTAGGCGGAGATAATCTATGCCGCTTGATGATCTACGGATATTTTTAGGAGATATCGCTAGGGCCCGCGAACCCATCACAAAGACAATCCAAGACCTTGTTTGGTTGGGTTTCTCAAACCAGGTTTTGAGACCCAGCCCCTGTTTGGTTTCCCAAACGGTTTTCTGCTTCTTTTTTTTTTTTAACCTGCCGTACATATTTACTTTAAACATAACTTTACTTTCTTCCCACCTACCGTATCTCTCTCTTCGTCGATCTCCATCTCTCTGTCTCTCTCTCCTCCATAACTCCATCTCCATCTCTGTCTCTGCTCTCTCTCTCCATCTCTCTCTGTTCTTGGAGCCTTATTGGGCTCTGTTTGCACTTTTTTTGCTCTAATTTTTAAGAAGAAGAAGAAGACAATACCGACGATGAGTCCGACAACAACAATTTAACCCATGGCCGGAGTTGGGTCTGTGAACCCATGGCCGAACTGGGTTCGACAAACAGAAATCGACTACGAAGCCGACAAGTTTCGGATCTGACCCATGTCCAAAGTTTTAACTATTTAGAAGACGTCCCGCGGCCGGAGTTGGGTCTGAGAAACCATGTGCGGCAAGCTTCATTGTATGTGATGGGAAGTAGGCCGGTTGTCTTCCTCCGTTTGAGGTTGTCAGTGGCTGATTTTGTTTGTGATTTTGAATTGAAAAGGAAATGGAAGTGGAAAAGGGATTAACAGGCAATGAAAAAGGAGCTTATTCAGATCAATGGAGGGATTTGTAGTGCTTTGGGTGTCTGATTTGCATTGGAGAGAGATACGAAATCAATTGGGTTTAGAGCAGTCCAATTGGGGACTCAAGTTTGAATTTCTTTTCTTTTTTTTTTCAAGAGTTAAATAAGTAAATGTTGGGAGGGACCCACAGTACCATTTTTGAGAACCATTTTGAAATGAGGTTCTGAAGTCCGGTTCTCAAAAACCGAACCAAACAAGGCCCAAATGCCAAAAATCCATTAAGAAGACATGATGCCATCGGGATTTACCTGGTGTCTGGGAAAACAAAGAATTGGCTTCTTTTTAGATAGAATCAAAGCTACAATCACAAGAACATAAAACGTATACTTCACATTTTTGGGAAATCAAGTATCAAACAATGGTTAGTGGAATTCATGGTGGCGGATGGAACAGGAAAATAAGAAAAAGACGAATGGAACAGTCGACCAATTCTCCTTCTTCTCCTATCTCTATCTTGAGGGCCGTGAAGACGATGATGGGGAAGCAGTTAGATATTTTGATGTCTTATCCGACTGAGAACTTGGGAGTTACAAATTGAAGTATGGTTTTACGTTTTAATCCTTACAGTTATAAAAAGGTAGGATTACTCGAGTATAAAACCCGTTTTTTAAGAGGGTAATTTGGTAGTTAAAAAGTGTACACACTCTCAAAAAAAGGACACATATTTCTTATGTTCTTTTGTGTCGAGGAAGTTTACTTTGATTAATTCATTGTTTTGTTAATAACAAAACAAAGCAGCCTCTCCTCTCATTTCTCTTCTTTTCCATGTATTCCACATAAACCCTAGATTTCGGTTCATTTTTTTAATGTTGCTGCTACCTTCCCCTGATTTATTTTCTTCATTATTGTTACTAGTCTACTTGTATTTGTTGTTCGCTTGTAATTTTGCCATTTACAAGCATTGCTGAATGTTGAGTTTCCTGATTTTGGTGTTGAATTTGTATTCGAAAACAGTTGACACACGATGTCACCGTCTCTTTGTTGCAGAAAATTGAAGATTCCCTCGAGAAAAAGCCATCTTATTTGTCCAATAGTAGTGAAGGCATAGTTCTAGAAGATTACCAGCTAGTAGTTGACTGCACGGCATTGTTAGTTGACATTGAGAATGAGATATTCGTCATCCATAATGTTATCCGCGACAACTACCGGTTAAAATTCCCTGAGCTTCAATCATTTGTTCATCACCCTATCGATTATGCTCGATTAGTTAAAAAGATCGGCAATGAGATGGACTTGACAAAGGTCAATTTGGATGGTTTGCTACTACTTCCGGAGCAAGTCTTTCAAAAGACAATTGAAGCATGCGATCTTGCTCTTGCTCTTGAATCATCAAGGAAAAAAGTGCTTGATTTTCTAGAGACTAGAATTGGATTTATTGCACCGAATCTTTCAGCAATTGTTGAGAGCGCAGTAGCGGCCAAACTTGTGGTGACTGCTGGTGGTCTATCAGCATTGGGTAAAACGCCTGCTCACACTGTCCAGATCTTTGGTGCTAAGAAAACAAATTTAGTCGGTTTTTCTACTGCAACAACATCCCAGTTTCTAGTATGGATGATGGGTAGTGAGCTGGCTGAACATATTGCCCACCAAGAGAGTGCCCACATGTTGTGAGTTGGACTGGCATGACTTCTTGTCTTTCAAAGCTGTTTTTGTCTGCCATTTCTAGTATGGATGATGGGTAGTAGTCAGTTTCTTGATAGACCGGAAATTGAGCAGGAAACAAGCTTTATGAATTATGAGTACTGTTCCTTTTTCATCGTCTTTCAGTCCTCCTAAATTCTAGCCATGAGTTTAATTTTATGTCTTTGAGTCGTGTTTTTGTCGGTGAGAGTACTTATATATTCAGTTCACTATAAAGTTTTAGTGTAGTGCCTCTTGAATTTTTACTGTTGTATCATGAGAGTCGGATTCGACAAAAACTTCTAGCACGCAGTTAGGCGGCAAATCAATTTATATTACAATTCTTGTCTATAGTTTCTATGTCTTTGAGTTGTGTTTTTGTCGGTGAGAGTAGTAATATATTCAATTCACTATAAAGTTGTAGTGTGGTGCCTCTTGAATTTTTACTGTTGTATCATGAGAGTCGGACTCGACAAAAACCTCTATCACGCCGATTAGGCAGCAAATCAATTTATATTACAATTCTTGTCTATGGTTTCCTATAATGTTAATTTCAGTTTCCTGCCTTTCTTATTTTGTTTTTAACTTTTTAGCATGGTTTTACTTACACAAGCATCCATGTGAAACATATACTTGGCCGTCCGGACAGAGGCAACCCTCCCATCCAAATAGAGGCTACCAAATTCATGGCAAACTACAACAATATACGAGTATATTTCACGCATTTAATAGCAACGATTGCGGTCCACACATGTTGTTTGAAGTGAACCCATTTATTCTCTTGTACCTAATTAACTCAATACTGACAGTAACAAATAATTAGGAGGTGTCAAGTTTCCATCGACTCAACACCTACCCTTATCAGTTCAAAAAACACCTACCCTTATGACAATTCATGCAAAAGTAGTTTAGTGTGGAAAAATATGAATTTGTTTTGCAATAAACAGCATACCCTTGCCGTTATTCGTCCAAGCGGAGAAATTAACGTGACGAATTCTCCTCCCTCTCATATGTGGGGTCCATGCCCTTGGGCGTAGAGTCCATACACTTGCGTTCGAGGATAATTATTTGCTCTTGAAGCGTAGAATATTTTTCCGCCCACGCGGATGGATAAGAATGCTAAATTAGAGTGAGAGTGATTGAATTTCTTGGTGAATGCATGGAAGTGCAGGAAGAGATAGAAGATAAGGATTGATATCAGATCGACGATGCTATTTTATGTTTGTACCCAGGGCCGGCCCAGGCCCAAGGCCTGGGCCTAGGGCACCCCAAAAATGACCACTTTTTGGGGCACCCTACCATTTTATACCAATGGGCTTGACTCGAACACTTTTTGGACCAAAATAAAGGAAAAAAATCCATTAGAAGTGGCAAAAGAGCCCAACATTGTGGCCCAATATTTAAAAAAGGCCTAAAAACTATTGTGGCCCAAAATTTAAAAAAAGGCCCAAAGCTAAAACTGATTTAAAAGAAAATCATTTTCTGCTTGTTACAGTTTTTATTTCTGGTTTTGTAAAAAATCAAGACAGTTCTAATCGAAATGATTAAGTTTAGTTTATTATTTGCTTAAAGAAAAAGTAATTAGATAGTAATTTTCTAATCTTCTTATTAGAGTTTCGAGTGGGTTTGTATTTGAGATTTCTAAATTGACACAAGTTCTTGAGTTTTCCCAAGTAACCAAAAAGTTGATCAAATTTCATTATTTTTCCAACAAATAAAGTCATAATATTAATTCCAACAGATCAAATTTCCTACTTATTATAAGTAGTTAATTAAATGAGCCATTTTGACCCAAATTTTTTAGAGGAAACTTGAAAAACAACAGATTTGGGTAAAACTAGGGTTTGGCATTTGCATGGCAAATGAGTTTTGACCCAAATTTTGTTTCAAAAAAGGCACAAGATCTCTAGATGCTCTACATCGTTGTTAAATTTAGCTTGTATTAATACCTTTTTGACAGGGATATTGTAGTAACAAAAACGTAGAAAGTTTGGTTGAGGAACACGAAAATTTTTAGGGCACAATTTTTTTAATTAGGCCTAGGGCACCCAAATACCTTGGGCCGGCCCTGTTTGTACCAAAGACTTTATTTTCAAGTAACAGGCATATATAGTCAACGCCCACAAGTCCAGTGTAATTGAAAAATCATAACATGCATCGGGACCACGAAAATATATGGAGGCACACATTTGAAGAAATTAATTTCAACTCTTCGAGATTGTGTGAGATGACGTCCAAAAACTAGATATTCTATTAGATTATCGAGAAATTAATATTATTATCAGTGTTCTAAAACTCGGCCGAGTCCTCGCCGAGTAGTCGCTCCTCGGTACCCAATTGAGGCGACTTGTGATGACCCAATTTTCGATCCTATTTTATTTAGAATGTACTAAACTATTTTCGATTAAGTATATTTATGAAGATCCAAATTTCCGAACACGTGGTATATATATATATTTCTTGAGTTATAAAAATATAGTTCATTTGATGTAATTTGCATATTTACGAGTTTCGTCTATGTTCAAATGTGCATACGTCCGAGAGTGTTTACATACAATAACCGATCATATGCATGTATCTATATAATTTCTGTATATAGTTGTATACATATAATATAAATCCGAAATTATTGTTATATCCAAAACTTTTATTGCCTTATCCCTGAAAATTTCACCATCCTTATCTCTAGAATCCGTCACTCCCTGCAATGTCAGCCACCACCCCATCCCTTAGTAACTCCCTTGCCGTCCATTTCACCTATAATTGTTACAACTTCTTTTCTTCTCTTTTATACACCTGCAATCTTACGAAAACAAAAGGAGAGAGAGGACGACAGTGTAGTGTGTGTGAGAGAGAGAGGATCCAAAGTGCTTCATTTTTTTTACAGTCGAACAGAAAATTTCAAGCTTATCTTTTCCGACGACCGAGTTACACCACCTCTCGCTAATTTCATTCTTAGCACTCCGAAAAAGGTAGATACCTCTTCCTCTCAAATCTTAAGTATATTTAGAATATTTTGAGTTGAAATCAGCCAAACCAAACCAAACCAAATTTAGAAATTTAGTTAGGAAACCCCATCAATTATGGCCTCTGAACCGACTGTATGTATTCATGGCAAACATTTGACAAACATTACACGTATGATATGCATGTATTAATTGTTCACCAACAATTGTCAAATGACAAAGCTGAATTTCATTACACGTGGTAACATCCGTAGGTTACTTTGCATGCCTTGCAAATTTTTCTTTTTTTTTTCCTTTCTTTTTGTTCTACTCGGCACATTCTATTGTTATCTAATAACTATGGTGTTTCAAACAAATTTTTTATAAATAGATTAAGGTGAATCTAATATAGTATAGAACCTGACAAAAATTTCATTGTTAAGTATTATGTTTTATGAAGTCATTTCTCATTATTTTATGTGTATTGTTTGTGCGCTATTATTTGTACATCATTTTAAATTCTTATTTTGTCATTGCAAAATTTATAATGAGCAGTTGTTTGTTAGATTGGACAAATAGGCTCCTGGGATTTATGCACGAATGTAGGTGATCACCTAGACGTTGAGTTGTTGGAAAATTTAGTAGAATGTTGTTATGAAAGGATTGGGGAGGTTATCCTGGAAAAATTGTTGTTATGGTTGGCAGGTAGCCAAATGGTGAATTTGAAATGATTGGCAGTCAGCCAGAGTTTGATTAAGATTCGGAACCTTAGAAATGGCATTGCGTGATCACTCCTAATGAATATGGTTACTAAATGAGTGGCAGTCAGCCAGAGATATATTGGCAGTCAGCCAGAGATATATTGGCAGTCAGCCAGAGATATATTGTATTATAGACCCAGGATCCAGGGCTATATACTCCAAAGGTTGCAGTCAGCACCTTGTGGGCCCAATGGTACAGTCAGTCCCTAGGGGATTCTTCCTTGTGAGGCAGTTGATGATTTTGACTAAATACATAATTTAGTCCTTGTCATCTGTGCTCCCAGTCAGGGTAAGCAAGGAGGGAGTGGAATCACGAATGGCTATTTTCTAAGAGGTTCGGTTGGGAGGATTGATTCTCTAGGCAGAGAATCATAGATTTCACACAGATTAAAGATTAGTAATGAATAAACGGATTGTTGCTCTGTTTCTCATTGTTTTGTTATATTATGCTATAAATGCTTTGTTGTGTATTGTAAGGGTGAGTGGGTAAGAATTATCTATTGAGTGAACCTCATCACTCACGGTACGGTGTACCCTGGCTCTGTGCCAGATTTTGCAGAGAATCAACAGGGTGAACAGTACCCTAATGAGACAGGAGGAGATGAGCAGAATCTCTTAGAGGTGAACCTCGTTGCTGAAGGAGGAGAAACAGAAGAAGCTTGGAACCCCTATTATTATTAGAGCTCTGCCCCCTTATTTTTACGTTGAATAAATGTGATTTGAAATTTTAATAAAGTACGTTGTCTTATTGTAATAAAACCAAGATCATTCGACTATTATTTATTTTGTTGTTTGATTAAGATAAACCTGTTTTAATAAATGAATCTTTTTAATAAATGTTTTGATTAATGCTTCCGAAAAATCGGGGTGTTACACGACTATACCCTAGTCGGTGAAGATACTCGGTGGAAGGTCAAGTCGGACATAAGTCGGCGTTAGTCGCCGACTAGTCGGCGAGTCGCCGCCTCGTTATTAATCGCCGGCTCGGCGAGTTGGGAAAAAAGACAGGCCAGTCCGAAAAAAATCGGAGAAAATAGGATGAAAACAGAAATTATACAAATTTCAAGGGGCTGAGTGGTATTTGAGGTACCTTTTATACAAAAAACGAGTAACAAGTAACCTAAATCAAATTATCTGAAGAGAGGCGCCTCTCTCTCTCGATTAGTAACTCTCTCTCGTCTCCGTCAGTTCAGTCGTTACTGTTTGTCGTCGCCGCCATAATCTCTGATCTCTACTCACCTCCGATCATCGTCTCCGTCAGTTCAGTCGTCGTCTCGTCTCGTCTCCGTTACTGTCTGTCGTCGCCGCCGTCATTTCTCTCTAGATCTCTTTTCGACTTCGTTACTCATCTGGTAGCTCTCTCTCTCTCTCTCTCTCTCTCTCTCTCTCTCTCTCTCTCTCTCTCTCTCTCTCCCTCCCTTCGACCTAAATCAAACTCTACTGTTGTCTGTTGATCTTTATAAGTTTATTAATAGTTTATTTATATACCACTATTTGTGTTTGTCTGTGTTGGCTACTTGACTCACTGTTGACTGTGTTGGGTCTGTTGACTGTGTTGACTGACTAGGGTGAACTATTTATGCAATTTTGGGTCGTTATAATCAACAATTTCATCAATCAATTCACCGACTGTGCTCACCTTATTTTTTCCCCACATAAGTGTTGACTGTGTTGACTGTTGTTTATTAATTAGTTACATAATACCACAGCCCACTGTTATTTATAATTATTGTTTATTAATTAGTTTATAATTAGTGTTTTTTCCACACAAGTGTTGACTGTTGTCTAGTTTTTTTATATACCACTGTTGTCTAGTTTATGCACTTAGAATTTTTAGTTTATTTTTCCATTGGTACGTTTACTCCTAAATTGGAATTCATAGTATGTGTTATGTGTTATCATGTTATGTATTATTTCGTATGGCTAGTATCAAATATCAATGGCTCAATCCCAATCTTCGGCGGCCTCTACCACTTAATTTTATTTAGTTTTAAACTTTGAACTTTGAACTTTGTAATTGACTAGTTATTTGCTACTACGTGGTTTTATTTGGTTTGAAGTTGAACTATGAAGATTGACTAGTTATTACGAATTGACTACTTGTTTGGTACTTGGTAGTATTTATTTTACAACTTTACATGTCTCTACATTGTCTACAATGTATATATATTATAAAAAATTAAAAAAAAATTGAGTAATTTCTCGAAGGCCGAGTACTCGCCGAGTACTCAGGCTGGAAGCTCGAAGGTCCCCGACCGACCTGGGAGCGCCTAGCGAGTTTTAGAACCTTGATTATTATTATTATTTTGTCATTCGTCATTTCTAATTTATTACCTGGGGGGAATGGGATTCAATCCCGAGATTGAGTGTGGGCATCCAAGAGCTCTATTGCGTGAGCTAATTTATATAGTAAAACAATTTAGTTTTTGAATCCAAACATAAATTCAACGACCTAGTGTTTGATAATATATCATGAGTGTAACTCGGTCGATCAATTTAGGGTAGTTTTCCATTTTTGCTTAAAGTGCTAAAAGTCTTAAATTTATGGCTGATTTCGAGACAGATCATCTCCTCACATACATCAACTACTTTTAACACTTTCAGTTATTTTCGCACTTTTAGCAAAAATAAGAAACCACCCTAAGAGTCACATTGTGTTGGTCCCAAAACTTATTATTTAACTAGTTAAATGGTTATTTCAGTTTGGACAAACTTCTTCAAATAGTTTCAATGATAGGTACACACCCTTTGTGCCACTCCCCACCACACCCTCACTCACATGCGGTGTGGGGCCTACATGGGGCCCACATGTGGGGACCACACCCCATGTGAGTGAGGGTGTGGTGGGAAGTGACACAAAGGGTGTGTCCTATCATTTTTGTTCTGGATTTTTGAGTATCCAAAAAGTCCAAGTGTTTGAGCTAAATGAAACCATTTCATGGAGATTTTCAGGTGAAAATTATCTGCCAACACTTGGGCCTTTCCCAACTATTACAAGAAGCCCTTGCTACACATAAGCAAAACAATTTGTCTTTATCGTAAATACACAATTGAGTTAGCTCAAACAACTTGTTTTTTATTCAAAGTCAATTTTTGCAAAATAGGCAAAAAAAACCCTTAAAATGTTAGGTCTAGATTAGCAGTAGACTAGTTTAGGAAGAAATTTCAGGTGCGCCACCTAGTACCCAAGTATTAGCCGAGCCATCCAAATTTGTTTTGGGCGGCCCAAATTGATTCCCTCTCTCTCCTCTCACCCAAACACTCTCTCTCTCTCTCTCTCTCTCTCTCTCTCTCTCTCTCTCTCTCTCTCTCTCTCTCTCTCTCTCTTCTTTTTCTCTCTCTAAAATCCGGACCGTCGGATCTAGGAACGGAGGCACCCTTTGGATGTTGGAGGCCAAGGCGTCGAGGCCCCTGCCCAATCAAAAATAGTAACTGCAAATTATTATTTTTTATAGTGTAAAATTTTTTATCAGCCCCCTATGCTAAAACTGAAACTACAGCACTCCATTCTTCACATGTTAAACAAAAATTCGGCCCATTGATCATGAAAATTGCTTGCGCCCTTGGATTGCGTTCCAATATTAATTCCCCAAGTGTAGGGTTTAGGCCGGCGGTAGCATGATAACCGGAAGTCCGGGTCGAGTCCACAGAGACCGAATGCGCTGAGCGTGAGTGTTTGATTCGCGAATGAGGTTTAGCCTTAAAGCGGCAAACTTGGCTTTATAGTTTGGTTGGTGGAATTCTCTTAACTTCGAGAATGACTCGAGATTAAAACGACTAATTAAAACAAGGCTAAGTCAAGGGGTTCACAACACCCATGCCTTAGGCCAATTCATTCTCCTCTAAATAACCGGCTCAGGGACGTCGTTAAACGACCCCGAACGGAAGATTTGGTACTTAAACTCGTTTGACAAGAAATGGTGTTTCTCAAAGAATAGGATTCTTGTGCCATTTATACAAACATTTTGATTGACATCGCCCGAAACATCACACGTGCCAAGTGGTCAAACCCTTGGCTACGTGTGATCAACGGGATTAACAAATCCAAATTTTGAAACATAAAATTAATCCTAACTCTTTGATTAACAAGCAATGTTTGCATTATGGCGATGAGAGCGAATGAACCTAAGTCACGGGGTGCCCTTCACCCCATGACCGAGCCTAAAACGACTACTCAATCATAACTACGGGAAACATGACTAATTTTGCAAAGGAAATAAAGAACATGACATATAACTTTAAAAAGTGATTTTTATGGAAGATCCTAAGTTAGCCTACAACCTTAATACTTGAGAAATTGACAAACAATCAATAGAACTAAGTGGTTTTCAAGGATTAGCTAGGAAAGCAAGGAATTGCAAAACTTGAGGAAAATGAAAATAAACTAGATATTTAGAACAATCTCAACAAGAGCAACAACTTTAATAAACGTGAAATTAACGGAAGCTAAACACTTACATGAGCAATCTAGAGAGAGAGAGCTTGAAATCCTCCAATGGAGGAGCCAAAAAACTAAAACTAAAATGAAAGAGTAGTTAATGGGAGAGAAGGAGAGAGGAGAGTGTATATATTCTACCCTTTCTCTCTCTACATAATATCTAATAAAGCTCTCACAACAACTAAAACTTGCCATTAATAGAATGTTCAAAAAGCAGCTGAAAATTGACTTTCGGACTGATGTGGATCGATCCACTATGAGAGTGGATCGATCCAGAATGCTCTGGTGTCATTTGGACGAGAGTGGATCGATCCACTATTGCTGATGAAGTGTTGGCCTTGAGTGGATCGATCCACTATGCTCTGGTGACTTTTGGGGTGGAGTGGATCGATCCACTATTGGGAGTGAATCGATCCAGAATCCTCTGATCATGCTTTTGACTTGAGTGGATCGATCCACTATTGCTTTGATGATGCCTTTGGTCACTCCCTTGGCCTTCCGTGTTTCCGGACTTCCTTCAAAACACTAAAACGAGTTGTGGGACCCTCGGGGAGGTGTTTCTTGGTCTCGTGCATGCTTGGTTACTCCCGGATTCCACCGGGAGTCTTTGTGAGCTTGCGGCACGCTTTCAATCCAACGGCGTGACTTGTGACTTTTTCACATTCCCGGGCCTCGGCCGAATCGTCGTTTCATGGCTCGGGAGGCCCGGCGTTGGCGTGCCATGGGGAACGTGACCCTTTGTAACTTGGCACGCTTTCCAATGCCGCTCAAAACGCGCTTATTCGCGTGTTTCACCTGTAACTAACAAAAACAACACTATGCGCATATCAAACATATAAGGCACGAAATCGCGTGTGTGAGTGAGCAAAATGAGTTAGATAAGCCCCGGATATCTACAACATTGGGGACTTATCAAAAATTATTCTTGAGGATGGAGCTTAATCATTTTGAGCATGACGTCGTTCAGCATCCGGAATTCAAGAAATTGGAAAACATTTCCGAGCTATGTCGATGGTTGGTGGAGACTAGAAGATCAATAACCTATTTACTTGTTTACGGAGTGCTGGTACTTGTGCTTACTCTTTCGGTTACTGCAACTACAGAAAGGGAATTTTCAGCTATGAATATTGTCAAGACTAGGCTTCGCAACAAAATGAAGGATGAGTTTCTCACAGATGCTTTGGTTTTGTTCATTGAGAAGGAGATATCCTCAAAAATCAGTTCTGACTCAATTTCTATTATGATTCATGGTTGAGGTAACGCATTGAGATATTTTATTTTTTTACTTTCTTGTTGCTTTTGATTTGTTAAGGGCATTTAGATATTTTTTTTGCATTGGGTACTATTACTATCAAGACATTTGTTAAGAGCACTTAGATACTGTGTTTCTAAAATTTTGTTGTCTATGTTGTGGCCCCTTCGGATATGAAATCTTGGCTCTCGCTTTGATCAGATCGTTTTGTGGACAACTGAGATTGCCGAGCGGGTACCATGTGGGCAATACCTATTGGGCACTGAAAAATTTCTCCTAGTTTAGGCAAGGGTTGGAGTTTCCTTTGTCCCCTTATTTTGCCTAATCATACTCATAGCACTACCTACATCTGGTAAGAGTGACCTAAAGTTAGATCTCGATGTAAAGTACCAATGAAATACTATCTTATACTCCCCCCGTCCGTATTTATTAGTCCATTTTGGGGAACATTAAGATTGCTTTATATTATAATCAGGGATGAAGCCAGGATTTTACCTTTGTGGTGGCGAAAATATGTACTTAAAAAATAAAAAGACAAACTGCATTACAAAAATTCATCCACTCTATGAAAAACTATAATAACATAAAAATCTAGTGGTGGCGAGTCTATATAATTTGGAGATAAAAATCTATTTTCTATGTAATAATTGCATTTTTTGAAAACCTTGTGGTGGCGGCCGCCACCACTTGTCTCCCCTAGCTCCATCCTATTTATAATTCTTGTCTTTCAAATTTGGCCTTCAATCATATTGATTTGTTAATATTTGAAACCATGGTAAAAGAATAAAATTGACACAATATCATCATTGACTTTCAAATATGGACTAAAGGAAGAAAAAAATTCTCCCTCCCTC
Source organism: Vaccinium vitis-idaea (assembly GCA_963854785.1). Classification (NCBI taxonomy): domain Eukaryota; kingdom Viridiplantae; phylum Streptophyta; class Magnoliopsida; order Ericales; family Ericaceae; genus Vaccinium; species Vaccinium vitis-idaea. The sequence goes on along the minus strand of OY978226.1, from coordinate 3,060,258 downwards.
CCAAAATGTTTGTTCTACTTTTAAATTTCAAAATATTTTATGTACAATACACAATAATAACTTTTCAAGTTTGTCATTCATTAGATAACTCTAATAAAATAGGAGTTAAACAAGTTCTGAATTTAAATTATTTTTCAGAAAGCGAAAAATCTTGCTAGCAATGTAGTGAACTTTTTCAAATTTTTAGCTCATTTTAAACTTTAAACTTTTCAATTCTTCTTCTTTTGGTCTCATTGTTTTGATTGTTAAAAACATCTCAAGTGCAAAAATGAAATTTTATGGCTATGTTTGGTTAGATAGTTTAGTTGTCAGCAGGTGTAATGAGTAGAGAGAGATAGAGAGAGAAATGAGGGAAATGATGATGTCATCAAAACTAAAATTAAAACTAAAACTAAACTGGAAACGAACAATTGTTTGATTTTTTGGCACATCTCTGAAGCTTTCAAGGGCCTATTTGGAGGAAGAAAAAAACTACTACAAAGTGCCTAAACTCACTATACCCTACCCCAAATAGCCTAAATCCCCTAATATTGAAGCCCAAAATTCACTCTCCAAACACTGCCTTCAGAAGTTTTGGAGGCCTACCAAGAAAATGAACAAAACAAGGCACAACACTTACCGCACAATACCTATTTCGGTTTTAAACGGTCCGGATTATAGAGAAAAAACAGAAGAAAGAAAAAAGACAGAGAGGATTTTAATTTAAGCCGTCCAAAATATTTCGATCTGGCCATGCAATATAATTTTGGACGACCTGAATGCAAAATTCGGGCACCTTATAGACTCACCCAGTTGGTACCCACCCAGTATAAATTTTTCATTTACCCAGCAAACCACTCCACGCCACACACACAAAAATTAACTAATCTCTAGAGAGAGGGGGAGAAGATGGAGGAATTGAAGCCAAGGCCAGCAAACTCCAGTCCCCTCACCCCAATCGGATTCCTAGATAGAGCCGCCACGGTATACGGCAACTGCCCTTCCGTAGTCTACAACGACAAGACGTACACGTGGAGCGAAACTCACCGACGCTGCCTCCGTGTCGCCTCATCCATTGCGTCGATGGGGATTGAAAGGGGCCACGTGGTTTCCATCGTGGCCCCCAACATCCCCGCCATGTACGAGCTCTACTTCGCCATTCCCATGGCGGGAATGGTCCTCAACAGCATAAACTACCGCCTCGACGCCCGCACCGTATCCGTCATCCTCCGCCACTGCGAATCAAAGCTCGTGTTCGTTGACCACGAGTATTCCTCTCTCCTCCTCCAAGCCCTCTCTCTCTTCCCCCAAGACTCCCCACAACCAAAGCTGGTCCTCATCACAGACGATCAGACCTCAGCACCAGAATTCTCCACCGTTGGTTTCTTATCCAATTACGAGGCGCTCGTAGAGAAAGGAGATCAGGAGTTCAACTGGGTCCGGCCGAAAACCGAGTGGGACCCGATGGTATTGAACTACACTTCAGGAACGACGGCGTCTCCGAAGGGAGTGGTTCACTGCCACCGCGGCATGTTCATCATGGCCGTTGATTCATTGATCGATTGGTCGGTACCGAAACAACCCATTTACTTGTGGACCCTACCCATGTTCCACGCCAACGGCTGGAGCTTCACGTGGGGCATGGCAGCGGTGGGTGGGATCAACATATGCTTGAGAAAATTCGACGCCGGGATAATCTACGCCGCCGTACGCCGCCACGGCGTGACCCACATGTGTGGCGCGCCGGTGGTTCTCAACATGCTGTCGAATCCTCCCGACGGCAAGGGGTTGGAACACCCGGTCGAGATTCTCACCGCCGGAGCTCCGCCTCCCGCGGCGGTTCTCGGGCGGGCGGAGTCGATGGGGTTTCGGGTGAGTCACGGGTACGGGTTGACCGAAACGGGTGGGATGGTGGTGTCGTGCGCCTGGAAGAGGGAGTGGGATAAGTATCCGGCGACGGAGAGGGCTAGGTTGAAGGCTAGACAAGGGGTGAGGACGGTGGCGACGACGGAGATCGACGTGGTGGATATGGAAACCGGGGCGTCGGTGAAGAGAGACGGCTCGAGTCTCGGGGAGGTGGTTTTGAGAGGCGGGCCGCTTATGTTGGGGTACTTGAAAGATCCGGCGGCGACGGCGAAAGCGATGAGGGAGGATGGGTGGTTCTATACCGGGGATGTTGCCGTTATGCACCCGGATGGGTATTTGGAAATTAAGGACAGGTCTAAAGATATTATCATTACCGGTGGTGAGAACGTTAGTAGCGTTGAGGTAATTTTTCATTTGTTAATTTGTTCTTTTATTAAGTATATCTCCGGACATAGATGTTTTCGAACTCGTTTATTAAATGTCGATTTGGGGTTGTCGTTGTGCAGCACTTCGTGTTGTGCACCATCCGGGCCGTCCGTTGCTCGGATGGACGGCCCAGATTTCATTTTGCACGCACGACAACGAACGGTTTGGATGCGAAAGTGCTGAGGTGGAATCTGGGCCGTCCATCCGAGCAACGGACGACTCGGATGGTGCACAGCAGGTGTTGTGCACAGCAGCAACCCCGTGTCCTAAATGTGTGTGGACTGCACACGATGCACGTGAGACACATACTCATCGGACGGTTGGAAATATATCTACATCCTAAGAATATTTGTGTTGGTATGATTTTTCTTTAGAATTTCTTTTATCAAATGTAAATGTCTAGTTAGTTTAAATTTTTAGAATTCGTAAATCATTCTACACATCTACCAACAATAAAATAAAATTAACATTCATAAAACTTATCCTTTATATATTTATTTATATTCTGGTAAACTATGATCTCCTTATTTAATTGGTACACGGAATGTGTACATATCTCATTTCACGTCAAACGAGATAAGAATACTTTTCCGGATTGGTTGGCATCTCTAGTAATCTATCCATAGAAACCGGCCGATATCTTGCTCTGATAGGTGACATAATTATATAAGTAGTACTATAGGTGATATAAAGTGATATCCATGTAGTTTAATAAGAGTAGATAGAGTTGCTATTAATAAATTAGAGGTTAAATTATATCCCCGGTTGTGTAAACCAGGGTTTAATTTCCACCACCTCTATTGTGGGTCCACGTTTCGTTTATTATTGAAATATGAATTGTTCATCTCTCTGGCCCGCAAAAAGTATATTCATGCTGTCACGCAAAAAATCAGTTAGATTGGATAATAAACGCATTGTGGATTCTACAATGAACGTTGCGGGACGGAAAGAATTTAAACTCATTGAATTCATTGAAGGAAAATGCAAACATGGGTACATGTTAAGGTTGAAAACGTATATTGAAATATGTGAAGAGTGTATAAAAATAGGTGTAAATGTATTGGAAAGTGTAAAAGAAGCATTGAAATATGTGTTTGTGTGTGTTTAGTGGGGCACACAATAGCAAGACCCTTCATTAAAAGATTTTGCTATCTCATAACCATGTATGCCAATTTTTGTATGATGTCAAACTTAATTTTTAAGGGGAGCTTCCCAAAAGACAAAAGTGCTAAACATGAATTTCGAGACTGATCATTCTACATGCATAAACTATTTTTAGCAATTTTAACTTGTTTAGCACATTTTGAAAAACTCGGCCTAAGGCCCGTTTACCCGTTTATTATGTGAAGGATAATTCCCGGTTTTTTTACTCTACTTGTTGGTACTTATCTTCACCCACAGGTAGAATCAGTGCTTTACTCTCACCCGGCTGTGGACGAGGCAGCAATAGTGGCTCGTCCGGACGAATACTGGGGCGAAACGCCTTGTGCTTTTCTGAGTCTAAAACCAGGGATTGGCCGCAATCCAACGGAGAAGGAGATTATAGAGTATTGCAAGGCGAAGATGCCACATTATATGGCGCCGAAGACGGTGGTGTTCAAAGATGAACTTCCCAAGACCTCGACGGGAAAAATTAAGAAATATGTGCTTAGGGAAATCGCAAAATCAATGGGATCATTGACGAAAAGTCGTATGTAAAGAAGGACGTATTGTACTCTTTGTATGATGATGAAATTTGGTAGATTTATAGCCATGCTTCATGGGTAAATTTTGTTTCAATCAAAATATGAAATGGAATTATCGGTCTGTTAATGGTTGTGAAAGTCCCACTCTCATAGCCTAAAATGTAGGTTAGAAGGTTAGTTTAGTAAACGCCAAGTCGGAACAAGCACCAAACTAACTTAGACAGCTTGCAAGTTCAATGTAGGTGTGGTTGATGTAACAACCCGCCATTTTCAAGGATAAACCTCCAAAATACATTATTTTATTTTATATACATTGAAGCCCCATCCTTAATATACAATTTATGTCGCCAAAATAAGACAAGTTTTCAAACAAAATAATCCTCTGAATACTCCAAATACAAAATGGTATCAGAACGGGTCCTGACAGAAAGTGTGAGTCGCACATTGCTCAGGATAGATCCTAGTTATTCTTGATGTATCGTAAACTTGCCGATTGTTTTTACTTTTCAGGTGGAAGTTAGAGATTTAGAAATTGGAATATTATTGGAGAGATTTTTAGTTGTTGTGAATAGTCATTCTGATATTTGGAGTATTTAGAGGATTTTTCATTTGAAAACTTTTCTTATTTTGTTAATGTTAATTGTACATTGAGAGAATGTGGAGCCTGAAAGTGTATAAGATACGAGAGATTTTTCAATTCCGAGCGGGCACTAACTAACACTGCCACGTGGTGCTCGTCGGCTCATCCACAAATAGACGGCTTGGATCTGTTGGGACAAATTTACTCCTCAAAATTACAAAAATGCCACCGAACAACCCTTTTTTCAAAAATATTACAGTAGTAATTTATGGATGTTAGAAATATATGCTTTTCAAGATGCAAAATAAGTAGAAATTCAAAACATTAGACAAACAATTAAGTGCAAAATAATTTATTGTGCTAACATGGGTTTTGGATAACATTCTCCTACTCAATTTGAATGCTAAAAGTACTCAAATTCGGAATGTGATAAGTTATGTTTGGATGATTGTGTTACTATCATTTTTGCATCTCTTAATCTTCAGACCTTTAAAACCCCGATGCAAATAATGGATCAGCGTTGACCTTGTTAATTCTTCTTTCAACATGGTTAAGGTAAATTTGCCAGTTTAAAAATCCACAACTATATATGGAATTTACTTGAAATTCAAAATTCAAACCCCATATCAAATTCTCTCTACTTAAACATTTTGTTCATTATATCACCATGCACCATCTAATTAATCCAACAAAGTCACCCTAACACAAAATTAAACACCATCACCACCAACGGACTCTGTTTCGAGCTTCAAATGAGTGATTTTACTATAGGGCTCCGCTTTCGACGTGACACACCATTACTTGTTCAATTTGTCGTTCAAGTACTTCTAATCCTTTTTTTTTTTCATCTTGAAATGCCAGATCCAGCAATATTGTTATTTGGTACTAATAGAATTTTCAAAACCCCTTTTTATTTGGTAATATATTGCGTGATCAATGGCTCGGGATGTAGTGCGGCTCCGCACTACAAGATCCCTAAGTCCGTTGAAGCGCCATCTGTCCATCCCAAGATGGACAACAAGAACTCAAACCATAATCTTGCTACTTGCTAGGACTAAAGAGCAAGGCTATGCGCCATCTGTCCAACAAGAACTCAAACCGTAATCTTGCTACTTGCTAGGACTACAGAGCAAGGCTATGGTGATCACATTTTGAGTATTGTGTGATACGCTATCGTTGTAATGTTAGAATGTGCTCCACTACATAATATATGAGACACATTCTACTAATACATTAGTGACACATTACCTAAAATGCAGTAGACAAATGTGGTTGCCCAAATATTAGTGATTTCTAAGTTTGTTATAGTTTTAAAAAAAAAACGTTAGGCGTGGAAAAGCATATGTAAAACTATTAGGTGTTGGGGAACTATTTGCAAGGTGGATTTTCTAGTCCACACCTCCCGGAAATAAGAAAAATATGGCTTTTTTTGTGTTGCAAATTATTTTTGGAAAATCCGAGCCGTCCAATGTGTTCAGAAGGTGTTTTCAAGGGTCCACGCGGGAAATCTTCAAAAAAAAATACCGGGCAGGGCTTGATCTAAGCAATTTTTTGCAAAAACTGTATTTATATATTTTTGCGAAAACTGCTTGGATCAAGCCCTTCCCGGTATTGTTTTTTGAAGATTTTCCACGATGGACCCTTGAAAACACCTTCTGAACACATTGGACGGCTCGGATCGTCAAAAAAAAATTTGGATCATGGAGGTCCGGACTAGAAGCCCTCCCTATTTGCAATTTTGCATGTCCAACTTAGGAAATTATGGAACTAGGTAAAGTTGGAATTAGAATTTGATGCAACCTATATTTCATTGTTTGTGTTTAGCTGGGTTGTCTAGATCAATTTTTTTTTTTTTATATAACAATGAACACAATAAGATTTTATTCTACATCATACAAGAATTGGAACCATGCTGTTTTTAAGTATACTCCTAATTTCCTATAGCTATAAACACGTTTACTATCCTGGGTGGTGCTAATGCCAAAACTATTTTTGTTTGTGCCAAAATCGTTTTTGTTTGTGCCAAAATCCCAGTGTTTAAAAACCTTGAATCATGTGCAAGGTATCAGCATTTTATGCACTATAATTTTGGCACAAATAAAAATGATTTTGGCATTATCATTTCCCTAGCCTATTATCCTTTCTATAGTCTACCATTGTCATAATATTAGCATTAACAGAATCTTATAGACGAGACTACGAGAGGATAAAGAGTTTATAAAGACCATTAATGCCTAAATATTTTTATCATCGCCTCCCTAAACCCTACCCTAAACCGTAGGTTAAAACTTCCCTGGATGGTTAGCCAAATAGGGATGGCATCTAAAAAATAAAGTAGGATGATCTTTATAAGAATGATAAATGTGAAAACAATTATTAAATGACAAGACTTTTTTTTTTTTTTTTTTTTTGTGTACAAGCAAGAAAAACACAACCTAATCTAACAACACACGCCCTTAAAGGGGCTTGAACCTTGGACACTGCTAAAGGAGGCATTGGGTCATGCCACTGAGCTAAGAGCTCATTTAGCTCGTTGACATGACCGGCTTGTATTATCGAAGAGAATCGTAGTGAGTCGCATTTATTTTACCAGATGAATAACACAAGCTCGTTGGCATGACCAACTTGTACCGTGGTAAGTCACATTTATTTTACTAGATGAATAACACAAGCTCAAGCTCGTTGGCATGACCGACTTGTATTATCAAAGAGAATCGTGGTGGGGGGCACGTTTATTTTACCAGATGAATAACACAAGGGATCGTCACATCATGAGATAAGTCAGAACAAGTCTTATCATTGATTGAAACGGTGAGATTTTGGTTCGAGCACTTCTAACCGTCCGATTGAACTTAAATTTTGTGGAGGCCCTCGGAAAATTGTTCTAAGTATAATGAATGGTTCGGATCACTTGTGTGGGACCCAAAAGTAAATCCCCGTGCACCCTCTGTACATTATCTGTGCATTTGGTTAGGTACCGGTAGCATTGTCCAATAGAAATACAGAAATAACTTGAGATCTCAACATCTGTACCTTGTTGGATTCCTCTGTATTCCCAAAAAAACAAGTCTTTTCATTTGGACTTACCCAAAAAAAAATCTGATCATTTGGGCCCAACTGTACCCACAATTTGTCGAAGGACCACTGCTGCCATCTTTTTTACTCCTACTTTAGCAAAATAAACCAAATTGTCTATCTTTTTTTCTTTATTTAAAAAAAAAATTGTATTTGTTAATTGGATTTTGCTAACGTATGCCCAATAGGTGCACAAACAAACAAAACAACACATTCTCCAATACACATTTTACACTTTTTAATACATTTTCACATATTTCTATGCAACTTTTCACCTATTTTAATACATTTTTTCAACCTTAACGTGTGTCCATTGATTTTTTGTCAAAGCACCCCATAATAGGCAAGCCCACCATGCGCCCATCAATCCTAGCTATTAGCCCAGCGAAGCCCAAACACGGGTACGAAATACAATGGGATATTTACCAGCCGCTCCACTTTTGGAGGGCTGGTGACAACGCACTCCACAGCAAATCCAAAAAGCACCGATTACTCCACCCCCGTGCGCAGGAACAGGTCCCTTCCGTCAGTCCCACCTCTCTCTCTCTACTCACCCCACCTAAACCCCAGGGTACCCTACAAAAGTGTCTAAACCCTATAGTACCCTATGAAAATGCCTAAAATCCTAGGGTACCCTATGAAAGTGCCTAAACCACTAAAAACCCCATAATAGGAAAGTGCACCCTAAACCTAAATCCTAGGGTACCCTATGAAAGTGCCTAAACCTAAACCCTATGGTACCCTATGAAAGTGTCTAAACCACTAAAAACCCTATAATAGGAAAGTGCACCCTAAGTGCCTAAGCCCCAAAAAAGAGTGATTGGCCTTAATGGAGTTAGTGGTAATTAAAAAGAATGATTGGAGTTAATGGTAATAAATATTTGCTTTTTGTACCGGTCCGTAATAAAACCAAATACAATCATGACGCCACTGCTATACTTGGGTTAGCCCATAAGCCCAAAAGCCGAAGTCATAGTGAAAACCAAAACAGAACATTCCAAACACCGTTCGTTCGCTCTCAATCTTCGTTTTACACTTGCGCTCTCAATCCTCACTCCCAATTTGAGATATTTTCAAATGATGCTTTCACACTCACACTTTAATCATGCTACCGCATTAGAAACTAAACATCATTTGGTTAACACGATGTTGAATCATATTAAACTTCAAAGTATTGAATCATGTGGTTGGTTTTAGTCAGTTTCTGCATTGAAGCCTCATTAATAGTGGATTACTATGAACAGCTTGGATCATACAAGTGCCAAGATGAAATCCAAGCCATTGATTGCGCGATCAACGGATCGGATGCCCTGTTTCCGATTACCGTACTCATCGACATTTTGCATGAGAATCTCTGACAACTAACCACCAGATCAATTTATCTCTGGATGTATTATTCATTTAATTTGGTTGTGTAATTTGTCTTTCTTCTATGCATTATATCTTTTTCAATTGTACTAGTTGAACTCGGTAGATTAATTATAATATTTCTTATCAATGAAGTTCCACTTCTACCCAAAAAAAGAGGCTTTATTTCTGGGCCAACCTTTTTTGCATCATTTGTTTTCATTGGCTTCTAACGTTGCATCCAATATTCATCATTTACCTCATCGAAGGTGAGAACTTGGGCTTAACACGTGATGTGCCTGACTGCTTGGAACAAAGCAAATCAATTTTCAATAGTATTTATTACAAATTTACCTTATAATTATTACAAATTGCAATTTAGTCTTAAATATGTGTACAATACTAGTATTATGCTATTAACCCTACATACATTCAAATAACTTTTGAAAATTACATTAACAAAGTGGGGAATTACATTAACAGTGGAGAAAATTGGTCATTTATTCCATTTTTTATGATAAATTGGATAATATGGGAAAGAATTTAAATTTATAGATAGATATACAAGTAGTACCGTTAAATCTGAAACGGTACCCGGTACAGGCAGATACCGGTGCCATATTGTACCATTAAAAAAACCAGTACCCAAGCCAGTACGGGATAGCTCCAGGAAACAATGTTTGACTTGCATTTCGTATTTCTTTATATAGTTATAGAGCTAATAGAAAGCACAGGAAGATACCGGTGCCATATTGTACCATTAAAAAAACCAGTACCCAAGCCAGTACGGGATTCAAAATCTTGACATGGATGCATACAAAAAGCTGGTAGTTATTGCAGGACGGCGAACGGTGGAAGGGTCAACCGTTGCAAATGTGCATCCCCTCAAATTGTCTTGTGTATATATATGTGTGTGTCTATATATATATATATATATATATGATCAACTTCTAATGAGGGATCCCTCATTTTAAATAAAATGAGGACCAAGCAATTTTTTCACTTTCCGAACTAAATTTTGACGATCCGAACCGTTAGATGTGTTTAAAATGTGTTTTTAAGGTCCACCGCGAAGATTCGTCCAAAAAAAATACCCGCAAGGGCTTCATCCGATTAGTTTTTGCGGGTATTTTTTTTGGACGAATCCTCGCGGTGGACCTTAAAAACACATTTTAAACACATCTAACAGTTTGGATCGTCGAAATTTGGTCGGGAAGCATGAGGTCCTCATTTTAAATAAAATGAGGGATCCCTCATTAGAAGTTGATCATATATATATATATATATATATATATATATATATATATATAGGATAATGATCTACTAAGGACTCCCTTAGCCAAATTTGGTGCGGACCTCACCATTCCGGATCAAATTTTAGCGTTTTTAACAAAAACTGATCTGATCAAGCCCTTCCGGGTTTTTTTTTTTTTTAAGATTTTCCGCGTGGACCTTGGAAAATGCATTTTAAAAACATTGAGCGGTTCAGATCGTCAAAATTTGATCCGGAAAGTCGAAAAATGGCTTGGTCCGCACCAAATTTTGTTTGAGGGAGTCATTAGTAGATCGGCATCCTAATATATATATATATATATATATATATGGGGTGCTGTTAATGATTGACTTCTAAAAAAAGTAAACCAGTTGGAATTGTTTTTCTTTAGTTCAACTGGCCCCGAGAATCATCAAAGGTCACGTGCAATTAGTCAACCTAGAGGAAGAGAGAGATGAGAGCAGTTGACTTTCTCAGTTTGTAAACACTGAAAAGAGAAATTCATAAGCCCAATTATTAGTTCAAGCGTCGAGAGGGATGAGTTATCAATCAAGACATCATTAGTTCAGAATTTAACCAACTCTGTGTTATACCGCAAAAGAGAAATCTTTTGTAAATCTCCCAACTCCTACATAAATGGTTTTTCTTCGACTCAACTGAGAAAAGAAATAATCGAAAAACGTGTAAATTGGCCCGCACATACATGACTGTCGAAAAAAAAATGGACTCATAAAATACCGAATAGTGATACATACACACACACCGGTGGGTCCCACCGCATGTGAGTGTGTGTGTGGTTGTGTGGTTGAGTGTGTGTGTCACAATCATTTTCGTAAAATACCCAAGCAGAGATCCAAAGATGACGCAGTGAACTCCTGCACTACAGCAGCCTATATAGTGCCACAAAAGACGCTACTTGGTTCATAATTAGAGGTTATTTATTGGGGCCAAACAAATAAAAAAAATGCACCCTTTCAGTTCTGTCTGAAAGTAAACTGGAAATGCCATTGGAGAAAAACTTGGGGTGCAAATAGGGTACCACGTGTCGGTTTACGTGGTATCCGTAATGTCTCATCATAGTCGTTCAAAAGTGTTTTAAACGGTTGAGATGTTTGCAGAGTACTGCTACACACCCAAGTTTTTCTAGTCTATATGAACACTGAATCTTTTCAACCATCCTTGATACTGTCTCACTTCAAACTCATTTGTGTTTGATCACAGCAACTCAGAGAGAGAGAGAGAGACGATGGAGGAAGTGAAGCCAAGCCCAGCAGCACACTCCACTCCCCTAACCCCTCTAGGGTTCCTAGAAAGATCCGCTACGGTGTACGGAAACTGCCCTTCCGTGGTCTACAATGACAAGACTTACACGTGGAGTGAAACACACCGTCGATGTCTCAGGGTAGCATCGATGATAGCATCGATGGGGATAGAGAGGGGCCACGTAGTGTCCGTTGTGGCCCCCAACGTCCCCGCCGTGTACGAGCTCCACTTCGCCGTACCAATGGCTGGAATGATCTTCAACACCATCAACACCCGCCATCAACACCCGCCTAGACGCCCGTACCATATCCATCCTCCTGCAACATGGTGAATCTAAACTCGTCTTCGTCGACCACGAATATTCCTCTCTCCTCCTCCAATCACTCTCTCTCTTCCCCTCAAACACCCCACGGCCAAAACTAATTCTCATCACAGACGATGAACCCTCGTCAGAATCAACCGTTGACTTCCCCATTAATTATGAGACGCTGGTAAAAGACGGCGATCCTGAGTATAAGTGGGTCCAACCAAAAACCGAGTGGGACCCGATTGTGTTGAACTACACATCCGGAACGACATCGGCACCCAAGGGAGTAGTTCATTACCACCGTGGGATCTTCCTCGTCGTCCTCGATTCGTTAATTGACTGGTCCGTACCGAAACAGGCGGTTTATTTGTGGACCCTACCTATGTTCCATGTAAACGGGTGGTCCTTCACGTGGGGTATGGCCGCCGTGGGTGGCACCAACATTTGCATCCGCAAATTCGACGCTGGAATAATCTACGCTGCCATACACAAACACGGCGTGACCCACATGTGTGGCGCGCCGGTGGTTCTCAACATGCTGTCGAACTCTGCCAACGTTAAGCCTTTGGAAAACCCAGTTCACATCCTCACAGCTGGATCATCACCACCTGCGGCGGTGTTGTTCCGGGCAGAATCAATGGGATTCAAGGTTAGCCACGGGTATGGGTTGACAGAAACGGGTGGGGTGGTGGTGACATGCGCTTGGAAATCAGAATGGAATAAGTTTCCGGCGATGGAGAGGGCTAGATTGAAGGCAAGACAAGGAGTGAGGATGGCAACGACGGACATGGACGTAGTTGACCCAAAAACCGGAGTGAGTGTAAAGCGAGACGGGTTGAGTCTTGGAGAGATCATTTTGAAAGGTGGGTCGATCATGCTGGGTTATTTGAAAAATCCGGTGGCAACGGCAGAATCCATAAGAGAGAATGGGTGGTTTTATACTGGGGATATTGGAGTGATGCATCCAGATGGGTATATGGAAATTAAGGACAGGTCCAAGGATATTATCATCACCGGTGGCGAGAACGTGAGCAGCGTCGAGGTAATCCCCCCTTTTATGCTTTGGATACATATATTCGGAACCGTCGAATGAGTGTACAACTCACATGCATTGTATGAGATTCATGTACATCAAATGATTCTAGACATATCTATGTTTGGTATCTATGTCCGTCCTACTGCTCTCCTACTGCTCTTTTTTATCAAAGGACTTAATTTTGAGGACTTTCAGGTAGAATCAGTGCTTTACTCTCACCCAATGGTGAACGAGGCGGCAGTGGTGGCACGGGCAGACGAGTTTTGGGGTGAAACTCCTTGCGCTTTTCTTACTCTGAAGCCAGAGAACATCCGAAATCCGCCGACGGAGAAGGAAGTTATGGATTTTTGTAGGGCGAAGATGCCCCATTATATGGTGCCGAAGACAGTGGTGTTTAAGGAGGACCTCCCCAAGACTTCAACGGGAAAACTTCAGAAACATAAGTTGAGGGAAATTGTGAAATCGATGGGGTCGTCGAGACAAAGTCGTATGTAAAGAAGACAGGATTATATTCTTGTACGGGTTTTGTTGTATTGATTATTAGTTGAAGTTTTTCTCCATTAATGGAGATGTGGGTCTTTGTTTTTATTTCAGTAATTGATTTTCACACTCCATGATAATCCAAGTTCGTGTCCAAGGACTAATTAGATCTAATTTCACTAGGCATATCGACATCTTATCCTCCACACCTATGCTCGTTCTAGAGCAATTGGAAAGGCTGTTTTTAAGTTGTACAAAGATTGAAAACATTTTATAAGCTAGCATGAGAATTACGAGAAAAGCGACTGAAAGTTAGAAATGAAACTAAGCTCAATTAAAAATCTGTAACATTTTACAAACTAACATTTGATAGAGTATTCATTTTTTTTTTTTTAAAATGCAGCCAAACCCTGTTTGGGCTACGATACTTTCCCAGAATGACTGGCACCAAACTTTGCCACAAAACATGTAGACAGTATGAAGTCCTGAAAAGCATGCCATACAGATAACTAAACTTATACAGTATGCCTTTACGTGGTTAGGTAAAAAAGTCTAAATCAAGAAGAGAGAGAGAGAGAGAGAGAGAGAGAGAGAGAGAGAGAGAGAGAGAGAGAGAGATCTGAAACAAGAAGTATAACTAGCATCACTTAGGTTTCTGTGGAAAATAACAGAAGTTTGACTTCTTGTTAATGGAAACATGGTACTGTTGTATTAATCTATTTTTGGGGATTTAAGCACCCTTATTACGGATGGGGATTTCAATAAAACAAGAGTAAAACCAGAAAAAGTTAAATCGAAAAGCAAGGCGAAATCATGAAATTTTGATTACCTGTTTGTTACTATCACGAAATGACAAACCCTTGTGTCTTTGAGATGATGGAGAAAAGTTAAAGCAAAATCCTAACCTCTAGAAGAAGTTGCATCGAACAAAAAAGACGGAATAAACATGCTGTCGTAAATAAACCCATACATTTTCTGAAAACCAAGGAGGAAAAGAACAGGAAGAAAATAGAACAACCTATGTGCCTCACGGGAATCCACAAGTAGGCACAGCGATATCCCCCAAACCAACGGTTACCTGAACCGATCAGGACGGTTTTCAACCAGTTTTTTTACCACGGTTACGATTTTGGTTTTTGATTTGAAAAAAATGGCCTGTTCAGTTTCTGTTCTATATGAAACCCGAACCGTGACTGTAACCATAACCAAACCTCAATACTATATACCCTAATACATAGTACATACATAACACAGCAGTAAGCAATAATTTCAGTTAGGGTCCCTCTCTCTCTCTCTACTAATTCGTTTTTTTCTGAAACCCGAACTGTGACCGTAACCATAACCAAACCTAACCTCAATACTATAAACCCTAATAGATAGTACATACATAACACAGCAGTCAGCAATAATTTCAGTTAGGGTTTGCGCCTCACACCCTCTCTCTCTCTCTCTCTACTAAGTCATTTTTTCATTCATAATGGCTGGCGATAGTTTCATTTTCCAGTGGTAGACTAAGGATTTGGTTGGTATGGTTTCGCATCAGTTTCATATCAGTTTGGTGCTTAAACACGTTAACCACCAGTTTTGGTGAAAATCCAAACCAAACCGTTTCCCAAGGTTTTGGATAGGAACTGGATAAAAAGATACCCAGCAGTTTCGGTTATGATTTTGGTTTAGTTTTAAATTTCGGTTTTGATTTTGGTTTTACCTGAACCGAACAGTTGCCAGCCCTATCCACAACCAGCCCTGGAGTGGGTAATTATTAAGTGCCCTTGGGGCACCGCCACGTGGCCTCCCATATCCCGTGGGCGCATCACGACTAAGTGTAGGGGTCCCATGGAAACGTATGGTGTTAGAGAGGTCTGGGGCACCCCAGGGGCACTGAATAGTTTTTCCCATAGGCAATCTACACTAATCCATCCCAAAGTAATTTCTAGTGATAGTAGAAAATTAAGAACTCATAGACAGAGATATAACAATGTTAGTCTTTACAATTCGTACACTTGTTGTCACTTCCCACCACATATCTGCATAGGTTGGAACTTGGGACCGTTATGGACTTAACCCTCAAATTGATTCAGCTAATTTAGGGTGAATGGTTACTTTTTGTTTCTCCAAATTCACTTCTGTATTATTTCACAAAATCATCCCTGGTTATTATTGAGGAGTACGATCTCTGTTATATCCAAATTATATGCATCACTACACATTTGCGAAACGTAACAAGTAGTCTTATCACCGATGAGACTATTCATACTCCCAAAAATGTGCAACATACAACAAAAGTGAAATATGTAACTTCTCGATGCCAGTACATGAGGTTATACGCCTCACCTTCATTCAAATCCCTGTGTTTCTCAACCAATAATTGCAAGCAGGCAGACATACCAAGAAGAAAGAGAACATAAATCGAATAAACCAACCATTCATTTCTTTTAAAATTGTCATTGACATGGGCCCAAAAGAAGATAAAAAAACAAAAGCAAACAGAGAAGAATGTAAACCAAGGATATCAGCTTAGAATAACATCAAACAAAAGAAGACACAATACAGTGTAAATAACAGATAGTATCTGTCACATTAACTCAAACACACAACCGAACAACAGTTTCAACAGATGCCGTTACAACATAGAGCAGGAACAGCAAGAGGCACAATAAATAGCAAATATAAACATTTACCTAATCATGAAGAGCAGTAAATAGCGACCTACTTGGAAATTTTGGTCTGCGTCATAAATTCAGTCTTTCTTGCCCACCTCAGGTGCAGCATCTGGGACATCTATGCCAGAGCGAGCAACCAGCCTCTCAACGGGGACTTTAGTCACATCACGACGCACCCCAATATCAGAAACAAAACGGCTAATGCAATAAATACCACAACCCACCACGGCCAAGCCAGGAAAGCTATTTGTCAAGAAGCGAAGTGGTGAAGAAACAATAGCACTGGTGGCCGCTAGAAAGGATGCTGCCTGTCCACTCCTACCCAAAGAAATGCTAGTGAAGACAAGTAAACCTGTCTTACAGTATATTGCAAAGTCCTCGCAGTTGTTCTTAAAAATCTGGTAGGCACCAAAACCATTCTTCAATAAGTAATCAGCACGATGAAGGACATCCTCTGTTGGGTCAGAAGCAGCAAGAGTGCAGGACCCACCTCGAGCTTTGGCAAGAAAGAGAGCTGGTGAAACAGAATACTGGAAGATATAGAGGTCACCACCATAGAGAAAGCAGTCAAGGCACGACGAAATGACACCATCGAGCGTTGATTGATCACCGCATTGTGGGCATGGAGAGTCCTTAGGATGCGAGGGAGATGAGCTGAAAATTATGCGGTCTAAAAATGTTCCTGTGCCTATCTCCTGGCCAGCACCCCGAGTGAAATGGATCACCTTCCCCTCACCAACATAGATACCTGGTATTTTTATAAGAGACAGGTCAGAAAAGCGGGGATAAGAATTTCACAACAGAATTACAGAGCGACTTAAAATTAATCAAGAAGAGGACAATTAGAAAGGCATAAAGTGAAGAATAATCGTATGGAGTTTGAAAAGAAAACAAGTAGAAAAGCCATGCCAACAACTGCAAATTATTTTTATTTCTAAGAAACAATCATTTATTTCAACAGGAAACAGTATTCGTAGACTATTATGTTTATTTTGGTCGGAGCAACACCAAAGTGACCATACAAATAAATTGCAGGAGGCTGAAATGTCTTCATTCCACGCGTTCACTCAAGTAAGAGGGGAAGGCCTGGAGGTTGCTGGTGGAAAACAGAATTTCCTTCTTCTATCCCACCTGTTATCCACTTCTAGCACATAGAAACCCATGGATACAGGAGGATAACTTCCTTTCCATTTCCTAATTCTGTCCATTACATACCAAACATATTTTACTTTAAAGCCATTGCCTAGGTTATGTGAATTACTACCTGATTTGTCATTAGCTCAACAGACCTCCTCGAAGTTCCCCTTTGTCCTGTAAAATTTTCAACAGCATAAGGGAGTATCCCTGGTCTCATGTTTAGTCAATGTTACCTCTAACCTTGTGCTAATGCCAAATATTTGTCATACAAAGTATCGAGTCAAAAGCAATTGTTCACGAAAGAGTAGAAAATTTATTTTTAAAGCACCTCTATATTTTGATTTAGATCGTCCCAGCAATATCAGGCTGCTACCAAAGTACCTTGCCATGGGCCTTGTAAGAGATCTGACTAAGTCTTATAAAACATTTTCACAACTCAGTATCCAACAAAATGAATTGACTAATCCAGGGGACAAAACCACCGTCTCCTACCGAGGCCTAATTAAAGTCGGGGCAGAGACCATATGGACTTGCCTAACACAGAAATTGATAACACGCAAGTGTGACTTATACCGCGGACCAAAGGCTTTTTCAAGCCCCTGATTGGCAGGTAGAAGCACTACACCAACCCGAGGGGTTAGTCTTATGGAGTAATACATTTCTTAAGCATATGGCCCTCATACTCGCAATCCCTAACTTAAACTCATATCAATAATCAAGGAGAACGGTTATCTCAGTACACATTCCTATTTAGTAACTTTCTACTACTTAACAATAAAATCTATCTGACACACTTTCCCACAGGTAACCAACAAAAAAATTAACAGAGCTAGGGGAAAAAAAATTCGAATTCTAATTGATTACTGGTTCTATAGCCAAGCCTGTTCAAGCCAGAAACATGCAAAATATTGTTCAGCAGCGTAATTAAATCAATCAATCCAAGTCTAAGCAAAGCGAAACCGAATTGAAAAAACAATTGAACTAGTCGACAGATCTAGGTTTCATTTGCAATCGCAAATGCAAATGAAGCAAATTGAACACAACCAAATTGAAGAGAAATGGTGAAAAATGGATTCACCGTGATGGGCGTAGAGGTAGGAGTGCCTCCAGGAGTAGATGTGGTCGCCTGGCTTTACCTCCTCCCGGCTGATCTTGTTCGACAGCACTCCCACCATCTCTCTCTCTCTCTCTCTCTGTCTGTGTGGGGAGAAATGCAGGGTGGCGTATCACTGTATGTGGGAGGATCCGGGATACTTTCTTAGCATTTACGGATCGGCTGATTGCGGGGCCGTACCAGTTGCGTGTCGTTTGCGCGTTTTGTTTGCACCTGATAAGTGATGAAAAAGTAGTCATTTTATTCTTAACTTCCTAGTACTATCATACAATTCCTTCTTCTTTTTTCTTTTTTTAATATTGTACAAAGATATTAGGGAGAGTTAATTAGGGGTCTTGTACAAAAAAATATCATTATGATTTCATCCTATGAAATTTGAATATTTATGATTTCATCCTGAAATTCAAATAAACCCCAAAACACCATTTCTCTCTCTTAATTTTCCTAATATTTCTCTCCTGATTTTTCTAATATTTGTCTCTCCTAATTTTCCTAATATTTCTCTCTCTCTCTCTCTCTCTCTCTCTCTCTCTCTCTCTCTCTCTCTCTCTCTCTCTCTCTCTCTCACACCTAAAATCTCAAAACAAAATTAAAAATAAATAATCATGGTATTTTGACCAAAAAACATAGTCATGAGAAACTGATTTCACCAGATTGCACATAAAATAAACCATAAAACATGATAGATTAATGCACCACAAAAAAATCATAAAAATTCATGAAACACATGGTAAATTAATGCACCATAAAACCACACCCCAAGCCAAAACCATAAAAAAAAAAAAACACGGTTAATTAATGTACTATAAAACCACATGAAAAACATGGTTGAATCATGTGTTGATTTATCATGTTTATTTTTCCAAATCACTAGAGTGCCGAAATGGTAAATCATCTTTTAGTGTATTATAAATCACTCAATATGGAAAATTAATAAACCATGTTCACGTGTCGATTATTTCATACAGTGAACATGGTTTACTGATTTACCATTTTGACTGTATCAAATCACCAAAATGTTAAATCAATAAATCATATTCACTGTATGGAATAACCATTTTTAAAGGGCATGTGAACATTGTTTATTGATTTACCATTTTTACTGTATCAAAGAAAAACACTAACCTTGATAGGATAAAAACCACCATTGAGTCGAGAAAAACAACAACGCCATAACAAGATCCGGAATCCACCACCACCACACAAAAAATAAAATAAAAAATTACAGTAATCAAACGAAATTGAAATGTTACTGGTTGGGTTTTTCTATCGCCGTCGAGATCAATCAAATCCGAGTTCGGCGGCAGCGCACTGTGTGGCCAAATCGTGATGGAGCTCTACGCCGACACCACTCCACGCACCGCGGAGAACTTTCAGATCACTCTGCACCAGAGAAAGGCATCGCCATGGCGGCGACTTCACTGCTAGAATTGACAAACGGAGGCTAGTCGATTCATGGATCAAAGTTTGCTGATGAAAAAAAAAGGGAAGTAATATGTGTGTGTGTGTGTGTGAGAGAGAGAGAGAGAGAGAGAGAGAGAGAGAGAGAGAGAGAGAGAGAATATGAGTCATTTTTGGAGGATTTCCGAAAATCTCTAAATATCAAATGTTGGGTTCATTCAATCTGGGTAATGGGGGGTACTGATCCGTAAAATCAGGAATTTTGGTATAGGATGGGATGGGAATAAGTTGAATGGAATGTGATAACGGCAAATGCAACTTGGATAAGATATGGAAGGTTTTTTGAACTACCCGAAATAATAGGGATGTGAGAGAATAAATGTGGTGAGAAATGACCAATAAATGCCTTCAAAAATAGGATGTGAAGATTTGCCGAAATATAAATTACTATTACATAATATACTACTAAAATACATAATAGGGGTACAATGGTCCAATTTCCATTTACACGATGGAATCATAAATATTCAAATCTCATAGGGTGGCATCCTAAGGATAATATTGTAAGAGGATGTCTAATTAAAATTCTCAAGATAGTAATACATTTTTCAATAATTCCCTTATTGAAAAATGATTTTCTCGCCCTTTTTTCAATAATTGTACATCCTTTCTTACTTTATAGTGCACTTTCACATGTAATTTTTCGCTAAGAAACAGAAAAGGTGTGTAATTATCAAAAAATAAAATGCAAAATTATTTCTCCTCTTCTTTGGTTTTCCTATCTGAGGAGAATTATTTTTACACTTCACTTTTTATAATAATATCTTGAAATTTATTCTGAAATAGTTACCATTACATATAATATAGTTTCAGCACACAAAAAAAATATAAGTTTTAGGGCTTGTGTAAACGTTATAATTTTTCCTTCTATCCAGTTTAATTTACCTTATAATCTAGAAATTTTTCCCCTTCTCTTTGATTTAAAAATTCCATATGTTTTTCCCGTCCAAAAGAAAATCCTAGAATTTTTCTCATTGTTTGAATAAAATTCCTAACTTTATTTGTGACATTTTAAAAAAAAATTAATACAACAAAATTGCACAAACATATTTAATTATTTTTCAAAAATTGTTTCACTTTATACAGTAACTTACATATTAAGGAAGGTCGGAATAATGACTTCGATTTGAGAATGACTCACAATTAAAGAAACAACATCCAATTGGAGATGCTTCTTGCATGCCTACAATTCTCAAAAGTAAAAAGGGTAAACTAGGCTTATTGTTATCCATACATCTATCATATCCGAGTCCATGTTATAGATTCGTTTTACATATTTTGGTGTGATTTGGTTTCAAGAATAGAAATTTATCATCAAAATTAAAAACCACAATTTATTAAAGACAAAAAAATGTTTATTACTTTTCTGACCGTTCAAATTTAAAAAAAAAAAAACAATTTAATAAAAACCCAAACCCTAATTGTTATACCGACACAAACATTCATACAGTATATGATATTCCACCGTTTTTCAAAAGCTCAATTTCCATCGTTTTCAATCCAATTTGACACCGAACTTGTTTCAGCCTCAGAAAAATCCACAACAGAGCAAAACCCAATTCGCCAAAGAATGAACCCGAAGCTATTCAAGAAGAGGTTGATCGCATTCTATTCGTGTTGGAGAAAACAGAAGAGGGATCTATGGGGAAACTCCGACGTTCTCGTAATCTGCACTCCGCCGCCGGAATCGTCGGGAAATCCGAGCCACCCGATGTCGTCCATGTTCTTCTCGTGGTTGATGGGCCACGATTTTCCCGATACCGTAGCTGTGTTCACGAGAAACGAGATATATTTTATATGCAATAGGAAGAAGTTATTGGCCCTGGTTCAAACCCTAGAATCCCTTGCCATGGAAGCTGTGAATGCGAGAGTTGTAGTTCACATGAAGAGTAAGGGTGAAAATGGGTTGGAGTTTATGGATGGGTTTATTCGAGGGTTGAAGGTAATGTTGAAAACTTCAATTTCAAGCTAATCTTTAAATGGTTTAATTTAGCAAAAAGTATACGAGCACAACTTTAGAACACAATTCTGGACACTATTGTGTTCAGAAATAGTGGATGAATGGGCCCATGTGCATAGACACAGCTGTGTCCGGTATTGTGTTTTAAGATTGTGTAACCTAGAATTGCGCTCAAGGGTATTACTTTTAAGTGCACTGCTAATTGTTCTCAATGTATGTGGGCCCTTGTGCTGCTGACTGCTGTGCATTGACACAGTTGTATCCTGAACTATGTTTTAAAATTGTGTTTGTGACATTGTTCTTAAATTAGTAGTCACGACGTTTGGAACGAAGGTGCAACCTAGAATTGTTTGGGGATGGAATAATCCTAGTTTCGGTCTCAAAATCTTGTGAAAATTCTTTTGAAATATCTATAAAGAATGACGTGGTTGATCGTGCTTTGCTTACTTGTAATAGAAAATGTTAGATGTTTTAATAACTAAAGAAAATTGCTGTTACGTCATCCTAAATTAAATATCTAGATGAAGAGTCTTATGAAATATATCATCCATATTGTAAACTATGACATTCTCATTTCTAAACAACAAGAACAGCTACTTGGTTTCATGAATCCAGGAATGTCATATTCTGATTGATATCTGATAGAAGGTTGGGCATTATTGTCTTTTATTCATTGTGCGATCAGCTATGTGCTTGAAATAGGTATATATGCATTGTATCTTAGAGTTATATTTGATTGTCAAAATGTGCGTGAAGATTGCGAATACAGCTTTAGTCCAATGATTTGTGCCTTTTACCTCAATCTTTCACTGTATTTTCGGCTGTTATGTTGTGATTTGATTTGTTCTTCGTCACGATAGTGCACTAGTTCAATCATTTATTGGCTGTTTCATTTTTTTTTGGTATATGGTTTCTTTTGTGTATAGATATATAATGTTGTGGCTAAATTCTTAACAGGTACAATATGATGCCAAGGCTGATTGCAACGAGACTCGCCCTCTTGTTGTTGGGTATATATCAGGGGAGTCTCCGAAATCAAAGCTTCTCTGGAGTTGCTTCAACAATCTGAAGCCAAAGGATTTTCGAAGCGCTCAGGTGGTTGGGTTTTCGCGGCTGTTGAATCATGACCAAGATGTCAGATATTCAGGTGATTCTACAGATAGAAAGGACTTGGAATTATTTGAAGAGAGCATTTCTACCTATAATGTTGGTTCTGTATCCCATCATCATAATTGTGTACAAATTCAAATGCAATCACTACCGGATAAGTTTGAGCAGATGTTGGCATTGACACCTGAGTTTAAAGAGGAAGCACCATGCAAAGCCAATGGCAAGAAATTGAAGTTGCAGAGAGGAAAAGGGAATCCACCTGTCATCATACAAGATGAGGATGAAAAATCTTCACATTATGAAATGGTAGAAGAGAGCTCTAGGGAGAGTGATTCATTTTCTGATGGAGAGGATGAATGGGTGTTGGTTGAAGATGGCGGCAAAGAAGAATGCATGTATAAAAGGGACAAGGTATGTTTCTAAATGTAAAACTTGCTCCTAGGGAATTTGATCAGAATGCTGCGGCGACAATGCCAAAAACTAGTTTTGGTAAGAAAAACTAGCTTGCAAATTTACTATTATGCAGAAATGAGTACCAAAATGATCGGTTAGTTTTTCTTTTTTTATGTTTTTGAGAAGTTCCAAAATGATCTGGTAATGGTAATCCTACCATGGTCCTTAATGGTGGGTAACTGGGTATTGTATGTTTAAATTTTGTGTTTATTTAAGGACCACCCATCATTATGTACATTTGTAAACTGATCCTGTGGGTATATCTACAAAAGGAAAATCTCTACTCAAAAATTCTAGTGAACTCCCCACTAAAATGATGTAATAAAACTCTTTCGATTCATTTCCAAAGGAAGAGTCTTGATTCTCAGTCTTATCATTCTGTAGATATTGTGTAATTTTTGCATCTTTTTAGACAAATTTGTCCTATAGTGTATTCTCCAAATGAAATTGGCTATCATATAAATTGTATCCGACCATATGACTACCAATATCCAATTAATTTGATTTTTTACATGAATGATCTACTCAACATTCCAGACAAGTTGTAGGGTTCTTATCCCAAATACAAATTCTATGGGGCCCACAATTGAGGTCACTACGGGGTGTAGGGACTTGGGTCACTACAGGTACCCCGGATCCGCTTGAAAATGTTAAAAGCAAGACTTGTGAACCCATTTTGTGCTTTGTTCTCTGATTGGTTTTCTTGTTTTCTTGATGTAGCATTAGGATCCTTAATTGAGGTGGCTTGTTTTCTGTGTCCTTTTTTTCTTCCTGTGATTTCTTTGGTATGTAACAAGTTTTCTTGCTTCTCTCTTCTCAGGTAAATATGTTGAAACAGTCTATGGCTTTGGCAAACTACAAGTTATGACAACAGCATATGGACGTATGGTGATACGGCATTGCATTTGGTTTTTGTTCCTAATTAGGGCACATCCTAGAGGAAAATAAGGTGGAATTGTCTATATTTTTTGCCTGCTTTGGATTTGTTAATGATTCTGGTCTGTTTAGTATCTTTGCTGGATTTCTGTTTACTCTTTCTCCTGGTGTCCTTACTTCCACCTTAAGAAAATGATTTTTCTCTTTAAGAAAATGATTTTTGCACTATGTTATCTTATAAACGAGCTCTTAAATTTGTCGCTTTAGTGTTTAAAATTGCTTGCAGCACAATTTTTAATGCACACTAGAAGGTAATATTTGGAGCGTGTGTATAAGAAAGTAGAGTGTAAAAATCACACATCTTTATCAATTCATCTCACTCGTTTATGATTTCGCACTTCTTTTAGCGGCATAGAGAAAATGGAGGGGAAATTAACTAATGATAAATAAAAAAAACACCCAAGTGCATGGAGTTATGGCATAGATTAAGCAGCACGTCGGTAGATGAGACCTAAAGTTTTTCAGAGAGCAAGAAACTTTACTGAATGTAGAAGGACCAATAACTTACAGTTATTTTATTGAGGTAATTTGTTTGCATCACAAACGGAAAATTATTTTAAAATTGGTAAACGACTCGGATTATTTGTGTGGGACCTTGACGTGGATATCACACACCGATCTATGCGTGATCACTGTCCATCGGTGCCCACTGGATTATGGCTTGGGTTATCAATTTTTGGAATTTTCCTCAACAAAATGGCTAATACCGAACCTCCTATTTTCCGAGGTCTTATCTGGTGGTGGACTGGAGGCCTTAGAAGATAGAAGATTAAAAGAGAGCAAGTGGAAGGTTAGGGAAAGAGCTAATTTTGTGCCCTAAAAGTGCATTTTATTTCTTTGATTCAAGTAATAGTTTTCCCTTTGACGTGACGATTGGACATTGTTCATTCATTCAAGCTTGCAAAAAATTAGCCATGTTCCAAAAAACTACATAGTCGGAGATTTAGGGTCCGTTTTTTTGGAGGACATAATAAAGGGGTCTTTATTGCAATAAGGACATCAACTTTTTCCTTAATGCCAAGAGGACAAATCACATACATATTCTAAAAATGCCCCCACTAGCCAATGAAAGTGCCTAAACTCCCAAACCTAATGAAAGTGCTTAAACTCCCAAACCTAATGAAAATGCCTAAACCTAAACCCTAGGGTACCCTATGAAAGTGCCTAAAAATAAATCCTAGGGCACCCTAAAGAGC
The DNA here is from genome assembly GCA_963854785.1 of Vaccinium vitis-idaea. NCBI lineage: Eukaryota > Viridiplantae > Streptophyta > Magnoliopsida > Ericales > Ericaceae > Vaccinium > Vaccinium vitis-idaea. The sequence goes on along the minus strand of OY978226.1, from coordinate 3,034,911 downwards.
CTAAAATTCTAGGGTATCCACGAAAGTGCCTAAACCACTAAAACTCTATAATTGGAAAGTGCACCCAACGGCCCGTTTGGATGGCGTATTAGTTTGAGAGGGATTAAATAATAAGGGGGGATAAAATAGTCGGGGTGATTAAATAAGAAGGATGGACCCACATTGATGTGACAGTTAAGAAGGGGGATTAAATAGTGCGTGGTTTGGATGAGGGATAAAAAAAGAGGGATAAGGAGGGTATATGATGTAAAATCATGTCAAAAGACATATTTGCCCTTTCATATGCCCGTCTCATATTATTAATTAAACCTGTTATATAATTTCAAAAATAATTAATTTGTTATACTTAACAAAAATTAAGCTATAATTTTTGTTTAACAATTTTTTCTCAAATTTCCTCATATTAATTTAGGTGTTGCCAAAGCTACACCAAATTTTTTTTTTTCTCCACCGTTACTCCTCAGCTATAATTTTTAGCCAAAGCCACACCAAACTAAGCTATAATTTTGGTTTAACATTTACTGCTCTTTTATTTCCCACCGTTGGATCACAATTGAATGTTGCCAGACAACCACCAAATAATTTCTCCCTTGCCTTGTAAATATTGACAACCCACTCCCACCACAAAACTCATCTTTATCTCCTCTGTTCCTGTTCTCACCCACAAAACTCTCTCCTCTGCTCTCACCTACAAAACTCCTCCATGGCCGACATCCTCTCTCACTCGCCGACGACGATCCAACATCCTCTCTCACTCGCGATACTTCTCCGGTGATCAGAGCTCTGACAAACAGAGAAATTTTCTGGGTCTAAGAAGGTAAAAAAAAATACAAATTTTCTGGGTTTTCTTTTCTTAATCCGAAAATTTATTTGTAAAATACTTTTTTTTTTTTGTAAAATTTGGGTTGAATGCTGTTAACAATGGTGATTTGTGCTTGTGTGGGTGTGTTTCGAGAGAGTAGCCTGGTAATTTGGTCCCGGATGAGAACCCGGATTAAACATAAGCACCCCCCCTCCTTATATTTAGTCAGGGGGAAGGGGGATGAGGGGAGGCCGGATGATTTAGTCCGGGAGGTGTTTTGGTGTTCCCAAACGATGGATATAGGGTGGGACCGGGATGAGGCGGGGGAGGATGATTTAGTCAAGGCTCTTAAACTTCATCCAAACGGGCTGCAAGTGCCTAAACCCACTATATCCTACCCCAAAGAGTCTAAATCCCCTAAAATTGAACCCTAAAATTGGACCCAACTCCAAAATTAAAGAGAGAGAAAATGGCAGCCATGAGAGAGAGAGAGAGAGACAGGATGGGGTCTACAAAAGCGCACCACCACCATGCACGTGACAACTGCAACTTGAATGGAGAAATGCAATGACGGGTCATTGTCGGGGAATTGACAGTGACATGTCGCTTTCAGTTTTTTTTATTGCAGTGCATAAAGGATGCCCGTGGAGATGATTCATTAAGGGTATTTTTGTCTAATGTTGTCCTTGAGTCCTCAAAAAAATTCCATCAATGTATTGAAACCATTAAAATAAGTTAAACTGGACTAAACACAATTTAAAGCCCAAACTTGTCCTTTAGACCAATTTACTGGAGTGACAAATACCAGTTTGTTTTTATTGAACGTTTCTTTTGTGAGACAATTCTGCTTGTGATTTTTAAATAGGGTAGATATATTTTCCATTAACATTTTATTTTGATAATCCAGTATGCATCTACAAGTGTAGATGTATATCATGGAAAAAAAACCATTTAATGCCTATTAGGGTTCTATCTATTATGATGTGCTATGATGAAACCCAGGCCTATAAATATGTGGTTAAGTCCCCACTCCAAACCCTAATCTCTTTTCTCATACCATCCCATAGTGTGTGAGACTAAGGTCAAGATCAAGAGTAGGGCTTTGGAGGTGGAAGACGAACAACCACACACAAAATTCTCATCCTCCATGGCGATAGGTACACATCCGCTATTATTTTCTTCAATGGTTTGACATGAGTTCTTGGGTTTAGGATTTTTTATGAAATCCTACAAAAAAAATAAATCGATAAAAAATAGTGGATTATTAAATAATTTGATTAAGCATTCACCGATTAGGTTGTCATAAATTTTTCTATAAATTATTAGCACATTTTGTATTTGAGGTTCATTGCAATAATATGACATGAAGAAGAAATTTTGACTCCAGAATAAACAAAGAGTAATACTTATCTTCTACTTTTACAAGTTCTTCTCACTCCATATTCCTTCGATTCCGTAACATTTCACGTGACAATATGAGTCATATGACTGGGTAGGAAGTAGATATTAGTACACGTCACAATAAAATAAAAGTCAGAACTTTTTTTTTTTTTTTGGTTTTTTATTTTCTTTGAACTTGTTGAATTGAAAGATAAGACTATAGAACATTCAACGTTTTGCACGTAGAGCTAGAAATGAATCAAGCATCTCGCAAGCAACTTGAGGTTTGGCTTATTAGGATAGAGCTCGGCTCATCGCAATCCGTTTGGTAACTGAGCAGGGCTCAAGCTTGTGTCTTACGTTTTTGAACGAGCTTAGCCCAACACTCTAAAAATTTGCTCGGCTCGAAAAAGGACGAATCATTTGTATAGACTTAGCTCGCTAACTGCTCGCGAACAAACTCAAATTTTAGGTTTTTTTTTGTAAATGAGCATAGTTTGAATACTACCTAGTTCGACTTGACTCGACTCGTTTGCACCCATACTAGGCCCAGTATAGGTTCAAGCATTGTTGTACTCCATTGCAAGGGAGTGGAGTTCCTGCCGTGCACGGCACCGTGTGGTGCGGAGCATCCGGTCGTCTATTACGAAAATGCACCGTTCGGATTTAATTCGAGCCCCATGTAAATTTGTACCATCCACTACTTAAATTAAATTCGAGTCGTATATTTTCGCAATAGACAGCCAGATCCCTATACCGCACGAGCACTGCTACATACACAAAAAATGGAACCTGGGGGGGTGCTGTGCACCCCAATGCACAACACCGTGCTGTGCAGCCTCATGGCGCAGTCGCGCTGGCATCTTTTCGACGATCGGAGACGTTCACCGCGTAAAGCTCGTCGAGTACTACAGGTGTGCCAAAAATCAAATCGATCGAATATCTTTAAGTGCCTCATCGGAACACAAATAACTTAAAAAGTGGTTTTGATTTCGTGTTTGTTTCATTTCTTTTTAAGTTGTTTGTGTTCTGATGAGACACTTAAAGATATCCAATCGAGTTGATTTTGGGTACACTTGTAGTACTCGATGAACTTTACGCAGTGAACTTCTCCGATCGTCGGAACGAGGCCGGAGCCGTCGTGCCATGGCTGCACAGCACGATGTTGTGCATCCCATGCATAACACCCCCCCCCCCCCCCCCCCCAGGTCCCACAAAAAATATACCCATAAAACTACAATCAGTGGCCCAAATTCACTATTAAATGAATCTGAGCCATTGATTGTACTTTTATGAGTACTTTGTGGGTAAATTTTATGTGGACTTAGGCCATGTTTGATACCAGGGTTGGAGGATGGGATTGGATTGGGAATCCTGTGGGACCTCTAATACTTTGTTTGGTGTTGTAAAAAATGGGAGGATTGCTAATATCATGGGATTGTGAATCCCACAAAAGCATGGGATTACCTATCCCAAGGAGGGGTTGGGTATTGGCAATCCTATCCCATGGGATTGGAAGGATTCCTCTCCTGTGCAAACCCCTCCCAGCTGTGCAAACCCCTCCCAGCTGTGCAAATCACCAAATCCCATGATCTAATCCTATCCTAGACAAAACAAACATGTTATTAACAATCTCATGATCTAATCCTGTGTAAAAACAAACATGAGAAAGGATTTCTCTCCTCATTAATAATCCCACCTTATAACCAATCTCAATCTTAATCTCATCTCATTACTAATCCCCAAAACGAAACCACGTATCAAACGGGGCCTTAGCATTTTCCATTCAATAAGAGCATAATGCTTGAAAGAAGCCAACCATGAGGTCCATGACATTTAACCACCGGCCCCAACCAACTTCCCATTCTTCCCAAACAATCCTCTCACATCTCCTTCTCTCGTTGGTCAATGGCGCTCCAAATCCACCGTTTCCTCCTCGCCTCCTCCATCCTCCTCCCCCTCCTCGCCATCTCCGCCACCGCTAGGCCCGGCCGCCCCTTCCACCCTTGCCAAACCCTAATCCTGTTTTCCACCACCTCCTCCTCCTCCCTCCCCTTCCTCGAAAACCCCAATTTGCCCCCACAAAATCCTAACAATTTCCGCCGCCAGTCAATCACCGTCTTCATCACCCAACTCAGAGATCCCAACTCCTACTACTACCCTTCTGTCGTCGTCGATCGCCACGAAGATAAACGACCATTGCCTTTGCCATTGTACTCCTCCTCGTTACGCGACCGGACCAAGGACATCCTCAGCGTGGTCGGGTCTCTGTTATTCGGTGTCGGGTGTGGGGCCCTCACCGCCGCCACTATGTTCTTGATGTGGTCGTTATTTGCTCCCAACCGGTTTGATCAGCTCCGTAATGAATCTGATGACGAATTCGAAGAGGGTGACTCTGATGACGACGACGTCAGCCCTAAGAAGATGGGGTACGTGGCGATTTCTGCTGCGGAGACTGATTCTCCGGTCGTTGTTGCTAAGGAAGTGGCGTGAGAAGCGAGTGGTAAAATGGGATTTATGCAGTTTGTTTTGTACGTGTTTGATAATTAAGCAACTGGTGCTTTGTCTGTATCTATTTACCACTACTTATGTAACTGCTGCTGTTGCTTATTGTAATTCTATATGTGCTACTCTTTTCTGTTTTTCTTATTTGAATTTATGCCTATTTAAAAGCTTTTGTATATTTGTGGCTGATTCCGATGGATTGCATTGATTAGGTGTTGATGTTGGTTGTTTTAACCCTTTCTAAAATAATTAGGGCTGCTAACGAACCGAGCTAAGCTTTGACATGCTCGTTCTAAACTAGTCTAGCTCAAGTCGAGCCCAAATAATCGAGCTAGAGCTTGATTCGTGTATTAGTAAGGTGTTCGAGTTCGGTCTGTTTACTACACGAGCCTCTCTATATATGAGCCAAGCTTTTGTAATCGAGGAGTTACAACTAACTCGAGCTTGGGTCGCATACTACTAAACGAGCTTAGAATTTGAGCTCAAGCTCAATTCGTTTATTAATGAGCCGAGCCAAGTTGCTCATGAACAGCTTGGTTTGTTTGTAACCCTAGGAATAATGACTGGCTTTATAGTAACCCTATCTTCATGATCTGTAGAATACTGCCTCTTGCTCCCGTAAGTGCTACTCTTTTCTGTTCTGAATCCTTTCTGTTTATGAATCTGTTGCTTATTTTGATCTGATGTGTCGAATTTGGTGTTAGTGTTACTATTTGTGAGTTGGGCCCGCTTGGTTTGGTCAGATGGTGGGTTTATAATGCTTTACACATTAGTGGCTGAGTGCTTGATATTTTGGAAAAGTAAGGCTTTGATTGGGATCCTGCCTTCTCTTAGCTCTTCTTAGAACTATGTCTTGGTATTCATCAGTGCAAAGTCTGCCTTGACATGTTAATTGCCTATTTGCCTTGTCGTGGTGTTAGTGTTACTATTTGTGAGTTTGGCCCGTTTGGTCATATATGTGCTGCTACATTTGTGATTTCCGTGAGTTTTACTCTTCTCTGTTAGGTATCTGTTGGTTAATTCGATGATGTGTTGAAGTTGGTGTTAATAATTTGATTTTATCCGTTTGGGGAAATTTATGAGTTTATAATGTTTACTTTTGTTGAGTGAGTACTTGTTATTTTGGAAAGCTAAGGTCTAATGTCGGAGATTTGATTTTGTCCGTTTTGGGAAATTTATGAGTTTATAATGTTTACTTTTGTTAAGTGAGTACTTGTTATTTGGAGAGCTAAGGTCTAATGTTGGAGCTGTCCTATCTCTCATCTGTGTTTAGTATTATATACGTTTTCATTTCCCAAGACTGCCTTGGCATACAACTGTCAAGCTTGATCTTCCATTTATTGGATTATGCTTATAGGTTTATTCTTCTTCTTCCTCGTCTTACATGTTTGAATGATGTAGTTACTAGTTTCCAGAGGTCAATATTTGTAATTTTTAGCGTTATAGATTTTGATGATGGCTTTGAACAGACAGAACTGTTGGTAAAAAAAGAAGGGACTCTTGTTTTGAAATTTCTGGTGTTGAAAGAAAAATTTTGGTTTTATGATTTGCCATTAGATTTCAACATGCAATTCTAGGTTGGGTTTTGGATCAATGTCTCTCATTTTTTTCATTTTTTGGGTGGTTTAGTTTGGATCCAACCCGAAAAGTTATGGGTTTGAAGCATTCCTGCCATGATGCCATCAACCTTGTTACAATCACTACCTTTACCACTGTGGTCACTGTATCTGTTTCTATTCCCTACCACTGCCAGTATTGCTGCCTCCACCTTTCAACTCCGTCTGCCTTAAATGACCACCTCAGTTCCACTACTTTGCTATTGTGGCCATTGATCATTAGATGCTCACCACTCTCTTCTGACATGGCTTTTGGCTATTAACTTGCAGAGCTAACGACATGAAAACCATCTGAGGTAGGTAAGCACTTTATTTTGCAGTCTAAATGTGACTGCATATGGCAGCAGTCACATACATGTGACCAAATATATTCACAAGAAAAGGAGTGAAGTTCTTGGATGATGTTGGACAGGCCCGGCCCTGTGTTTCGCGAGGCCCCAACCCTATTCTCAATTTGAGGCCCTTCATATATATATATATATAAATTTTTTTTTTTTTTATATATAATTTTTTTTTTTTCTACGAGAAGGGGCCCCAAAAACCGGGGGGCCCCAGGCCCGGGCCTCCCCAGCCTGCCCACAGGGCCGGGCCTGATGTTGGATAAAATTGGAACGTCGATGGATTGGTCTCCAAACCGAGCTCAAATGTAGGAAGGGAGCTTTGTTTCCTGATAGCAATACATTAGTTTTGAAATGCAATTAGGTTTCTTCAACTATTTAGGTTTCTGGATTGGAAGGCAGTTCTTAATCCTTTATTTGTTTTATTAGTGGATGTTGTGGGCTACAGAATATGGTACAGTTTGAATAACTTGGACATGATGCAGGATCTCTTATAAGAACTTACACCACGTTGGATACTAACTAAAACATCAGGTGCATGAATCGTTTGAACTATGCTTCATGGAGTCGTGACAATTACTGAGTGCTTGATGTTCTTAGGCACATCAGGTGCATGATTCGTTTGAACTATCCTTCATGGACTCGTGACAATTACCGAGTGCTTGATGTTCTTTGGCACCGGACCTTGGTGAAGTCTGAGACTCTGAATCTTAGGTTATATAAATATGAAATCCAAATGTTGATTGCATAAGAAACTGACCGAGGGAAAGGGAAAAGGGAAAAGGGAAATCAATTCTGCCTTCCCATCAAGGGCTTCAAATCGGCTTCAAACCTGTGGCTGTGAGCTCTCCTTTTGTGAATTACTAAACCTCAACCAAAGCGTTACAAGTAGCCTTATATATATGTTTCTCTTCCCTCCAATGGACCTGTGTCCACCAGAGACCATACGTGCCTGTGTCCAACCCCAATTATCTAAGTTAGACACGTGGATCTTCGAATCTTAATGACTTTTGAGTAAAGAAACTACTAATACTTTTTTAGCCTTTGACAGTTTTAGGTGGATGGAATACTTTGCTAGTAGGTAAGTAGACCCAGGCAGTCTGATTATGATGTGTTTGGGAAGCAGTTGCAGCATGACCCAGGTGCTATGGCCATTGATTTCGAAGAAGGTTGGGTGGAATTGTGGCAGCCATAGCACATCATGATAGATGCACTTATAATGATGCTGATATGCTTTTTCACCTTTTCAAATTGTGAAGCAGGCCCACACTTTTATGCTTTTCAATGGTTCGGTTTTCTTGTTAAAGCATGGAATATTCGAAACCTGTCTCATGACTGCTTCACCGTGTATTGTCTTGATCTTGGAATCCTAGTAATTATCTCGGGAAAACTTTGGTTTCCAGTGTTTCAAGATGTCCTCTCAGTGCCTAATTTATGCCGTTGATTGAGCAAACCTTTAGACAGGTTAATTCCTCTGGTTGGCCTGGTGGTTGGGACTTTCAAATGCACTGGCACAGTATGTGTATCGGTAAGCTCAACATGTCTGCGATCTTGGCTGAAGGAGAATGTGACTTGTGGCTGATGCTTTCCACCTGTTTAGAACAAGTTTATAGCATTTGATGTTATCTTCGCAACAGTTCCTAATGATCTTTTGCATATATGTGCTGCCTTCTGGTTGTTTTTTGGATTCAAATTCTGAATTCTTGGCTCTTGGGTGAATTAATGTATCCAGGGTATTTTTTGGAGATTACCAGTCTGGTGCCGATATGTTTTTATGTCTCGGTTGGAAAGAATCGAGGAAATGCGAAGGGAGGGTTTGCAAGGCATGTTTAGAAAACATATTCCTGCTTACATTTTTTTTTGAGTAAACATAAATGAATAACACAAACAACTACTCCCTCCGCCCCTTTTATAGTGTTTAACTTTCCACTTTGGGTTGTCTCTTAATAAGTGTGTTTTGAAAAGTTAGTGGGTACATTTCCTATTTAATTTGCCCCTTCAAAGTAGATTCCGTTTTGAAAAGTTTGTGGGTATTATTATTATATTGATAAGGGTGAGTAGTGGAAAATAGATGTAAAAGTTGTAAAAGTTGTTGTGAGAGAAAATAAGTTGGAATTACGAAGCTACACATTTAAAAAGGGACGGAGGGAGTACAAAGTACCCACAAAACAAGAAACAAGAGGAAGGCCGAAAATTTTTTTAGCACTCATGTCAGAACCCACAAATTTGTTCATCTCTCTGGGTGGAAAATGCATGATCTGCATCAAGTTGAAGCCCCTTTCTGTCGCAGTCGCCGCTGCTAAAATTGTTTCATACCCCGAAAGTTTCTGTGCTGTGTTCTTAAGAAAGTGAATTTCAAAATGCAATGCTAGAATGCCATGAAGGAAAAGGTGGAAAAGCTTTTGTACTTCTGTTACCTAAATTGCTGTAACATTATTTGTGCACTCCAATGCGAATGATATCCTAGATTGGGAGAAGAAGTTGAGCGCGTGTAGGGTAGGGAGGACGTGATGTCGAAATGCATCTCGGCCATCCAAAACGTTTTTATAGGCTTCAATTAAATGCTTCATTCTTGACTTGCAGTACGAGGCCAGGCCATCACTGTGGAGAGGCGAGAAAGGCTAGTGCCTCGGGACCCCAGTTTTTTTATTTTATTATATTAATGTAATTGCTACTTTTGTGGTTAAAAATGCAAGAAGCTAGAGTGACAATAAAGTGATACTTTTATATTCATGTATGATCACTACTTTCCATAATTTAATCTACCTTATTACTTGTTCTTTTAGCTTGATTTACAGTTTTTGTTTGCTCGGAACAGTTGAAAGGGGTCCAAAGACTCCGAACCTTAAGCGTTGTTCGTTTTGGTTTTTCAGAACCACTCTCCCTCTCAACGCATAGTTCTCGAATTTTTTTTTTTAATTATTACTCTCATTTCTTTATCTATTTTTTTCAGCTCATTATCGAAAAAACCTCTCTCAAATTTGCCGCCTCGAGCAGCCAAAATGTAAAGGACGGCCGTGGGAGTAAGCTATGGCTAGGGGTTTTGTGGTAAGTTTTAGAAGGGAAAAAGCTTTTTCTTTTGAAGAAAGAATTAGAAAGTTTGCAAATGGTAGCTTAATTACTACTAGCTTGCATTTTCATCAAAATAAAAAAATTGCTTCTCAAAAGTGGTTTTAGAAAACTTAAAAGCTATTGCGGTCCAAAAGCAGAAACAAAATTGTTAAGAACAGTATTTTTTGGGGAAAAGCTACAATGTAGGCTAGTATCTTTTTGGTAGGGATAGCAACGGGTAGGATATGGATCGGGGGACCCTATTCCATACCCAATCTCTGATTGGAGGATCTTTCACCATCCCCGCCCCCATCCCCATTGGGGATATTAGATGAAAAACCAAACCCACCTCCCGATGGAGATTGAGGTTTCCCCGAACATACCCATATCCAAACAAAAAAATAAATAAATAAGTGAAAAATGAAATAAATTGATATTTATATTTAAAAAATATAATCTTAATTGATGTTTTTGAATATTAAGTAGTCTAGGATATGAAGTAATTGATAAGATTTGCTAATTAAAAAGGTAATTGTTTACATATGTAACTATACTAAAGTTTTATACGTATGTTCCTATTTATATGTACATATATTATATGGTATATGTAGTATGTATAACCGGGTACAGGGAGGGCATGGGGCGGGTACGGGTATTTGGGGATGGGGATTACAAAATCATACCCACTCCAAACACGAGCGGGTTTTCTTGATATCCTATCATACCCGCAACTATTGGGGAAAATTGTGGGTTATCTCCGCCTCCATATGGGCGGGGGCGGGGCGGGTATCCATTGGATATGGGGAAGTTGCCATCCCTACTTTTTGGTTATATGCTATGCATCCTCGAGGTGCACACCGGCCTGTTAACCAACCCAACCGCCTAATTCAGCATGATTTTTTTTTAGAGTTTGGAATATATACCCATCAGGTTGGCTAGGGTTTTAGTTTTGAGTGTTCCACTAACAAAAAATAATTTTTCCAAAAACCAAGTCCATCACATAAAAACCGTGAAAAAATAATTTATTCTGAAAACACTCTTAGCGGAACACCCCTAAGCTCGTTTAGTAAATGTGCTGCGTTTGGGAATATTTCTTAGAATTAAACCCTGCCGGGCCCATAAAATAATGATAATGATGTTCATTATTTATTCCATTAAAAAATTAAGAAGAAAAAAGCCACTGCCATACTTGTATAAACACGTGCTCTCTTTTTCAAAGCACATATATTCATTGGTCTTTGAATAACTATTACTATTATTATGGTTCTAAACTCTAATTTATAATTAAAAAAAACTCTAATTTCTAATAGTGTGGATGATTTAATTTATACAAGGGTAGTATGACTAAGAAAAATAAATTGCCTAATTGGATGGGCTTGGAAAATGAGACTTTTTTTTGTTTTTTGTTGTCATTCGTTAATCCTAATCTACTCTATCTTTGGGGAAAGGGATGGGTGCTTACGGGAATCGAACTCTGCCCATGTGCATGGGAGTATAAGGGAGGCACCAACTGCACTCCACTCCACTTGCTTGGAAAATGAGACTTTAAGAGGCGGTATGTACAAGTCTTGTATTATCTAGTATAATCCCGGCTCGGCCCTATTATGTGCACCCAAAATTTCACCTCAAATTTAAATAATATTGATTTTACGACAGATTTCAAGTTTTCAACTGTCCTCCATAACTTGTGAACCTACCATTATCTAGGAAAATTTTCATTGGACTAGGGCACAAGAGTGCTCTAAGCACATCACTCGTATGTGCTCACCGCGAGTCTCTTCTTGGACTTAGAAATTGAGCTTAATCGTTTATTTTGTTCGGCTCATCAAATATGTAACACTAAAAAATACTCTTGAATAATACTCCGGGTGCAAACCAAACGCAATTGTCTTAAATAAATTTCATAGGTTTAGTATCATTTTTGTAATAAGGTTCAAGGTAGGCGCACTACAGGGTTATAGCGGGGCATCCGAGCGATTGATCGCCCAATCAATGATCCTGATTTCATCTCAGCACTTGCATGATCCGAGCCATTCATTGCCTAGATGAAATCCGAGCCATTGATTACCGAAATCAATGGCTCAAATGCCGCATTACAGAGTTGTAGGGTGGCTCCGCACTACAGGATCCCCGAAATGCTATACCGATATCGGAGTATCATCGAGTGCTTACCGAATAGCGATAGATAGCTAATTCATACAAGATTTTTTTTTAGTTGATCTGATTTTCTCTTGTAGAGTGTTAAAACATAACTTCCTAAAAAATGAACCGATCAAATCATTTACGAAATCTAGTATGAGTCCTTATTTTTTAGGTGGGTCAATAAAAATACTCCATGAAGTCCATGTTCTGGGTGTGTATTTTCAGCTGTCTATTTCATGAAGTCCCAGTTCAAGATTCAGTTTGACAAATCGGACCTATTCATATTAATTTTTCGTTTCCTAAAAAAAATGGTCTCATTTGTACTAGCATGTAATGAACCACCCCACAAAAATGGTTAATTTCACTTACCTCCCCTGAGGTTTCTGACAAATACGAGACCTCTCTGAGGTTTTTGAAATTATTGTGCTATCCTTTGCTCTTGAAACAATTTTTAAAAAATTAACTCATTCAGAGACAAGGACTTGATTGAATCATTCAATTTTTATCCAGTCAAATTTGGGGCAAATACAAATCAAGCCTTTAACGATATCCGAATGAGTTAATTATTTACGAAATCTTTTAATAACATGTTTGGATGGTTTACATTTTTTCTGTTAAAAAAATTGTCAACTATATATTGTGTGAGCGGATCGAACCGCCACTATATATATATAGATAGATAGATAGATAAGTTTGGTTGCAATTAAATAACAAAATGACTTCATTCTCTTCTTGTTTTCAGCTTAAGACAATTAAGAACAAATTGGACACCACGAAAGCATGACATGGTTTTTGATTTACAATTACCACACCTTTCATTTTAACAATGCCCAAACGAGAGAGGGGGAGAGAGCTAAATTAACTAGGAAATTAAGTTAAGTTTAAAAGGATATTATGTCTCCATATTCTCTACGGAACAATCAATTTTTATTTATTTTTTTGGGTTGAACTCCACCTAGCTCGTAGCAGAAAACAACCTCTAATTTTCTCAAAGATGCAACCCATTTGTCTTAGTAAGGGCCAAAACTGTGACCACCAAGAACCCCGGGGACTAGAACAAGAGAAAAAAAAATGACAGTGGAATAAGCGGACCAAAATAAGGACCAGCCAGAACATCTATTTTGGTGATGAGCGAAGTGGAGATGGGAATGGTAATGTTGGTGATGGATTTGAGGGATCCACTAGTTGTATACGATGAGAACTCTATTTTCTATTTGAGGGTAATTTTGGTACGGCTGAAATTAGGGTATGTTTGGAAGTTAGGAAAAAAAAGAGAAAAGAAGGGAAAATAATTAAGAAGGAAAGCAGAGGGAAAATTGAAGAGAAAATGGAAGGAAAGTTAAATAGGGATTTGAATATTTTCCTTCTTGTTTTGTAGTGCAGAGCCAAACAGAGCCTTAATTTGCTCACATCATCAACTTTGTTAGGGTTCCAATATAAAAGGTAGCAAAAGAAGGAATCTCAATAATTGTTTCAAAAGCAATGGAAGGCAAAGTAATTTCAAAAACTTCGGGGAGGCTTCTAGAAATGAGTGGAATTAACCCCAAAAAAATATCGTGAATTGAAGTTACTTGAGGGGAAGAAATCATTCTCGGTAAAAAGGCACAGTATCACTGTATGCATGGACCAAAAAGCTACCGAATATTCTAAATATTCACATAAAAAAATCATCACCATAATGTGTATGAGTATATGCATGCATATATAACTCTGTGTATGCATCCATAAATAATTGAATATGGAACAATTTTGTGCTTGTTTTCTTGCATTTTTAATTCTTAATGTAAATTCAGAGAAACGACTTTTATAAATGAATTACAAAATGCGAGAACCGGTAAACATGTAAAGCAAGTGGAGTAGCAGACATGTATTTCCATGCATTTGAATGCAATAGAAAATAATGACTTTCGCAAGGCCAAAAAATGACTACTCCAATAAATATGTGGATATGTCATCATACAGTCCACTTCCCCTCCAAACTCCCTTAACTTGTTAAGTTACGGACCTCATTGATCCCGATCGAATTTCAATGATCCGAATCGTCCAATGTGTTTAAAAGGTGTTTTTTAGGGTCCCGCGATAAATCATCAAATAAAAAAATACCGGGAAGAGCTTGATCCGAGCCGTTTTTCACAAAATTGTATATGTGACGGTTCGGATCATCGAAATTCGATCGGGATCAATGAGGTCCGTAACTTAACAAGTTAAGGGAGTTTGGAGGGGAAGTGGACTGTGTCATCATAATCAAACAAGAAAAAAAAAGTTGGATTTTTAACATTTTTTTAGTACTTAATAATACTTTGATCGATGAAGACATATAGACATAAAAATTATTCCACTTGTAAATGTGTAGTGCTTATATTTTTAAAAAATGATTCTTCTATTACACCCTACTTGGTTGTATATAAAAAAAAACACTCAAATAATTTTCACTCACTTTTAAGTATTTTTCACATATTTCAATGTAATTTTCGAACCTTTTGTAGCATTTTCCTATTGTAAATGATATACGTAGATTTTTTTTTTTAAAATGTTGTAACAAATAAATGTGTATACTATAAAAGAATAATGAAAATGCTAACCTCAATCGAATGGTGGAGGATAATAAACAGAAAGTCTAGAGATATATGAGAAAAATGTATTAATATTTGTGACATGTGCATTGACATCTGAACTAGCTAGTTTGTCATTACATATAGATATTATCCTTCACCTATTGGACGGCGGTTAGCAAGACCCAAAAAAAAAAAAAAATGCGACTATAAAAAAAATGTGTAGTGTCAACAAAAATATTATGATCCAGAAAAAGTTTCCCCAAAAATGTCAAAGAAAGATAAATGAATGATTCAGAGATTCACAAAAAATGCGAATATAAGCCGGAACATTTCTCCTTTCGGCGTTTTCCGGAATTTTTTTCCTATACTCATTCCATACTCTCTCTCTGTTTGTAACGAGAAAAACTTGGGTGTTGGACGGATAGCACGTAACGCTACCTGTTGGGCATTTTAGCCGTTCAAAAGTATTTTGAACGATTTGATTTTTAGAGGAAGAAAGGGAAAAGAGAAAGAGGAGAGAGACAAGAAAAGAAAGCGAGAGTGAAATCTAGGCCGTTTAAAACATTTTTTTTTTCTTTCGTAACACACGCTCTCTCTCTCTTTGGAATTATGGATCTCTCTCTTTCTTTCTTTCCTCTGTACATGCATATACACAAATTAATATTCAAGGTCCGTACTCTGACAACGACCACTAAGGGATGGTGGCACATGCTTGCTGTCATATCACTTTCCCCCCAATCAACGGCCACGATTCCAACGTACGATTCTCCCTTACGTCCCCGATCTCCATTCCACCCAAATCCCTCTCTCACTCGTATGAAGACAGAAAAAAAGAGAAAACTCCTCATTCCACTCTCTCCCCTTAGGACCAATGAATGTCCGAACGAGCCGAGCAATTGATTGTTTATAATATGAGCCGATATTAAATGAGCTTTAATTGAACGTTACACGAGTGTTTCTTGATTAGCTTAAATTTTGTTTTAAGTAACTAATTGAACGAGTTATGTAGTATCTTGTTCAAACTTGATTTTAGAGCTTATCAAGTTCAAAAAAAAGTTCAAACAAAAGTAACTCGATTTGGTTGTGCAATATACAAATTGAAATAAGACCACCGGCGAATATGAGCTCAAACTCGGGTAATTTGGTTTATCATGCTTATTTTCTCTCCTCGAAGCTGGGGCCTGTTGTCCCTCAAAGGAACAACACTTATTGTCTCGGGCGATTCTGGTTCGCTCCAGTCTTGTTCCAATGATTGAAAACGTTCACTTCGTAGGGCTTGTCAAATAGAACAAGTGAACTAAAAATCAGTTTGATTAGATATCATGAAGTGCTTGATTGGTAAACATATAACTTTACAATAATGGATTCAGTGAGTTTGATTTAGTGTTTGGAATACATTTTTTTCAAAATAAAAATGTTTCGATTAATGAAATTCAATCAAGCTGATTTCAGGTACTATTGTTCTACCTGACGAGTTCTACAAAGTGAATATTTCCGATTATCGGAACAAGATCGGAGAGAACCGGAATCACCCGGGATAACAAGTGCTATCCATCAAAAGGGCCAGCAGGCCCCCTGCTTCCCCTCTCCTCACTCCTCCCTCTCTCTCTCTCTCCTTACTGCTACCAGGTCGAGCTTTGTCGGGACCACTATAAAACATCCCCACCTCTCTCTCTAGGCTCTCTATCGTCACACTCTCTCTCTAGGCTCTCTTTATCTTCTGCGACAGTGATTGGCCACGAAAAGCTCCACTGATTAGTGAGGCCAAGTAGTAGCAGTTGCTCTGCTTCAAGCTCATTCAATGGCGGCCTCGAAACACGTGCCACGCTCTGAGCTCGGTTGATGTGAGTAGTAGTAGTTTCTTTCGTCTTTTAGTGCAATCAAATTTGTGCTCTTTGTCGATGAGAGAGAGTTGAAACTTGTTGGAGTCTCAAATGGCTTGGGATTCATGAATTAGGGCTTGGTTTTGGTAAAGGGTACGTGTTGTTTAACTTTTTGAGAGTGGTGTGAATTCTTGGGGGTTAGAGAGAGGAAGGGAAGTGGAGTCCTGATTGAGCAGAGGAGTGTTTTGGCTGAAACTTGCTGGAATTTGTGAATTAGGGCTTGGTTTGGCACTGAGAGTGAGTTTAAGTTTTTAGTGTGGTGTGGATTTCTGGGGTTAGAGGGAGAAAGGGTAGAAATGGTGGGGTGTGGAGCCCTAATTGAGGAGATTAGTGTGTTGAAGACAAGAAAGGTGGAATTCAACAGCAGTTTGGGGCTCAAGATTATGACAAGTATAGAAGAGGGTTTTCTAAGCTGAGGTTTTATGCAATTTAAACTATTAATTATACTGAGAATTTTTAGGATATGAAGCTTTCAACATCAGGACAGGGTCAACAGGGTCATGAAGGTATTTCTCCTCTATTTTTCTCATTCTGTGTCCCCTTTATTATGACTTCTTTGCATGCTTATGTAGGTCTTTTTAAATTGTAATATTGTTTCTCTCTAAACTATTTCATGTTATTTTTTTTTTCTCTACGTATTTGGACTATTTAGCTTTTTCTCAATACATTTGAAGCCAAGAAATACATAATTTAACACATGGGGTGAATTTTATTCGTTTTATGGAAGGGGAGAAGAAGTGCTTGAATTCAGAGCTATGGCATGCTTGCGCGGGCCCTCTTGTGTCGCTGCCAACACTTGGGAGTCGTGTGGTTTACTTCCCTCAAGGTCATAGTGAGCAGGTCTTGTACTTAATGATTCATACCTTGTGTATGTTTATGAGATTGAGAGAACATTTTTGAGGCAATCCCTAATTGTGCCTGTTGCAATTGGAAACCCAGGTCGCGGCTACAACTAACAGAGAAGTTGATGCTCACTTTCCAAATTACCCTAGCTTGCCACCCCAGTTGATTTGCCAACTTCACAATGTTACAATGCATGTGGGTTCTAATCTCTGCGGGATTTATCTCTTTATATCTCAACCTGTCATGTTATTGTCGTGTATGTCACGTAGACCTCTAAGATATAATTGATTATATATGTGAAATTTCAGGCTGATGTTGAAACAGATGAAGTATATGCTCAAATGACCCTGCAGCCCTTGACTCCGGTAGTCAACTTCAAATTTAATTAAGCTCATTATTAGATACTTTTGCAATTCTTTGTCAATCGAGTTTGAAACGTAATTTTTTTTGTGGAACTTAAATAGCAAGAGCAAAAGGATTCATATGTTCCCGTTGAGTTGGGGATTCCAAGCAAGCAGCCAACCAATTATTTCTGCAAGACATTAACAGCAAGTGATACAAGTACTCACGGGGGCTTCTCTGTTCCTCGTCGTGCTGCAGAGAAAGTTTTCCCTCCTCTAGTAATAATCTCCATCTCATGCTTTTTTCGTTTTCTGATATCATTCCTTTGCTAATGCATATTTTCTTTTGTTGGGTTCGCAGGATTTCTCCCAGCAACCACCTTGTCAGGAGCTTATTGCGAGGGATCTCCATGATGTTGAGTGGAAGTTTAGGCATATCTTCCGAGGTAGGTGATGGTTGTTTTTCTCGTATGAGTTGAAGGTTGTTTTACCTTTTTGATATCTCATTAAACTTCTGGTCAGTATAGCCTTTGGATTGTAAAGACATAAACACTGCAAAAACTTAATATGCTGTAATACTCCTGGTAGTATATTTCTATTTCACTGCCTAGGGTGTGATCGCTTCACTCCCTATCTGATTTTTTATCTCATATATAAAACCCTCCTGGCATTTGGCAAGATGAGTAGACATATGGTTGTCAGAGGTGAAATTAGTTGCGTATCAAGAGTGCTAGACTGTGTTTTCGTGGTCTGGATCTTAAAACTCCTGTGTGTGACTTGACACCAAATTCTCTTTGTTAGAGAATTAAACACGATGCTGATATTAGGCACATTACCACATGAAGCACCGTTTTTAGTGCACTGGTTGGAGATTTCATATTAGTTCTGTTTTCCCTGATTTTCGACTCCGCTTGTCATGTAAAGTGTGGAAAAAACATGTAGTAGTCAGCATTTTCTTGTAAAGAGGATAATAATATTTTGTGTTTATTTTTCTTCCCTCTGATTAGCTAAAGTGTTCATTCGAGTGGTGTTTTGTGTAAACAGTAATGTGGAAAGTTGGTTAAATATAGTTTTGGACCTTATTATTGCGAAGGCATGGTTGCAAATGTTTGCTTTCCACGTGAACCCCCAATACCTTACACTGGCTAAGGCATACTTCCTTGCTAGAATAAGTATTTAAATTTTTGTTGAATGGTGTCCACATCAGAAGTGAGCCCCCTTGAAGTTCTTCAGTACACAATAAAGCAATAAAGGGGTCATGAAGGTGGCGGAAAACAGAATATCCAGAGCGCTTTGTGTACATGATTGAAGAACAATGTACTCCCTCTGTCCCCAATTTTTAGTCCCATTTAACACTTTTTGCCGTCCCAAAAGTATTGTAAACATTTGAAAGTAATGGGCAAAAAATGGCGAGTTTACCTTTTTACTCTTTCTTTTTTAAATTAAATGCCACATAAGGCGAAGCAATGATGATGTTTTGAAGGGCAAAAAGAGAATATAAAAATACAACAAGCGCAATAATGAAGTTCCCTAAATAAGTTGGAATCCCCAAAAGGGTCCAATAAATGTGGACGGAGGGAGTATGAAGGACCAAAACAAAGATAGTGCATCATATTACATGCTAACATAGCATTTAGTCAAAGGACAGGTGGGGATACGGGATACCAATGGAAATAGGGAGGTGAATATATGAAAAATTAACCTTGAGGGGAGTTTACATTTTTTTTATGTTTGTGGATGTTACAGACAAGAATGGAAATTTAACTAAAACATCTACGGGGCATGGAATCTTGTTTTTGGAGTTCTAGTTGATTAACTAGTAAGTCCCACTATGCATAGATACTAAGTTTGATGTCTTTGGTATGTCTTCTCTCTTTTCCAGTTATTATCTTCCTCCCCCTCGTGTTCTTCTCATTATACTTTTTTTGGCTGGCATGTGATCTAGAGTCTTGAAAACACTTGCCTTTCTTTTCTTTCGTTTCCTTTTTTCCAGTTTTCATTGAGGTCCTCTTTTCTTTTCTTTGGTGAGGAATCTACAACTCCAAGGCAGGTCCACCTTGGACCCAACCCTTGCAGGGTGAACCACAGATGCCTTCAGGCTTCAACCACCCATGAGCCACATGTACTAGGTCAGGGCTTTACAAGTGCCAAGTGGGAGTTGAACAGTAGATCTCTAGGTTTACAGTTGGTCCCCTTGATGTCTTCTTATTTTTTCATCTTCATTTTCCATTTTATTTATTTTTTACTTAGTTACCCCTTTCTTTTTTCCAGAATTTGTATAAAAAAACTACCCAGAACAACTTGTTTGGGAGAGACGCAAGTCTGATTTGGTAAATGGTGAAGACATTGTGAACTTTTAATGTGGATAATTTGGCTTCGATAAGGCAATTGGGAAACTGCTTCAGCATAACCTTTGATAAACCATAATTTGCCTTTTCGTTTTGCCAAAATCTGCCGAACACAATTAACTTTGCAGCTTCCCTCGTATTGTTGATGTATCAAACTTTAGGATTCTTGAAGGAAAGAAGTTTTCCTAACTTTGTGATTTTCTACAGATCACTGTAAAAGAGGAATTTTATACACGCTTCATGTAACTTGAGATATTACACTGATACTGAGAAATTGAAGTATGATGAGGACATTGCTTTACCGATAGAATTTTGTACTACTCTACCTGTTATTGGAACTTCTTTGCAAACTGCAACGGCTCAGGGGGTACTATTGTGGCGGGAGACTAATTTTCTGCACAAGCCTTTTTTTTTTTCAAACAATTTTCTGCACAAGTTTACATGTTTATATTTACCCTATCTGCAGGACAGCCCAAACGACATCTTCTTACTACAGGGTGGAGTGTGTTTGTCAGTGCCAAGAGACTTGTAGCGGGAGATTCTGTTCTCTTTATCTGGTACTTGTGCTCTTTGACTTTACTCTGCTTCTTACGTGACCATTTGTCTTTACTATTTTATTTCTTTGTTTATTCCCATTACCAGGAATGAGAAAAACCAGCTTCTTTTGGGAATACGCCGTGTGACTCGACCCCAGACTGTGATGCCTTCTTCTGTGATGTCTAGCGATAGCATGCACATTGGACTACTTGCAGCTGCAGCACATGCTGCTGCTACTAATAGCTGTTTCACAATATTTTTTAATCCAAGGTGGCAATTGTAATTAAAGCTGTTTTTGGAGTTTTTTTTTTTCCCTTCCATCTTCATTTACAATTTCATTTTTTCAGGGCTAGTCCTTCTGAATTTGTCATAGCGCTTTCAAAGTACGTTAAGGCGGTATATCACACACGTGTTTCTGTTGGGATGCGTTTCCGGATGCTTTTTGAAACTGAAGAATCAAGTGTTCGCAGGTATTGCAGTGATTATAAGTGACAAGAATTTTTAGTTGGTAATTGTTTAGAGAATTTCTTGCATTTACTTGGGAAGCTGGTCTGTCCACTAGTTGAAAAAAGATACTTGGTTTTTCTAAACATGAGCCTCAGAAAGTGCATCTCAATCAAAGCATATGCATTTGAAATTGGTCACCTATTTCCGGGCTGATGCAAGTTATAGGAGAGAAGAAAACTTTTCATGATTGATTTGCAGTATACCTAGCATGTCAAGCTATGGAGAGACAGGTGGCTGTGAAGCGAAGTCCCACATCGCCTGGGTACCAAAGTAATATGAAATATATAAGCGTGAGGGCACCCTCACTTCATGAGCTAGCTTTTGGGGTTGAGTTCTTCCCAAGACCGTGTAACAGTGGCTTGTGTTATTGCCCACCTTGTGGTGCGAGGTCGTTCTTTGAAAGGATTTTTCTGGCATTGCATACTTTTATTAAAATGTTTTTTTTTAACAAGTGCACATTCTTATTCAGCTCAAACCAAGAATACAAAACTAAGGGTAATGCCCCAGGAGTTACATACAGCAGATAAGAAAACTGACTATACACAGACCCTTGCAGACAAAACTGACCAATTAGAAACTATATTGCAACATTTTCGTTGAAAACAAAACAAGGCCAAACACCAATTACAAAAATCATCATCCATATAAAAGAACCCCAGTCCCATTTAGAGGAGGGAAAACTGCCACAAAAAAAACAACAAAGCACTACCCGACACTGGGCTTAGCACTTCAAAAAAGAAAAAAGAAGAAGAAGAAACTACAAATCAAGGCTGGAACACTCTATTCGATAGATTCCATCTGCTGCACCACCGTCTGTTTTGGAATGAGTCCTTCAAAGCTCGCCAAGAACTTAATTTTGCTCTAACTCCTTCAAAAGCAACCTTAGCTCCTTAGCAATAGCCTCAGTAGTAGCTGACTTACTCTGAAAACCCTGGCATTCCTCTCCTTCCACTGACAACACACCACAGCAGTTAGAGACAGTTTATAGCAGTAACTTCTGAACCCTTTCCCGTTCCTTCGTTGACTACCCCAAAAGAGTTCACCCACCAGACCCAGAGGTTGTCTGAAGATCTGATTTCTATCAAAGAGGCATTACCAAACCCCGCTTGAGAGTTCGCATTCCATTTACAACTTCATTGTGTTCAACAGTTATTCGGTCATTAACAACCAATGGTAAATGGTTTTCCTGTTGGGCTGATTTTCTTTCCCTTTGGAGCCCTCAATGGCTGGGGTGCTCTGACCTTGTTCCTTTTTTGTTATTTCAATAAGTCTCTCCTATCTTGAAAAGTTGTAATGCTTACTTCGCTCTACTTGTGCATTACATCTTCTAACTTGACTGGCTTTCTTTGAACACGTGGATGGCTTCGATTACGCAGATACATGGGTACTATTACTGGGATTGGTGATCTTGATCCTGTTCGTTGGCCAAATTCTCATTGGCGATCTGTCAAGGTAAATATACTTATCTTCATGCGTTTCTCTTATAATTTTATGTCATTTTGCAGTAGTTTTGTTGCAAGTTGCACAAGATACCTAAGATTTGTATTACCCAGGGCAATTTCATGCGATATAGTTTTCCAATATATTAGTTAGTATACAACATCCTGCTTATGGAAAAGCAGATTTTAAGTGTATTTACACTTTGGATATCATTATAAGATGGCAGTAGATTTTCTGGTTATGATTCACTTTGTTTCTGGGCTTCTTAATTTCACCTTTTCATTGTAGGTGGGTTGGGATGAGTCGACTGCTGGTGAGAAGCAGCCACGGGTGTCTTTATGGGAAATTGAGCCTTTGACAACTTTTCCGATGTACCCATCACTCTTTCCTCTCAGGCTAAAACGCCCTTGGTACCCAGGAGCCTCATCTTTTCAAGGTATTTGCAACAGTTGATAGTTTACAGCAACACATTTTTTGGGCTACATGGTGAACAATGCATCATTTTGAAAGATATTTGGGACAATGTGATGCATTTGAATTTGATTATGTCAGTCAAAATTAACCAGGGTTTAGGGTAAGAGTAGTTTAATTATGTCTAAATTAGGTGAGGTCGAATCTATCGACTTTGTATTTTTTGCTAGTTCTTCTTAGCTCCACTGAATTCTTGGTATTAATCATATTCATGCCTCCTCGGTGATTCTTTTTTTTCTCTGGCATCTTCAACATAGAAGGTTGTTTGTTTAATATCTTGTTGTAATTAGCTGCATACCTGAGAAAGTCGGGGTCCATGGTATATCTTCCTTTTCAAGCAAGCTTCTCTCTCGCTTCCTCTCTAGCAATGTTTTCTGCCTCTTTGCTCTTTTTTTACAGATGGTAGAGAGGGAGCAGTCAATGGCATGACATGGTTCAGGGGTGAAACTGGAGAGCAAGGACTTCACTCTCTTAATTTTCAGAATGTTGGTATGTTGCCTTGGACGCAGCAGAGATTGGACACTTCCTTGGTCAGGAACGATTTTAATCCGCAGTATCAAGCCATGTTGGCAGCTGGTTTGCATAATACTGGAGGTGGGGATTCTATTAAACATCAATTTTTGCAGCTTCAGCAACCTTTCCAGTATCTCCAGCAGCCAGGCGGTCAAAATCCACTTGTTATTCAGCCATCAATCTCCTCACATCTTCTGCAGACGCAAACCCAAATGCTACCACAAGCCAACAACCAACCAGAAGAACGTCCACAGCAACAGAATTATCAGGATTCATTTCTCATTCAAAATGACCAGCTCCAAATCAGGCAGCAGCCCAATGTTCCATCTCCTTCGTTTTCAAAAACAGATTTTGCAGAATCAAATGCTAAGTTTTCGACATCTGTTGGTCCTTGTGTACAAAATATGCTGGGTTCGTTTCGCACTGGTCGAAGTGGCAACAATCTTCACGATTTAGCCCAAGCAGGTCAAACTATGCTTAGTGAGCTATCTGAACAACCATGGGGTTCAAAGTTCACAAATTCACAGGTCAATCCATCTATCAACAGCTCAGTGTCACTTCCACCATATCCTGGTAAAGATGCTAATGTGGAGCAGGAAAATTGTAGCTTCGAAAGCCATAATCATTCTGTGTTTAGTGGCAATAATGACTCTGGACTCCTACTCCCGACCACACTTTCCGGTATTGGTGATTCTGCAGTTAATGGGAACGTGTCCTCAATGGCATTAGGTGCTTCTGGGTTTCAGAGTTCTCTATATGGTTGCATGCAAGACTCTTCTGAGTTGATGCAGAGTGTAGAATCACAAGTTGACCCGCCAACCCCCACCCGTACATTTGTCAAGGTGCAAACCACTTTGTTTTATGTCCATGCTTGTTTTTCTGCAGACACACATTAAATGTTTTTTAGCATGTTGGGTGGATGGGGTTAACACTTAACACTAACACAGTGGTAAAAAACTCAGTTTACTAACTTTGAGGTTGTGGCTTGGTGGTTGAGTCTAAGGGTTGCACTTTGTGCATTTATTACCAAAAGCTTTGTCTGTACCCAATCTTCCCCTCCCGGCCACCCATTAATGGGTACTGTTAAAGCATCCAAATCAAAACCAAGTAGCAATGAGTCGAGAGGCCGCCCAGGCTCATATACTAGCTTTAGAAGTTATAATTAACCAATGTGCGACAAGCTCTAACATGCACTAATTGGCATATTTTTGTTGGAATGTTATGGTGGATAATGTTTGTTTGTCTGCATGTGCAGGTATACAAATCGGGATCGGTTGGCCGGTCCCTGGACATCACTCGGTTCAACAGCTACCCTGAGCTGCGTGAGGAGCTGGGTCAGATGTTTGGGATTGAGGGATTGCTTGAAGACCCTCAGAGATCAGGCTGGCAGCTTGTAATCGTTGACAGGGAAAACGATGTTCTTCTCCTTGGAGACGACCCCTGGGAGTAAGTAATCTCAATTACAATATATACTAGCTCTAATCCATGATCAAAATTTCGTTTTGTATATACTTTTTCTCGGCTATGACATAGAAACTTTTGGTGAACATTTGATAAATCTCAAATGAATTTGGAAATGCATGATGGAAACAAATCGAAGTTTTGTTCCTTGGCTCAAAACCCTTTGTAAGGGCAGTCAACTTCTTAACTATTTGCCTTTCCCAAAAAAAAAAAAAATGCACCGTCTTAACTATTTTTGTAGATTTGCTGACAAAAGGAAAAACTATTTTTTTTAGCATTTTCTGGGTTTTTTTATATGATTTGGTATTTCCCGGATGAATGTGTTAAATTAAAGAGCTATGGATATGTGATGTCAATGTTGATTATCAGTTCACCTTGACCCTCTTGTGGTTGTTATAAATCTTGTTTGCCTTAATAACACCTGTTTGGAAAAAAATACACTTATTATTCAGTATTATTTTCTAGAGTTCATATTTCAGGAGTGTAGTAAGATATGTATGTAGTATTTTTAAGAAGAAAGGATATGGACATGTCACAACACTTGCACTCAAACATGTTGCATTTTTTAAAATCAGGACACATGCAAGTAGGCGACAAGCTGAATATAAAAGTACATGACATGTACGCATTATAGATTCTTAAAGAATATTGAATTGACACTGATAGTGTGATGATGGCTCATAGGGGAAAGGCCTACGGTTAACGGTCTGTAAAAACATTGGCCACTAAGTCAAGTAAAATATAATCATAGTTGGGAATTTTGAACGCTACCCCAACTTTTCAAATGTGCCAGCATATCCGTCTAAAAAATACAAAAACATGGGATGTGTCCTAAGCGTGTCCGTATCTGAAATTCTTTGTGTCAGACACGAATACATGAGGCTGGTAGATGTGTAGCATATGTGAGTGCAGGCGTGTGACTATAGTCACTATTATATTTTCTAGGGATTCACTAGTTTTCATAATGTGCAGGGAATTTGTTAATAATGTCTGGTACATCAAGATACTTTCACCTGAGGATGTGCAGAAGCTGGGGAAACCAGAAGTTGAATCCTTTGGACACAATGTCGGTGAATCAATGAATCATGAAAGTGGGAATGGCGGCCTGGACTTTGTTTCTGGACTAACCTCTATTGGCTCACTCGATTACTGAGTGATTGGCAGTGGATTTAATCTTCCTCAGTCGGTTTGCTTCAAGGGCTTTTTTTTTGGCCTTCTAATTTGCCGTATTATGTTTTGAAATTACGTTGTTCGCTGTGTGCAACCACGACCTATTTTCTGCGCATTTGACGCTTTATACAATTAGCTAATGCTTATGTAGTTCTTTCGTTGAAGTTACTGAATTCGTGGCTAAAATATACCCATGTAATAAGATGAGGAACCTGGAACATTTCTAGGTGATGCTGACTCTAGCCCTTGAATTGAAACTAAGCCAATTGAATGGTACTATGGAATTAATGTAAGTTCCGCTACCCTTTCCTGAACTGTTGAAGAAGTGAAACCAATGGACTGAATTTAGCTTTTGCACTTCATGAACTTTTCTTTTCTTATTTCTCTCTCCCGTGGATTCCACCCGCATGATCCAAACATAGCCTGAATGTTGGGGACGGCTCTTGTGCAATTACCTGCGATATTTGCATTCTAGGAAGCTGATTGCAACTTATTTCGGCTGTAATTATCTCGCTTTTCTATGAAGTTTTCTTTTCTTATTTCTTTCGCCCATCTGTGTGTGAATGTGCGTGTGGTAGATTAATGTCGTTGACAACATTTCACTAGGTGAGTTCGGAGGCAACTGATTCTACGACCCAAAATGGGGTGTTGCTGAAAATTACAACTCGAAAGGCGACCTCTTATACGTAGATGATTTTTAAGTGATTCTATTTGAACTCGAAACTTTTGTCTCTAGGCTGATGAAATTTTACCGATAAGATGTTGAGCCTTAACCAATTACCATTAAGAACAAGAAGTTCAAAAACAATACTAATGGAAAGTTTCACTTCAAACCTCGTAAAAAAAAAACAAAAACAAAATAAAAAACTCATCAAACCTCCCCGTACCCATGTCATTCGAAATCGCTGCTGTCACTGTCACCATGACTCACATTACTGGAAAACGTAACATGCTGTAAAAGAGGAAAAAAAAAACTAGTGATGTTTCTTTCTACATAAATATTGAGAACCATATCCTGAAAGCATATCCCACTTTTGGACATGATTACATGTTAATTGTGATCAACTCACGACAGGATACTTCTGTGATTCAAAACCAAGCCGCTTTAAGGGCACGTTTGATTACCGGATTATTTTTGTGAGAGGTTTAGAAAAGATGGAATTAATGATGGGGATAAATGAGACATATGGGTCCCTGAGATAATAAATGAGATTGTATGTAGTATATGATTTGTTGTGCTGTGTTTGATTTAAGTGGGATAAATGATGGGATAAAGAGTGGAGAATTATTTTCGACCGTTGGACGAGGAGGAATGAAGTCCCAAAGGATCAGATTAGCTAATACCAACCCTAAGTTGGTATTGGATAGTCCCACATGAAGGGTATTACGAGCAAAATAATCCCCTATAGTCCAGTTCTACATTTTCTCCTCCAACAAACATGAGACTAGCTAATCCTGAGAAACATGTAGCCCCACATATTTCCTTATGCTTATATCATGGATTGGATAATTCCTTCATCAAACATGTCCTAAGGGAATCCGTAACTGCCTTTACAACTCTTAGAACACGTTTTAGAGCAATTGAAACCACGACAATGCAAATGTGACTTATAGCCCAATGGTTACTACCCTTGGCTTCCACAAGGATTCTCGGGTTAGCAATTGAAAGCACGACAATGCAAATGTGACTTATAGTCCAATGACTCCAATTGGTAGTACCCTTGGCTTTCACGAGGATTCTCGGGTTCGAGTCTTTTTGGAGAGACATCAAATCTCCTTCCGTGACAAGATATCAAATTTCCTTCCCCTTGTTAACTCATTAATTTTACCGTATACAATGTTAGGATAAAAAAAATTCTGACGGTGCTTTATGAAAATGCACAAAGGAGGATTGAAAATCGGAATGAGGATGGGCTTTCTTCGTGCAAAGTCCTTTGCCCCCCCCCCCCCGGCCCCACCCCTAATTACAATTTTACCCCTACCCTCTTCTTTTAATTACTATAGCTTTATTATTAATATTAATTTATTTTTTTTATTACTTTATTTCTTTTATTTAGTTAACTCATTTCTTTATATTAATTCATTTAATTATTTAATTCATTTATTTTATTTTATTTAGTTTTTTATTTAATTCATTTCTTTTATTTAAATATTTATTTATATCTTTTATTAATTTTTTTTTCTCTTCTATCTTTTTAGAGGCTTTTTGGCAAGGGATTTTTGGTTTTTTTTTTCTTATAAATTTTACTAGATTGGGGTACAATTTATACATCACTTTGTTTGGCTTGGGGTACAATCGTTCCATATGAATTTTTTTCGAAATTTGGTTTATATTTTATAATTCTCTGATTTCTATCATTGAGACAAAAAATGTGGTGCAAAAAATTGATTTGAACATGGTAAAGAATAAAGATAATAACCAAAAAAGACTACGAAAAAGTCACAAAAAGTTAGACAACTTTACTTTTTTGTTTTTTTGCTTGACAGAAGAATTTTATTAATCCTCTCTCACAAAGATTAAACAGACCAATGGCACAACGGCGATGCCACACACCCGAGACCCAATAGAAACAAAGGAAGGTAAAAAGCCACCACCCAAGCCTAACACACCTCCAAAACTCCAAATCCAATATAAAAAAAAAAGCTCTGATATTTGCAAAGACAACCAAGCCACAAAGGAATAGATAAATAAATAAAGTTAGTAAATGAAATTAATAAAATTAG
This sequence comes from Vaccinium vitis-idaea, assembly GCA_963854785.1. Taxonomy (NCBI): domain Eukaryota; kingdom Viridiplantae; phylum Streptophyta; class Magnoliopsida; order Ericales; family Ericaceae; genus Vaccinium; species Vaccinium vitis-idaea. The sequence goes on along the minus strand of OY978226.1, from coordinate 3,006,284 downwards.
AACCAAAAAAACCAAAAAGAAAAAAGAAAAAGGAATTTGGGCCAGAAAAGAAGGGGGGGGGGGGGGGGGGGGGGTGCAAAGCACCTCTCTTTCTTCGTTTGCCCTTCTTGCGAAACAGTGAAGAAAATGCAAATTTTAAGCGCGAGTTTGACAAAAACATACTCTCGCGCTTCTGAAATGCTGGCGTTCGTTCCACGTCGTGTACTACTTGTCAGACGCGGAGGTGAGGGGTTTGATCCCACCTTCAGTGAGAGAGATATGCAAAGCATTTGGGATGAGAATGTTTACAGTGCTGTGCTGAGCTGCAAAACAGAGCTAGCTATGGTAATTTGATTTGAGGGGCTTTTTATTCTTCAATCAGATTCCTCTCTCTCATTTTTCTGCATCTTTCCTTCAGGTATATCTCTTTTCTGTGTTTCTCTCTCCCTCTCTCTCTCTCTACCTATCTATACTATGTATATATGGATGTGTGTGACTGTGTTCAAGTACTAAACCATAAACCCTAATGTTTCATACAACCTTTTCGTCTGTTTTTTTTTTTTTTTGTTGCAAAAGAATAGTTGGAGATGAGTTATGGTGCATTTGGATTTGTATCTTGGACTTAAAATCTGCAGAAAGTCACCGATTTAATTTGAACATTTCTTGAGTTCTTCTGCTCATGTGTTTGAGAAAATGTAGCAATATTAACACTAAGTGCTGCTTTTTGAGAGTCATTATGAAAGCCATTACCTTAGGTGGAAAGGGGTTTTGTAGCAGATAGTGAAACAGAAACATCCTAAGTGCTTCATCTATTCACTACCCTATGTTATCCATTTATCTCTATCTCTATCACCTTATACCTTTTCTTTGTTTTGCAAAACACTAAGCCATAATAAATTTGCATCACACTCATTAGTTGAAGACCGAATCACTGAGTTTTGATGTGCTGACGTTAGAGTCGAATAATAACTTTATTGTATATGTGAATATTATTATTTGCATCACACTCATTAGTTGAAGACCGAATCACTGAGTTCGCTGTGCTAACATTAGAGTCAAATATTGCTTTAATTGAAATCTGAATACGATTATTTCGGTAGATTTCCAAAAAAAAAAACTCAACAGTAACCTGCGATAAATGATTGAGATTCGGGCTTAATGCTCTGGCTTCTCTTTATTTGGTAATACTTGGACAACTAGGATGTGTATATCCCTCTTCCCAACCTGGTGAACCTGTTTGGTATTTACTGATTCTTGCTGACTCCCCTATGCAAAACGTATGATTTAACTTGTTATATGGTTATGTCTTGAGCTGTCTTCACGAGTAAAACGTATGATTCTTAATAGGCAAATGAAGGAAGTTTATTGGTTAATTGTGTTCATGAATTCCATGGTTGTCTTATTCATCTTGTCATTGGACTTCTACTTTGGTTTTATTACTTACTGTTCAATAATATTCCAATTTGTAGAGTGGAAAGGATGTTAGTCTGGCATAAGGCTTGTGGAATGGCATAGTAATCTAATCTTAGATACAGGACAATTAATACCTCTACCTATTTCTTTTCAGAACTTTTTGACAAGTTTAATAGCCTTCATTTGATTACGATGTATTGCTGTGATGTCGGGTGTTCTGTTTTTCGTCCTAGTCTAAATGACCATAAGGTAAGAAAGAGACTAAGAGAAAATATGAGTTAACCACTAGAAGAATATGAAAACGACTCTACATGTATGCTGAATTGGTATATTAAATTCAGTCATGTTTGACCTTGGTATTTTTTTTAAATGTATATAGTTTGTTAATGTGATCTGTTCGTTCGAATCACAGGAAATGGAGGAGCTTTGGTTTGGAAGCAATGACCTTCCAATGGATGTGCTTTCCCGATTACCTTTGAAAACTTTGCTTAGCCTAAAGTGTGTTTCAAAACAATGGGGTCATCTTATTTCAGAGCGCTCTTTCATGAGGCTTCAGTCGGAAAGGAAAGAACCCATTTCTGGATTTTTCTTCCAGGAGAGGTTTCAGTGGTGTGATGATGATATCAGTTCCATCAGCTATATTCCAGTCAAGATGGAAGAAGCCACAAAAGTGCAATGCTCAGCTTTCAATTTCCTCCCCCAAAGCGTTGTGCTCTTGTCAGTGAGCAATGGCCTGATTTGTTGTCGGAATTGCTTTCCTTCTCAACAGCCTGTAGTATACGTCTGTAACCCCTTGAACAAGGAATGGGTGACTCTTCCATGGCCCTCAACCAACAAACAAAGCAGCCTGGGGTTGGCTTTTAACCCTTCTACGGACATCACTGATCAATCCACCAACTTCAAACTGGTTGCAGTTCATCAAAATGAAACTGAAACTGAAACTGAGATGGAGGATTCGTACTTTTCGTATGACATATACTCATCAAAAACAAGGACCTGGGTCAGATCAAAGGAAATATGCCAGTGCAATCACAATTTGTTTAAAAACAAAGGAATTTTCATAGGAGGAGCCTTGTATTGGCTAACTGATGGCGACAAGATCCTAATGTTTGATGTTCAAAACGAGCTATCTTGGTTGATTTCTGTACCTTTCCCGCTGGGGACCTTTGATATCATGCCTGAGGTGTGTATTGGCGAATCTGAAGGCAAACTGCATTATGTTTTGATAACTGAATGTGGAGTTCATGTGTGGGCTCTTGAGGATTATATTGACCTCAAATGGGCTTGCAAATACTCGATTACCCATGATGAGATGGAGAGAGAAAACTCTGAGTTCCTTTGTAACGTACAAGAGAAAATGGCGAGTCGGATCAATACAATTCTATGGATGGATCCTTTGGCCTTTAAAGATGGTCTTTTGTTTTTGAGGGTGGCGGCAAAGATCTATCTGTACAACTTTGGAACAAAGAAATTGGAGGAGCTCTGCGCGCTTTCCATGTTGGGGCCCAACTCTATGGTTTCTCCCATCGTGCTACCGTATTCCATGAGTTTGGTTCCGCTGGATCCGCAATAGGAGTTGGTTGGCTTAGTTTTTTCCCCGTAGCTAATTTTTCTCGTAAATGTTCTCTGCGAATTCCACGGCTTCAGGGGTCTTACTTTTTGTCCATTCAATTTTTATGGCTTTAGATTTGTGCATGGTTGTGTTGTTTGCTCGGCTTGCATGGATATTCACTTCTAAAGATATGTGCTATCGGTATTTGGAAACTAGGGCTTTAACTTCATCCATTTTCCTCTATGTTATGAATATGAATGTCATGGAATTTTGTTTATTCTGTTTCTGGACTAACAGTGCTGATTTTGTATATCTTCTGTGCTTTGTATTTGGGAGCTCACTTGGATGCACATCAAATGAGTATTTAGATCCCATGTTAGGGAAGATAAACTAAAAAAAATCATGTCTTATTGTTTCCATTTCATAACAATGGCATGTAAATACTCATTTTATCGTGTTTTTTGCGTTCCAAAAGATGTAATCCCTTTCAGACTCTGACCCTGCTATTCTAGCTTCCGTTTGTTTGAGTGCTGGAAGGAGGTTGCTGTTTCTGAGTCACCTGATTCTGGAAATGGTACATAGTTTACCTTGTCTCACATTTATCTGTTGAGGTAGTGTTTTTTTATTATATATATCTGATGTGCTTTTGGAAATTTTGCTTGCAATTGGAGAAAAAAAAAAGAACAGAAAAAGAGAAATGGTGATCTGGTAAGGAATGGGTGGAAAATGAATTGGGAAAGAAACATACTAGCAGTGTAGGACAAACAGTAGGGTTGAGCTTCTGTCGCACCAACGAGTAGAATTTTGTCCCGGACTTCCATCATTGGCGGTGGCGGCGTGACAATTCCGGCGAAGGCTCCAGCGATCTGTAATTTCTGTAACTTTTTTGATTTTTCCTTTTTTAGATTTTTTTTTGGAGGTTTTGGTTTGTTGTTTGCGGATTTTGATTAATGCATTCTTCTATCTTTTCACCCAAAAAAACATGTGTTTTAATGTTTTAGCTTGAATTCTCCTTTTCCCCCTTATGCCTTGTTTGGGGAAATTTTTTCAATGCCGGTGGGGTACAAAGTGGCGGTACCCTACGGCGCATTCGAGCCGTCCATCCGTGTTTCGGATGGCTCGAACATGCTGGTGACATTTTTTTTTTTGTAAAATTGGGAGGTATTTTTAACCCAACATATCTGAGCCACCAAAATACAGATGAACAATCCGGATGCGTAGTAAGGTACCACGTCACCTGTACACTACCGACACTGAAAAATTTCTCCTTGTTTGGATATTCTAGAGGCAATGGAAAAGAAGAACGAGGTGACAGAAAATAAGTGTAATTTTGGTATTGGGCAGGATCGGGAATACATAATACTCTCGAATCCAAGTTTTTTACCCATTAAAAATGGATATTGGGTGTGTTATTTGTTTTCCTCGTACTTTCTTTGCCCTTGATAAATTCAAAATTAGTAGCTTTTATTTACTAGGCTAATACAAATGCAGATCAAAAAACAGACAAGAGAAACATCATAATGATATTTTTGGATTTTGGAAACTACTTAAGAGATGGTGCAAATGCACTTTTCTCACGTCTAAGATACACCAGAACAGAGGAATAGAGAATTTCGGAACAGAGGATTTGATTCCCTTTTCTCCATAGAAGTTCTTCTGGATTTGGGTAGACACTTTTTCTCCATCGAGAACATTTTCCATCTTCGATATATTTTAATTTTTAGATTTTTCTCCCATAATTTTTTTCAAGGTGCCAATCAAGGTTATGAGTCTCGTACTGGCTTGGGTACCGGTTTTCTATTGGTACGATACGGTATCGGTACGGGCGCGTACCGGATATCATTTCAGAATTAGCGCTATTACAAGTATATATAAATATATAAATAAAGAATTTTTCTCATACATCCAATTCATCATAAAATAAACTATCATTAAGCTACAATTATCATGAAATGAACTTTAAACTAACAAAAAAATGTCCTAAGTGTATAAAATGAGAACAAAAGAAACGCAATTTGAGGCTTTTGCTTAAATTGTAATCATAAAAATGACGATGTTAAATGTTTTTTTAAAAAGGTAACTAAAAAATACTCCATGTAAATAGAATAAAGAATAAAGAAATTCACTAACAAAGTATTTTGCATCCAGTTTTGAATCTTTTTTTTTTTTTTTTGGGATCAAAAAAAAAGATTCAAAACTGGATGCAAAAAAAAAAAAGAAAAAAAAATAAAACGGAAAAAGAAAAAAGGGTAAGAAGAAATGACTTGCCTGTACTCCATACCTTCACCCTGTCCTCCTCGTTCCATACGTCATAGGATGCTTCTTGAGGTACAAAATCAACGATTTTGTGGTCATCAGTCAGCTTACTCTTTCTGCTCTGCAAAATTTCGGACGAAAATCCCGGTATACCCATCCCGGCCGTTATTTGCCGGAATTTTTGGTATTATCCAGTATGGCCCGGTATTGATACTGGAACGCAATTTGAGGTGCTTAGAACCGTTTTTGGGCAAATGCGGTATATACCGGGCCGGTACTGAACGGGAGTCATTACCTTGGCACCAATATTGCAGTTGGCACGGCTCCTTGCCCCCATGCACGAGGTGTGGGATTCCAGTCCCACTCTCTTCCCCCTAACACTAAACCACTAACATTTCTCTCAAACATACGATCAAAATAAATAAGTTTACAGAGGTACATGAATTTATTAATTGAACATAAAGTCACAAGGGTTCAATAAAAAAATCATTTTTTATTTACACATGATATCGTATTTAATATGAATTTTATTTGAGTAAATTTTGTTGAGTAGATTCTAGAAAACAGATATGTCTAACTTCTTATAGCATTTTAAGAGTTTATAGTACAAAAAATAAAAGAAAATGATATAATTACACGAGAATGAGATTCACTAAAAAAGTATGAATTTGAAGCTATTATTATAAGACACGTAATATGAAGTATGGAGTAATAAAGCAAAACTCGTAAAACTCACCATTTTTCGCCACTCCCTTACTTAGGGATTGTTCCGCTAAAGGTGTTTTTAGAATAAACTAGTTTTTTAAGGTTTTTTATGTGATTTATAGTAAGATAATGACCTGTCTGAGTTTTTGGAAAAAAAACTGTTTTTTGTTAGTGGAACACCGCTTAGCTAGGGATAATAAATCCATATCTGTCCAACTTTTTGTTGGAAGAGTTGTGGGAGCGACAAGTGTTACATAATTAAGTTACTATGATTTTATGATTTCGTGTACAAAAATTAAATAGCACAATAACAAGTATTGCTACTTAAAAATTCGCAAGATCCTCCTAACCTAACCCATCACAGTTGCAGAAAGGATGAAAAATCAAACTTTCTTGTAGTTTCCAGTATGTTCAGTAACCAGCATTTTTCTCATTGGGAAACGGTACTTTCCTTCTTTCCCATCAAATTTGGGTGTGTTTGGGAGGGATGGAAAACCAGAGAAAATAAAATGAGAGAAAAGTGAGGAAAATTTCACTTTTCACAATCCTTAATTTTTTTTACTTTCTCTATTCTTTGCTCTCCAAACCAAAACCAAACAAGAGGAGAGAAAATTTTTATAATGAGAGAAAAGTCGAAAGAAAATTTCACTATTCACAGTACTTAATTTTTTTTTATTTTCTCTTTTTTTTTTTTAACTCTAGAGGGAATTTTTTTTAACTTTCCTTACTTTTCCCTTCCAAACACACACTGATTCTCTTCTTCCTTTTCTCCCCCTCTCACTCCCCCTTGCACCTCCAAACCCTTTCTCTCCTCTCCGCCAAGATCTGGGTTTTTGGCTCTTGGCTCCGATCATTTTTTTTTTTGCGACGGACTCTTGGCCTCTCCAATGGCAATGGTGAAAGTGTCATTGCGGCTTCGACTGCGACGAGGTCAGGCTACAGCTTGATGAAGATCAGGATTTTTCCACCCACAGAGGCGCAGATTTGTGGGTTCCGATACCGGAGTTGGTTTTTCTCGTTTTTCTCTTTTGTATTTTGCTTTGTTTTCTTGTATTTTGTGGAACTTCTTCTTCTTCTTCTTCTTCTTTAAAAAAGTAACTAATATAAGGTTATGTTTCCTAAATTGAAATCTGTAATGTCTAATTTGAAATAATAGGAGGGGCTATTCAGCTATTGCATCGATGGCTAATAGGAGGGGTCCCTGCCAAACATGTAACTAGGTTTACCATCTCTGCTCCCCCTCTCCGTATTAAAGTTGATCTATAGGCTATGGTGCATATTTTGGGACAAGTATGGTTATGGAAGAACACCTACACATTCACTATTCTTACACGGAAATTCTATTTCTTTTAATTCCTCGATGGTAAAGTTTAGAGTGGATAAAGAGGCCTTTTGTTCTTTGTTCTTTCACTAAAAGATTTGCAAACAACGAAAATACATTTAGGTGGCCAAAACTATTATCGTTTACATTCTTGATGATGATGATGAGTTTTTTCTGTTAGCAGTTCTGATTGTCTTGTGCCTTTGCAGCCTTCTAGCTGGTTAAATTAGTCTTGAAAGGCGATTTGGAGTTCGTTTAAGTCTGACCAGCTCCTATTTTGCATTTTCACACTTTCAGATACCTTCGTGAAGAAGTTCATGTGTGAGTTCTGCGTGATTTGTTTTGGGTTTACATTTCATTGCGGGACTACCCCAGGGCATTTCAGCTTGCCCTACTACGTGATAATGATTTGGTTGGAGCTTCGATTATCCTCTGTTTTATTCTCAATCTTAATTGTGTACAGTAAATTGCTAACCTTTTCTATTTTAACTCTCGGTTAAGTGTTTGGCTTGACAGGATGTGCGTGTTGTTTTTTATGGTTGTAAGGATCCGCTGGGGAAGAAGCAATTGTGCTGCATGATTGCTCAACACGTGAGTCATGTCTGGAACTCATGGTTTTTATTGATGTGGCTTAGGTTTTATGAGAAGTTAAGCGCTTGTTTCGAATGAGTGCTTGTTGCTTGCTTACCGAATTTCTTCCACACAGGGTATACCTTTTGTGCTTGATAGAAAAATGGTTGGCAATGATAAAAAAAAACATGAAGGCATTGCAACAAGTTATCAACAATACCCACTTAAAGTAAAGGTTACGGTGCACTCTCTCGTGAGGTAAACAAGCTCAGGCTAACTTGTACGAATATTTATTATATTATTCATTGCCATTTAGATTCGGAAGAAACTAAGACCCATCTTGAAATGTGGCGAGTTTGAAGTGGTAGTATTTGCTGGGCTAGCTTTGGGCTTATACACTGTTTGCCCGTTTTCTCCTCTTTTTCCTTTTTCCTTTTCCGCCCTCCTTTCTTCTGTGTGTATTTCTATACATGCTGCCATTAGGAACTCAAAGAGCAATACACTGTTTTCTTTACTCTACTATATGAAGCTCAAAATTGACATGTTTGTGGTTGCTAAGGAATACCTATGCACCACTGGAATACATTCATGCTGTTTTGTTAGGCTACCAAAAGAGCTTTATTTAGAGACTCGGTTGTGTACTACTCCTAAGAAAGAGGTTGTAAGAGATTGCATTCGAGCTTGAGCAAAGTGGTCAGCTTTCTCAACAGTTCATGGATTCAGGACTAACTGCAAAGTTGTGCGTGGCTGCAATTGGAAATGGGTGTGCAACACTATAATGTCAGGTATCAGTGTAGTAATATTTCCATCCTCAAAAGGTAAATGCTTGCCCACAAGATTGATTTCCATTTGTTTGCGCTCTTAATTTGTCGTAACCCCAGTGTTCTTGAATGATGTGTTTTAACGTTTGTCCTGCTCCGGTGTAAATTGTAACTAACCTGCAAACCTGATATATGGGCAGTGTGGAGCCCTCTTTCTCCGGTTACTCTTCACGGCGGTGGTCAGCGATGGAGATGGTGTTCGCACTCTCAAACTGGCCCTAAACCTGCGCACTTCACAAACCGTTAGCACCGGACTGGACCGTTGAGTCCAGAACGGTACTCCGACGGTCTAGTAAGTAAAGGAAGAAGATGAAGTGTAATGTAGATCTAGGGTTTCAGAGAGGATTGCGCGTACCTTTTTCAGGAGATGAAGTTCTCCTTTTATAGGTGAGCCTTGGCTTGGCCTCCAAGCACAACTGTGCTCGTCACGTGACTTAACCGTTCGGGTGACGTCACGATGACGAGCCAGAAAGAATATACTGCGGGCACATTCTTCTAGTAAGGTCTTGACACGTGTCATAACCGTTCGGGTGACGTCATCTGTCATGATCACAGTTTGTTACGAGCACATGCCGCATTAACTGCTCTGCTGACTCAGCAACTGGTCTCTCGGCACATCTCCGCGTAGCGAAGTCAGTTGTGTCACCTCTCGGATAATATTCGAGGTCTTTTGATATTAACCATGAAAGGCCACAAATGAATTAGATGTAGGATGGGTCTCGGCACTTTGCCGAGGCAGTGGGCCGAAGCCCCACTATACTCCTTTGGAGTGTGTTAATTCGTAATTCCGAAGAGTCCCTCAATGATAGTCTCTCGGCGACTACAAAGAGGTGTCTCCTATTGATTCAGCGTACAAGCAAGGTGCTCGGTATATCCGGACCCCTACAGGCAGAATAGCCACTTCATTCTTTGCCATGGTTTTTTATATGGATGCTTTAACACTTTTGATGTTTATTTGGGTTGGGAAAAATGATACTGTGAGTTTCAAGGATATGAAGTTTAAAAGTTGTGGATGAGGGAAGTAATGTAACAACCAAAATCTAACTCCAGAAATTATTGTGGTCATCTATGTGTATCTGTTTTCACAATTCAAAGCACTATGTCCTAATTAGTTGGGTTCAGCTCAATTTTTTTTGTTCCACTCCATTATTTAAAATGTGTTATATTATTTGATTTATTGAGTCACATGAGTGAGGAATTTGTATTGGTAATTGTTCAGATTAAATTGACGGGAGTGACGATGACAGCATTGCTAGAAACTGTTGGGATTACTCCCTCGGAACACTCCCCCAGGTATATATTATATTGAGAGGGGGATGGGGGGTGTGTGTGTACTGTGTGACAGAGGGAGAGAGAGAGAGCCGTGCTCCGGACACTCTATCGGAGCACGGGAGCGGAGGGGTGAGGCTAAGCGCATGGGGTACCGATTTGTGGTCCCCGAGGAGCCGGTAGGTGCTTCGGAGAGAGGTTTTTTTTATGTATATTGTGTACGGTGTTTTTCCTCAAATCGTTGTGTGGGTTACGTGCATATGGTGACCGGGGCCAAACCCCAACAGAAACAATTAGTAATGGGGGCAACAGTCTCAACAAATCTAGTGACTCCCACCAGAAGCGAAGTGTTGCAATCTACAAGGAAGGTCAGCGTTCAAGAGAAAGTTGACCAAAGTCAACTGTTGACCAACCTATCCAAGTATGATGCGTGGCAAAGAGGTCTTGCAATGCACGTGTCATCTGACATGTGAATGGTAGCGCTACACGTCACCATCGCGAAGTCAGCGCATTTCAAGGAGAAGACTCACCTTGTCTTACTGACCCACAGTATGTGGATTTAAGCTATGGGCTTCCTAAGCAGAGAGCCCAGAGAAGACTCACAGTCTTATTGACCCACAGAGTATGTGGATTTAAGCTATGGGCTTCCTGAGCAAACAGCCCAGAACGGCTGCAAGGATTGGCGCAGCCCATAAAGCATATGAGCAAATATCGCGATAGGCCAATTGTAGAGGCCCTTTTGGCTTGGTTGCGGTATTGGCACCTTGCCCAATTACGGAAAAGGAGGAGATCCAGTGATTTGGTGGCTATAAAAAGTGAGAGTTCATCGCGATAAAGGGATGCGCACCGATCAGAGTGTACGGAAGGGTCACGTGTCCTTCTATTATTGGGGACACTTGGCGCCAGAGTATTGGCTCCAAGTGCCTATAAATAGAGACATCCCTTCATTTGAGATCGAGACATCCCTTCATAAATTCCCAGAGTAAATTTGATTTCAGAGAGCATCATTTTTAGAAGAAAAAGTGGTTATTCAATGATTTTGAGAGGAGAATATTCCTCAAAGGGGTTTTGGCCTACTTTCTCTAGAGCACTCATATAATTAATCGATGGGGTCAGATTAAGCACTCCACTGCGCAATCTCTTCCTAAACTCTTGCCTCTTCTTTCACCCTTCTAGATCACTCCATTTCTCATTCTTCTAATCCTTGGACTATTTGTTACCTCTCCAGCTCATATTTCTTGATTGATCCAAGAATCTCTCTTACGCAATCTAATAGAACTAAAAGAGCGTAATCACAAACCACATATCAGAGTAATACTAAGGCTCCATTTGTTTCGATGTAAAATGGTTTTGCTGAAAACAAACTTTTTTACTTTTACTTTTCGGAGTTTGGTTGGCACATGACAAAAATATTTTTCCAAAACAACGATTTTCTATTGTTTGGTGGTCCAAATAATTTTCAACACAAAGATCATATACTAGTCTACAATTTTAAGTAGAAATAGAACCTCGCAAGCATTTTAAAACCTCAAACATACGAAAAACTAGAAAAGACGATATTGTGTGCATGTGACCTATTCAACATTCAAGCTCATGTGTATTTCTGGACTATTCTCTGTTTGTTTTCTTTTTTTTTTAAGCTGACTTGCATAAATACATTATGTTCTATATTTTCTTGTTTCTGTTTGTGCCACTGCAACCTATTTTTCCATGGATTAGATGCTTTCTTCAATCTTTTAATGCTTATGCAGTTTTTTTTTGTTGTTGTGAAATTCATGGTTTAAATACAGTCCGGCTATGGGTACGCACACTCACGCACGCCACATACACGAACACATCTTAACCAGTCATTTCAACAAATCGACGGTCCGTATTTTAAACACTTTTTGACCTATAAGAGTTAACTTTACCGGTCAAAGAGTATTTAACATCCGGATATAGACAGTTAAGATGCACCGTTCGTGTATTTAACATACGCTAGTGTACGTACTCATAGAATTTTTAGTTCAAATATACTGTGTAATGGGTGATGATCCTTTCTCTCGTTCTCTCATGTGACAAAATGAGACCCGCAACAACGTAGCAGGACTCCCTAGTCATTGAAGAGGATCCTCTTCCTTCTGATAACTATAAATGGCTGTGGACAAATAAGACATTTTTGTAATTATCGGACAAATAACAAATGACATGAATCCGAATGCAAAAAAGGGATTTTATGTAGGCGATCCCGATTGATTGTGACATAAGGCTTTGTTTGGTTTAGTTTGGACAAATAACAATTGGTAGGGGGAAACACATAAACATGATTTTGTGGGTAATTTTAGTATCCATAGAGACTTTTTGTTTTTGGTGCAAATTGTGGTCCATATCCATGTGAAGATGATAATCAATTCTAACAACACAGATGATTGCAACCGTTTATTTGCACATAAAAAGTGTTTCTACTTTTGATAAAAGCCCTCTAACTAACAATTCAAGAAAAGTAGATTGTGCCACCAAAAAAATCCATCCTAATAAAATCATCACTGTCTACATTTTGTTGATGTGATTAAACCATGAGGCAGGCACCCATGTAAGTTAAGGCTCCTCTACTCTTCGTACAAATATTAGGTGCCTTAGAGCAAGTGCAACAAATTCGGTAAAGAGCTAGCGTTATTAAATTGACTAGGCAATATTTGAAAATTGTGACTTTTGCTACTTTATAAAATTCTTGACTTTGCTGTAGTGACTGGCCGAATGAGCCGAGGAATTGTTCATTAGCTTTCTTGGCATGTGTAAGTACATATATGGGCAAGCCCACAAATCTCCAAAACGTTTGTTAGTAGTAAATTATTTTTAAGCATACACTGAGCCCATAGCACGATAATTTGAACTGGTTATTTTGTAGGACTTATTGAAAGTTTATTCATTAAAAAAATTATCTTCGTCGAATATCTGCAAAAAGAACTATTTTAAAGAAAAGATTAATAAGGGATGATTTTTAATAGAGTAGAGTTAAAACATAAATGCTCATGCAGTGTGTCTAAAAAGTAATTAGCTAAAATAGAAGAAGTCACTTCTCACTGACTAATTTGGTCTGAAACTTGAAAAGTTTGATGAAATTGACCTTAGTGAATCAACACATTTTTATCCTCACAAACCACTTTTTAACTTGCATAATTCAAGAACACTGCCAAATGAATCCCGGGTAGGCGTTGTGCGGTAGATGTTGTGCACCATGTTGTGCGGCAAAACTACGTCATTTTGCTCATTTTCTTAGTATATCCAAGAGCCCTGTTTGGAGAGTTAAGTGTGGGGTTTAATTTTGGGGTTCAATTTTAGGGGATTTAGGCTCTTTGGGGTAGGGTATAGTGGGTTTAGGCACTTGGATTTAGGCACTTTGGGTTTAGGCACTTCATGTTTTGGGTTTATGCACTTTGGGTTTAGGCACTTTGTAATGGTTTTTTCTTCCTCCAAACAAGGCCCTTGGAAGCTTTGGAAGTGTGCACAAAATCAAGCAAAATGACATAGTTTTGTCGCACAATACGGCGCACAACACCTACCGCATAACAGCCACCCCAGATCCCTGCCAAATCTTTTACCAAGGTTTCATGTTGAAATATTAGTTGACCCGTCCCATGCACGGAACGAAATATTTTTTGATAAAGCAAATCACAAGATCTTCAATATAATGTATATACAAATTGAGTGCCAAATTGTTATAATATCGTTTAATATTCTATAGATGATATACGGATGCCAAAGTAATGTATGAGTAAATTGGAAACATTGAAAACGATGAGTCTAATATTTAAAACTTCACTTTTGAATAATGTGTTTATAATTGTATGTAACATCTGTAACACGAACAGATAAAGTTATTAAATATGTATCTATAATATAAAATAGGGAGCTGATTTTGGGGCTCCCTTTTTTGATACAGGCACTCCAAAATTCAATGAAGTTACAAAATTATCCTTTTCAAAATATAAATATTACTAGAGGCACTCCGCCCCAAAATAATCTCCTCATTTGCTTGATGCTTCTTTCGTAAAATGGTCACGAAGCATTCTACTTCTTGAATTCTGAAGTACAAACCCATAAAAGAAATACTTTGCTCTGATAACTATTGGGGGCATCGTAAATTATTAAAATAAAGAATGAAGAATAGCTACTAGGCATTGTTGAAAACTATAGTTTTTGCAAAGATGGTATTGAAACACAAAATATTGATTGAGCTTTGAAGCAACACTAAAAGCAATTAAGCACCAATAATATTATCATCAGTTCATCAATTTTAAGAACCAAAGTGATCATCACAAAAAATGGTGCATACCTAAGACATAATAAGAACCCCAAATCTATGAAAGTTTACCAAAGTGTAGGATCTTACATAATAACAAAAAAGAAAAAATAAGTCTTTGCTTCCAAATTCTAATATAAGCAAGGCATTATAATATAAGACAATTCATCCAAAAAAAACATGCCAAATGTCTTGAATTAGTAATGCTCCAAAAAATTATCTGCTCATTTCCGTGTTACTTGCAAAACGCCCACAAACCTGAGGCATTAGAAAAGTAAGACAAGGATTAATATCTACCATCTAGTATAAAACAACTAAACAAGAATTCAGTAGGCAATTCAAAGCATCAATTAAGCTTCATGGAATTCAAAGCAACACTCATAGCTCTCAATTTCAGTCTCATTCCATTAGGTCTCATAAACTATTAACCGAGCCATAGAACAGATGCAACAAGAAAATAGTTTCATTCATTGAAGTAAAATGAAAAAAAAAAGTAGTCTGATACGTACCACAATACCGAAAAGATAGGACATTCCAACATACCTCCTTCTAGTAACTACACCAAGTAAGAACACCTCGATCAACCAAACTTTTAACTGCAAAAAATAGTTGGGAGCAAATATCAATAAAATATAATAGTTGAAACCATAAATCTACAGTGAGAAAAAGTATTTACTACAAAAATATCTTACATCGTTTGCAAGTGCTTCTATTATGTCCAACTTGGTGGCAAACACTACATTTTCGTGTCTTTTCCGCAATCTCAAAAGCAGAAGGATCGCGGGTGGTAGAGCTATCTCCCTTTTTTTTTTGGAACCCGATGGTCGGCCTTTATGGGGTTGAATGCTTTGTATTTACTACAAAATGGTTTTTTTACATTCGAATGCAACACTTCAATTTGGACAAACAAACGGGACTGAAACTACTAGTAATATTTTTTTCCATCTTTCACAAAGCAAGAATTCGAGTAGTTTGCCCTAAAATACAACCAAACAGATTCAGTCTCTCTCCAATAATCCAAATCTCCCTTCAACACAAGCAATTTTAAAACAAGAAATTACTATCATGACTTGGAAATAAGAAACAGAAGGAATAACAAGTTAACAACGCTCATAGGTAGGTAGGATGAATAACCTTAGTGTCGACTTTCTCCTTCCTGAATCGAGTGTGATATGCTTCGTTGTCGTCTTCTCTTTTTTTCATCGTTCTCCTTTTTTTTTTCTTCTTTCCGTTAACCTAATCTCTTTCCATCCTTTTTTGGAGTGCCTAAAGTAAATCTGGAATTTGCAAAAGGGTAGTTTCGGGAAAACACTGTAGCTTGGAGTGCTTGCATAAAAAAAGGGAGTGTGAATATCAATTTCCTATAAAATATTGCAGGGCGATTTTTCATGAGAAATTTAATTCTTTTAATTAAAATGTCACCTGGCAATTAATTACAATTAGTCTTGCATATTCCAAAGTTGCAGTGACACTTAACAGCTGACTATTCTTGCCACAACATATAAAATCTAATTAATTTCGTTTATACAGAAGATCCGTTGTTAATAACAAGCCCGATGTTGATGATATGGGTGACGAGATATCTATGAGATCTAAGATATTGTTGATTTCTGTTGTATATTATTATGATATTTCAAATATATTTTACAAATATTTAATTAGATTAATAACAATAACATGAACCAAAATCAATGCCATTGATATTTCTGAATTTTGTATTTTTTTTTTTGTATATTTCAATGACATTTAAACAAAATGTTGACTGGTTATACTAATCGTAACAAAACTAGCCATTGCTGCTACCCGTCTTCGGTTGTCTTTTATCAGGAAGCTGGGGCCAACCAAGAGTAACCAAAAATTAAACATTTCCAGCATTATTTTGACTTCTATGTCCGTAGAAATATCATATTTTTATTTACTGATGCTTTTGTTTAGTGTTCGATCTTTTATTTGTAGGAATTTCGGTGAACGGGCGGAAGAGCATTGGGTTATAACGATCACAATCGTATTTCTTATGTTTGTTTTAAAATTGTCTAAACTCTACTAGCTCAATTAACTAGTCAAATATACACAAAACTTCATGTATTCATATGAACAACAATAGTTCTCAACAAATTTTTATGTTTTGAGCGAAGTAAGATGAAACCGGCGCCCAATATTCATGGGTTCAATAAAGTTACTAATCAATTAGGCTTCATTTGGAGCACCGCCTGTGAATCCCCCGTGAGCATTATATAATTTTCTTTTAAAAGATTGATTGTGGGACGTTTAAACTTACCAATTCAACACTTGATAAGAAAATCATTAATATTAGCTACCTTTGGAGTGCGATTTTGATCACCCTCCTCAAAAGTGATTGACATTAGCCTCCTTCTTATTGGTTGAAATGGAGCACGTACCACCCTTACAATACACTTTGTTTGGTAATAATGACATCACTTTTTGTGGGATCTACACTACCTCAACCAATACGAGTGAGGGTAGTAAGAGGGTGAAAAAAAGAAGATGAACAAAAATAAATCTCTAGTGTTGAGGGTGTGAGACATGGAGAATAGAGGGTGTTCAATGCTATTAGCATCTCTCAAGAATCACACATGTAGAGTATAATTTTTCCTAAGGATGGGGTCATAGGGTGGTCATCTGACGACCCTTGCGTGTATGTAGCGCGGTTTGTGTTTCGTGAGGTATTCTATAGACGTGGTGAATAACATATACTGTTTTGACTTTTATGTTAGTATAAATATCGTACTTTTATTTATTGATGATGTTTTGTTTAGTGTTTAATCTTTTATTTGTAGGAATGTCGGTGAACAGACGGGAGAGCATTGAATTGTAACGACCGCAATCGTATTCCTTATGTTTATTTTAAGAAATACTATGTATGTTATCTTTAATTTGGTGAGATATTTGGTGGATGTGGTGAATAGCATATACTGTTTGACAACATAGGTTAAAGTCCTATCATTTGGTTTTGAGTTTAGTTTAAGCGATTATACATGGATTTGTCCCGTGCATAGTACGGTTTTTTTTTGGCTAGCATAGCATAGGCAGGTAGATAAAAAAATCTAAATATAAAAGAGGATAGACGAGGGATAGACTTCAACTTATTTCAAAAAAATAATTTATAATTCCACGGTAAATCCCATGTATCATGGAATGACTTACCAATAAGATCGTTTTGGATATCTTTTAAAATGTGAGATTTGACATTGGCTGTCAAATCAGATTTTAAATTGACAAATTTAGGAAAAAAATTACTAATTGTTGACATGCGTTTGTTGAAAGAACTCTTGAGCGCATCTCCAACCCACCCTCAATTTCTCCATTTCGCTATTTGGGACGACCATTTTTTGAGGAAACGCAACTGGAAATCATCCTCTCTTTTCTCATCCATTAGAGAGGATCAAGTTTGTTATTTTAAAAAATTTAGAGGATGGGAGAAAAAAAGAGGATCTCCTACATTTCACTTTTCATCTTCTCCAACTCCCATTTTATTCATCGAATTAGTTTTGATACATTGACTTTTATTATTTTTTTATTTTATGAAATTGGTACCTATCAAAATGTACTTACGATATTTGAACAATATTGAGTTTTTTTTATTATAAAGTTAGAAAATGAGAATTTGAATTTTGGAGGGAAATTGGTGAAATTTGAAGTTTAGAGTGAGTTTTTTTTTTTTTTTTCAAAAAAAAGAAAATTAGAGGAAGAAATATAGAATTGGGTTGGAGTTAAATTTTCTTCAAAATCACTTCTACAATAAAATACACTATTTATTTATTTTGATACTTTCAAATGAAGAAATGGAGATAAAAAAGCAGTGTTGGGTTGGGTTGAACTTGTCCATAAATTTTAGTACTATGAGTGGGTTGATGAAACCAACACCCAAACTAACCAGCTTCCCAGGGCACTTTTGAGATTTGGGTGAGGCAAGGAGGTCTGGTTGGAAATTTTATCTGGGCATATTGTGGTCCTACAGCAGCAAATCTAGTACTCAAATAATTAAAGAAAATAAGGTATTTAATTGCCATTTTGAATGCCTTTTTGTTATAAACAAATCCACACTCTTGATAGAGTTGCCCTCAACTTTCTCATGATTGTCATAAATGCCCCCACACACTTTCCTTGGCTTACTTTCCCTTTTTCAGTTGTCAATAATGTTGGAGACACAACAACCGGCCACAACACCAACCACAATCCCCAAACAAAATTTTGGTTATCATGTAGTACCACGTAAACTATTTTGGTTGGTGTTGAGAACTTGGGATAGGAGGTGTGTGTTGATCCCATCCGAGCTGTCCGTGCTCGCAGATCAACAGTGCGGATCAGTTCGGTAATGGACGGCTCAGATCTGTTTGGGTCTGAGCAGATCTGCGCCGTTGATCGCCAAACACGGACGGTTGGAATGGGGTC
Organism: Vaccinium vitis-idaea; assembly: GCA_963854785.1. Classification (NCBI taxonomy): domain Eukaryota; kingdom Viridiplantae; phylum Streptophyta; class Magnoliopsida; order Ericales; family Ericaceae; genus Vaccinium; species Vaccinium vitis-idaea. Next base: position 2,987,703 of record OY978226.1, on the reverse strand, counting down.
AGCACGCCCCGTTTTCCTGAGAACTTGTGATCATACAGTGTCACATAGACAGTTGTTATTGGTGTTGTGGCCGGTTGTTGTGTCCCTAAAATTGTTGGTTGGTTGTTTGTCATTTTGGCTTCTTCTGCTCCTCACATTTACTGTTGCTTTTGTACAGAATAAAAAAATAAAATCAAAGTGATTGGATAACAATGTTTGGTCAAAATGGCTCATTCTCGTGAACCCAATTTAGAAGCAATAACTATGTCCCTATCATCCTCTTTCATCACCTTCCCCCAAAAGCCGGCATATGGCCGGCAGTTCCTAGATTTAATGTGCCTATAGAAATCTCCGAATCTTCATATGGCAAGCAAGTCTTTTTATGAAAATCCGTTCATATTTAGGACTGGTAAACAAACTGAACCCCATGAGTTCAATTTTGTGTTCGGTCGTCAAAAGCTCGTCATGTTTCAATATTCTTTTGAAGTTCGTTAAATTTTTGAACCACGCTCAAACATGTTCTTGCTCGACTCATTCGACTTATAATGTTTAAATAATTTAAGCTACTTAAAACACACGTGGATGTCACTTGATGTATTTTACAGAATAGTCATGAATATTGGAAAAAAATATATCTTTTGTATCCCATTAATACTTCAATTTTTGTCCTTTATCATTGTCAGAAACTAAAATACATTATGATGAATAATACGAGTTCCAAGTATTTGATCCCACTTCTTATAAGTTCTAATTCCAGCCCTGCATACAGGGCCGACCCAAGGGACCCGGGGCCTCAGGGTCTCGGATTTTTGGGAAAAAATGGGCCCCTAATAGTAATAGGTATAAATATTAGTTTTTTCGTATTGTAAAAAGAGATGTTCTTCATGCTTCAACCTGTTTTTATGGTAAAGCCATAGACGTTGCTGAATAACGAAGAGTGAGCAATTTCCGTGTTTATTCTTTATTCTTTTACTTCGAGGGCCCGTTTGTTCGTCGAAGATCGAAGTTGACTATGTATATGGGATCATTAAGTGTTTGGTTAAATATATTTACAATCTGAATTACACGTGCATGAATGTAATCACATTTTGTGTTTGATAGATTACCATCAGATGTGTGGTAGAATTGAACATGTAACTATTGGTCCATATAAAACTCATTTACTATAAGTCCCGTAAAATATGCAGCACGAAGCACATTTTAAACTGATTTATTCAGCTTATTTGTTTAAAAAAAAAAATAAAAAACTCTATTGAAGAGTGGTTGTAACAAGTTTTTGATAGGTTTTTTTTTTGTTGTTGCTATTTTAGCTTACTTGAATAAAAAAGGAAATTATTTTAAAATTAAAATTTTAAAATTTTAAACTTATTTTAAGTTGACAAAGATCCAATTTCAAAGTACCAATATAGAATCATTAAGAACAATTTAGCAATTCATTCCATAATCAATTATTATATAACTTATTTAACCAAATAATTTGAACTTCTATCCAAGTTCATAAATAGCTACATCAAATATCCATACAATTTATAGTAAATAATAAAAAAAATATAACTTAGTAGCAAACGCGGTCTCGTTAGAGCATCTCCAGCAGAGTTTACAAATACCAAATTTATTACCCCCGACAGATTTTAAGTGCACGAGCAGAGGTGGTAAACACCAAAACAACCTTCAAATCCATCTTCTCTCTCTACAAATTTGTATTGATTCTAAAACACAATATTCAAACTCTAAAACACAATATTCTATTGATTCTTTAGCCATATATACAAGCATATATCTATATAAATAAGCATGTAATATTCATATGCAAACAAATATAATATGTCTAAATAAAATATACATACACAATAAATAAGTTATATCTATAAATATGTATATCAATATTGTGTGAAATATAATAATACTTTATAAAGAAAGTTATTAATAATGTTCTTTAGTATTTTATTGAAAATATTCTTTGTTATATATATTATGCAAACACGTACATAATCAAATAAATATGGATGCACTATAAATATTTAAATAATACTTATAAATAAATTATTATAATATTCTATAAAACAAAATTTTTAATAGAACAAACTATGTAGTATTTTATTTAAATATAAGATATAGATAATACATATACAAGCACGTACATAATAAAAAAAATATTTATATAAAATAAATATTTAAATAGTATATATAAACTAAAACCTATGTATATGACTAGATATAACAAAAGGTTAACATACGGTGAGCATGTAAAATAATAAGATAATAAAAATTAGTATAGATTTTGTTGGAGTGCGTAACTTCTAACTTTTTTTTTCTTTTTCTTTTTTCGCTAGTCGAAGAGAAAGAAGAGAGGGACCTTTTAACTTTGTTTTTTTTTCTTTTTTTCTCTCTCGTACTTCCGTTGGTTTATTCTCAACAAAGGGTAGCTTAGTAATTTCATAAATTATTTTAGTATGTTATAAATTATAATACGAGTATTCATTATGTTTTTGTGTTTTTCTTTCCCCCAAAGCGAAAAAAATTCTAATTTTAAAAAGTTCCCCTCTCTTCCTTTCTCTCTCCCTCCCCCCCTCCTTACTTCTCACTCTCTCTCCTCCTCCTCCTCCTCCTCCTCCTCTCTCTCTCCTCATATGAGTTCGTGACTGCCGGACGGCTGGCGGAGATCTCAAATTCATTACCACGATTCTCCCCACGAGGTATCCCCGTACTCTCACCCTTCTTTTCCTCACAACAGTTCATCAATTTCCATTACATAGATATGTCTATGTTTATATATATATATCGACATTTCCATGTAAATATATATACACACACAAATACAGGCTTAGAAAACTACATTGGTGGTGAACTTCTGACGTTTCTTCTGTAGATTCAGATTTAGATAAGTTTTCCCCCTCTTTTGATGAGGTGAATGGATCTGCTTGATTGAAGTCAAAAGTTTTTTTTTTTTTTTTTTGAACGGCAAGTCAAAAGTTCATTTATTTCCTTTTTTGGGGTCATTTTTAGTTTTTTCATTTTCAAGATCTGTTGGGTTTTATTTCCTTGTCATTTTTGGTTGGGAAAGGGTAGATTATAAGAGCACCTCCAACCCATGGCTTCAAATCCTACTTGGATTTGGCTCCACACCATTTGCTTCAAATTTTACTCCTCATGCCAAATCTATTTTTCACCTTTTGAAATTCAAAAAGTAGGTGGTTTGTGTTTTAAGTACTTGAAATTTGACATGAAGGTTGAAGATGGTAATTTGTCGGTGTCAAAAATAACCACATCAGCCTTCAAAAAAAATTGAAGCAAAGTTGAGGTTTTGGACCCTTCACAAGAAGTTGCTCTTATGGTTAATTACATAAATAGGTTGACATTTGTATCTGTATATTTATATAGAACTAGACGCCCTGCCTAAGCACACCCAACGCGTGTGCAAATTGTATTATGCAAAATAGGAAAAGAGAAAATTCTTCGATTGAAATTGATCTCTAATGAAGTCTGAGATGTGAAAATAGAAAAGAGGAGAGAAGAAAATTTGGATGACAGGTTTTTAGGTAAGGCCGATAAATGAAAGGAACAAGTCAAATAGTTGATTGTTCAAGCTAGGTTTGAAAACTTAACAAGCTTTAAAAATGTGTTCGAGTTTGGCTTGTTTACGAGACGATCTCGTCTCGTAACATGCCTTAATCGAGCTGATGATAACCGATCTCGAGTGGCTTGAGTTTTTAAATATCATAAATCAAATGAGCTGTGAGCACTACAATATGAGCTAGCATTGAAACAGACGCTCAACCAAAGGGTGTGTTCCTTTTGTAATTGTAATATATAAGTTGGGTTGGACTCATGATTTTCTGAACTTTTTATACTTGTAATTGAGGCAGTTCGCGACCCCCCCTCTATTTGCTTAATCTGTTTGTTTAATACTGGAAGTGAATGAGCTTTCCATTTTTGGTAGATTTGATAGATTAGTCATCGTAAGCGGATACTTTTGTTATCTTTGCAGCTAATGATACTCCATTAGTTATCGCTCAAAGTGGGGTTGAAGAACTAAAAGCTTTTTAGTTGGGAAGTGAGGTAGAGAACTTGTCTAGCATTCGGGCTTTTGTTCCGTGTAATGACATCTGATATGCCACCAGTTATGGCTCAAAGTTTCGGAACAAGCAGGTCTTCATTCACCTCTAGTAATGGATATGAATCTCCTTCACTCAACTCGTCTGTTCACACAAATGGGGATGGGTATGACAGTGATGGTTCCATTTTCGAGCCACCGTAAGTTTTTTGTATTCTTGTTATAATATGTTGACAACTGATATATGTCTTTAATTAAATCTAGAATAGCAATTGTAGATTCTGAGACAGATGATTTTTACTTGATGTATCCTGCAGTACACCAAAAACTTTATCAATGGCCATTCCAGCAGAGCTTGCTGGTGCTATACCACTGATGGATAAATTTCAGGTGAGAAGATTTGCTATGACGATGATAATAATAGTACCATAAAGAAAAGTTCTTCTCCTTCGAATAGGATCAATTGATGGCAATAACTTAGTAGTTCCTGCATGTCTGATTTCCAATTTCCTTGATTGTGGTGACCGGTCATTGAGATTCCATCTCATCATATTCTATGGTTCTTTTAGGTGGAAGGGTTTATAAGGGCAATGCAAAAGCCTGGAAAACGTGGGTTTTTTTCGAAAAAATCCTCAGGCTCCCAAGTGCGGGACAAATTCACTTTTGAGGATATGTTGTGTTTCCAAAAGGTAATATTTTGCTATGTTTTATGACATTTGGTTCTATTGTTCAGTTAATCAATTTTTCATTGAAACGGAAATATCTTGCTATGTTTTATGACATTTGGTTCTATTGTTCAGTTAATCTAATTTTCACTGAGTTTCAACTCTTCACAGGATCCTATCCCAACTTCACTTTTAAAGATAAATAGTGATCTAGTAACCCGGGCAGTGAAACTGTTCCAGATGGTTTTGAAGTATATGGGTGTTGATTCGGCCGATCGAGTGACTCTAACAAGCTTAGAAGAACGTATTGAGCTGGTTGGAAAAATATATAAGCAGGCGTTGAAACGTTCTGAGCTTCGAGATGAACTTTTTGCCCAAGTTTCGAAGCAGACAAGGAACAATCCAGATAGGTATGCGTTTATTCAACTGTATAAATTGCTGGGGCTAGACCTTCTCTTTTTTTATGCATTCTTCAATAATGTTCTATTTTTATAGGAAGTTCATGTTGGTTCCTTCGTGCTTTGAAATGCAGGCAATGTTTAATTAGAGCGTGGGAGCTAATGTATTTATGTGCCTCATGCATGCCTCCTAGCAAGGATATTGGCGGATATTTATCAGAATATGTTCATAATGTGGCACATGGTCTTCATATGGACCGGGATGTCCAAGTACTTGCATTAAACACATTAAATGCTTTGAAACATTCTGTTAAAGCTGGACCTAGGCATGCAATACCTGGTCGTGAGGAGATTGAAGCTCTTTTGACTGGTAAAAAGCTGACAACTATTGTATTTTTCTTGGACGAAACATTTGAAGAAATTACGTATGGGATGGCAACAACTGTAGCTGATGCGGTTGAGGTACGGTTGAACTTTTGGTTTCTTTTTGCACGTTCTTAAAGTGCATACGAAGGAGAGCTTACTAATTATGATTCAAGAATGCAAAATGGGGAGAATGATCTAGAGAAAGGAATTTGCAGACTTACCATTGAAAGGCGCAACCCAGTATATTGGTCTAGTTTATGCAAGTAGGCCTTCTTGCCACCATAAAAATTGTAGCTCTTAAAATATGAAAAAACATCCAAGGATGCCCCATCAAATTTGCAATTACTCTTAAGACAACTGAGTTGTTTACATGGATTCATTAACCATTATCATTGGGCAGTGTCCCCTTTCTCAAGCGCTGGAGCTAGTAGGTGAAAGACCCTTCCTGGATCTCTGTGGAAGGGGTGGGCTTACTCGATTAAACTTTTCCAAGCTACTTTTCGTCCTATGAAATAACTATAGAATAAATACTTATTACTTCTTCTAGGACTGCTACTCCGTCCAACTGCATATGCGCCATGGGTTCATTCTTCCTGAAAATTTTGGATGGCATTCGAGATATTTTCATCGTATGTGCTAGTTTTGAACAACTATGAAACCTATAAAACTTGATTCCCATTTTCTGGTGTAGCTAATGGTGGATATATCTTTTGTTCAAGTCCTCTTCTATTATATTTCAGTATGCGTCTCTTTTTGTTTCCTCATTGATATTTTCTTGTGTTTTTTGAGTATGTATTAACAGCATAACCACTTCAGGAGCTTGCAGGGATTATTAAATTGTCGTCATATTCTAGCTTCAGTTTGTTTGAGTGCCGGAAGGTTGTTGCCGGTTCCAAGTCACCTGATCCTGGAAATGGTACTTATTTTACCTTGTCTCACAATGAATTTGTTAACATAGTGTGCTTAATGATATGCTTTTTGATGCCATACAGAGGAGCATATCGGGTTGGATGATAACAAATACATTGGGGATCTGCTTGCTGACTTTAAGGCAGCAAAGGACCGTAGTAAAGGAGAAATCTTGCACTGCAAATTGACTTTTAAGAGAAAGTTGTTTCGGGAGTCGGATGAAGCTATAGGAGACCCTATGTTTGTGCAGTTATGTTATGTTCAAGTAAGTAATCATGCTATTGCTTCTGTTGCCTAACTGCTTGGTTGTGTTCGAACATATTTTTTGAAGCTTAAATTATTCCTGACCTTCAATGAAATGATTTATGACACAGTTGCAACATGATTACATACTGGGCAATTATCCTGTTGGAAGGGATGATGCTGCACAACTGTCTGCATTGCAAATCTTGGTTGAAATCGGTTTTGTTGTTGCTCCTGAATCATGCACGTGAGTAATTATTTTTTATTCCCTTTTTGGTTACTACATCCAGCCCTTTGTTTGTATTCTACTTTAGAGTTCTCTTTGTGTCGCAAGTTTCTTGTAGTTATGCCCTTTTCTGTTTTGTTTCTTTGTCGCTTTCAGTTGAAGTAATAATATTGACCTGTGTCCAGTTTTTTCCATTAGGCTTTAAACAATTCGTTTTTTTATTACTACCGGTAATTTTTAAATATTCCAGTGACTGGACATCTCTGCTGGAGCGTTTTCTACCAAGACAGATTGCAATAACTCGAGCAAAGCAAGAATGGGAGTTGGATATTCTCTCTCGATATCGTTCAATGGTAAGAATTAGTATGTGGATTAACTCCTTTACTTTAAAAGAAGGTAATCGACAATTTTTTCTTCTTTAACTTTTTCCCGGCTTTATACTTTTGCACCTTTTCAAAGAATGCTGGACCTAAGTCTGTATGGTCTCACAATACCAGTTTTATTTAAAATATGGGAAAAATAGTAGTCGTTTTCTTAGATTAGACTTGTTAGGCCACAAATAGATGTGGTTATTCTTTCCTATTTGGTATCTTATGTTGGATTTTGAAGGATAATAAGCGCTATTGACAACAACGCTTTTGTTATGATGTTATCTATTTTAATAAGTTTGCGTTGCCTGCGTAGGAAAATTTAACAAAGGATGATGCAAGACAACAATTTCTGCGAATCTTGAGAACACTTCCTTATGGGAGTTCTGTTTTCTTTAGTGTTCGCAAGATTGATGATCCCATCGGACTTCTTCCGGGGAGGATTATTTTGGGCATTAATAAACGCGGGGTGAGCCTTGAACAACTTCTCTTTGGTGTTGACTGGGCTGTAGATGCCTTGAGAATTTGTAATCATCATTGTGGATTTCTTCATGAGATGAATATGACTGACCCATTTTTCCCAGGTACATTTTTTTCGTCCGGTACCAAAAGAATATCTGCACTCTGCTGAGTTGAGAGATATCATGCAATTCGGAAGCAGCAACACTGCTGTATTTTTCAAAATGAGAGTTGCTGGGGTCTTGCATATCTTTCAATTTGAAACTAAGCAGGTAGTTACGCATGATTATCTGTTGAGGCTGATCAATCATTTGTTAATGGATATGTTCTTTATCTCAATTTTAATTTTTTTACAGGGAGAGGAGATCTGTGTTGCCCTTCAAACCCATATAAATGACGTCATGTTACGCCGCTACTCAAAAGCAAGGTCTACTGCTAGTGGCTCAATAATAAATGGCGATTTGAATACTAATTTGAGGGCTCCCAATGTGGACGTTTATGAGAACCGAGTCAAGGATTTGTCCAAAGCTCTTGAAGAATCACAAAAGAATGCTAACCATGTGAGTAGTTAATATTGGAGAATCTTGCCTGCCTTACTGTATTACAGTTGATTTTAATGACAAGGAACCCCTTGCAGCTAAACCCCCAGCTTGACACGTAGAACTGGCAAAGCCAAGAACCATGATAATCATGGTTATTTTGTGTAGATTGTCCCAAGTGGTTCGAGTGTTATGTTATACTTGATGAAATTAACGATAAGGCTTTTAAGCCAAGACCCATGAGAACCATGGTGGTTTTCTTTTCTCTTTTTTCACCAATTATTTGATTTTAAAATTTCACCGTGTTTGGATTTCGGATGATATGCATTTGACAATCAATCCAATGTCCCAATCTATATGGTTTATTGTTATTAAGGATGCCGGATGGACGTTATTCTAGATGCAGTAATTTGATTTTTGTTTCTTAATGTGTCAACCATGATGAAAGATATTTACTTCCTGTTTGAGTCGTTGCTCTTGTGGAATTTGCGATGGATAATTTAATAATGTGTTTATGATTATGAAGTTACTGGAACAACTGCATGAAAAACAAAACCAAGAAGTGAAACTGCAAGAGGAGCTGGAGGCATTGAAAGAATTTTTGATATCTGAAAAGCAAAGCTTAACGGAAGTTACTTGTGACCGTGACAAACTCCGATCTTTATGTGATAAAAAAGATTCAGCACTTCAGGTGACTGGTTATGCTGGTAAGATTTGTTTTCTGATACTTAGCCATTGCCTTACCGGATGGTTGATTTGGTGCTGAATAGGATGCATTGTCGGATAAACGAAGCATGGAAGCAAGGTTGGCAGCACTTAGTAAGCCGGGGTCGGAGAGCAATACCAAGACAGAGCTAGTCGAAGCAAATAACCAGGTATACTTGTTTGGAGTTGTAGATTTTGCCATCAACTCTAATTTCTATGTTCCTCTTTTTAGGTGATGGATTGTGGACTTGAAATTTACTGGAAAAGATCAATAATTATATATGTACTATTTAAAGGGACAAAGTCTTGCTTGTGCTTGGAAAAGCAAAAGCTCTACAATGCACTATGGGCACACATTGTTTGACGTGACGTGTTCAGATCTTGTCTCATAGTGTGTAAATTCTTGATTTGCCAGGTTTTAATTACTTAGAATATTGATGAGTTGTATATTTAGGTGTTGCAAAGGGTCCAAAACGACCTAAAAATGCGCAGTGCAGAGTTGCATGCAGCAGAAGCAGCTGCAAAAAGACTGGTAAATGAAAAAATGTTATTGGAGCAGAGAATTTCAAGGCTAGAGAAGAATAAAGATGAGGAGGTAATAACACAGGCTTTCTGAAATGAAATAATGAGTTTTTGGTGGGTCGAACATGATATCTTGTGGCCCTTAATGCAGAAGGCAGTTCTTGAGAAGAACTTTGAACAAGAACGCAAGGCCATGAGGCTTCAAGTTTCTGAACTTGAGAAGAAGCTGGAGGAGGCTCGACAAGATATAGCTGTGATGGATTCAAATTTTGCGGTCAAAGATATGGAAATTACTACTTTACAAAATAATTTAAAGGAACTTGAAGAACTAAGGGAAATGAAAGAGGTGATGATCTTAATCATATATTTAATTCATCAATATGTTGCTAAGAAATATTCCTTGCATTATAGGCTTCTTTAGTCTGTTCTTTTAGTGGGTAAAATTAGGCTTCATTAGTGTCTTGATATTGGTTGTGGATAATATTGAAATTGATTAGAGCTCTGGCTTGAAAATTTTCTTGCTTTTAGGACATTGATAGAAAGAATGAACAAACTGCTGCAATCCTGAAGATGCAAGGGGCTCAATTGGCTGAGTTTCAAAAACTCTACAAGGAAGAACAAGTTCTGAGGAAACAATACTTTAATACCATTGAAGGTGCGAAAATTCCTTTTCCCATGGAGATTTAGTTTTGGAGATCTTAGTTTCTGTCCCCATAGGCGATGGGAGTTTTCTTTGAGGTTTAAGTTGTCTCCATGATTGATGTTTCTATTCACAAATTTATTGGTGAACTTTTCGGTACACCTCAGATATGAAAGGCAAGATTAGAGTCTTTTGTCGATTGAGGCCTCTTAGTGAAAAAGAGCTTGGTGAGAAAGAAAGAAATGTCCTTGCAAGTGTGGACGAGTTCACTGTTGAACATCAATGGAGAGATGAAACAAAGCAACATTTATATGATCGTGTTTTTGATGGCTGTGCCACCCAAGATGATGTATTTGATGACACGAAGGCAAGCTGAATTATTTTTTTAGTTTAGTTTTTGCTATATCCATTTTTGTTGCAATTTATATGCCTAATTGATCTGTTTTTCACTCTGATATGAGTTTTTTTTATTTTTCCTTTTGAATTATGCATGCAGTATTTGGTGCAATCAGCTGTAGATGGATATAATGTGTGCATATTTGCATACGGACAAACCGGTTCTGGGAAGACTTTCACAATTTATGGCTCCGAGAAGAATCCTGGGCTTACACCACGGGCTACTTCCGAACTTTTTAAAATTCTGAAGCGTGATTCTAACAAGTTCTCATTCTCTTTAAAGGTAACATCTATGAACTCTTACAAATCTACCAGAGTATTTCAAAATTGTCAAAAAGCATCGTTTGGTGGATTCAGTAAGAACCTTTAAAGTTTGAGCATCCTCCTCTTGCCATTAATATGTAGTTTGTACGTAGTGAGTCACTTTGTTAGTGTTAAGAACTTCAGATCTTTATGAATATGTGCAGGCATATATGGTGGAGTTGTATCAAGATACCCTGGTCGATCTTTTACTACCGAAGAATGCAAAGCGTTTGAAACTTGATATAAAAAAGGATTCAAAGGTGATTGGAATCTGGTTTCTAGTCTGTTTAGATATTGTGGCTACATCCAGTGGAGGGAGATTTTAATTTGGATGCTAATGAATATTTGCTTCATCTATTCTGCTTTCTTATTCTGTTTGTCCTTGTTGTTTGACTTGTGGAAATTCCCTTTTCCATTTTCTGTGTTGAAATGTGCAGGGCATGGTATCTATAGAAAATGCAACAGTCGTATATATTACAACACATGAAGAACTAAAGAGTATCATTCAGAGAGGATCTGAACAACGTCATACAACTGGTACTCTAATGAATGAAGAGAGTTCTAGATCCCATCTTATACTTTCCATTGTTGTTGAGAGCACCAACCTTCAATCTCAAGCCATCGCAAAGGGAAAGGTATATCTTTACTTTTGGAACTATTTTTTTCGTTGAATTATAATGAGTGGTGATCCCTCCCTTCATTGTTGCTAGTCCCTTTCGGAACTTCTAAACTTTTTGTTAGTTCATTGATAGGGGAAAGGTATATCCTTTCATATTCCTCTGTCCATCACCTTGTAAAGTTGGATTTGATTTCCAACATTGCCCCGTAAATTCTCACTTTAAAACTATTTTAATGATTTATGAATACTAGTATTCGAAAGTTAAACAAAATCTTTTTCTTGGGACATTTTAAAGAGGACTAATAGTTTGGGACATCTCAAAATGGATTAGAGGACTAACAATAAGGGACAGAGTGCATCTTTGTTAAACTCGTTGCATAATATGAAATACCAATAATGCAAGGATATCAGTTGGAGTACACATTGGGCTTGTTTGTTTTGTTGGTGATTCAACCATTCATTTACTTTTATATTCTTAATCTATCTCTCTCCCTTGTGCAGCTAAGCTTCGTCGATCTTGCTGGTTCTGAGAGAGTGAAAAAGTCGGGGTCTGCAGGAAATCAGCTTAAAGAAGCTCAAAGCATCAATAAGTCACTTTCAGCACTTGGGGATGTTATCAGTGCTCTATCATCAGGCAATCAACACATACCGTATAGGAATCACAAGTTGACAATGTTGATGAGTGATTCACTTGGTGGTAATGCCAAGACACTCATGTTTGTGAACTTATCTCCCGCCGAGTCAAACTTGGACGAGTCCTATAATTCCCTAACGTATGTTCTCTTACCTTTCTCATTTTTCTATCTCTCTGTTCAAGATCAAGCTTACATGCTTGTTCTATTTGCCATAGAAATACTGGGTCTATTTTGTGGAATACCTTGTCTTTGATTATGTTTGTTTTAATGTAACTTAGGTATGCTTCAAGAGTCCGTTCGATTGTAAATGACCCAAGCAAAAATGTCTCATCGAAGGAAGTGGCCCGTTTGAAGAAGTTGGTGGCATATTGGAAAGAACAAGCAGGTAAGAAGGGGGATGGTGAAGAATTAGAGGAGATACAAGAGGAACGATCGGCTAGAGATAAGACAGACAGTCGACATTCCATGTAAATTGATTTTTTTTTTTGGAAAATACCATTTGAAGTCGAGATTAGGGTCAATTCGTTCATGGGTTTGGCAACATTAACCATATTACATATGATTGCATCGTATTGTGTCGAGAATCTGTTGAATCACTAATTTTGCGAAGGCCTATAAGTTGGAGGGATATAGAGAGGTTAGGTACTGTTTTAGATTAGTTATTGAGACAGTGGCATGTATATAGTTTTCCAGTTCACCCTTTGTTCTCTTTTCTTAGAATGTATGGGATCAAACAGGAATTTATTGATTTATTTTTCCCGTTTGCTGATTTGTTTTGCTTGTACTTGTTGAGTTGGGATCTCCAGAGGATTTACCTTTGGTGAAGATCAGAGTAGCAATATCTCACCAGTGCCGGCTCATTAGTTTTGGAGGCCTAAAACGTACTAATGAGATAAGGCCTCGCCACGTATTTTATAAAAAACCATTACAAAATATTTACCATTGCACAAATTTAAACATATAGTCATCCAAAAACAAACCGTCATTACAATATATAGGAGATCTACGTGTTTGGGTCTCCTATTTTTACATTTTTTGGAGGGCCCGAAGTGGTGACTTATTGACTTATGTCATGAGCCGGCCTTGTATCTCACTTGAAGGTCAAAACCTTGGTTGCAGGGGTGGAGTCAGGATTTTAAGTTAGCGGGGTAAAAAATTATATATATATATATATGCAAGTTATTTTTGCCTCTTTGCTCCTGCAAAGAAATAACTGAATTAGGAGATGACCTCTAATGTAAGGGGCCCCTAATGTAAATATACAGCGATACATGTATTTTTGCTTTGGGCAATTTTTTAATTTCTTGCGGGGGAAAAATTTCATAATTTAGCTCCAGACTATAAAAAATTCTTCTGAAAAATTGAAGTGAGAGGGGTCAAGTGACCCCTTATGTCTCTAGATAGCTCTGCCCATGCCTGGTTGAACTCAAATTTCGCGTGAGCTGCCGATTGAAATTCAACTCGAGACCATCTTAATTTTTCTAAGCCTGGATTTATTTTTTTTCCTTCTGATCAATCTCGAAATTTTCTGTACGTAGGAAAGACAAGTACTAAATCCATGACCTAGCCTTTTGCCCTCGTTTTTCTGTACTAAATCCAAGTACTAAATTTTCTGGATTTATTTGGGAAGTACGACAATAGTCTCCAAAGTTACCTTTTTGCCCTCGTTTTTTCCCGGTGTAGTAGTTTGTTGAGTTGGGCTGTTTGTTTGGGTTTTGAAATAGAGGCCTTTATACAAAAAAAAAATTATGGGCCTCCATGATGTGTCCTAAAAATAATTAAGGACCTTAAATTTTAGGCTTTTATGGGGGGCCTAAGATGCCGGCCTCTTGGGCCACACACAAGACCGGCCCTGATGTCTTTATTATAACCATGCCCTGGAATTATGCGGTCATAGAAGAAATTTTAATAAGTTTACTCAAAATTTATGTTATTAGGTGAAGAAGTTATCAAGGTAGTGGTAGTATTAAGAAACTTTATAGTCAATCCCAAAGTTTGAAGAAACTATATAATCAATCCCAGAGTAAATACCATTAAGAAGTTATCAATGTATATGTTTCCTCGCATTCGAAAAATTCTTTAATTGTCTTCAGTGGCAACATCCTTTTTTCCAGTCGCGTGGCAGCTTGAATGACAAAGCCAGGATCTAGAGTCGAAGCAGGGGACTTGTTTTTGAAGGAAGAATGTCAGCAACCGTGCTAAAAATGAAGAAGAAAATTCTGGCCACTGATACAATACAACCACGCATGCACATATGGCAAGTGGAGTGGTAGCCCAATGACAGACACGTTGTACTTTCATACCTAAGACATATTCAACCCTCACCAACAACAATTAACAACGAATACTTCTTGACATTTAGAAAATAAAATATAACCCAAGCATACATTTTCTATGATTAATCACGCTTCCAAATAGAACAATACTATTTGAACGATATATCAAAGTAAAACCCGATGTTCTTTTAAACTTCATAAACCATGCATCTAAGACAGATTCTGAACTAATTAAATTTCATAGCAATTACAGAACGGCCGAGAGAGAGAGAGAGAGAGAGAGAAGAGAATATTTAACTTTTTATTTGGACATACAAAATGTAGAATTTATTATCCGTACAAAAGAATCCAACGGTGAATATAAGCCATCAACGATGAAACTTTATTTCATGAACAGTATAGGGTCTAGGAAAACTTTTCCCGAAAAGATCCGGAAAAGAAAAATGGATGAAGATCTGAGCCGTCCATTTCTCTTTTCTAAACGCTTTCGAAGAAAGTTTTCATGGGCGCTAGCATATTCGTTATTTCATAAAACAAGTGGCGGGGAAAGTGGGGCCAGCCCGGCAGCCCTTAAACAGTCGCCATGCTTACAAGTATTGAACACAAAGAAACTCCCCATTATTCCACACGATGCAATTAGAAACAATATCATGAAATCTTTTTTTAGACCCTTCACTAATGTATACGAAATTCGAACAACGATCCAACAGTTCAACGCGCTGATCAATAATCCGACTTTCGGTAATTGCAACCCGAACACGAGAGAGTCCCAAGCCAAACTACGTATGTACAAAGTAGCTGCTTCTGTGAGCGTTTGATCCCAACGGCACAAAAACACAATGCTCATGTGAAGAGATGGGGAAACAAGAACTAAGAAGCAACCCCCTGGCCCAAGGTGGTGCGATTCGAGAAAGGTTACCTGAGGCCGGGCCGGGTGGCGAAGTTTGATGGAGACGAGGATGGTATAGAGGTATGCATGGGCCAACACCACAGAGACCAATGCTAGCGCTTTTCCATTATTCCACCTCCCCCAAATTGTACTTGTGTTGTGTTGTTGTCGTCGTCATTGTCATCGTTGCTGTTGTTGGTCTCAGTGGTGGTGTCGCCAACATTGACAACAACTTTGATTTGATGGCGGATGCTTTCTGTCACCATCGAAGAAAACGGACTATATGAGAGAAATGAAAGAAAGATTAGAGAACTTGTTAATAGAATTTCATGGAGTACTTGATTGGCATTATATAATAAATATTACTGTCGTGTTTATGGAAAGATTTTGATTAATTGATCAATCACGCGTTGTTATAATCAGCAATGTTGCCGATTATACTTGATTCTTTTAAGTAATTTTTATATATTAAAAAAAGATGATTTATAAAATGAAACAAGTCTTCTCATCGGACACATGACGTTTTTTCCCCTTCTCATTTTCACCTCACTTTACTTGGGATAAAGAAACGGGTACAGAATAGTTTGTACAGAAAACGTACCGATCGTGTTCGGGGACCCACTTTTGGGTCCCACACGAGTGATCCGAACCTTTCATTGTTCTTAAAACATTTTTCCGAGGTTTTTTTGGTTGGAACGGTGGGACTTTGGTTGGAGCACTTCCAACCGTCCGATTGAGCTGATTTTTTGTGGGGCCCCTCGGAAAAATGTTTTAAGAACAATGAACGGTTCGGATCACTTGTGTGGGACCCAAAAGTGGGTCCCCGAATGCGATCGGTACATTTTCTGTACAAACTAGTCTGTACGCGTATCACTGTCCCTTTACTTGCACCCTCAAGTCAAAAGTCCAAGTCAACAAATCATGCTATAATTTTTTTTTTTGATCAACAGTCTTCTCATCGGACACATGACGTTTATGAAAAAATGATATACGAAAATACTTAATTTTTTGATTTGAAAAATGACACGACTTTTCGTATTGGACACTTATTTTGAAACGGAGGGAATACTATGTAATCTAGATACAAGGCTCCAACCCAACTACATGGGCAATCAATAGACTCATTACTTCCATCTTACTTAATAATGGAGTGGTGGAGATATACTACAACAAATCTTCCCCCTTCTAGTGAAAATGGAAAAACTTTTTTTTTTTTTGCAATTTGGAAATATGTGGGGCCTACCACTCATACGTGAGTCCCACATATCTTATATGAGAGAGTTTGTGCAATTGTTGCTGCAAGTGTTAATGTCTGTAGCAAATCTGTTTATGGTGGTGGGACCCTTGCAATATATATGGACCTTTTTATGTCTCGCAGCTTAACTCTTAAGAAAGAGTAGAAGAAGAAGAAGCTAACCCTAACCCAGGGGGATAAGTAGACATCACAAACTCATTAACATCACCAAACATGTCAAAACAGGAATACATTTAAGGATCAACATTATGTATCCTACCAACTTTTCCCTTATGATGGATGATCAAATAAAAAAATGTAGGAGGCATGGCTGAAATGAAAAACAAGAAAAAAGTCTTGGATTAATAACAGACAATACTTGTATCAGCAATCTACCACATGTATTTGTAAGAAATAAACACAAAATAAATAAAAAAATACTAATAGTAACCCATTTGATAGTGACAAAGAAGCCTAACTTTGGATTAAGGGGAAATTGAAACAAAACAAGTATAGAAACCGAATTTACAAAAGATAAATGCCAAAATATGGGATTAGCACCCATTTCAACTATAAATCACAAAAGCCCCAAATTCTATAAACCCTAAATTTGGGATTTCACGCAAAAAACGAAAAAAAATGCAGAAAAATGAGTTGCATGACTTACATAAAGGATTTACAGATGATTACAGATGCCGAAGTTACCTATTCCAGATGAAGATGCAGCGATCTAGAACGGGTTGTAGACACCCCGATTTTGACCCGAGAAACTTATCAAGCATCCCCAAGGATGAAAATGCCTGATAAGAGCACGCAAGGCTTGCTTGTGAACTTGGAAACCCCTCCTAAACCTCTTCAAAATAAACCCGAGCCTACACCACCTTCTAGTACATTCAAAACCCTCTTTTTTGATATATAATATGTCCCAACCCATTTTGAAATGAGGGAGATGTGCATGTTTTACCAAAACGACTTATTTTTTCGACCTTCTGAGGGTAAAATGGTCACATATTTTGATGTACAAATCATATTGGGTTCAAATCACCTGGGTTAGAAAGTAGACTTGACAAGCTTTTCAACGCTTCAAACCATGCGCAAAACGGAATTCGGTAGCACCCGGAGCGGCCCCGCGAAGTTTCATATGTTGTGCTGTCTCCTAATCCAGGCGCCTGGATTACCCTATTCCAGGCGCCCGGATTCACTCTAGATACTTGGACCCCAAGGTGAAATGAGTGGGGAGGAGCGTCTTGGAGGATTCTTTTGGGATTTTCTGCAGAAGTTTGTTAGAGAGAGTGGAGGGAATATAGGGTACCCTATTGCCCCTTAACCTCGACCCTAAGGGTTCTAATGACCCTTTTTGAACCTTATGTTGCCTATATAAAGCACCTCATCCCACTCCATTTGAGAGAACCAACTCTCCCCCATCCTATACTGTTACTCTGCTGGAAAATCACCCAGAAACTTCATTCCCAAACTGATCCTCTATAGTTTCACTCACTTCTAGCCTACAAACCCATCTTTCATCACCAAAAATCTTCATATTTCAACCATCCACCATCAAACTTAATCAAAAAAACCAAAGCAATCAGATCTTTACCATTCCAGAAAGTAGTATCCTAGCTCAATCAACCATCAAATAATAGCCAAACTTGCCCCAAGTTAGCTTCCAAAGTTCAATCAAGCTCGAAAAGGTAGAATTTCTACCAAAGTGCTCAAATAGGCCCTGAGGGGAACTCAACCAAGTTCTTACTGGTCTTTTATACCAGTGGAGGGTTTGGGAGAGGTTTGAATCACATCAAGAAAGAATCTATTTTTTTTATGCATCAGTGCTTAATCCGGGCGCCTAGATCAGTTCTTTCCAGGCGCCTGCATTGAGTCCAGGCGCTTGGATTCCCTCAATACAGGCGCCTGGAATCATTCTTCCTGGTCATGGTTTTTGCTTCTTTTACACTTTAATCTGTCTATGGTACATCATCTGCATGCATTAATCTGAGAATGTTTATACTCCATGTTCTGATCCTCATTACCATAAACATTTAAAATATTTTGAGGTGTTAATCACACTTCATAAGGAGGTTACATGAGAAAGAAGTGTACATATTGAATTCATTTTTCATTTACAGATTTTGATCACTCAACCCTGAAGGTGTTTAGTTAAATTTTCATGTTGCATTAGTATATCTATCATTGTTAATGTCCAATACAAGCATTTTTATTGCATTTTCCATATAGATCTTTTATTTATTTATTTTTATCTCATTTAGTTACAAGTATAAACTGATCAAATAGTATTTCTTTATGCATGAATGTAGCACATCAACTCTGAAAGGTGTCTTGTACATATTATTTCATTAGCAAATTATCCAAAATCAAGCCTCTTTTAAGTTTACATCATGCATTTGAGTTGAGTTTGAGGTTCGTATCAACTACTGTGTGGCCAAACATCTTTTTGGGTGTGTGAGAACTGGCTAAGGCATTGCACTTGGTGTTCACTGTGAAAAATGAAGTTCTAAAATTTCTGTCTGGCAGGCCATCCATGCGCCTGGATTGACCCATTCCAGGCGCCTGCATTCAATCTAGGCGCCTGGATCTGCCTTATCTAGGTGCCCATATTGCAATCCAGGTGTGATATGTTTGATGTTTGTGATCAATTTCTGGGACACCTTGGAGCAGTCTAAGCATGATTTGACCTAGTTTCAATGTTCAATGTATATAAATCATTCACTCATGACATTTAGCACAAGCATCCACCCGCATCTCATTGATCTTTTTGATACGTTTTTTGTGCTCTCACATGAATATGTACTCAAAGTCCATTCAAACAACATTTTCAAAATCCCTTAAGCATTTAGTAGAGACCGGTGGTTTCACCGGGCGCAAGGGGTGCTTTAAATTCCTTCCCCTCGAGTAACCTAGCTCCCGGACCCGAGAAATCTCATTTCGCAAGGCCAGTAAAATATTTTCCATTCAAAGGGCAAAAGAGTCATTTTTCAAATGGTTTCTCGGGTATGGTCCATAAACCCGGGTGGCGACTCCATCCAATCAATCAAAACCGTTTTTCATAAACCGAAATCAATTTCGTGGACATACTCCGCGGGGTGTTCACACGGGTTAATGGCTGTTCACACGGGTACTTCACGCCGCCTGCGTGTTTTTGGCGGGAGGTGGGTCCTCTTTACACAAACCCAAAAGTAAGGGAGGCCAGTGATATTTCAGAAACTTCAGGGGAGGTTACTGAAATTTGCCCTAAAAAAAATAAAAGTAATTCAATGGTTATTAGAATGGAATGTGACACTCCTTTAGATCTTGAAAGTCATCTTATATATTGTTGCACAATGACTTTTCGTGAGAAGGACTCTCAAGGCGACAAGTGTCATGAACCCATTGGTCTTTCATAGAATTTTTTTGATAGCCCATGTAAATATTGCATTACACTTATCTTATAGATTTTGATTTTCCAGTTCCAAATTCAAAAAAATCTTACTCTTTGACACTAAATTATTTTAGTTCCCATAATGAGACAAAAATACTATAAATTTCATATCTCAACATAAGAACACAAACATAAATCTATAATCTTCATGTATACAAATTTTAAATTAAAAAGTCTTTCTATTTCTCATTATACATTATATCATTCTTATCCTTATTACCATAATGAAAAGAAAAATCTTCAAAGCTCTCAATGTTATAAATCTATTCTAATCTGTTATAAATCTAACCTTTATTAATAGTACTTTCTTCTTCTTCTTCTTCTTCTTCTTCTTTTTTTTTTTTTATTTTAAAGTTTTGCTTTACATTGGGGAGTCTTACATATTCTCCGAAACTCTTTTAATACTTTTCCTTTCCTATTGTACTAATTTATATTTTATCTATGTATTAATGAAATTTTCATTGCCGATAAAAAAAAAAGTTTGAGGAATGCTACAGACACTAAATAACTTACAAACTATTGCACTAAAAGTGCACGTAATTGCCACATCAATGCATGATACAATACATGAATGCAATTATCCACTAAAAGAATGCCACATGTGCATTTAGTAAATTAGTTAGTATATTAGTTAGTGCCTCTAGCATTTCTCAAAAAGTTTTGCTTTACATTGGGCTGATACCTTAGAGACAGAAAGCGAGGGTTGGAAAGACAATAATTGAGAATAAAACTGATAGAGGTACAATAATACATGTACAACATTTGCTCCAACACGCTCACATGGTGTGTAGAGCCCGCACACCATGTGAGTGTGTCGGATTAGTACATCACATAATTCTTTTTTTTTTTTTTTGTTACTAAAAGAGAGGTTAAACTGTATAGGCATCAAAAAGTTTTTGCTTTTTGGGTAGATTAAAAAAAAAGAGGAAGTTTTTTTTGTTTTAATTGTAGTAGTACATGATTGACATACATATCTCATTAACTCACATATTCAAAAATTAGGGATGACGAAGTATAGACTGGTAAATGTTATAATTTAATATTAGTTTTAAAAGGGAATATAAACAATCTGATTCTCCCTCCCAAATTTTAAGCGGGCAATTTCTATTCACCTATATTTATATAAAAGTTGAAACTAGCTAATAATCTGATAATTTATGAATTTCATTTGAAATCAAGAAATAATTTATAATTTTAAAAAGCTATTATGATTCTCCAAAAATAGGCAGGTTAAGAACGATTTTCTATATATAGGTTAAGCTTCACATCCGGACTTTTCATTTCCGGACCTCATGATCCAAACATTTTTTTGACGATCCGATCCGTTCAATGTGTTTAGAAGGTGTTTTCAAGGGTCCTCGCGGAAAATCTTCAAAAAAAAAATACCGGGAAGGGCTTGATCCAAGCAGTTTTCGCAAAAAATATTTTACATTTTTTGCGAAAACTGCTTGGATCAAGCCCTTCCCGGTATTTTTTTTTGAAGATTTTCCGTGTGGACCCTTGAAAACACCTTCTGAATACATTGGACGGATCGGATTTTCCAAAAATAATTTGCAACCCAAAAAAAACCCATTTTTTCTTATTTCCGGGAGTGTGGATATATATATAGGATAAACTTCTAATAAGGGTCCCTTATTGAAGTTAAAATGCGGACCTCACCTTTCCGAGCCATAATTTGACGATCCAAACCGTTCAATGTTTTTAAAATGCATTTTTTAAGGGCCTCCGCGAGGATTCGTCCAAAAAAAATACCCGGAAGGGCTTCATCCGATCAGTTTTGGTTAAAAACGCTAGGGCTAACATTGAACGGTTCGGATCGTCAAAATTTGGTCCGGAAACACAAAAAAAGGCTAGGTCCGCATGGTATTTTTCAATAAGGGACCCTTATTGGAAGTTGATCCATATATATATATATTGCCGCTATTGGAGTTGTTGGTGAAGTGTCTTTGGGATAATTTAGCAATAAGTTGTACTTTACTGATTTGTGTCTACCTTACAGATAAAATAAGATAAAGAGAAAAAAAAAACTGAAAAATTTACGAGCTAGGGAAAGAGTAAAAGTACTGATGAACACCCTAATCCACCAAAACCCAGTGACTTTTGCCTATATCAGGGGTACATAGATCAATCTTTTATTTTATTTGTGGATATATTTTGAATATCAAAATTATAAATTTCCCCATGCATAGCACAGGTTTCATGCTAGTTTATGATTGAGTCAGAACTAATTTTCGAAAAAATTTCCTTCTCAATGAACAAACTCAAAGCAACCGTAAGAAACTCATCTCCATATCATAAATAAATGACTTATTTACCTTTTGGTCCCTGAAGTATTAATCTCGTCTCATTTTATTCTCCAATGTATTAATTGGAGAAATTTGGTCCCCAACGTTCCAAATTTGTACCAATTAAGTCCCCAACCAAAACTCTGTTAACACAACCCGTCAAAAAGAGGGGCAAAATCGTCTTTTCGCACAATTTTTAAAAAACAAATTATTATTTTTTTAGAAAACTATTTTTTTTAAAGAAAATTTTGAAACTGTTTTTTTCAAAGAAATAGAAAAAGTATTTTGAAAAAAAAAATGACAAATGAAATTTTTGAAAAAGCACACATAATGACCACCTAAAAAAAGGAGAAAAGTAAACCCTGCAATGGACAAAAACTTCATTTCTGTGACCACCAAATCCCAAAAATGCACTATACGTACTAAGAACTATAGAGGACTGACGTTTGAGGGGTTTTAGGGGCTGGCGTTTTGCATTTTCGAGCACGTGATTTAAGGGTTAATTTGATTTCGAGCAAGTGATTTAAGGGTTTGATGGAGACGAGTTGAGGCGTACCTCTTTAGAGTACGAAGATGTACTTTATACATAGTGACTTTAGGCTCCAAGAAAACTCGTCCTAGGCATATGCCCTAATTGCTTCTTAGAGTGAAGTTATGCATGACGGTTTGGGTGCCACGTGTTCGTTGTGTGACCGAACTGAATCTCCAGTTTATATGCAGATTCTGTTGACTTGGGTCAGATTTAACAAGCTCCGGCCAAATCCAGCTGTTTGGATCTTGAGTGTTTGGACGGACACGTGGCGGGCAAGTGCTTAGCCTTTGGGGGCGCTGATCTCTTGGACCTTGTCGGGCTGATGGTTAGGCCCACGACGGAGCATTGGGGCTAATTGGTGTCCCGGCTAGGCCCATATGTGTTCTGGTTTGGCCCACTACCAAATGTAATTCAGTGAGGACCGTTGTTCTGATCGTCGAATGTCGATCGAGTACCCCTTTCTTAATTTCAAACTTTCCCTTTTCTTTTCCGTTTGGGTGTGCCGAGTTCAAAAGTTAAAACTAATTCTGTTTTTTTTTTTTTTTTGGAATAAGGGATCTCTTTTAGTTTGGACCTAAAGGCCCAATGTTCATTACAATTGTTTAGGCCTTTTTTTAAAATCGCATTGGGTCTTTTTATTTTTCTTTTTGGGTTAGAAAAGATCCCTATACATTCAAGCCCACTACTAAAAATTCTTGTAGTGCGCTTATTTTGGAGACTTTTTTTGAAGGCCCAAGGCCCAGGCCTCTTGAGCCTTAGGCCTGGGCCGGCACTGGCGGAGGTAAATGATTTTTGCCCAACTCTATATATATGACGATGCGATTAAAATCGGAGGGGAGAGAGCTAAAAAAAGGTTGTATCTACAAAAATAAAGCAAAAGAAATGCTATCTCAACTGGTTATCATTTAGTCGAGGTGCGTGAAAGTTGACCCGGATACCTGATTATCAAAAAAGTACACACGGTTCCTTTTCTGTAACATTTTATGGGACGTTCCTATTTTGTTTTTCAACCATCGGTAAGTTTAGGGTAATTTAAATTAAATATACCTGATTATCACTAAACCTCTGTAATGTTTAAAACTCAACACATAGCACCCTTAAAATATTAATCTGATTATAACAAAATCCTTATGCTAGCAAAACGTTTAGATTTTTTATAAAACTTGTCAGTGAGCAAAACATACATAATAAATATTATGGAATTACCGATTTTAGTTGAGGTTCTCACAAGCTTACCCCGGACATCCGGTTATATAAAAAAAAAAAAAAAAAATTCTTTGACATCGAATTCGTATAGTTTAAGGGGTTGGTGAGTTCTAGACTTTCAAGAATCACATTTATTGGCAATATTTTCTACTATCAATTATGAGTTCTGGACTTTCAAGAATCACATTTATTGGTAATATTCTCTTTCAATTATCCCTTATAACATTAATTATACAAGAATCACATTTATTGGTAACATTCTCTGTCGATTATGAGTTCTAGACTTTCAAGGATCACATTTATTGGTAATATATATTCTCTTTAAATTATCCCTTATAACATTAATTATTCAGAATCACATTTATTGGTAACATGAGCAATGCTATGGTGTACATTTGGATACCATGTGACGTGTCATCACTTCGTTGTAGAATATGGCTGTGTTTGTTTGAGGAATTTTGTTTTGTTTGTTTTGGTAATGAATAGAGATAGATAGAGAGAGAAATGAGAGTAATAATTGGAGATATGGTACTGATTGGAAAGAAAAATAGGGTAATGATTACAGTACTGATTAGAATATGGTTGTGTTCGTTTGAGGAGTTTTGGGAGTTTTATTTTGTTTGTTTTGGTAATGAATGGAGATAGATAGAGAGATAAATGAGAGTAATAATTTGAGAGAGGATAATGATTGGAAAGAAAAATAGGGTAATGATTACAATACTGAACTAACCTAACAGACAAACACAAACACAACCAACAAAATTCAAGAAATGTATTTACGATAAGTTCGTCTTGATAAGTACTCAAGAAAAGTCCAAGTCCACGTGTAGTAATCAAGAAGAGTCCAAGTCCATGTGTACTCCAGAAACATCCACGTGTGATACTGGTGCAATTGGAACTCATCCACCTGGGCACATTAGTTAGCATCACAGTTAATTTCGTTTAGTTACATTTTCCTGTATCTCTAGTTAGTTACATTTCTGTATCTCTCTCTCTTGTATCTCTTTATCTCTTTTCCCTTCTACTTGTATAAATACTCTTCTTGCGTAACATTTACGGTTAATGAAGATATGGATCTCCTCTGAGTTAGAGAGAGAATGTAATTAGGTTTTCTTGAATTTCTGAGATTTCTTGTTTGTTGGCATGGTATCAGAGCGATCACAAGACGAAAGTCCGCAGATAATTCGATCCTGAGATTTCGAGCGCAGTTCTGAATTGAAGTCTTTTCTCATTGATTCGTTCTTGACAATCACAAATTCAAGATCAACAATGGCGAGTTCGTCATCTTCGACTGAGTATCTTCCTTCATCTCTTACTTTTCTGATTGCAAATTTTCAATCGTTCATCACAATCAAATTAGATTCCACGAATTATTTTGCGTGGAAAACACAAGTCGAAACCGCATTGCGAGCGAATTCTTTACTTGAATATGCGACTGGATCTGTTGCTATACCTCCTGTGGAAACCCTAGACTTGTCGGGTAACCAAATACCTAATCCAGAATATGTGAAATGGGACACAGTTGATAGAATGTTGTTGTCGTGCTTAATTGCTACCCTAACTCCGTCAATCCTTCCACATATTGTTGGTGCTCGTCACGTTCATGAAGTTTGGTCTAAGTTGGAGGAAAAATTTAGTTC
Source organism: Vaccinium vitis-idaea (assembly GCA_963854785.1). Taxonomy (NCBI): domain Eukaryota; kingdom Viridiplantae; phylum Streptophyta; class Magnoliopsida; order Ericales; family Ericaceae; genus Vaccinium; species Vaccinium vitis-idaea. Next base: position 2,962,182 of record OY978226.1, on the reverse strand, counting down.
CTTGTCTCGAACTCATGTCATGGACCTAAAAAGACGACTCTATAGTCTTAAGAAAACCACTCCCATGGAACAATACCTAGACAATATTAAAAGCTTGTTACAGAAGCTTGAAGCTGTTGGTTCACATATAGAGGATGAAGATGTCGTTTTCCATACTCTGAATGGTTTACCAGATGAGGTATACCGTACTTTCAAGCAAGCCATTCGAACAAGAGCAGAGGGGACTCTTCTTACATTCTGTGCCCTATATTCTATGCTCATGGCAGAGGATCTCTGTCAAGACTCAATAGATACAACTAACATACTGCTGGCACACCATACTACTGCAACTGCTCCATCTCAGTCTGTATCTGGACATCCAACTCCTCATACTATATCTACATCTACTACTTCTCACAGCAATCCTGCACAAGGATTTCAGTTTCCAGTGCAGTTTGGACAACAAGGACCACAGTACAATCAGAATTTTAATCAGATGGGACATGGTGGTTCTCAGCCAGGGTATTCTGGTTATGGTGGAAATCGTGGTTACAAGACTAGATGTCAAATCTGTGGTAAGACCAACCATCAGGCTAACAGGTGTTATTACAGGCAAGATCTGAGTTACAGACCTCCGTCTTCTCAATTTGGTCCAGGATCTTCATCTTCTCAACTTGGTTCAGGGCCTCCTGCTTATTATGCTGTTCCTGGTCCACCACCATACTCTGGATATGCACCTGCTCCTGCTCATTTTACACCAAGACCACAGGCCTTTATGGTCAACACTGAGAACTTGGGTCTTTATTCTGTACCTCAGGAATCTATGCCACTGCAGGCTTATTCAGCACCACCTAATTACATGCCTTCTTCTACTATGCTGCATCCTAGCTACCACCAGCAATCTCACCCTGGTTATTCTCAGCAGCATATAACTTCACCAAATCATATGGGCCCTGTAGTTGCATCTTCTGGTATCTCTTCATCCCAACCTCCATGGTACTTTGACACTGGAGCAACAGCCCATGTGACCAATGATGCAACTCATATCTCTCAACCTACTTACACTGCTCCTAATGTTGTGACTGTTGGCAATGGACAAACTGTTCCAGTTTCCACTTCAGGTAAAGGCCTACTTCCTATGCCTTCTCAAACCTTTAAATTGCAGCATATCTTACATGTCCCACAAATTTCTCATAACTTGCTTTCGGTCCATCAATTTGCGTTGGATAATAACTGTCGTATTACTTTTGACTCTTGTGGTTATGTCATTCAGGACATGACCACCAATCAGGTTCTACATCAAGGCTCCTGCCACCGGGGCCTTTATCCCCTTCTGCCTTCTTCTAGATTTTCTCCTGTTGCCACTGCTCTTCTAAGCACCTCCTCTACAGCTGAATTGTGGCATAGAAGGTTGGGTCATCCTCATGGTGCTCTTCTTCATCATCTCTCCAATAAATACAACTTGAGTATTCCATCTTCTTTTACTTCACTTACTTGTTATGCTTGTAATAAAGGGAAGAGTCATAGACTCTCTTTTCCTGTTTCTGTTACTCATACTTGTGCTCCCTTTGAACTCATTCCTGCAGATGTATGGGGTCCTGCACCCATTACTTCATTTTCTGGTTATAAATACTATCTTCTTCTTGTTGATGACTTCACTAGGTATAGTTGGTTATTTCCTTTGCACTTTAAAAGTGATGTGTCCTCTCATATTCAGGCTTTTAAAGTCTTTGTGTCTAATCATTTTGGCTATTCTATTAAAACAGTTAGATCAGACTGTGGGGGGGAATTTCTTAACAAACTTATGACCTCTTTCTTTGCTCAGTTTGGTATACTTCATGAAACCAGTTGTCCTTACACACCTCAACAAAATGGCCTTGTAGAGAGAAAGCATGCCCACATTATAGAAACAGCAATCACCCTACTCCAACAAGCTAATATGCCTATTAGATTTTGGCTTGAGGCTATTACCACTGCCCTATATCTTATCAACAGATTACCTCACTCTGCTCTTAACTTTGAAGTGCCTTTTCACAAGTTGTATAATCACCCTCCAGATTATCAGAACCTTAAGCCTTTTGGTTGTTGTTGTTTTCCTTATCTTAGACCCTATACATCTAATAAACTTGAACCTAGGTCTCAACCTTGTGTTTTTCTGGGTTATTCCTCTGGTACCAAGGGTTTTAGATGTTTGAATCCAGTCACCAAGCAAGTCTATCTCTCTAGACATGTTAGGTTTTTAGAAAATGATTTTCCTTATGCTACTCTAACTGCATCACATTCTGTTACACCCTCTCCTTCTTCTTTTCCCTCTCCTTCTTTTGTTCTTCCTTCTTCTACTTCATTTCCTATTTCAGTTTCTTCTTCTTCTCAGTCTTCTGTTCCCTCTTCTTCAGTTGTTCCTCCTTCTCCTACTCTGTCCTTTTCTATCAATCCTTCTCCTAGCTTACTTGTTTCCTCTCCTTCTCCTGCTTCTACTACTTCTCCGGTTCCCCATCATCCAATGATCACTCGATCTAAGAGTGGGATAACTGTCCCAAAAGTTCCTTTTTCCCTTCTTGTCCAGTCCCCACCTCTTACTGAACCTATTTCTTTTAAGGAAGCCATGGCTTTTCCTGAGTGGAGACAAGCCATGACTGAGGAGTATAGTGCACTAATGTCTCAAGGAACATGGTCCTTGGTTCCTCCACCTCCTGGGGCTCCTGTTATTGGATGTAAATGGATTTTTAGAATCAAAAGAAACTCTGATGGTTCCATAGCTCGTTATAAAGCTCGCTTGGTTGCTCAAGGGTTTCAACAAACTGAGGGCATAGACTATTCAGAGACTTTCAGTCCTGTTGTTAAGCAACCCACCATTCGTGTGGTTTTGTCTCTAGCTCTTCATTTTAACTGGCCAATTAAACAAATGGACGTATCAAATGCTTTTCTTCATGGCTATTTGCAAGAGCAGGTATTTCTCAAACAACCATAGGGATATGTGAGCACTGCCTATCCTACTCATGTCTGTCAACTTCATAAAGCATTATATGGCCTCAAACAGGCTCCACGGGCCTGGTATGATATGCTGTCACAGAAACTTATTTCCCTTGGTTTTGACAATAGTATGGCAGATTCCTCCTTGTTTGTGTTTCATAAAGGTCCAGATTTGATTTATGTATTGGTTTATGTGGATGACTTGTTGATTACTGGGAGTAATTCAGATTTAGTTGCCAAGTTTGTTACTCAACTCAGTGCATCTTTTGCTCTCAAAGATCTTGGCACCCTTCATTACTTCTTGGGCATAGAAGTTCTGCATACTGCCACAGGAATTCTTTTGTCACAGCAGAAATATGTCTTGGATTTATTGGCTAAGGCTGGCATGACTGAGTGCAGACCTTGCTCCACACCATCTTCTCTTAGGCCTGAGCTTGACACTAATTCCTCTCTCATGCCTAATCCAGAGTTCTATAGATCTATTGTGGGTTCACTCCAGTACCTAACTTTGACTAGACCTGAAATATCCTTTGCTGTAAATAGTGTGTGCCAGCATATGCATATGCCTCTTGAATGTCATTTTACGGCAGTCAAACGAATCCTTCGTTATATCAAAGGAACTTTGGACCAAGGCCTCCTCTTTCGTAAAGGGTCTTTGCTTTTATCAGCTTTTTCAGATGCTGACTGGGCTGGGGATGCCACTGATAGACGTTCAACTGGAGGATATTGTGTTTTCTTTGGTCATAACTTAGTCTCTTGGTCTGCCAAGAAACAGGCAACTGTGGCACGCTCATCTACCGAGGCAGAATATAAAGCCCTGGCCAATGCTGCCTCTGAATTGGTTTGGTTACTTCAATTGCTTAGAGATTTACATGCTCCTGCATTTTCTGTGGCTCCCATTTTGTGGTGTGACAATAATTCTGCGATTTCCCTTGCTACAAATCCTGTTTTTCATGCTCGTTCAAAGCACATTGAAGTTGATTTTCACTTTGTTAGAGAAAAGATTGCTCTTAAGCAACTCCAAGTGAGACATGTTCCCTCTGAGTTCCAAGTGGCAGATGTTCTCACTAAGCCTTTGACAGTGGCACGTTTTCTCTTTCTCAAAGACAAACTGAAGCTTTCTGTAATCCCAGCATCAGTTTGTGGGGGAGTGATAAGTACTCAAGAAAAGTCCAAGTCCACGTGTAGTAATCAAGAAGAGTCCAAGTCCATGTGTACTCCAGAAACATCCACGTGTGATACTGGTGCAATTGGAACTCATCCACCTGGGCACATTAGTTAGCATCACAGTTAATTTCGTTTAGTTACATTTTCCTGTATCTCTAGTTAGTTACATTTCTGTATCTCTCTCTCTTGTATCTCTTTATCTCTTTTCCCTTCTACTTGTATAAATACTCTTCTTGCGTAACATTTACGGTTAATGAAGATATGGATCTCCTCTGAGTTAGAGAGAGAATGTAATTAGGTTTTCTTGAATTTCTGAGATTTCTTGTTTGTTGGCACGTCTTTATCGTAAATATTCGCTCCTACGTAGTGAAATTCCTGGCTCCACTCCGGGCAATGACATGGGCCGGGTTGCACTAAAGAGTTTCTACCCACCATTGACCACGCCATTGCTGAATGAGGAATCACTACTCTTTTCCTTCTTTTGTTGCTGCACAAGTAATGTGCCAAATGTGTGTGCTCTAGGTAGGACCATAGGCGTGATGATTTTCTATTTTTGTTGGCAAATTAACTCCAAGTTTTGGCCATAATACATACACGGCTTGATTCAACAGATAGGAACACATCATAATCAAGAAGTTGGTCTTTTTGAAATTTTCGTTAGATTCACATTTAATTTTTTGAATTGGACATTTGTCTTGACGAGAGGAGTCCATAAAATAACATTAAGATCAAAAGCCGAAAGAAACTCGTCATAGACGAAAGCAGCACAAAACAACTATCTATTTTATTTCTCTAGTATCGTCGTTATAAATCTTTTTAAATTTCGATCCACACTTTTACACTTTTCTCGTTGAGAGTCTTGAGACAAACGATTATTTGTAATAATTACGCACAAAAAGCTAAAAATACTGGAAAAAATACCATGGCAAAAATTTAGCAAGCCCTTAAATTAGCAACAAATATCCATGGTATCAACAAGAATCATAAATGTTTGACAGCATTCATTTTTTTTTTTATTGGCAAAGAAGAAAAATATTAGAAGGGAAAGAGGATACAAAAGAGCCGCAAAGGGGTGGGAACCGTTTGAACATTGGAAATAAGTAGCTTAGCATAATACACGAAAAGCAAAAACAAGCAAAGGCCAGCGGTAAAAAATCCGTAGCTTAGCTTAATTAACATTGAATTAATAATCCCAAATGCTTTTAAGTAATATTAAAGCAAAAGGAAAAAACCAAATAGGTTGGCCTGGTCAATGCTTAGGAATTTGCTTCTCAAGGCCTCGTGTTCGAGATCTCTCATGTACTATTAACTCCTTCAGGACCATTTCGTGGTTTGTCTGGTCGTTAACTTCAAGCTCCAAGAACGAACGTGGCTACATGTATGGATGAGTGCATACGCGAAGTTTTTTTGCTCCAAGAATAGCTAATTCTCAATTTGTCTTCAACATTTTTCCTTGCAGAATCTTTACTAGGATTCGCACTATTATAATTTTCCATGTAGGAAAAAGGAGCACACTCACAATGAATGAAGTGAGCAAAATCTCTCTCTCTCTCTCTCTCTCTCTCTCTCTCTAATATAGTCCGTCTTCTCAAGTTTTTTTCATGGCGACTGAAAGCTTCTGCCATCGAATCACAGCCTTTTCCATCGACGGCAAACAAAGCCTCCGCCTTCTAATCAAGGACGTTTTCATCGACACCACCGTGAACAACATCAAAGCTGACTACGACAACAGCAGCAGAGGTAGAAGTGGGTGGTGGACAGGCGGAGTACTAGAAAACAGCCGCTGGTGGCAACCGTGGCAGTACACACATCCCTACCTTGCAGCTTTCTTCTTCCTCGGTTCGACTAATTGGGCCTCCTCGGCTAAGCCTCCTGGGTTCCCGGACCTCAGGTCATTAGCCAGCTTTGTTTTTGCGAAAAGTTGTGCTATTTTTTAAATAAAAAAAGGAAGTACTTCCATAAATCATTTTTCGAATTTTTTCGCAAAAATTCGAAAAATGGTACACGGAAGTACTGAATTTTTTATTTGAAAAGAGAGAGAGAGAGAGAGAGAGAGAGAGAGAGAGAGAGAGAGAGAGAGAGAGTAGGGCTCTTATTTAGGAACGGAGGGAGTAATGTTTTTAGAATGGAGGTTGTATGTGCTTGTCCATTGTTAACATCACTCAGTTAATATTCTACAGCCTTCGGCTACAGAGCGCAGATTGTTGGTTTCATAGGATCAATGTTAAAATAAAATGCAGATCCCCCCTTTTTTTTTGGATTTACCATGAGAAAGAGAAATGAAAAGACAATCATTTAATTCATGGCATTTAACAGAGTATATACACAAAAGATAAACTTTTAACAACTATATATATATATATATATATATATAGTATGTAAAACAAATTCTCTCTTAACTTTTCTATCAGTGAAAGAAAAGCTATTCTTGTACAACACCACCCGCCAAATGTACACAAGCAATTCCCTTATTCTTCTCCCTCTCAATAAACAGATCAGAGTAATTACATAAACCAAGGATTTTAAAAAAAAATGAAAATGAGCGAATTCAATCTTCTGATTCCTTACTCCAAGATAAACAACTTGTTGGTAGGAAAAACCACAAAAAATGAAAAACTTACACGGTTTTGAAACTATCACTGTATGGGCGTTGGGTTTCTCGGCCGACGGCCAGTGGTGTCCAACCTGATCCATATTGCGAGGTCGGATAGGACGTCGTGTTGGTGGTGGTGGTGGTGGTGGCCGTACTGATGTCTTCCTCCCCCATCGGCAACGATGGCCACACAAAAGCTGGCTTGAACGGCGGCACCTCAGGCACAGTCACCGAGCCCGATACCATCTGGCCGATTTCTTGAGTTCTGGGCCTTTCGCTTGCTATTGGATGCGAACAAGCCAAGCCCAGAAGCAAAATTCTTTGGGCTTCTTGCACTACATAGTCCTCCCCAAGCCTCTTGTCCACCGCCTCAAGTAACTTGCCTTCGCGATGCATGGCCCAGACCCAATCCACTAAGAACTGGTACCCGCCAATTCGGCTCCCGGCCTTTTCTCCACAAACCACTTCCAATAGAACTGCGCCAAAAGCATACACATCAGACTGTTGGGTGGCTTTGCCCGTGTGGAAGCATTCAGGGGCAATGTACCCCAGTGTTCCTAAAACGCCCTCGGCTTCTGCATACGAAGTCCTTTCGTTGTCTAGGGCCCGTGCGAGCCCGAAATCCCCTAGCCTGGCATTGAACTCAGAGTCGAGCATAATGTTGCTCGCCTTGAGGTCGCGGTGGACCACCCTCTGGTCGTACTCATTGTGGAGGTAGTGGAGGGCCGAGGCTACGCCGGAGATGATCTTGAGGCGGAGATTCCAGCTCAGCGGCTTGCTGTTGCCGTTGGGGAAGAGGTGTCTGTCGAGGCTCAAGTTGGGCATGTATTCGTAAACCAGCAGCAGCTTCCCATGCTTGTGACACCATCCTGTTATAGAGACAGAGATGTTTTCAAAACAGAACCCTTATGTACAAGAGCCAGCTGCAATAAGGTTTTCGACAAAATCTTTTACGCAAACTTTGGTCAAGCCTTCTGTTTACAGTTAGAACCCTTTTCTTTTAGTAGCTTCCTTTGTTCGGGGTCAAAAAGGAGTACTAATAGATTAAGGTTTTAGCAGAACAAGTATGTCTCATGGTCTCGCATGCACTTCTTGTATGATTTGTGTCAAATACATCTAATTATCGTGTTTAGTTCACAGAAACTGCAGAATCTTACACACCGATTTTATTGTTCTAGCTAAATTGTGTGTACAAGATGGCATCGACGGTTGCATTCACAATATGGAAATCAACGCATAATTTAGGAGTAAACTTGAACACTGAACGTGCTTCCTAAGTGAATGTCCAACTAAAATTATCGGGGTCATGTCTCATCATCTTATCCAAATGTTTGGTGTCCGATAAAGGTACTTTGTCTATTCCGGAAAGTACATATCACATAGTGCAAAACGCAAATGGAAACAAGCTAACCCCCAAAAATCTGCTATGAATGTGGAGTGAAAGATAAATTTTACCAATTACCATTAGTACAAGAAGTGGGTAAAAGATGCCTCAAATAACCCACATATACTTCCATTCAGTTCATTGTCTTTGTGAACCAATAAATATTCCTTCAATCCTTCTGGTCATATTGATGGGGTCCCAATTGAGGACAGAGGCATCAAACAACGTGTCGAGTGGTACAACTTGCCAGTGGTCCAACTACCCAATACTCAATTAATACAAGTCAAATAAAAACATAATGTTACATCAAAATGAAAACAAAATCCAATGTCACTGTCAAAAACATAGTCTAAGGGAAACTTCCAAATCTTTGATTGGAAAAATAAATTTCAGCATGCAAAAGTCATTGTTAGAACAATCTAAATAGCAACATCAAGCATGCTTCCTAGTTTTACAAATCCATAGGTGGAACAAAATTGACCAGCTGATTCATTGTAAAGGGACAATTCATACATGTAGGGCTTGGTGTCATCTAAAAGTCTAGTCTTTCTGTCATATTGTGCAATCCTTAGTGTTGATGATTCTTGTACACATTTGGTCCCCGGATTAGTTGGTCCATTAGGCCAGATACCCAGCTATTAAGAACAGAAGTGTGTCATATCGTAGTACTCAAATAAGAACAGAAGGCCTTTTATGAACATGGACTACAATTGTTCTTCTTATCGTAGAATTTATGTAACAAAGACAAAGCAGTAGAGGAGAGATTGTGTGAGAGATCTACGTATTGCGTTTTGTGGATTTGTTCTTCTTTTTTGCCTAGGATGTAGGCACACTGCCAAGCCACATATCTCGTGTCGTGTTACCACTTAAACCATGGAAGGAGTTCTGTATTCACTATGAAACTAGATTGTTTAATGAGATGGTATGCTTTTGACATGGACTGTTTTGTGGATGGTCTGCTGCTCAAGTGTGAAATTATAGATACATATAGATACATGTAGATTTAGTTTAGACTTTTACTCAGGCTCCACCAACTTCTTTTTGCTATCCATCAAATGGGTTGGCTCCACCACTGGGAAAGCTTTCCCTAATCCTCAAGAAAAACAAAAATCCTATCATGTCAAGTCTCAGTAGACCCTACCTGTGATTAATGAAAGGGAGAACACATGAGGCAATAGTAGTAAGATACTACTATGTTTTAAATGCTAGCTTCTAACAAAGGACTGCAGTAGCCATATACGGGTCATGGTCTTTAAACCTACCAAATATTTTGTCACTCCTAACGTAGGACTAAATTTGTCATATATGGGTTATGATCTTTACAAAATTACCCCCAGAAAATATTGTCAAATTTATGAGAAATAATTCCATGAATAGCTAAATCGTTGTATGCCTAGGTTTTTATAAAGTGTTGTGACACCTCATTCTTCGGTTTCGAGAGACTTTTGGTATTGCTGCATTAAGCCCGGTGACACGTTTATTCTCCATTATCGTGCACTATGTCCTCTCTGTTGGTGTGACTGCACCCACAAAGCGAATAAGGTCCAAGTCTGAGTGACGGGAATCTTGAGAGGAATGAAAACGTGATTCCAAATCCTTATGCTTCTAATGTTTGGGTGAGGTTAGAGTACACTATTTCCCCTCTTGATTACCTATCCAAGTTGAAATAAACACAAGTACGGTCGCCCAAGTTGCCGAGACTATAATCTCATATTTCGCATATCTACACTTAGACACAAAATAAGCATATAAGTAATGACAACCAAACCGGCCCGCACCTAAATCCATAAAAATGGGACCGTACTTGCACATTCTTTCAATTCTTCAACAGATAACAATGATCAAGAACTAATCAAATAACACAAATCAAACAAATTAAGACTAATCAAGAAAGCTATATTTGGAATGATCAAAGATTCAAAAAAAAAAGACTCACCCAGTAATCGGACAAGATGCCTGTGCCTGAGCCGATTGATGATTGTGAGCTCAGCCAAGAAATCATCCTGACCCTTCAAACTCTCCCTAGAAAACATCTTCACAGCCACCTCCAAATTCTCATTCGCCAAGTACCCTTTGTAAACCACTCCAAACCCACCTTGTCCCAACTTCATCTTCTCATCAAACTTATTAGTGGCCTTCTGCAAATCCTTAAACTGAAACTCCCGAGGTGTCCCAGGTAAGCTCTTCAAAGCTCCCAATATATTTGGGTTCGACCGCGATAACCACCGCTTACGGAGGAAGTATCCCACCACCGCCGCCACCGTTAACAGCACCACCGCCGGTATACCGGCGGCGAGGCCGATTTTTATTAGCAGTTGTTTTTCGTCGTAGAAGTGCTCCACTGTCAAATTCCATCGTAAAACGCAGTTGAGTTCGGTGAAGGTGCCCGTTGATGCGGAGAAGCCGAAATAGGAGTTTTGATTCACGACTCCTCTGAGCTCCAGATTCGATCTCAGGATCGGGTTGTCGGGTCTGGGAGGTGTTGGATCCGTTTTGTTTTGTTGAGCAATGTAAACCTCAATTACCTATTTATATTTTCGAGACAGAAACGAAAATTTCATACAGTAATCATGAAAATATGAAATAATATTGGTATAAAAAGAAAGAAAAAACTTACTATTGGGAAGAAAAAAAAAAAAAAACTAAACCTCGATTACCTATTTACGTTTTTATCGACAAAAAACAATTCTTGTATAAAAATTCTTTTTTTTTTTTTTGCACAAAAGGATAATTTTATTTCTCAGAAATCACCCCAAAATCCCAATCCGGATTCCTTTGGTAAAAATACAACAACTTTCGGGGTGTCCATACATCGGAAGAGAATGCACAATAAAATCAAAAAAAGCAGTGGGTAATTTTTACAAATTAGGCAAAACTATTATTTATTTATTTATTTTTTGAACAAAAGATAATTTCATTACTAAAAAATTGCAGAAGGGCAAAACAGAACTCCAATTCGGAGCCGTTGATTGGGTAAAAACACCACAACTTTCAAAGTTTTCATATGGATCGGAAGAGAATAAACCAAGTACATGCGAACAACATCCACGAAAGGTATAGAAACAAAAAATACTTACAAAAGATATGGGAAAATTCTAAAAATTATTCTGATTTAGATTTAGTCATATATGTGTTTTCGGACCTCTATGAATTTCATTTGCATTATATTTGAATTTCATGTCGATGAAAAATAATTTCGAACACATCCATGCTCCAATATCTGTATCTATAGGGGACAAAGTTACATCGATTGATTACCTTTTGAACTCCGTCGTACTGGACCCAGATGTTGAAGAAATTGGCCGTCTCACCTTCCCCAACCAGCTGGAACCCAAGTCGGGTCAACGAGGTGGTATTGTAAGATCTCACCGTATTGATATTCAGTCCAACATGATTCGAATCCGGGTCAAAATCCTCCTTGAACGTATCCAACTCGACGGCGACAAGGTGGTTCGTCTGATTGCCATCGGTTGTAGAATTAGTCAGACCCAAGTACTCGCCCAAGCTATTCGGCGGGCAACTGAGGTCCGGCGCCACCACGAACGCGAGCCCCTCACCGTGGGTATTATTGTTCAGCTGGTAGAGGTTCACGAGGAAGGAGGCGTTAAACGACGCCACCCGGTCGGAGTAAGTGTCATTTTGACCTTCCCATAGCTTGAAAGGGGTGTTGTAGAGGATCCGACCGGATAAGTTGGTGAGAGAGGAGAAGGCGCTGTTGGCGGTGTCGAGGGTGATTTGGAGGGCGCCGTTGCTGATGGTGGCTTGGCCGTCTTGCTGGAGGGTTTGGCCGAGTTGGAATGAGTCGTTGAAGTTGTAGTACTGGATGGTGGTGGTTTTGAGTTTGGCTGAGACGGGTGGTGGTGTGAGGAGGAGGGAGAGGAGGAGGAGGAGGGCGACGGCGGTGGTTGAGTTGGCCGTCAGTCCCATGCGGTTTCAGGTGGGTCGATTGGGTTTTGGATTGTGTGTAATGCGGGTAATAGGGCGGATCTGGGAGGGGTTTGTAAACGGAGAGAGAGAGAGAGAGAGAGGGCAATGGGACTTTTGATGCACGCGGGGGGGATTGGTCTACCGAAATTTAAAAATTGTATTTGTAGAGAGAGAGAGCGAGAGAGAGAATTATAAAATCATACCCGATCCCCTCTCTCTCTCTCTCAAGTCTCAATTGCATCGAAATTCCCCTTGTCAATTTTCGGACTACTGCCAATTCCGAATTTCCACATGTGCAAATAAAGGGAAGTTCCGTTGCACCCAATAAATAAATAAATAAATGAAGGAAATTTATGGTAAAAGGTCAACTACCCATCAAGAACGCGATGGGTACACCACTTACGCACACTAAATGTACATCAAGTTAACTCTTCTAAATGTAGAGAGTCAAAATGTACACCACTTGCGCGCTCTTATCAGGATAACTAAATTAACTTTTAACCAAATGTAGAGAGTCAAACCTCCTAAAATCCCCCAAAATCAGTCTCACCAAACAATTGATTAAATTTATTTTTGCTACAATGGCTACTCAAATTTGGTGCGGCACTGTTCACATACTGTTCATGCACTATTCACGCATTGTTTTTTTTTGACTTTTTTATTATTACTTTTGGGGAGTAAGGGTAGAAAGAAATAATAGTTTAATATGGTGAAGTTAGAGTAGAGAGTCTGATTTTGTAAGCTTTTGAATAAGTGACTTGCTAAATTATAAAATGTGTTTTTGGGGTTAAATTTGATATATTTTTTTGTGCGGCTGATAATGATGCTCTAAGTGAGAGTTAGACTTTTCTGTGTAAGAGTTAAATAAGAGTTAAACTCTTACTTGGAAGAGTTAGTTGCGTGAATAGTGTACCCATAGCATTGTTATGAATCAAAATGGAGAACCAAAGAAAGTTAAAACAAAGAGAGAAATTAACTTATTGAGTTTTTTGAGGCAGATCATTCTCTCATAATATAACGCATAAAAAATCGCAAAAACTAAAATAACACCCTTAGTGGAACACCCCTAGTTACCACTGGCTTTTTGGAGGGCCCACCGAGCGTACATTGCAATAATTTGAAGTGTTTATCTTGTAGGGTCCGCAAAATAAGGTATCTAAACTAAAAATCAATTCGATCGGACATGGATATAAGTGTCAAAAGTTGAATTTTGGTTTAAAAAACAGACGATTTGAATTTTGTCAATTGTTTTTAAGTTAACATGTCAATGACCGTCCATATTTTAAACAAAAAAAATCATCTTTTGACATTCTTATCGATATTTGATGAATCTGATTATTTGCAAGGATATATTATTTTGCGGATCCTATAACATGAATTGTTTAGATTATGGTAATGATCGCACGGTGGGCCCCACAATGGGTGGCGTCCGTGAATAAGTTTATCTCACAAAGAGAGTTTTTTTTTTATATGTGCCCTATAGACCTATGATAATGTTCATTAAATGAGCCTAGTTAAACTTAAAAAAAATACTAAAAGTTGTTTATGGATAATTCTAAGGATACGGAAAGAATAAGAACAGAAAATGTACAGATCGCTTTAGGGACCCACTTTTGGGTCCCACACGAACTCCTCCGTGCTCAATCGGACGTGCTTGATTCAAAACTCCTCCGTTTCATTCTAAAAAAATTAGTATGAAACAGAGGAGTTTTGGATCAAGCATTTACGCACATCCGATTGAGCTGATTTCTCGCGTGGCCCCTCGGAAAATCATTTTAAGATGAATGAACGGTTCGGTTCGTGTGTGTGACACCCAAAAGTGGGTCCTCGAGGCGATCTGTACATTTTCTGTTCCTATACCTTATGTACGTGTAGCAATGTCCGTTGTTTATGGCTAGTGTTTCAAACTTAGATTTCCTATGTAAACAAAGACAAAAAATCACGTACATATGGCTTGTGGGTTTCATTAAAGGGTATTACGCGTATAACTCGAGCCGTTCAATAATTTTAAAATATTTTTTTGAATGAACCTGCAAAAAATCCCCTCAATAGAATGTTTTGAAGTACTTCATCCAATATTTCACTTTTTCATTCTGAAGTTGAGATACTGAATTCTAAATCAAAATATAAAAATAGAAATATGGCTCGAATCATATGAACCCTTTAGTGGACCCCATACCCATAGTCGGACTCATTTACATGAATTATTTCCCCCATTTCATGGGATTTCAAAGAAATCAAAAAATTTATTTGTTTCTCACCATTGTTTAGTAGTCTGTATGTTTCTTTTATCTTGTGGTAGAAAAACGAAATGAATATGCCGGTAGAATACTTTACATAGCCAGTTAGTCTATGTTTCCACTAAAAATACCATCTTTTTAGTAAAATATGTGTATTTTTTCGCTAAATAGTATTTTTGTGATATATGTTAAAAGACTAACTTATGAGAAAATATCGAAATACCGTCAAAAATATCGAAAATATAAAACATACTCATAGTAAAAGTCGGCGAAAACCTTTTAGTCATTTTGCGGCAAGCCGAAGTTGAAGACAGGCAAGCCGAAGTGAAGACAGTATCAACACGTAATGTGAGTGCATAGTGGTAAAGAGTAGTTTAGCCTCACCAATCAAATTTGGAAACTTAAAGATCCAAGTATTGAACCGTACTCTGTAGTTTTGCACCTCTTATGTGTATGCAAAAGTACTCGCAAGTCGCAACATGCGTACAATTTAAATTCATGATATTTGAGATTCAATTATATCCACCATGATGTATAGAAAATTTTGAACATAGTTTACACTTTTTAGGTTCCTTTCGTCTAGACAAACCAATAAACCAAAAAAAATCAATGCAAAATTAACAAATGCCAATTTTTTTGTGAATAAAAACAAAAAAATAAACCAGTTTCGTTTTTTTTAGCCAAAGCAGTCGAGGAAAATAAGTTATACGCAATAGTGTCATCATTTTGTTTTATTTTCTCTGTTGCATCGCTTAGTATTTGCAATAGAACATGGACACTCCATTTCCGGTCCATTTTTTAGGCAACATTTAAGCAGTGCAATATATATATGTTAGTAGGTATGAAAATTGCATAACTATATTGAAAACAAAGTGATACACATATTCTTTGTATTTTTATTTTTATTTTTGCTTTAGATTTCGAATTTGTCAATAAAATCTTGAACAAAGACTTAGAGTTGAACACCCTTAATTAATATTCTTCGTCTTTATCTTTTGTCTATTTAGTAATACATATAAAGAAAGCACAAGTTTTTTGGTGCCGTTATTGATTACTATTTAATTTCTATTAACAATTAAATATGTTTACTGCAATCGTGGGTCATTTTCGAATATACTTTGATGATCGAAATTGTTTGTGTTTGTGAAATTAGTTGAAATATATTTTTTGATTTGGTTGACATATTACATTAAGAAAATGGGTTTTGATTTAGTGCCCTAATCTTTGTAAAAGGCTACAATACACACCCCTATAAAAATTATGATTTGTTTTTCTTTATAAAAGTGACGAGTCACATCAAAATGTTACGAATCATATTGTTGAAAAGTTACGAAAAACTAAAAAATGTTACGATTGGTAATGAGGTGGCACAATCTGGACCATACAATAGGGGCATATGGTACAAACTCAAATAAGGGATGTGTATTGTAGCATTTTCCTTGTTCAAGTGATTGATGCTCTCCATGATTTCTAAATAGTGTCATTTTCGATTATTAAAGTCGGCCGGAAAAAGTTCACAAATAATTGAACAAGGACCTTAACTGGATGCAGTTAAAAAAAAAAAGGACCTTAACTGGCTAGCATATTCTTTTTCATATTTTATTACAGAT
Organism: Vaccinium vitis-idaea; assembly: GCA_963854785.1. Classification (NCBI taxonomy): domain Eukaryota; kingdom Viridiplantae; phylum Streptophyta; class Magnoliopsida; order Ericales; family Ericaceae; genus Vaccinium; species Vaccinium vitis-idaea. The sequence goes on along the minus strand of OY978226.1, from coordinate 2,946,309 downwards.
TATTTGTAAATTAATTTGTTTGCTCAATTGTAAGGAGTTTTAAATAAATTTTAATACCTTTATCTTTCATGATACGGCACTCGGTAGAATTTGCAGTGAAGTCAAATAGAGATCTTAGAAGCACAGCAAACATGATATGATAATATTTTTTTATGACAAATAAGCATTTATAATGTGTTTTCTATTTCTTGGTTGGACAATTCTTTTCGAAAACATCATCATCTTGAGTAGTATAACTTGTCAAAATAATTATAAAGGAAAATGCATAAAAACTGACATCCACAAAATAAATTTTCTTAGATTTCGGTAACGACTAATAAGCCAACTTGATAAAAATGAGCTAGTTCACGCGTTAGAAAGGAAAAGAAAAGAAAAGAAATGAAAAAGAGAGTACGTATACACTCGTCAAGTTAGGGCCGGATGGAGAACCAACTGACCGGTGCCGAAAGCGCACATACGTTAAGCACGCAGCACGCTAAAAGCAAGTGATGACCAATAGATTTGTGGCCTTGGAGATTAATTAATTACCCAACTCTGCCGATAGACATGCCATGTATGGTATCATCTTGTCTCACCGTTCTCATTGACATGATATGTCGTATCATCTTTCACTGGTGACATGTCATAATGTGGCTTATTTTTATTTTGAGTATTGGCGCAAGTCATACAATGCTTACTTGTCCTCAAAGTTGTCTTCACGCTACTAACTTCACTAGATGACAAACTTTCTCACCATTTTTATAAATTTTATGAGTGAGAATAGTAGTATTAAACTTAGAAAAAGATCTTGCATTCATACTTCACGGTCTTCCAAATACTCTCCTATATTGTTTATTGTTTGAATATTGAAATATCCATCTATAATGTAACTGTGGTTGCTAGAGGAGAAGTATATCATGAAATACGAACATAAAAGTTTGCCATAACTTTTGTTGACCCAAATTAATTGAGCCATAAGATTTGGTCTGGTTTGGTTTGCCGAAGAACGAGAGAGACAGTTGGGAATTAAAAAAACAAACGAAGTAAATTTTCTTTGGGACATAATGAAAAAAAGGAAGTAATTGCCAGCTTGTAGACGCTCATTATAGATTTTCATTTCTTTGGTGTCACTAGAATCTAGTAGATTTTAAATTAATTAGAAAATTGGACACATGCTTTCATGTCCCCACTTTAGTGTATCAAAGTATTCACATTGACAGCCAATTGGCCCAATTCAGTAAGAGTATTTGCCTCTCTCTCTCTCTCTCCCTCTCTCTCCTACTAATTTTTAGTTAATTGCGAAAATTCGTACTACAATTTTCAGTGATCTTTAGTGCAAAAAATTTAAAAGTTATACACAAAAATATTTTATTTTTCATCTGGAAAATGCATAATTCTTCATAGTGGTAAATCAATTTGGAATGGAGCATTAGAGCATCATTACAGAGCGACACAAATGTTGGTTTTTGCTATACTAGCTAGTGAAAGAGGGAAAATTGCTCCACACCAGGCTCCTCAAACTGCTTCTCTAGAATATAATTGCTACTGTAGCTCACTTGGTTTTTAACTCACTATTTGCTTGCTACTTATTACTTTACCATTATTATAATACAAATTTTGTTTTTCATGGCCTTTTTCTATTTTATTCTTTTTATTTTTATTCTCATAAAAGAACTTCTTTTTTATTTTATTATTTTAAAATAATTTTTTGAAAAGCCATGCAAAAAAATCAGCTCAATAAAATTACCGTATTTGCTTATTATTACGAAGTATAATGCAAAGCATTAGAATTTTTTTGTTTATGCCCTTTGTAAAGTATAATTTTTTTTTATTTGTTTGAAAGCAGTAAAATATAAGAATAAGAAAATTTATAAAGATGTCTGAATAGAAAAGTAGAAATAGAAAGAAAAAATAGTTTAATATAATAAAGTTAGAATAAAGAGCCTAATTCTGTGAGTTTTTGAAAAAGTGACTTGTTAAAGTATAAAATATATTTTTCAGATTAAATTTGGTCCAAATTATAGAGATTCTGATAATGATGCTCTTATCGCCGTATCTCATTCTTTCCCTTTCTTTAGATCTCTTAAACTATGGTTCTTATAGTATGTCTCAATAAAGAACTGCTTTGTTTTGCCATTAACACCTACTGGAATAAATGCCATGTTTCTCAATTTTAGAATGAAAAAAGTAAAATTTATGACAAACAATGTTTGGTGGAAGCAAAACTTATCAAATATGAGTGTACAGGACGAGGTAGGTCCAGTGGCTTCAATTAATGCATTTGTGGGTCTTTTTCATATTTAGAAAATATGGATTAAAACACTGAATCAGAACCCATTTTTCTTTTCACAATCGTTTGGAAAATATATCAATCGAGAACAATGATCATGATTGTTGACGTGTCCCGAGCTTCTAATTAAATCCTACGTGAACGATTCAAATTATCAAAGTGGATCCGAAAACAATCAGTATTATAGGAGTATCATTGAACAAGACCCTCCACTATAGAGGATTTTATTCATGTACACATTTACTTTTTTATAACAATTTTCTTTTTGTCCATTCATTTTTTTATTTATTTATTGCTGAAAAGTCGCATAACGAAAATTTCCTCTAAATATAATACTAATTTTTGAGTTATTTATTTAGCTTCGCTATACTAACAAACAGCAAGCAAAAAATACATTCATAAACAGAAGAGAATGAAAATGATTGGTGATAATAATAAAACATTATTGTGACCCTATTAAATCATAATTAGTAATCGAAGGCCACGAGATCCAATTATTTTCCAATATGCCATTCCACCGAATGAGTACTGGCCCCTTTGTTTATTATCGCAGATACTATTTTTATATCTGTTGTAGTATCCCCATTAGTAATAGGGACTGAGATCTGGTCCAGTTTGAAACTGTCCAGTACTGTTCAATTTTTTATAGTTTTTTTTGGGTCCGTTACGGAACAAAAAGTTGATCGGAATCGTACATCTTGTAGAGACATCATGAAGATAAATATTGATGCCAAAAATAGTTTGATCAGATTCCGTTTGATATATGAACAAATCTATTTTGTGCGAGAAAAAAAATCATGTTGAAGTTTCAAACTATATTTTTCTTTCTTATTTTTTTCGAACAACATAGATTTGTTCATATGTCAAATGAAATCCGATCGAATTGATTTTTTGCATGAATATTTATCTCAACAAGTTCTGCAATATGGACGATTTCAATAAACTTTTTTTCGTATGGAGTGGTCCAGAAAAATTGGAAAATTGTCCTGGACTCGACATTTTGAAAACTGGACCAGAAATAAGTCCTAGCAGCACATGGATGACTGTTTTGGGTATTGGAAAATATTATTAGTAACTCCTCAAGGGAAAACTATTCAGTGCTGCTCCGGTGGATTTTTTTTATCACCACGTATATATTGACATGGGGCCAGCAAGCATCGGGGACGGACATATATGGGGTCCCGTGGAAACAATATATTAATATTGTAAAAAAAAAATATTGTGACATATGGGGTCCCGTGTGAAATACTCCTATTAATTATTTTGAAACATCACACAGGCTCGACTTGACTTTGCAAAGTCATACTAATAACGTGAAATATTAATTATACTAATAATGTTAAATATTTCAATCATACTAATTTTTTTGATATTTTTCCAATAAAATTAGTCTAAATTTCTGTTGCGTGCAAATACACCCATTTTTGTTAATTATAGGATAAAGTTACATATAGTCAGCGATATTATGATATTTTTTTAGCAAAAAAGTGTATTTTTTAAAGAGTTATAAACATGCACCCGTGAATGCAAATTATTGGACCCGTTTCGACGGGGATTCGTGGACTATCTCGAGGAACATTGAATGATCTCTCAATGTCAACTAATCCATGTCAACTAACCCTAATTTCTTACAATGAGCGTATGGCTAACTGACCGGTTCTATTGTCTCCAAGTCAAATTTATTGGCAGCTTCCTGGCATCACCATTCATCAAGAATATTGGTCTGCTTCCAAATTTTTGTTTTGATTCCACCATTGGCATTTGAATATTTTGGAAAATAAGAGAGACATGTGCAGATTTGTGTTAGAATTTGACCAAACCTCCATGAATAATGGGCCCCACTGCATGTTCCTATCTCCAATGGATAAGTTTCTTTTTTGGTAAAGAAATGGCAATTTACACATTAAGAATAAAGCAATTATAGCATTGTACTGCACAATGTTTAGTGCATGTGGAAGAGCTGTTTGGTAGTCCTAGAATTTGAGACAAAAAATGAAGTTCCAGATGATACGGTTCAAGGCTTCAATCTCAACGCATACGCATATAAGAAATGCGGAGGTTGATACGTACGGTCAAATTCGGCCAACGAGCAACCACTGCGTTAGTCGTCCGATAAGTGCTGGCTTCTCGAAAAGATACTTGATAGGATCTAAACGAGAAACCAGAACTACCGGATGAGCAGTAGGCAGTGCCTTGGCTTTTGAGTTGCCCAAACCAATGCCCAACGCTGTTCGTCTACGCATGTGGCTCCCCAAGATTAGAATATCACGTTTGTTAGTAACATAGGGCTTTGCATGCTCGTAACGATGATTAGAACGATTAGTTCAATACAACGAATAACATGGCTCATAAGTCGTTGATCTGAAAAAAAAATCGTTTGTAGGGTCTGATGCATAGATAATTCCACAAGACATACAATCAGCTTGATCCGGCACACATTTTTTTGAATCAAAAGCATATCTTTTGTTCATTGTTTGTAACGTTCTATAGATAAAATACGTAGATTACAATTTTCGTACCCAGAAATTTTTACCATAGGTTATGTTCATACCAAATTTCTAAAAGAATAAATAAAAAAAATTTACAATTCAATCTAAAAAATCTACAATTCTCAAAATAGAATTCGTATTGAGCCCATAAACCTAGACTGCACGGTCCATGGGCTGAACATAACTGGACTCAGAGGTTGGGCTTTGGGACAAAACGTTGACCCCGGTTCTCTGCGGGTATTTTACTTCTCGCACGTGCGTTCTCTCAGCTCTCTCCCTCTCCTCCCTTCTCTCTGTGCCAATGTATACATGAAGAAGGGTTTGGTCCCTTCTAAGATGTGAAGTTCGAAACCTATTAGGTGCTATCATGAGCTTTGTACCAGCTTTGATTGGGCTCCCAACAATGGGATTGAGCCCCAGAAATTAGTTGATCGCCTAAGTAAATATTCTAGCCTTTTGCATTGTTAACACTTAAAATCACTCTGTATATATTCTAGCCTTTTGCAGATCCCTTTTTGATTGTTTTTGAATTTTTTTGGGTAACAGAAAGAGAATTGAGGAAAATCAATAGTATCTTGACTTCTTAAAGACTACCTTACACTGAAGAGATATTTTTAAGTTTTAACAACTAAACCAAATGTACAAGAAAACGTAATTTCATACACCAACAACATCCAAATGTACACAAGCAATTCCCCAATTCTTCTTCTTCTTTCCACTCAATCTTGTGATTTCTTATTCCAACGTTTACAATTAGCTAGCAGGGAAGGCTAGAAAAATTGAGATTTCAATTATGTAGCCGTCACTTTATGGTTGTTGGATTTCTAGGTTGAATGCTGACACATAATGTGCAGTCGTAGAGGACGTCCTGTTGTTGGTAGTGGCCAGGATGTCTTCCACCTCAATTGGCACCACTGCCCACATGAAAAGTGGCTTAAACAACACTGCGGGCACAGGCACCGCGCCCAATAGCATTGGACCAATGTCCTGAGTTTTGGGCCTCTCACTCGCTGTTGGATGCGAACATGCCAGGCCCAAAAACAAAAGCCTTTGGGCCTCTTCTGCAACATTGTCCACCGCTAGCCTATTGTCCACCGCCTCAAGTAACTTGTCTTTGCTATGCAAGGCCCAGACCCAATCCACTAACAATGGGTAGCTGTCAATTTGGGTCCTAGGCCTACGCCCACAAACCACTTCCAATAGAACTGTACCAAAAGCATATACATTAGATTGTGCGGTCGCACTGCCTGTTTGCCATAATTCAGGGGCAATGTACCCCCTTGTTCCCGGAACGCCCTCGACTTCTTCGTATGACGTGTTTTCGTGGTCTAGGGCCCACGCAAGGCCAAAGTCTCCAAGCCTGGTGTTGAACTCGGCGTCAAGCATGATGTTGCTGGCCTTGAGGTCGCGGTGGATCACCCTTTGTTGGTACTCGTTGTGGAGGTAGTGGAGGGCGGAGGCTACCCCGAAGATGATCTTGTAGCGAAGATTCCAGCTCAACGGCGTGCTGTTGGCATCGCTGTTGAAAAGGTGTTTGTCGAGGTTTAAGTTGGGCATGTATTTGTAAACCAGCAGCAACTTCCCATGCTTGTGACACCATCCTATAATAGAGAGATGTTTTTAGTCGTTCTTGAATCTGTTTATAGTTCAACTAGAATTAAATGGTTTTTTGATGTAGCTTCCTTTTTATGGTGCCAAGAAAAAGTAATGGATTGAAGTTCAGTAGCAGAACTTATGTTTTCGCATCGGACTAAAATGATACCTTTTATTTTCCTAATGTGGAGTGGAGCTAGGGTGCTATTAACTCCTTTGTGGGAAGTTCATGCGAAGTTTTGTTTCGACTGTAACTCCTCACTAATGGATTGGGCGATTGGACTCTAGACTTAGTCGAGGTCGCATTAGTTGCTTGGACATGATCATCAAAGAATTCTGAATGGTTCAATTCCTCAATGGTTCAACCACTGATTTTTCAAACTAATGCATGCGAAAGCAAAAAATAAGAGATCGAAATGAAAACAAAGTCCGATTTCACTGCCAAAACATAGTTCTAGCGGGAATATGAATTTTTCCCCCAACTTCAGTACACATTTGTATACTCCATCCGTTCTAAGTTGCTGATCACTTTTGAGAATTCCAACTTTATAAGTAGACATGCAATAACTGCAATCAATAAATGCATTCCATTAAACAGATTCATTAATTTCTAACAGTGTCTTTATATTTCAACTTTGAATGACATGATTGTTGTTGGTAAAGGGTTTTCTGGAAGACTGAATAATTTTTTTTTTTTGGTCTTTTCAAAGAGGACTAACAATTTGGAACATCCCAAAATAGTATAAGTGACCAGAAATTTAGAATGGAGGGAGTATTTTTCTAATCGAATTACGTCAAAGAAAAAAAAAAAAGAAAGACTAAAACCTTGTAATGGGACAAGATATCTGTGCCTGAGTTGATTGATGATTGTAAGCTCTTGAAAGAAATCATCCCGACCTTTCAAACTCTCTCTCGAAAACATTTTCACAGCCACCTCCAAATTCTCCTCGTCCAAGTACCCTTTATAAACCACTCCAAACCCACCTTGTCCCAACTTCACTGTCTCATCGAAATTGTTTGTAGCCTTCAACAAGTCTTTGTACTCGTACACCTTCGGCACACCGGGCATGTTCCTAACCTTTCCCGACATTTGCTGATCCAACCGTCGCATTAACATCCTTGTTCTGAAGTAATATGCCAAGCCCACCAACGTCGGTAAAAGCACCATCGTCGGAATACTGACCTCAAGACCAAACCCACCAAAGTCGGTAAAACCCACCAAACTTCAACCAACTTTTTTCGCAGTAGTATTCCACTGCCAAATTCCACCGTAGAACGCTGTTCAATTGTGATTGTGGAAACTTTATATCCAACTCAAAACCAATTGGCAATGAGTGGAAAGGTCCCAACATATATTAAGTGATCACCCATTTCACTCCTAGGCAATGTGGGACAATATTTCTTAACATCCCTTTTGCTGGTCTGTCTTTGTGGGTGTGGGATTGCGATTTATTTTTTATTTTTTTTTAAATGTGGAGTGGAATAGGCCCCGCTCTGATACTATGTGAAAACTTTATATCCATCTCAAAACCAATTGGCAATGAGTGGAGAGGTCCCAGCATATATTAAGTGATCACCCATTCCACTCCTAGGCAATGTGAGACAATATTTCTTAACAGTGATGTGTTAGAGCCTGTTGATGCAGAAAACCCGAAATACGAGTATTGGTTCACGACCCCTCTAAGCTCCAAGTATGATGTCAGAATCGGGTTTTTGGGTCTGGGAGGTGTCGGATCTGTTTTGTTTGCTTGTTGAGCCACGTAAACCGCGATTACCTGTTCATGTTTTGATGGTAGTATGACCGACTTCGAACCAAGAATCTTCTAGACTATCCGGACGGATATTCTTAATGGTTCTCCTTGGAACTTGTGGAAATCAAAGGAAAAGAATAACACAAAAATGTGTGAGAGCAAGGGTATAGGTCTTTCTAAATTTTTGCGAAAATAGGTACTCCCTCCATCCATTTTTAATAAAGTGTGTTGCTTCATAATCTAACTTATTAAAAACATATAATCGTTACACCTTTCACATTAACTTTTACCTTTAGTTTACACTTTTTACAATAACTTTTACCTCCACTTTCCAAAATTGTTCTCCACTTTTATCAGTAACTCTTTAGCCACTGGCTTTTTAAAAGAGCAAAATTATAATTGCACAAACTATTATATATTAACTTTTCAAAACATACGTTATTAAGGGACGACGCAAAATGAAAAATTAATTGTATAAACTTTTTCACTGCCATTGTTTGCTTTTCATCTCTCCTGTTATTGACCGATTCACCCGCCAATGTCGTTGTGGAATAATTGACGAAAATCATCCAAGCTGAAAAGCATTTGTAATACTATGTTGGTGGATGAACATAGTATGGGTAATGGTTTCATCAATATTTTAAAACCAAACCAGGCCGGCCAGTTCGAACGGTTCAACTGCTTATTTTCCAAAGCCGGCCTCTTTTCAAATATTAACAGGTTGACTAAAATAGTTGAACTGGTAAACCATACGAACGCATGAGTTTAACTGTAAGAGCAAGAGCAGCAGATTATGTAAAATTTTAGCAAAAAAAGTCAGTGAACAATACACATTTTTTACTTTACCTACTCACATCTCTTTCAACAATCCTTTCTATTTTCCTCCCATTTTTACCAAATACCAGAAACTATTGTAAAGTGAGGAGAGAGATAGAGAGAGGAGAGAGGAGAGAGGGCAACCACAAAAGAGGAGGGGAGAGAGGAGAGAAGAAAGAAGGGAGAAAGAAATGATTCAAAAAGGAAAACCTTATAAATAGTGCTTCTTTAAAAATACCTAAGCATTGTAACAAAAATAAGCAAAATGTATTTTACCTAACGTTCTTGTTGCACTTGCTCTTAGCATTCCCTTCTTTCTCTTTTTATACTAGATGCTTTTGGTTAGCTCAAAGTTCCAATTTCATGATGTGGGACTAACATTCCATCACTCTTGGGCATTCTCTTATTCCATCTCTCTTTTCCAACGTTTTTTTTCTTCTTCTCATATTTCATTTTTTGCATATTAAAAATATACTATAATAATGACATAGTACTTATAACGTCACGGTTCGATAGCGGTTCAACTGGTGACCCCTCTACCCGGTCCTCTTATCGGTTTGCCCTCTGGTCCAGGTTTCAGAACATTGGTTTTCATAACATGCCCATGTCAAATAAAATTGGTAAAACATGGAGTGACTTAGGAAAGAAAATATAAGGTGTGCTTTAATTCGGGAGTATTTTCAAAATTAGTTTTTTTTCCCTTCAAAAAACTATTTTCAACAAAAAACTTTCAAAAAGTATCTGTAGGCATGTAAAATTTCTAGCCTATCACAAATCGCCATGTGTTACCAGGGCACACAAATTGGCCAATTAAATGTTGCTAAGTGTCATAGGTCAAAATCAAGTTTTCACGGACGAGCCAATTAAATGCTGCCAAGTGTCCGTAGGTTAAAAGACCAAGCACGATAACTAGCCAATCAAATAATGCCACGTGTTTACAAGTCAAAAGTCAAAGACATGTGAAATGACCAATCAGAGGGCGCCACATGTCAAAACGATGCAGTAATTTATTTATCAAGTTTGGCCAATTAAATTATGCCACTTGGTGAAATAAATTATATATCTCATTATATATAACTATCTTTCCCAAAATAAATAAAAGAAAGATATTTATTGTATTTTAATTATTTTCCTTTAAATAAAATAAGGAAATAATTAGAGAGAAAGATATGGAAAGAATTGTAATCTTGCCATAACTCTTCATCTCCCCATCCCTATAAATAGAGGTTCCCTCTCTCATATTCCACACATTGAAGCATTCAAGCCCCAGAGCTCTGAAGATCAAGCATCGAAGCCCTTCAGAACTCCTTGAAGTCATCTAGACATCGAAGTCATCAACACAATCAAGACATTGAAGCTTCAACAGCTCTGAAGATCAAGCTTCAAAGCCCTTCAGAATTTCTTCAAGTCTTCAAGCATCCAAGCTCCAGAGCTCTGAAGATCAAGCCTCAAAGCCCTTCAGAATTCTTCAAGTCTACATCAAACAAGACGGTTCTTCGATCACAGCCTCAAAGCTCCGAAGAACATTTAGACATTCAAGCTCCAAGCTCTGAAGATCAAAGCTCCAAAGCCCTTCAGAATTCCTTGAAGTCATCAACACATTCAAGCTTCCATCAGCTATCAGACACACACTGAAGCTTTCATCAGCAAGCAGAGCTCTGAAGATTCAAGCATCCAAAAGCCCTTCAGAACTCTTCAAGTCTACATCAAGCAAGGAGGTTCTTCAAGTCAAAGCCTAAAAGCTCTGAAGAACATTCAAGCTACATCATCAATCTTTCCCACAAATCACGGAGAAGATTCTACCTTTTGATTTGGGATCAAGCTTCAAGCCCTCGTTTCAACATTCGAAGAGAAGAATCAGAGGATTATTTCTTTCATCAGAAATTACTACAGAGATTGTAACCCTAATTTTCAATCAATAAAATTGACTTTTTGGTCAGCATATTTCCGTCTTTTTCGTAGACTCGAAATTTGTGTGATACTGTATCATTTTTTGAAATTTTTTCTCTTTGATACGTTTTTAATTTTAAATGAACAACGGTATAATTTTTTTGGAAAACTTTTTTAACTCTATTTTTAAATTACGGTTTAAATTACGCCATAGCTATAGTTATGGAAGAATTTAAAGAGCTTAAATTTTCAAGTCAGTTGAGCCATATTTATAGTAAAAGTGTTTTTAAATTCTAAGGGAGGAAAGACCCAAATTAGTATCTGAAATTAATTTAGAATAAAAATATCTTTTTCTTCTTCTTTTTGTGAAAATCGAAACTAAAATTATTTAAAAAAAAAACACATTTACTTCTTCAAAATACACTTTAATCGATTATCCAATCAATTATACATGGTTGAAAAGTTATGATTTTTTACTATAAAAGTTACGAGACGAACGAAAATGTTACGAAACATATTTGAAAAGTTACGAATTTTTCTCTAAAAGTTACGAGAAGAAAAAAAATGTTACGAATCATATTTGAGAAAAGTTATATATGATTTTTTGTCTCAAAGTTACGAGTCTCACAAAAAGTTACGAAACACACAAAAGTTACAAAACGCAAGAAAAAATTACGAATCATATTACTGAAAAAAACACATTGGGCACATATCGTACACACTTTCTTGGGTGTGTATTGTAGATTTTTCCCATAAGGAAAAGTTAACTCCCAAAACATCTCTATCTATAACACTACACGGAACAAAGTTCAATCGATTACCTTATTAATTCCATCATACTGGACCCAAACGTTGAAGAAATTCGCCGTTGTACCCTCCCCAACCAGTTGGAATCTGAGCGGGGTCAAGGAGGCGGTCATGTTAGATTTGACGCCGTTGATGTTGAGCCCGATGTGGTTCGAATCCGGGTCAAAATACTCTTTAAACGTGTCCAACTCAATAGCGACATATAAGGTTATCGGCCTTATCGCCGTCGGTGGTGGAGTTAGTCAGACCCAAGTACTCCCCGTCACTATTCAGCAGGTGATCGAGGTTTGGCGCAACCACAAACATGAGGCCTTCGCCAGGGGTAGAATTGTTCATTCGGTACAGGCTGACGAGGAACGAAGTGTTAAACGACGCCACTCTGTCGGTGTCGTTCTGACTTTCCCATAGCTTGAAAGGGTATTTGTATAGAATCCGACCGGCTTGGTTGAAGAAGATTGGGGAGTAGACGGAGAGGAGCGTGAGTTGGAGGGCGTTGTTGCGTATGCTCGCTGATGAGTCCAGGTGCAATGCTTGGCCGAGGTTGTCGGGGAAGTAATCGTACCGGATGTTGGAGGTTTTGAATTTCGCGGCGACTAGAATCGCTGCACCTGCGAGAAGTGAGAGGAGGAAGGGAAGGAGCACGAGAGAAGTGATTCGCTTCGCAGCCAGTCCCATTCAGTGTCAGGTGTGTTGATTGGGTTTGGGTTATGTGAAAATGGATTTGGAGATTTGCGTGTGGGAGGGACTAAATGGGACTTTATGCTTGTAGGAGAGAGGAGATTGGATCTGCTGAATAAAAACAATACTTGGAGAGAGAGAGAGAATGAATCGGTCCTCTCTCTCCTAATTGTTTGGAATCCCCCCCTTGTCAATTCTCGTACTAGGAGAATATACGATAAATGGTCAACCACCAATGAATTCAATTGCCACTTTAGAAAACTAGTGTTTTTTTTTGGATAATTTAGAAAACTAGTGTTAAACTAGTGTTACGCTGCTTTCACACGAAACCGTGTACTCAGTGTTGTTTTTACCGCGTGCTCAGTGTTATTTTTGGCATACATCACAAGAGACGGAGACAATTTTCAGACAGATGTGTATCCCATGAAGAGCTATCACTGCAATGTTGTTTAGTAAACTAAAGGAAGGATCGATCCCAGAAATTGTTGGCACATGAGAATTTGTCCAATTACTTCCATCCTACAAGAGTACAAGCAAAATACAATTGAAATAATAAAGAAATGCAGCCTGGCACCATCTCCTCAGTGAATTCTAGAGGAGGTGGTGAATATATTTATTAAAGCCAATGCTTCAACTATCGGGTCAAAATCTGCAATGAAGGTCATAAAGAATTAGGGTCGAAAATATACAATTCTTAGTTTTGAATTTTGATATCAATGGTCACCAATAAGACCAGAGATTATGCATACTCATTAGTTTTGGAAGCCTAAAATAGATTCATTAGATGAGGCTTTCCATGAATTTTGCATAATAAGATTTTTTCAACACATATCTTCATAAAAAAACATTACAAAATATTTATCATTGCACAAATTTAAACATATAGTCATCCAAAAATAAACAACCATTGCAATATATATAGGAGGTCTACATGTTTTGGAGCCCCTATTTTTTATATATATTCTTTAGGAGGTCCGAAGCAGTGACTTTATTGGCTTATGTCATGAGCCGGTATTGCCTATTGCAAGATAATATAACCATGTAGTCCCAGTCAGTTGCATCACTCCAATAAAAAAATAAAGCCAGGGGAAAAAACTAGAATACTAATAATTCTCAGAACAGAATTCCATCCAAATTGCACAATGGAATTTTTGCTAATTCTATTTGTTCGCAGTCTGATAAGGTGAGGAAAACACCTCAAATGATATTTGTTGAAGTTATTATTATTATGTTTCTAATAACAGCCTAATGCAGAAGTTCATCTGTCACGGTTAATTTCCATTTGATGGGCATCATGCAGCACCAACCTAGGGAATAAAAGGGTTCTGTGTATATCATGGTTAAAAAATTTCATTTGATCGTCGGAACGTTGCCGGCGCGGTGCCGAAATGTGCCACACAACACGTTGCGCAGCACGGGGCTGCACAACACCTCCCCCGTTTCCCATGGAGAGGGCAAGGATTTTAAAAGCTTTGGTAATGAGGAGTATCCTTGCAGATTCTATGTATATAATATGGCTGGTGAGAAATTAATTCTAGGATCTTTCAAGGAAAAGCTACTGTTGTGGATCAAGTCTCTCATAAGATTGTGAAATCTGGTAGAGATTTCTTGAGTTCGAGTAGGCGTGTGAAACCTTCTGCATTGAGCAAGTCCATTGTTGCCTGTTTCACTTAAAATCTTCTCTCATAGGTCACCTGTTTCACTTAAAATCCTACGTAACAAACCAATCAATTATAGCCACTTATCTGGTTCATAGCCCTTCTCACGAAAACTCATCTTGCATTAGTATATATGATTACGTAATCAGAGAAAATGAGCAAACCTATGGAGCATCAGCTCTTGTTGACCATCCACCAAACTGGATCAACCCACTGCATGGTCCACCAACGCTGACATCCTCGATATAAATCCCCAGAATATTCTAAAAGAAGAGATCTAAAGAAGGAATACTCAAATGTATAATAAGGAGAGAGAGAAACACAAATTTTAAAGTTTAAACTATATGCACGCGCGCCACACACAGAGGGAGAGAGAGAAGAAAATTTCAAATCCTGACAACCTTTGTGGAATAAAAAATGATACGTTTACAACAGAGGACTCCAAATGGTCTCCAACTGCTGACGTGGCTTGTGGGACCCACCCACTTAACCCAGCCAAAAAAAAAAAAAAAAAAAAAAAACTGAAATTTTTTGAAACCCAGTTCGCCTCCCTTCCCCGCCCCATTTTGTTCCGCCAGAGAGAGAGAGAGAGAGAGAGAGAGGGCGCCACCCCACACACACACCACCACCGGCGACCCCACCGGCAATCCAGATCTCCGGCCTCCCTCTCCACCTCCGGCGACCGCCGCCACTGCCAAAAGCCCTCTGAAACAGACCACTGGTACCGGCTTCAAAGGCTCAAAAAACTCCACGCAGGTCGATCTCCCTCCCTCCCTCCCTCCCTCCCTCCCTCTCTCTCTCTCTCTCTCTCTCACACACACACACACACAGCTGGTTTCAGTCCATTTCAATGGACCTATGATACTAGGATTTAGCAAGCATACAGATTATGTGCACAGTGCGACTTGCGTGGTTTGGATTCATATTAAACAGCTTAATGGGTTTGGATTTCTGGGCTTATGAGAAAATGAAGACAGAGTAATGGGCCTGCTGTTAAGATCCCGGCATGTGAAAATAGAGAGAAAATTCAATGCAGTACAGATACCAAGTTAGTAACATCTATCGGGTCTTTGCTATTATTTGCTGACTTCCGCCCAGTAGGTGAAGGGTAATCAGGGACGGAGCCAGGATTTCATATCCGAGGGGGCCGAAACTTTTGTTCAACCAACTTACCAACATGTGAAGATTGTTTTAGTTGCAGTTCTGGCAGGGGCCAATCAAAGTTTCACACTATAAAAAAAAAAAAAATTTGCAGTGGCAATTTTGGATTGGGCAGGGGCCTTGGCCCCTAATAGCCAAAGGGTACCTCCGTCCCTGAGGGTAATATGAATATAAAGACAAATGAGTTTGAATTTGGTATGCCTTTGATGTTTGGGATTCACTGTTGTTATTCTAGGCTAAGGCCATTATGTGTTTATGGGCTTTGTCCCTCAAGTGTTGTTTTGGGCTTTGTCCCATTGGATGTTTTTAATTTCTTCAACCTTAGTTGGAGTCCCCTCTCTCCCGATTGGATGTACCCTTGTCAAGTTTCACAAATAAATTTATTGCCGATCAAAAAAAAAAAGTGCGCACACTTGCACCAAGAACTACCATTTGGTTTGGTCTCACAATCACGGTTCCGCAAAATGCAATCGTAAAAAATTTCCAGACTTACCTAAATCTCTCTTTGTAAATTTTTTTTAAAAAAAAAATTCAAAAAAGGAATGTAATGTATATTAAAAAAAATAATAATTAAGCAACTCATCTCGACAACAATGAACACGTGGCCTAACACGAGTGTAAAGTATAAATATGTGTGTGTACGCGCACGAGCTGCATGTGTTTGAAAAGTATATTGAAATTCTATTTTTTTTGAAATCTGATTTCTTTCGTTAGTCCTTGCTAGTTTTTTATGTACGACTTATTTTTCATGCAAAGGCTGGTTTTAGTGGTATAACTAATTGTTTTTCTATTTGTTCTTGAAGCAGTAGATGATGTCGCCGGAGTCTGTTCCGTCGGCAATGCCTCCTCATGTAGTAGAAGAAGAGGTATGGAATGGAGACAGTGAAGATGAAGTAGAGGGGAGTGGTCCTTCAAACGAAGAAGGTGTTGAGGTAGATGCTAATGAGAATGGGAAGGAGGCAAAAGAAAATAGTGAAAATACAGTTGAGGAACCGAAGGTGGGAATGACATATGACACCTTTGAGGAAGTTTATTTGTATTACTCAAGATATGCTAAACAAAAGGGATTTGCTATAGTTAAAAGAACATCGAGAAAAGGAGCAGATGGAAAGTTAAAGGATGCGACTCTTTCATGTAGTCGTGGGGGAAAGGCAAAGGTGAGAACAACCAACCCAGTCAGACCAAGGCCACAATCAAGAATTGGTTGTCTAGCTCACGTTACGGCTGCTATACTCTCGGATGGAAAGTGGGGGTTAAGCCGGGTCGTTTTGGAGCACAATCACGAACAAAGCCCGGGGAAGGCGAGGTTTTTCAAGAGCAATAGGGTGCTTGATGAAAGGGTAAAAAAGAAGCTTGAAGTGAATGACTTAGCCGGGATCAAATTGCACCAGAGTTATGACTCACTTCGAATTGAGGCTGGGGGACCTAATGAGGTTGTGTATCTTCAGAGGGATTGCAGAAATTATTTGGACAAACTTCGGCGTTTACGACTTCAAGAAGGAGATGCCGAAGCAATGTATAGTTATTTCACAAGAATGCAAGGCGATAATTCTGACTTCTTCTTTGCAATGGATTTGAATGGAAAGGGCCGACTGAGGAATGTATTCTGGGCCGATGCAAGGAGTAGGGCAGCTTGTAAGGAGTTTGGTGAAGTTGTGACATTTGACACAACTTACTTAGTAAACAAGTATGACATGCCTTTTGCTCCATTTGTAGGTGTGAATCATCATGGTAAATCGATATTATTGGGATGCGGACTCATTTCTCATGAAGACACAGAGTCATTTGTGTGGTTATTCAAGACTTGGAAAGCATGCATGTCGGGTCGTGCTCCAAATGCAATCCTTACTGATCAATGTATGGCCATGAAAAATGCCATTGAAATTGTATTCCCTGATACCCGACATCGGTGGTGCATTTGGCATATAATGAAGAAAGTGCCAGAAAAGTTGAAAGCGTACGAGAAATATGAATCAATTGGTTGGTGTTTGCGCCATGCAGTTTACGAGTCCTTATCAATTCAAGAATTTGAGGATTCTTGGAAAGAGTTCATCACAAAATACGAGCTTCAAAGTAACACATGGTTACACGGGTTGTATACGGAGAGAAATCGGTGGGTGCGTGCATATTTGAAGGATGTATTTTGGGCGGGAATGTCATCCACACAAAGAAGTGAGGGTATCAATGCATATTTCGATGGATATATTCATTCCAAGACGACTTTGAAACAGTTTGTAGAGCAATATGAAAATGCATTGGCAAACAAAGTGGAAAGCGAAAGACTGGATGATATGAGAAGTTGGAGCACTTACATCCCGTGCATAGATGATGATGATGAGTTGGAGAAGCAATTTCAAAGTGTTTACACACATGCCAAGGTAAAAGAGTTTCAAACTGAATTGGCCGGAAAAATGAGGTGTCATTCGTATAAAAAAGAAGAAGGTCAGATTGTGTCTAAATATGAGGTGAAACAGTGGGTTACATTTGGAGAAGCAGACAATAGAACGAGGAAACAAGTGTCATATACTGTCGATTTTAATGCCGAAACCAATGAGGCACATTGTAATTGTGGTTTGTTTGAGACTAGAGGAATGGTGTGTAGACATCAACTGATTGTGTACGATGAAAGGGGGATTCAAAAAGTGCCTGACAAGTATGTCTTCAAAAGATGGTGCAAAAATGTAAAGAGGGTCCACACTAAAGTTAGGATGAACTACGATAACTCGGCAAAGACAATTGAGGCCCAACGGCATGACAACATAATCAAACTTTATGATGGCGTTGCGGATTTGGCAGAAATTTCTCAAGAAAAATATGAACTGGTGATGAAACGGGGACACGAGCTAAAACAAGAGTTGATTGATACTTCGGTTGTTTTTGAAAATAATATGGCGCATGATACTCTTGTTAGTTCTTTTTCAATTGGAAATGGAGATTTACCTTCAAAAGAAAGCATGAACATACTTGACCCAGAAAACCAAAGAAGAAAAGGGAGACCGCCGACTAAAAGGAAGCAAAGTTGTGTGGAAAAAGCAGTTAAGAAGAAAAGGGAAACAATAAAGAAGACATTGTCCAATGAAAAAACCAAGGTACAAGTTTATTTTGATTTGTTACTTACTAATTAATATGGACATATAGATATATTTGATGAATGCTTAGTAGTTTAGTTTACTTGCTAATTTCAGGAGGTTGAGGAGATTGCAGTTGGCCATGTGTTTGGGACACAAGAGAGTGTTGCAAATGTAAACGTAAGAATCTAATTTTTTTTCCATTCTAATTTCCTATTTCTTGCACAAGTTATTGATAATTCCCTTATTTTTATTGTTGGGCAGAGTTACCGGAGCTCTTATATGGGGCCACCAATGTGGCCAAACATGATGCCACATAATATGCGACCAAATATGATACAAGGCGGTAGCATCTTCCCATATTCTCCAAGTTTAGGCCCAAATGCATCGACGTTTAACCAATTGATGAATTACTTTCCAAGTTCACAAGGCAACATGCAAAGTTCATTGGATAGTCAAGTGTGGAGAGGGCAACCATCTTTTATGCCAAGTCAAGTTTGGGGAGGGCAACCATCTTCTATGCCAAGTCAAGGGCAACCATCTTCTATGCCAAGTCAAGTTTGGGAAGGGCAACCATCTTCTATGCCAAGTCAAGTTTGGGGAGGACAATCAAGTTCGTTGCAAAGTCAAGGGCAGGGTTGGCGAGGACAATCAAGTTTTTTAGAATAGTTACTTGCTTCCTATGGATAATGATGTAGAATCTGTATAGTTATTTTTGTTGCTTATGACATTGATGAATCGGTATTTTTGTAGTATTAGTAATGTTTTTTGGTACTTCGGAAGATAGTAGTAGTAATGTTGAACTCTTTTGGAATCATGAAATTCTTAATGGAAATGTTAATGTGAATGTGGAACTCTTTTGATCAATATCGTGTCGTGTGTATCCCGTGTCCATATCGTGTCGTATCCGTATCCCGTGACCACAACTAGTTCATAGTAGTTGACGGTTAGTCATATAGCCTGCCTTTTTTTGGTTATTAAAAGTTAGTGTTTATTGCTTCAAATTGTTGGTTTAAGTCCATTGATATGTATGCATATTTAAAAAGTAGGTTGTTTTGGAAAAAAAAATTGACAGCATCTCCCCTATTTTCTTGCCTAGCCCGATGTTGGAGCGTGATAGTCGGTATAAAATTTTAGATAACATTTTGTGGTTGCTGAAACAGAGTATAAATGTCCATTTTTGTACCGTACTTGTGTCCATTTTTTAGGTGTATCTCACTCCATTTTTCGTATGGTATATGTCCATATTTGATAGTCTATATAAAATTTCAGAAAACATGTTTTTGTTTATTGAAACTGGGTATAGTCGTGCTCCAAAACATGTTATTTGGTGCCAAGATTGTGTAAAAGTGCTAGTTCCGAAAAAAAAATTGACAGCATCTCCCCTGTTTTTTGGCCTAGCCCGACGTCTCAACGTCTCATCAACCAGTCAACAATAGCAGGAAAAACATTTCATATATTAGATTTACGCCAAGCTATGCTCAATCGACAACAACAATCATGTTTAAACTCCAAACTTCATTTAAAAGAGAACTCTTACAAGCAAGAACAAATAATGCCATTCATTACTAGAACAATAAAAAAAATACATGAATCTCGGTTGTACATATGTCCAATAACATAGCTCTATGTACAAAGAAAAAGAAATAGAAGAAGCCTAAGTGTCTAGCATCAGTTTTTGATTTTAATGGCTGGAGGCTGCATAATTTCATCTTCTTTCTCGTCGTCCTCATCATTCTAACCCCGCATGCCAGAAAAGAAGCCAGACATTTTTAGATGACATGTAGATGACTGTTACAGTCCTTCAGCATCCAAGTCATGCTTTGATGGGTACTCAAGACCCTGAAGTAGAAGGACTTCGAGGAGGAAGGTACTGCTGTTGCTTTCTTTTTGGAAGGCCTCACTATATCAACCTGGTCCTTGATGCTCAATTCTCTTTGCAAGGAAACTACTTCTTCTTCCAAATTCAGCAGCATTCATCGGATCTTTCTAATCTGTATTACTCCTGCAAAATATAAATGATACTACACTTAGTATAGTTCATGCTTCAACTCATGTTGTAATGCAAAATGATGCATGAACAAGTCTACCATCCACTCCTATTCTTAATCTCTATCTCCACAAATGGAACTAGATGCAATGAATGCAATGAAGTGATAAATAATGCATTTCAATGCTCCAGAGATGACTCAACGTAATTAGATACCAGAATTTAAAGGAATCTGGACTTTAGTCATTTTAGTCCATGGCCTAAGTGCACTGTTCTGACCATAACTGAAAGAATAACGTGAATTTAATAATGAAACTTAAACCATTGAAAAGTAAACTTCATCCTCTTCGAATCGATAGGTCATACATCAAAAATGGAGTTCGATTACCCTTATTACGGCGCACAATCATAATTGCTCATAACAGTAAAACTGCTGCAGGAACAGATTTTTTAGTCATCTTTAAAGCCAAATCTATTATCACTCTGACATAACCAGGGTGCGTGGGATGTATCGTTGGAAAGCTCTATGTGTCTAGTTTCTAACAAAGAAAACGGTGCACGATTTCGAGTCTCGAGGTAGGAGTTATGGCTGTTTTACCAAAGTCTGTCAGTGCTGCCTGATTCTACGCGGGAATAACAAGAGGTAACTAAAATACTTGCTATTTACGTTGGTTCTTCCTTTTCTTTCCCATAACTTGGTGAACATAATAGAAATAGATCAATGTAATATCAGGATGAACCACCAACAGTTGATTTCTTTTGGGGAATATTGAAAAAAGAAAAGAGTTGATACAGAATGCCTCCAAAAATGTATATCCTACCGTACCAGTAGTATCCGGTATCTATAAAATGAGCACAAGTGAAAGTTTTTGACATCTGAGAGCTAAATAAAGAAAGCCACACACCAGATTCTAGAGAACAGTGACTCATTCTCTCATGTGCTGTGGGTAATGCTCGTGCAACTCCTATTGGATATAGCAAATTACTTCACATTTCACACTGACAATGGTATACAGAGAAACATCAACTGATCTCTGTTGCCTATTATAAAACTTCAATTGGGTGTCTAGAACTTTGTAAGAATAAGAAACACCAAAGCCTCAACTAGATTCTTGCCTTGGCTCCTCTAATAGTTCTTTTCTGGGCTCGCCAGTATCGCGGTCCACTGCCCGTCCAGGTAAAAATATCAGCAATTTCAAAATTTTGTTCTCCCAGTCCCAGTACATTGCTTATAATGCAGAAAATTAAAGCTCATGTAATGTTTTTAGAGATTGACAGAAAATAAAACAAGGATCTAAAAATCATGCTACCAAATTTCCCTTTCCAGTGGCAAGGATACTACAAAGATATACTTTAGAATACATTTTTGCTTTCTAT
This sequence comes from Vaccinium vitis-idaea, assembly GCA_963854785.1. Lineage (NCBI taxonomy): Eukaryota > Viridiplantae > Streptophyta > Magnoliopsida > Ericales > Ericaceae > Vaccinium > Vaccinium vitis-idaea. The sequence continues at coordinate 2,924,762 of OY978226.1, read as the reverse complement.
TACTGATTCCCATATGCCTACACATTGAAACCTCCTGAAATAGGAGTACAGCACACACGGCTGCAGCAACTTATCCCAACCGCAAAAACATAAACAGACCAAGTATATCAACAAACATATGGCTTAACAATTAACTGAATCGGACAAATTACCCTTATATCCCTCGACAGAGGGTGTGAACAGAGGACACCAGTACAAGTCCGACCGAAATCTGGAGCGAATCCACTCCGTTGGACACGTCATCAACAGTAGCACCCTTAGACGATGCCCCAGCCGCCACGGCCTACAAAATTCAAGAATTAGGGTTTTCAATTATGTAGATTAATGAAACAAGCTCTGTGTGTGTGTGTGTGTGACAGAGAGAGAGAGAGAGAGAGAGAGAGAGAGAGGGAAGGAGGAGGGAGGGAGAGAGAGATCGACCTGCGTGGTGGAGTTTTTTTGAGCGTTTGAAGCCGGTACCCGTCGTCTGTGTCCGAGGGTTGTTGGCAGCGGCGGCGGTCGCCGGAAGTGGAAGCGACGCCGGAGGAGGTGCTCGATCGTGAAGGGTGTTCGCCCTCTCTCTCTCTCTCTCTCTGGTTGAACGAAATGGGGGCAGGGTAGCCGATCTGGTTTTCAAAAAAATTCAGTTTTCAAAAAAATTCAGTTTTTTTTTTTTTTTTTGGCTGGGTTAAGTGGGTGGGTCCCACAAGCCACGTCAGCAGTTGGAGACCATTTGGAGTCCTCTGTTGTAAACGTATCATTTTTGTTATGGAATGTAGTCCGACCAGCTGCAAAAATGGTTCCTTTATTTGGAGATTCAAATTACTCCATGATTTACTTGATACAGATACATAATACAAGAAGCCGAAGGCAATTCCCAAATTAGTATTGTCCCTTCTAGTATTTTTTTTTTTTCGCGAAGCCATATCAGATGGTAAATTAACCCATCAAAAAATGCCTCACAATTTTTTTTTGTAAAATTTGCGTTATGTTGTATTGAAAGCATCGCTATAGTTCTTGTCAGTTCATGAATTGGTTCACTTAACCAGGTTGGCCTAGTGGTCAAACCTAGACTTAGGGTTTGCTTCCTCCTAAGGTGTCAAATTCGAAACCTATAAATTACCATCAATTCTTTTGGGGTATTTTGTGTATAAAGAGCTTTGCTACAACTTTTATTGGGCTCCCCACGGTGGGATTGGGCTCCAGGATTATTAGAGGAGCGTATAAATAGATATTCTAGCTTTTTGCAATGTTAAAATCACTTTGTAAATATTCTAACCTTTTGCAGATCCCTTTCTGATTGTGTTTGAAATTTTATTTGGTAACGGAAAGAGAACTGAATGGAAAAAAGATAATATGTCGAGTTCTTACAAATTACCTTTACACAGAAGAGAGACTTACAAAAACTAAACTGAATGTACAAGAAAACGCAATTTCATACACCACCACCAACCAAATGTACATTGGCAATTCCCCCATTCTCCTTCCTTCCTCTCAATAAACCAATTACAGTAAATACATAAATAAAAAAGATAAAAAGGAAGAAGGATGTAAATCTTTTGATTTCTTCTTCCAGCATTAACAATCTAGCTGGTTGGAAAGACCAGAAAAAACGAGAACTTCAACGATAGTATAAATGTAGTTGTCATTTTATGGTGGTTGGATTTCTGGGTTGGTGGCTGACGCATAATGTGAAGTCGTAAAGGATGTTGTGCCAGTGGTAGTCAGGATGTCTTCCACCCTAATTGGCACTGACGCCCACATTAAAGGCGGCTTAAATCGTGGCACGCGGGGCACAGGCACCGAGCCAGATAGCATTTGAACAATTTCTTTCGTTTTGGGCCTTTCACTTGCTGTCGGATGTGAACAGGCCAGGCCCAAAAGCAAAAGCCTTTGGGCCTCCTCCGCAACATTGTCTTCCCCGAGCCTATTGTCCACCGCCTCAAGTAACTGGCCTTTGCTATGCAAGGCCCATACCCAATCTACTAACAACGAGTACATACCAATTTGGGTCCCGGGCCTACGTCCACAAACCACTTCCAACAGAACTGCACCAAAAGCATATACATCAGACTGCTCGGTGGCCTTTCCTGTTTGCAATAACTCAGGAGCCATGTACCCCCTTGTTCCCGGAACGCCCTCGGCTTCCACGTATGAGGTTTTTTCGTTGTCTAAGGCCCGTGCAAGTCCAAAGTCTCCTAGCCTGGCGTTGAATTCGGCATCAAGCATGATGTTACTGGCCTTGAGGTCACGGTGGACCACCCTCTTTTGGTACTCGTTGTGGAGGTAGTGGAGGGCAGAGGCTACCCCGGAGATGATCTTGCAACGTAGATTCCATGTCAACAGTGTGCTGCTGGCATCGCTGTTGAAGAGGTGTTTGTCTAGGCTCAAGTTGGGCATGTAATCGTAAACCAGTAGCAGCTTCCCATTATTGTGACACCATCCTGAGAGAGTGAGAGATAGAGTGAGAGACAGATGTTTTTATTCATTCGGTTGAATCTGTTTCCAGTTCAACCTTTTTCTGAAGTAGAAGTAAATGGTTTTTCGATGTAGCTTCCTTTCAGGGTGCCAAAGAAAAGAAATGGATAGATGTTTTAACTGTAGGACTTATATATGTTTTAGTAGTAGTTGAGGTGCATGTTAGTTGCGCTACATAAGCATCAAACAATTTTGAAATGGTAGAATTCGCCAATGGTCCAACCACTGAAATCTCAAATTAATACATGTAAAAGCAAAAAATATTATTGCTTCAAAGTAAATGAAAACAAAGTCTGTTGTGACCACCAAAACATACTCTTAACGGAAATATGAGTTTTTTTTAGCTGCAATACACATTTTTATACTTTTCTGATCGAATTACAATGCAAATTAAACAAAAAAATGAAAAATAAATAATACTGGAAAAATACCAAGGGGAATAATTGTAGGGTAATAATTGGGAAGGACTAACCTTGTAATGGGACAAGATATTTGTGCCTGAGTTGATTGATGATTGTAAGCTCTTGAAAGTAATCGTCCTGACCTTTCATACTATCTCTGGAAAACATCTTCACTGCCACCTCCAAATTCTCCTTCTCCAAGTACCCTTTATAAACCACTCCAAACCCACCTTGTCCCAACTTTCTCGTCTCATCAAAATTGTTTGTAGCCTTTTGCAAATCTTTGTACTCATACTGCTTTGGCATACCGGGCATGTTCTTCACCTTTCCCGACATTTGCTGATCCAACCGTCGTATTGACATCCTCTTTCGGAAGTAATATACTAAACCTACCAACACCGGTAAAAGCACCACCGTTGGAATACCAACCTCAAGGCCAAACTTCAACCAACTTTTTTCGTAGTAGTACTCCACCGTCAAATTCCACCGTAAAACACAGTTCAGTTCTGATGTGCTAGAGCCTGTTGATGCAGAAAACCCGAAATACGAGTACTGATTCACGACCCCTCTGAGCTCCAGGTACGATGTGAGAATCGAGTTATTGGGTCTGGGAGGTATCGGATCTGATTTTGATGCTAGTTTAGCCATGTAAACTGTGATTACCTGTTTATGTTTTGATGGACAAAAGAAAATTTTAGTATTATATATAAAGCAGGGCCAGGGCCGGGCCGACCTTGCACCAAGAATCTTCTAGACTATCCCAATGGATACTCTCAAATGGTTCCAAGGAGCTTGTGGAAAACAAAGAAAAGAATAACGAATTGTTAACAAAAATGTACGAGAGCAAGGGGCCCAAAAATGGTGGTAGTATTTCATAAGTCATTTATTAATTTTAGCTAGCTTGCTACTCTGTTTAGATACATATTCTATCAGCCTCTTTATTCAACTATCCTTTAGTCAAATACTTAAGTTTATTTTATCTTTATTCATTCAATCATGGAAAAGTATGAATCCCTTCAACAAGAAGAAAAAGTATCGGGAGAATTTTAAAAAGTACTCCCTCCGTCCCGCAAAGTTTGACATTTTCGGGAGTGCGTGCCATTTTTAAATTTTTCTATATCTTTCAATTCATAACGTTTTATGTGATTTTCAAAACTTTGTTCAAAAGATCTAATTGAAATCTATCAAACGAGATCCATATTGCTTATATAAAACATTACAGATGAAAAGAAATAATCAATTTTTTCATAGGGCTGGAATAGTGAAAGTGACAAATTTTGCGGGACGGAGGGAGTACCACACAATACTCTTTTATTGTTGTTATTTTTGAATTTCAACTTAGGCCGTTCTTCCTAAACTTTTGTTTGCGTTTGAAGTTATGTTAAATCTACATTGAACTTTTTTTTGTTTTTAGAAAAATTTAGAAACAACAAATCCTAATTCTCAATCATTAGATCCTCTAAGAGGATGATGGGAGAATAAGAAAGTCGTAGAAAAAAAAAGGAGAGAGAGGAGAGAAGGACCTCCTCCCGCTAACTAAAAAATATTCAACACTCTTTTATTGTTGCTGTTTTTTTATAATGAGGAGAGGCCGGGAAGGCAAAGAAATATGTTGCTCACATATATCCGGATTTGGATTCTGTTATCTACGTGCTAGCAGTCGATGCGCGTGGCTTTTATGTGTATTGTGTGAAGGTGTTCACGTGTATCTAACAGTTCTAAACATCAGCATCCGATGCTTGTAGCAACGCTAGGAATGAAGTTTCATCGATTAATTACCTTATTAATTCCGTCGTACTGGACCCAGACGTTGAAGAAATTGTTCGCTTCATTCGGCCCGACTAGTTGAAACCCGAGTTGGGTCAACGAGGTGTTGGTGTTAGATCTGACGGAGTTTATATTAAGTCCAACATGGTTCGAATCCGGGTCGAAGTCTTCTTTAAACGTGTCGAGCTCAACCGCGATAATCTGGTTGGATGGATGGCCGTCAGTGGTGGAATTAGTCAGACCCAAGTACTCGCCGAAGCTTTGCAGCGGGATGTTGAGGTCTGGCGCCACCACAAACGCCATGCCTTCGCCAGGGGTTGGAAAACCATCCACTTGGTTGAGGTTAACGAGGAACGAGGCGTTAAACGACGCCACTCGGTCGGAGAAAGTGTCTTTTTTGCCTCCCCATAGTCTGAAACGGTGTTTGTATAAAACTCGACCGGATAGGTTGGTGCCTGGGTTAAAGGCTTTGTTTTGAGTGCCCAACGTGACTTGGAGGGCGCTGTTTCCCACCGTCGAATTAGAGACCATCTGCAATTGGGAGATGTCGGCGAAGTTATCGTACTGGATGTTGAAGGTTTTGAATTTGGCGGACACCCACGGCGGCGCCGCCTCGGTTAATGAGAGGAAGAGGAGGAGGAGGAACACGACGGCTGTGCTTGGGTTCGCCGCCAGTCCCATTCAATTTCTGGTGTGTTGATTGGGTTTGGGTAATGTGGAAATGGAAATGGAGAATTGAGAGAGAGCGAGAGGGGGATATGTATCCGACTTTGGTGCAGTGGCGTTGTCGTAGAGACGTTAATTTATGGACCCTGCTGGGCGTACAGAAGCTTTTGCACAGAAATGGTACCGAGCTCCTTCGGGGACCCACTTTTGGGTCCCACACGAGTGATCCGAACCGTTCATTGTTCTTAAAACATTTTTTCGAGGGGCCCCACAAAATTTCAGCTCAATCGGACGGTTGGAAGTGCTCCAACCAAAGTCCCACCGTTCCAACCAAAAAAATGTTGGTTGGAACGGTGGGACTTTGGTTGGAGCACTTCCAACCGTCCTATTGAGCTGAAATTTTGTGGGGCCCCTCGGAAAAATGTTTTAAGAATAATGAACGGTTCGGATCACTCATGTGGGACCCAAAAGTGGGTCCCCGAAGGAGCTCGGTACCATTTCTGTGCAAAAGATTCTGTACCCCCAGGTTTATCCTTAATTTATTCGGGAGAGAATCAGAAAAGAGACTGGCTCCACTGAAGTATTACTAAAAAATTACTGCCGGCTGCGGGCCCATTGGTCTGCTCTCTTTCCAATTGCTTGGAAATTTCCCACTCAGAGAATTGAGGAATTTTTCGGTGCCGAGGGGCACCGTCATGTACTACGTGGTGTCCGAGCGCACATTTCGGCCTTTTAAAATTATTTTGGACGATCCAGATTTTAAAAAGAAAAAGAGGGGGGAGAGACGGAGAAATCTAGTCATTTAAAACACTTTTGGATGGCTGAGATGCGCCCTCGACACCATGTGATGTGCCCGCTCAGCATTGAAAAATTTCCATCACCAAGCCGACAAACTATTTGATCTCAGGGCATCCACAAGAAGCTCTCTAAAAATAACTCATAAATTGACTCGTAAAGTGTACATATAAGCCTAATTAGGATCCATTTTTCACTCCTAGAGCTTGCTAAATTTAGAGAGCATATGTGCACTCAACGGGCTAGCAAAAACATTCTCTATTTCAAATAAAATGATTTATCTGAATAGGGCTCGTTTGGATGGCGGTTGTAGAAGAAGGATGACTGGCTTGGGCTAAATAGTCTTGGTTCTCTGAATAGCCCGTCGTTTGGCTGGCCAAAACCTCCCCTGATCACTCATCCTTGTTCTCAGAATAGTCAGGGCAAAGCCTGACTAAATATAAGCACCAGGGGGGTGCTTATATTTAGTCATGGCTGATGTCCAGTCCATTTTTACCTCCCTACCCCCACTCCCTTGATCCCTTCTCTCTAAAAACTTCCCAATCTCAGAAACCCAAACAACAGTACATAGAAAAAATTAATTGGGGAAAAAAATTCCAAGAAATTGAAAATCTTGGGAACTTTGAGAGAGATGAGGTGGTTGGATCACCGTACCTGAGAAATCTGAAGTCAAACCCGCCGGACTCTGTAACCACCGCCGGAGAGAGAAAGGGGATGGACTGGACCGAAAGTGGGAAAGATGAAATGAGGAAGATGAACTGTTAATGTTTTCCTTGTAAACAAGGAAGTAGAGGGGGGAATTTATTCGGTGTGGCATGTGTATGGGAGTATGGAGTCCAACGTCTAGCAAGTGTATTGGTCTGGCAATATGGTATGGATCAGTTAAAAAAAGTGTATTGACATGGAGTTCGTCTATTAGAGGGAAAAAAAAAACTTTCAATATTTAATATTCTTAATTTATATGAAAATATAGTAAAATGAAGTATTGAAACTTCATTGTTGACAAATATAACAAAATAATTAATTTTTGTACTTGTATAATTATTTAAATGCATAATCTAAAATGGATATTCGCAAGGGCAAAATAGTCTTTTGATAGGTTTTTACATCATCCACCCTCCTTATCCCCTTATTTAATCATCCATCCAAACCATGTACTATTTTATCCCCCTTCTTAACTTTCACATCAATGTGGGTCCACCCTTCTTATTTAATCACCCTGACTATTTTATCCCCCCTTACTATTTAATCCGCCCAAAACCAATACGCCATCCAAACGGGCTCTTAGTGGCTTGTGTTGAGAGTCCATTGAAGACCATAATTGATCAAATTAATGGTTTGCTAAATTTTAGGAGTCTCACCTAGAAGCCATTTTAAGAGCCCACTATGGATGATTGGCTACTGTAGCTACTCAAATTAAGTTTTGTGCTTCTCATGGACTCTCTATTACAGTAGGCACTTTGTCTTTGAATACTTTCACTAGCTACTCTATCCTTTTCTCCTTCTATTATTCATCTTTTGCCACCCATTTCCCTTTTCCAATGTTTCTAATTTATATGGGGTGTATGACAATTAAATACAAGCAAATAAATGAGTTTGATCGAACCGTATTTTAATAATAGTTTAGTTATCTAAATTTATAATCCATTAGTAGTGATTTGGTTCATAGTTTATTACTAATCCGGACCAAACTAGTCCATGCTCACACATAATGGCAAGGCCAATCACCCAATCAGAATTTAATTGCCTCTTTCATTGCCCCTTTCCGTAGAATTCTTATTATGATTGGAGAACCAAAGTAAATTGAAACCAAAAATAAGGAGACATTACTCCTAAATCATGGGATTTCAAAGAAATCAACTATCAATCTGCATTCTGTTTCACACTTGAAAAACTTTTTTCCTCTAGCTTCCTTTATACAGGCTAAAAAAGAAACTCGTACTAATTTAAGGTCTTACCAGAAGAACTATGACTCACGGTCTTGGATATACACGTCTGGTACAATGTGTCTGACTAAAATTGTCGGCGAATTTGTTCTTCCTTTCCGCCTAGGACGTGGGCCACACTGTCGAACCACAGATCTCTTGTATTGTGTTATCACTATTAAATGAGGTGTAAAATTATGTATTTACTATGAAACTAGATTTTTTAATATGTCATGTCTTCGTGGAGCCACATTCATTGACATGACATGTCGGGTCATCTTTGAGTAGTGACGTGCTATGATGTGACATTGTCTACTCGGCATGAGCAACAGGCTTGCTTGGGCTCCAAGGAAAGTTCTTTATTCCAATGGTGAAGTTATTGAAATATCTATCTCTATATGCTATAGCTGTGGTTATTTGCACATGCAAATCAAGAAATACAAACATGCATGTGTTCTAATACAGGAGCTACCATTTTGGTGTGAACACTTTTGTGAAGCTGTGCCACAAAATTAATTTCCATTCTTGCCCAAAAATTGAATCCATTCTTGCCCAAAAATTGAAGTTTCATTTACTGTTTTTAGACTATGGGATGAAGTAATTGATTGTAAAATTGGAAAATCACTCCCACCCCAATTGCCATACCCCTTCTCTCCTTCAAATTCACTGTATACACAAAAATTTGACAAATTTTTTTTTTCACTTTCCTCTTCTTTGTTTAACAATCAAGTGTGTTGTGAGTGGCGTCTAACTCATTCTTTCCCACTTTTCTAGTGGTGTGGTCAAAAGGGAATTTATTAACATAATGAATATAACAAGATTTATTTAATTAGACACGCAACCAATTCTTTTGAATAATGAGGCTGTTTAGAAAGAGATTAAGGGAACTGTGATAATAATATCAACTCAAAACAAGTTATTAGCAATTTTGTTATAAAGATTTAATAATTGGTTATATCTCACAAAGCTGAGAAAATATATTTCTCTAATTTTTTTTTCCTTAGACATTAAAACAAATGAAAAGCCTAATTTCACATTATTGCTTCACGCCTCCTATTGTCTTGAGCCTGCCTTGGAAGCGGGGTAACCTGCATCCTAAAAACTTCTCAAATCCCTCAAATCACCATCGTATAGTTTGATGTGCATAAATTCCGAATTTCCGATTGATCAACATGAATTTTGACGTGCTTAATGTTTATGACCGATGAGGTCTAAAGAATCAATATTTGTCCCGATCATCAAAACAGGGTATTGTAAAAATAAATTCAGACATCGCATGAAAACATTTTAGGTATGAATTGAACGCACACCCTTAATGTTGCGGAGGCTTATATGGTAGTCGTAGAACCATTGCCTTTGTAAAGCCTGTCCCGAAGTTACTGACATGATGGTACATCGCTGAAGCGTAAGGCCCAAGCTAATTAAAGTCATAGTTGTTAGCATGAAAAAGACATCATTAAAAAATAAAATTCAACTTATGGATGATTGGCTCATGTAATCTAAACAGGATCAGTATATCGATATTTATTTAATTAAACACGCAACTTCTTTTGAATTAATAATGAATCACTTAAAAAATAAGTTTGACTACTGAAGTTAAATAATGGCAAAAAAAGATTAGTGAGTACTGGCAATACTGTCAACTCAAAAGGACTTGTTAGCAAATTTTTTCGCAAAGATTTAATAACTGATTCTCTCACAAAGCTGAAGAAATCTTTTTCTAAAAAGTTCTCCTATGGCATAAAAACACATGAAAAGCCTAATTTCACATTATCTGTTAATTTTTTTTTTTCTGTTTTCAAAGTATCCTACCTCTTCTTAAAATTGCAATCCAAATTCTTCTTATTCAGACCCACACCACCACTCAAGATGAAAAATGCCTCCCCAAAATCAGATTGGCCTTGTTCGTTTCCCAGTTTAGTTTTAGTTTTAGTTTTGATAACATCATCATTTTCCTCATTTCTCTCTCTATCTCTCTCTACTCATTACACCTGATGACATCATCAAAACTAAATTAAAACTACCATACAAACTACCATGGACTCTCTGATGGATGATTGGCTACTGTAGCTACTCAAATTGAGTTTTGTGCTTCTCATGGACTCTCTTATTATAGTAGGCACTTTGTCTTTGTATACTTTCACTAGCTACTAAGAAGACTAGCTACTCTATCCTTTTCTCCTTCTATTATTCATCTTTTCGCCACCCATTTCCCTTTTCCAATGTTTCTAATTTATTGGGGTGTATGACAATTAAATACAAGCAAATAAATGAGTTTGATCTAACCGTATTTTAATAATATTTTAGTTATCTAAATTTATAATTCATTAGTAGTGATTTGGTTCATAGTTTACCACTAATCTGGACCAACCTGGTCCATGCTCACTTGGGATGGCAATTTCACCCAAAACCAATGGATACCCGAACCAAATCCACCCAATCGGAGCGGTTTTTTACATTTTTTCCTACCCATGGGGCGGGTTTGGTTTTCAAAACATAATACCCGGCGGGTTTGGATTTGGGTTTGGTCTTAGTAAGTATTCGGCCAAACCCAAACCGATCCATATAATATTACTTATAGGATATATATAACCATATTATATTTTTATAGACATGTAATTTTTATTTTTCAATTCATAACTTTAAATGTCTTTTCATTTCATCTCCCTCCTTATTCCTCTCAAATCCCTTAAAAATCTCAAGAGTCTCGATATGAACCTCTTAAGAAAAGTTTTATTATTTAGTTATTTCCTTTGATTATGTTGGAATTTAGATGTTTAATGATAAAATCATATGGTATGTTACTTTTTTATTTTAATATATAATTTTTTTCCTTCATATGTTCAGTTCATTAATGGAATGAATATTAATGTGGGTTTGGTGCGGTTTGGATAAAATCCAAATCCATATGGTTTGGTTACGGTGCACTAAAATTCATACCCGTTGAATATTGGTTTGGATTTGGGTATAGATAAATGCTTTGGATTTGGGTATGGTAATCGCAAAACCCGGACCAAACCGATCCATTGCCATCCCTAATGCTCACGCATAATGGCAAGGCCAACCACCCAATGAATTTAATTGCCCCTCTCATTGACCCTTTCAGTAGATTCTTAGTATCATTGGAGAACCAAAGTAAATTGAAACAAAAAATAAGGAGACATTACTTCCTAAATCATGGGATTTCAAAGAAATCAAATAGCAATGGAAACGCAGGGGGCTGCATTCTGTTTCACACTTGAAAAACCTTTTTCCTCTAGCTTCCTTTATACAGGGTAAAAAAGAAGCTCGTACTAATAGATTTAAGGTCTTAGCAGAAGAACTATGTCTCACGGTCTCGAAACGTGCTTTCTAAGTGAGTGTCTGACTAAAATTGCCGGCGAATTTGTTCTTCCTTTTTGCCTAGGACGTGGGCACACTGTCGAACCACAGATCTCTTGTATTGTGTTATCACTATAAAACGAGGTATAAAATTAATATTTACTATGAAACTAGACTGTTTAATATGATGGTATACTCTGGAAATTCTTTAATATGGAATGATTATGGTATGCTTTAATTACATTGTCTGCTGCTCAAGTATGAACTCACAGATGCACGTAGCTGTAGTTTGGGATTTAAGGCATTATTGCCTGACATAACAAGGCATTTTGTAGAGGGGGGTCACGCGGGGCACGTGCCCCCGCTACCTCCATGCCGGGGGTCGCGTGTTCAACTCCCGTCTCTTCTTTTTTAAGTCACAAAATTTGAAAGGATATCAAATAAGAGTGATTGTTGAGGCTTGAACCCTGGACCACTAGTTCCAAAACCAATGCCTTGCCTCTTAATTGCCACTAAACTAGCAACATTCATTGTACAACAACCTAGTAGTTTTATTATATATTTTGAAGTTTGAATCTATAATGGTAATAATAATTCCTCTAGTATTTTTTTTTTTTTATGAATTTTAATTTTCACCCTTCTTATTAAGAAAATGATAAAAAATGATGAGAAAATTGTTTAACTTAAATATTTTTTAATTTTGGAGATCTTTAAAAATGGTCCCTAGCCTTCAATAATTTCAAGTCTGATATTAGGTTTAGAATCAATCTTACATGATTTCTTGTCCCTAGCAAAATCGTTGACTAGGAAAAAACTTACACGATTACAATTAATAAGATGCTCCCACTGGGTTGGATTTCTGAATCCGTCCGTGTAAATCATACTATAGGCTTCACCTTCTTTTTGCTATCCACCAAATGGGTTGCCTCCACCACTGGGAAAGCTCTCCATAACCTTAAGAAAAACAAAAATCCTAGCATGTTAAGTCTAACTGGGGCCTACCTTTGATTTGGAAGAGAGAACATGTGAGGAAATAGTAGTAACATACTAGTTTCTAATGCTAACTCCTAAGGGCATTCTTATCAGACTCAACAAAAAAAACATTAAATTTAACCTCAAAAACATCTTTTATAAATTAGCAAGCCACTTATCAAAAAATTCACAAAATCAGACTCTCTATCCAAACTTTACTATTCCTCTCAAGTCTCATTAAAAAAAAACATTTTTCTTAAAATATTGTTCTCCTCCGATTGGGAAGCTATGCAACATACTTTAATATATAAAAAAATTATTAAAGAGAGAGAGAAAGAGAGAGAGAGACAAAGACAAAGAGAGAGTGGGACCATATTCTGGGAGACACGGAGGCAGAGGGAGAGAAGTCAAGGAGTGAACAGTACCTAGCCGGTGAACTATATCCTTACCCAAATACTGAGTTACTGTAGCAAAACCATAACTTTTGCAAATTAGCCAAATATTTGTTGAGGCTGATTTTGGAGTGTTTTTTCCACTTTGACTCAACAAAATAACCATCCAGCCAAAGTAGCAAGGCTGATGGGGATGCTCTAACACAATACTGCAATAGCCATATATGGGTTCTAGTCTTTTCACCTACCAAATAATTTATCCATTGGGCTGGATACCCAGTTGTCAAGGGAGCATGTATCTTGTATAAAACCGTACTCCAAAAATATTGCATAAGGCCTTTTATGGACATGGAGTATTATAGTTTTTTTCGTTGTAGAATTTATGTCAAAAATTAAGAGAGAGCAGTCGAAGTTATGTTGCGTGAGACATCTAAGCATTGAATTCTTACTACGTATGGTGCTTGTTGCCTAGGACCTCAGCACATTGCCTAACCATGGGCCAGTTTGGCCGACTCATTTTCGAATTTTCATATTCTCATTTTTGAGTTTTGGGTGTTTGGCTGCCCAAACCCAAAACCCAAAACTCATTCTTAAAATTTGGCATTAGAGAGGAGAAGCCAAAAGTAGGTTTGGAGGATCTTTTTATTTTATTTTATTTTATTGGCAAAAAAATTATATTGAAACTCGACAAAGGGTACATCGAGAAAAAAGCCAAAGCCCAAACACAAAACAAGGGAAAGGCAAAGCAACCGCACCCAGCGAAGAGCTGAATGGGAAGCAAGAGAAGGGGGTTTCGGAGGATCTTTCACTTCTCATTTTTCACTTCTCCCATTTTGATTAACGAAAAGGCCTATATAATATATTCTGCACATACTTCCAAACACTATTCCTATTGCATAATGCATTTTGCACATTTTGCAATAGGAGGAGTAGTAGTAGTAAGAAGAAGAAGAAGAAGAAGAAGAGGAAGAAGAAGAAGAAGAAGAAGCAGAAGAGAGAGAGAGTGAAATTATTCAACTGAATACTTGGGACTAAATATACAGTTAGAAGATGGTGAAGTAACAGAGGGAAGCAAAAGAAGAGTGGGACAATTCCTCAATAGGAAAATAAAGATATACTAACAGTTTATTCATGCGACAGTCTTGTAATGCAGAAATACAGATGCTTTTTGCTCATTTTGGCACATTTTCTTTCTGGCATTGTTTTACTCAGCATTACTTTGCGCTCGCGAGATGTGCTTACTCCTGAGGATGCATCTGCCGATCTTATCTTATGGGGGTACTTAACAACCATTTAATTGCACTATCATTTCACAACAGGGATTATTACTGGACCGATAAGAGTAAACTTTATTAAATCTACCGCTACAGGATGGAGGAATACTATTATGATGCAGTCAACAACCTCAATATCTACCCAGATTAGATTCCTCCGTGGTTGGTGGAATGGATGCCTAATAAGGGAGGCTATTCGATTGGAAACATGCAGCATGTATTCCGTTTCTTTTCTCTAGGAAATTTATGGTTTATTGTAAGCAGTCTGGCAACTTTTGATCAGTCCCATGCCATATTGGATCTTATTGATGCAAAATGGGCAGATTTAGTTGCCGACATGCCATTGAAGATGTGTTAACCTGCCCTCAAAGGTGAGGAGTCGAGAATTAGTACAGGATGTGATCCCAAAAACACATAATGTATTTATCAGATTAATTGGATGGAATTTCTATCCCATTCTTAATTTTGGTGTGTAATTTCACGTCCAATCCTTTATCTTATTTTAAATGCAGGCCTTGTTCGTACCACAAATGGAGGTTCCTGGACAACATTGCTGTGGCAGGTTAGTGCGTGGTTTCTGAATTCTTAGGTTTATTGCCAATACTGTCCTAGAGGTTAGTTCCAAGCTTGCAAAGCACAAATTAATTTAAAACAGCACCTATTTTCCCCTTTTGGAAACCAGAATGTGCATATAGTTACTTAAACGTTCACTTTTTGTAGAAACCAAGTTTCTGTGACACTACTTCTGGTACGTATTTTGCTAAGATTTTGTTTTGAGTTGCTGGTATTAAGTGAGCAACAAATTGGATTCACTACTGTGGGTGAGTGCAGTTGCCTAGAATCTGGGCGATGCTGTATCTGGCTCTAAGCTACCTTTTGATTTTCTGCACTCCACATTACCCCTGTTATCGAGTAGAACACGAATTTTCTTGACATCATTCGCTTAATTTCATTGCTTGCGTTGATACTTTATTTCTTTTAGTTTAAAAACTGTTCTTATGTTAATGCATTGCAGGTGATGAATGTGCTTCTTGAACTCGTAACCTCAGGGGAGCACATCTCAAAGACTCTTCTCGTCATATATTCAGTTGTCTACCCTGCGAGAAGTATAATGAATATATTCTACATTATTCATTACTAATAACAGAGTTTAATACATTATGCATTACTAATAACAAGAGTCTAAAAGAAAAAGAGGGATTATAACTTGGTAAGACGGGGGATAAGAACAAAGGCTCTTCAAAATCTAGCACTTGTGGATATCTTGACTCACGCTGAAATGTGGATTATAAACCAAAACTGGAAACCCATCTTACCAAATCCATTTTTTTGAACAGGCATCCTACCAAATCCTTGATTAAACATCTCGTGAGCCGCTCCATTACCAGCATCCGTAAAAAACGGATTCTGTGATACTCAGATTGTGTGCCAAAATCTTGATTCTGAACGTTTTCCTCAACCGAAAATGTCCCTGGGATCATATTAACGACTGCTTGAGCAATATTGCACTTCAGTGATCATATGTGTAGGGGTTGTCGTGGTAAGGGTCAGGTCAGGATCATACAGATCCTGTGTTGCATTTGGATTACTCACTTTCAAAACACTTATTGCAGTTCACCTATACAAAAAGGTCCAAACGAACAAAAAAAAAAAGAAAAAAAGAAGTCCTCAATTGAATTTCATAAATGGTGCCATCCAAACATGAGCATACCATGTTGTATACTCCTATAATAATGCTTTGTCGCACCACATTGAAGCTTTTATTTTTCATGTCTACCGTTTTCCTAGAACATACTCTGCTAGATGGCTCAGATGTGTGGTCAAAGACATGTTGAAAAATAGAATAGGCGAGCCCTGTGAGTTTCTCCTCGGACAATTGACAGAGAATCCTCACAATTTAGGGGGTTCCGAGGAGGGCCTTATTAAGAGATGATGGCATATATTTAGTCACTGATCCTTTTATCTTCTTGATATGTATATATCTGACTAAAATGAAGAGAGGAATATGGCATCAGATGGATCCTATCCCCCAAATTGAACTCATTCCTATCGATGGATGGAAAGATATTTGTCTACTAGACTTTGTCATTCATCTAGGGATTCCTCGTACCAAGGTAACTAGATGAAAAAACAAGACACCCGACCCCATATGAGTGTGCCAAGTCTCATTGAGTGGGGTTTTTTTTTTAGTAAATTCCCGTTTAATTCTTTGCATTATGCATACTTTCGTGTTCAATCATGATGTTTCTTTCTGCAGAACGAAATCCTCGTACTGAGATGGTGATACTGGTCCTAGAGAGTTAATTTAACGTTCGTTACAACAAAATTTCTTTCTTCATAGTTCATACAACAAATCTTCGTTCTAGGCCAACGATTCTTGAAATTTATGAATTGGTTCAATTGGGTTTTCTTATCAGTTTATGAATTGGTCTATTTGGGTGTTCTTGTTAGTTTGGGCCGGTGTCATAATTCGTCTCATCTGCTTCTAAAGTTTCCTTTGTTATCACAAAGAGCATTTTTCACTTTAATTTAGGAGTTATTCCACAAATTGATTTTTTGATAATAAGTCAGTGGGTGAAATTGGGTTGATGTATTGTGAGAGAGTGATATGTCTCGTAAAACACAAAACTGAGTTTTGAGTTTAAGTTAATTTTGTGGAACAACAACAGCTATAATTCTCTTTATTGGCTAATTTATTTTAGTTAAATTCAGTGCTGCAGCAGATATAATTTCCAGTGCTCTTTATTGGCTAATTTTATTTATTTTCCTTGTAAATCGACAATTGTATTGTTATATGGTGTTTATTTTAATCACTGAATTCATCTTAATCTGCTTTTGAGAAGCATTGCTCTAATTAATGTGTGACATATTTTTAACTTAACCTTCCTGTTGACATAATGTTTGGCCGAGTGAGCTTGCTACCCAGAGGTTGCAAGTTCGAATCCTACACAGAAGATACGCTTTTAACAACTACTATATGTGTAAAGATATCGTCTTTAACAATCCATTTGGATGGTGAGAAATGGTAAGATAAGAAAGGGGAGCCCTTTTTTCATCCAATCCCCCCATTTCCGGTGAGATTTGGTGAGAAATAGGAAAAACCAATACAAAAAATTTCGTTTTTGCAATTCTCTCTCAATTTCTAATCAAAATACTCAATCCAAATGAGTGACTTGGCTAGAAACCATAACTCTTTCTTTTCTTTTCTTATGAAATCCCTCCATCTAAAGTTTCACAATAAAACATGAGTACAAGAAAAGGTAATTTTCTACAACAACACCCATTAAATGGGATCTGGGGTGGGTGCTATGAGGTAGGTGTTGTGCGTCGTGTTTAGAGGTGGCAATTTTGAACCCAACCCATGAACCCACCCAAATTCACCCACTCAAACCCAACCCAACCCACCCATATTAAAATATGGGTTATAAATGGGTGAACCCATATTAACCCATATATACATGGGTTTATGTGGGTTCAAAATGGGTTGGACCCAAAATTAAAAAGTTATTTTTCACTCTCTCTTTTTCTCGGCAAAACCCGATGCAAACAAAAAGAGGGCTTCGACGATTAGGAGAGAGAGGGAGAGGGATATCGAAGATCTGCGAAGCAGGTGGAGATTCGTCTCTTGATTGAACTTTCAAGCCAGAAGACGGTGGTGATTTGTCGTAATCCATGGCGCCAGCATAAACAAAAACTTCGTTCAAGTCGAAGATCTGTGAAAGTTCAAAAACTTCGAAGTTCTGTGAATCTGGGAACCCAGGGACTACAGGTATGGTAAAATTAACCAAATATTGTGCAATTTGACATTCGTCTACTAAATCTTCGTTCATAATCGAGGTCGGTTCTTTGTAATCTTTGTAATCGAGGTCGGTTCTTTGTAATTACTTTCAGTGCGATTGGGCATTTTCGTGGCTTTACATGGTGTAGGTTTTAGAGGCAATTTAATGGGGTGTTTGGGGAATTTAATAGTAATTTTTATACCTTAAAAAATGTAGTAATTAAGACTTTTACAAAAGTGAGTGGAGTCCCTGCCTTCGCCGTTCGTATATCTTTAAGAAATCTGTCCATGTGTGTATAATTTCTCCGTAGCAGGTGTTTAGCAGATATTGGTTAAACAGTTGATGTTGGCCTCTAGTTGTTGGTTTATGAGGCTCTTGCTTCTTTGAGCATAGACTTGTGTGCAAGGGTACTGATTAACATTGTTGTTTGGGTGGAAGATGTCTATATAATGTTTACTTTCATTAAAATTATAGCACTTGTATCTTTTAAAACTGTGATTAACATGTCATAGGGCACCTAAAATGGAAGAAAATATCGACGAGAATCTTGAGCAATGCTCTTCGAGTACTGTTAGACGTAAGAGGTCCACTTCTGCTGTATGGGATGACTTTGACAAAGTTACCTCCTGGTGCTGATGGAAAAAAATGGGCCAAGTGTAATTACTGTGGTAAAAAATATCGACGAGAATCAGGAACGTCGAGTTTACTACGTCATAATTGTCCTAACAAAGATCCTCATGACTTTCATCCTTCTATTGACATAGATCAGGAGAGGTACCGTCAGAAAATGGATATGGCAATTATCAAGCACAATTACCCTTTTAAATTTGTGGAACATGAAGGAATTAGGGATATACATTCTTATCTAAATCCCGTAGCGAAATCTTCTTCAAGAAATACAGCAAAGGCTGATGTGTTAAAGCTATTTGAAAGGGAGAAGGTAAACTTGAAAGGTGAATTGGAATCTGTTGCAAGTAAGATATGCCTAACATCAGACTTATGGTCTTCGTTAACTAGTGATGGCTATTTGGCTCTTACAGCACACTACATTGATGAGAATTGGGTTCTACAGAAAAAAATATTGAATTTTCGCCATGTTGCTCCTCCACACAATGGTCCGATTTTGGCTGAAAGAGTTATCCATTTATTGAAAGATTGGGGAATTGATAAGAAGATATTCTCCCTCACACTGGATAATGCGAAATATAATGATGGTCTTGTTGATGTATTGAAGCGTCATATTTCGTTGAGTAACTCCTTGGTGTGTGATGGTCAATTCTTCCATATGCGTTTGGTGCGCATGTGTTGAATCTTATTGTTCAAGAGGGATTGAAAGTAATTGATGAAGCTATATATAATATTCGAGAAAGTGTTAAAGTATGTTAGAGGTTCAGAAGGAAGGAAGATTAAATTTGCTGAGTGCATTGCTCAATTACCTTCAAGTTGTAGTAAGAAGGTTCGACAAGACATTATGACAAGATGGAACTCAACATATCTGATGCTTGAATGTGCCCTAGTTCATCGTCTTGCCTACTCTTAATTACAGTTGGTAGATACGAATTACAGGACATGCCCATCAGAAGACGAGTGGCTAAGGGTTGAAAGAATAAGTAGGTTTTTAAGGCCATTTTATGAGATAACTACTCTATTCTCTGGATCTCGGTATCCAACTGCGAATTTATATTTCCATGGGGTTTGGAAGATAAAATTTCTCATTAAGGAAGAGATGGAGAATTTTGATGATCTCATAAGTTCCATGGCAAGAAGGATGAAAGGGAAATTTGACAAGTATTGGGAATGCTATAGCACGGTGTTATCATTTGCCATCATATTAGATCCTCGGTACAAGCTACAATTTGTAGAATTTTGCTTTTTAAAGCTTGATTTGGTGAACTGTTCTGATCGAATCAAAACCATCCGCAAGAAGCTATATTTACTATTTGAAGACTATGTGAGCCGTTCTACTACTTCTACTTCCAATCAATCATCATCGGCATGCGATACAAGTGGAGGCAATCAAAATGATCCAGTTGATGTAATGGATGTGAGTATGTCTAATTTTGTCTAATGATTATACGCACTTTCTAATTCATATGTTTGATAACTCTTAACTGCATAACTTTGTAGGAGTTTGATGTTTTTGAAAGTCAAGAATGTGGACTGGGTAGAGTTAAGTCAGAGCTAGACTTGTATTTAGAAGAGCCAAGACTTGAGAGAAAGAAAAATGTGGATTTGGATATCCTTTGTTATTGGAAGGCAAATAGCTCTAGATATCCAAACATCTCATTCATGGCACGTGACATTTTGAGTATTCCGATCACCACAGTGGCTTCAGAGTCGGCTTTCAGTATTGGAGGCCGTATTGTAGACAAGTATCGCTCTTCAGTCATACCCAAGAATGTAGAGGCATTATTATGTACTCGTGATTGGCAATACAATGCAACAGGTGAGCAAAATATAGTTGTCGAAGATTTGGAGGAAGAGGAGGAAGAACTTGTGGAGGATTTTGGAGAGAGAGTTGCTGCACTTGGCATTATATGACAAGGAGATTGTAAAGGAACCCAAGTTTTTGAAGAATCTAGTTTGTTTCTTTTTTCGTGACAGTTTTTTTGAAGTTTATGCTTGGAATTCTAAGTTTTGAATTTGTTTTTTTAATTTTTTTTGTGAGGAGTTAAAGACAATTTCTATTTAATGGTTGGGACCGTTCATTCTTTTGAACTGATTGAGAGCATCAAGCATGCAGAAAATCAAGTTGATCGACTTTCGTTTTGTATGATTTCGAAACACATTTATATTGCAAAAATAGTAGAATTGGATTTTGTTCCCCATAGCAGTTGTGGGCAAACCTGAGACCAACATGCGGAAGAACCTAATTTTTTTTTTTTTCGGCAAACAAATTATTATTAAAGAAGCTCAACGAAGGTTACATCAAGCGAGAGAAGCGGAAGAACCTAATTTGTGTTCATAGGTTTGCAGTTATGCAGTTCAAATGCTCAAATCTACCAACTAATGCCTCAGTTCCAAGAGGAATTCAGAATTACTAATTTTGTGGAGCTGTTCTTTACAGTGAATAAAATTTGAGTTGGGTTGGGTTGGGTTGAGTTGGGTTGGGTTGGGTTGGGTTTGGCTTGACCCATATTCAACCCACCCATATTCAACCCATTCACTTTCAACCCATATTCAACCCACCCACATTCAACCCATAACCCATACCAACCCACACAAACCCAACCCAACCCACCCATTTGCCACCTCTAGTCGTGTTGTGCGGCAAAACTACGTCATTTTGCTTGATTTTTGTGCACACTTTCAAAGTTTCCAAGGGCCTTGTTTGGAGGAAGAAAAAATCATTACAAAGTGCCTAAACCCAAAGTGCCTAAACCCTAAACCTGAAGTGTCTAAACCCAAAGTGCTTAAATCCACTATACCCTACCCCAAAGAACCTAAATCCCCTAAAATTGAACCCCAAAATTAAACCTCACACTTAACTCTCCAAACAGGATCCTTGGATATACTAAGAAAATGAGCAAAACGACGTAATTTTGTCGCACAACATGGCGCACAACACCTACCGCACAACGCCTCCCCCAGATTCCATTAAATGTAAACAGGCAGTTCCCTCATTCTCTCTCTCTCCTCTCAATGAACAAATCAGTATAGATACATAAACCCAAGAAGAAAAGAACGGAATTTTCTAATTTCTTACTCCAACATTAACAACTAGCAGGTTGGAAAGAAAAGATAAAATGAGAACTTAAACGATGTAGCTGTGCTTTATGGGCATTCGATATCTGGGTTGATGGCCAGTTGTCTCGCCCCTGACAAATAATGTGAGGTCGTAAATGACGTTGTGTCGGCTGTTGTGGCAAAACTAATGTCTTCCTCCCCAATCGACACCGACGCCCACACGAAAGGTGGCCTGAACGGTGGCACATGGGGAAGTGAGCCCGATAGCATTTGAACAATTTCCTGAGTTTTAGGCTTTTCACTTGTTGTCGGGTGCGAATAGGCTAGGCCCAGAAGCAAAAGTCTTTGGGCCTCCTCCACAACAATGTCTTCCCCGAGCCTATTGTCCACCGCCTCAATTGCACCAAAAGCATATACATAAGACTGCTCGGTGGCCTTGCCTGTTTACAAGCATTCTGGGGCAATGTACCCCCTCGTTCCCGGAACGCCCTTGGCTTCTGCATATGAGGTTTTTTTTTTCTTGTCTAGGGCCCATGCAAGCGTCAAGCATGATGTTGCTCACCTTGAGGTCGCGATGGACCATCCTCTTTTGGTACTTCACTACTACAAAAATTGGTAAAGATCTCGGTCATTTGGTATGATATTTCACTTTTAATCTCGCATTCAAAACCATGGTCTTTCAAGGTGTAACTAAAAGTTCAAAACTTTTAACCACAGGATAAAATCGTGATGAAAACTCATTAAAAATGATATCATAAAGTAAAAAGGGTCACTATTATTTGCTATAAGGTCTCACTTTTAAAAAAAAACCGTGATAGTTCTGAAGCAAATGATCATAATTATATATGGAACCGTGATTGATACCAATACAAAGACCACAATTTGGTATAAAATCGTGATTGTTTGTAAAAATTGTGATAATTGTGTAATTGTATAATCTCAGTTTTTAGAATACATGTGATTTATGTTCTAGGGCTTTATGTTGTATTGAAAGCATCAATATATATGTTAACATAGTTCTTATCGGTTCATGAATTGGTTCACTTAACCAGGTTGGCCTCGTGGTCAAGTTAGGTTTGCTTCCTCCTAAGTCGTTAAGTTTGAAATGTATCAGGGCTATTAATTCTTTTGGGGTCTTTTGGGGCTAGTATATAAGGAATTTTGTTTCGGCTTTAATTGGACTTCTGCGGTGTAATTGGGCCTCAGGATTAGTCGATGTGACTTAAGTAGATATTATAGCCTTTTGCATTGTCAACATAACTGTGTAAATATTCTAGCCTAATTGCAGACTTTCTGATAGTTTTTGAATTTTTTATTTGGTAACGGAAAGAGAATGCAATTCCTCTATTCTTCTTCGGTTCTCCCCTCTTCTCAATAAACCTATCAGAGTAAATACATACACCAAAAAAAACAAGAAAAAACAGAAGAAGTATGTAAATCTTCTAATTAACAATCTGGTATGAAAGACCAGAAAAAATGAGAACTTCAATGATATAAATGTTGCTGTCACTTTATGGTGGTTGGATTTCTAGGTTGATGGCTGACACATATGTGAGGTTGTAAAGGACGTGGTAGTGGCCAGATTGATGTCTTCCACCCCAATTGGCACCGATGCCCACATGAAAGGCGGCCTGAACGGTGGCACGTGGGGCACAGGCAGCGAGCCCGATAGCATCTGAACAATTTCTTGAGTTTTCGGCCTTTCACTCGCTGTTGGATGCGAACAGGCTAGGCCCAAAAGCAAAACCCTTCGGGCCTCCTCTGCAACATTGTCCTCCCCTAGCCTATTGTCCACTGCCTCAAGTAACTGGCCTTCACGATGCAAGGCCCAGACCCAATCTACTAACGATGGGTACCCGCCAACTTGAGTCCCGGGCCTACGTCCCGAAACCACTTCCAACAGAACCGCACCAAAACCATATACATCAGACTGCTCGGTGGCCTTGCCTGTGTATGAGTATTCAGGGGCAATGTACCCAGGTGTACCCGGAATGCCCCCAACTTCTGCATACGAGGTTTTTTCGTTGTCTAGGGTCCGCGCAAGGCCAAAGTCTCCTAGTCTAGCGTTGAACTCGGCATCAAGCATGATGTTGCTGGCCTTGAGGTCGCGGTGGATCACCCTCTTTTGGTGTTGGTTGTGGAGGTAGTGGAGGGCGGAGGCTACCCCGAAGATGATCTTGCAGCGGAGATTCCAGCTCAATGGTGTGTTGTTGCCATCGCTGCTGAAGAGGTGTTTGTCGAGGCTCAGGTTGGGCATGTATTCATAAACCAGCAGCAGCTTTCCATGCTTATGACACCATCCTGTGATAGAGAGACGTTTTTATTCTTTTTTTTTTTGATCGGCAAAAGAAACTTTATTAATCTTTGAAAACACATTACAAAGATTAAAGGGAGCCTAAGAAAAACGGCATCACAACGGGAAACGAGCATGATTGAATCTGTTTACAATTCAACTTTTCTCCGAAGTAGAAGTAAACAGTTTTTTGATGTAGTTTCCTTTCATGGTGCGCAAAGAAAAGTAACAGATATATTGATGTTTTAGCAGCAGAACCTATGTTTTAGCATTGGACTGAAATGTGGAGTGAAAACTGGGGCGCTATCAACTCTTTTGTGGCTAATCCATACAACGTTTTGCTTCGACTATAATCAGGCTCACCGCAAATCCCACAATGGACGATCGAATTAGCCCGTAAGATTAGTCGAGGTGCACGTTAGTTGTGCAGACATAAGCATCAAACAATTTTGAAATGGTAGAACTCGCCAATAGTTTAACCACTGAAATCTCAAATTAATACATGTGAAAGTAAAAAACAAGAGTGTTGCTTCATAGTGAAAACAAAGTCCGTCGTCACTACCAAAACATAGTTCTAGCAAAAATATGATTTTTTTTTCCAACTACCATGCACATTTTTATACTTTTCTCAGTTTCTGATGGAATTACGAAGAGAAACTAAACAAAAAATATGAAAAATAGTGGAAAAATACAAAGAGGAAAAATTGTAGGGGAACAATTGGGAAAGGACTAACCTTGTAATGGGACAAGATATTTGTGCCTGAGTTGATTGATGATTGTAAGCTCTTGAAAGAAATCATCCTGACCCTTCAAACTCTCTCTTGAAAACATCTTCACAGCAACCTCTAAATTCTCCTTCTCCAAGTACCCTTTATAAACCACTCCGAACCCACCTTGTCCCAACTTCCTCGTCTCATCAAAATTGCTTGTAGCCTTCTGCAAATCTTTGTACTCGTACTCCTTCGGCATACCGGGGATGTTCTTTACCTTTCCGGACATTTGCTGATCCAAGTCATCCAACCGTCGTATTGACATCCTCTTTCGGAAGTAATATGCCAAACCCACCAACGCCGGTAAAAGCACCAACGTCGAGATACCGACAGCAAGGCCAAAGTTCAACCAACTTTTTTCGTGGCCGTAGTGCTCCACAGTCAAATTCCACCGTAGAACGCAGTTTAGTTGTGATGAGTTAGTGCCTGTTGATGCAGAAAACCCGAAATATGAGTACTGATTTACGACTCTTCTGAGGTCCAGATCCGATGTCAAAATCGGGTCATCGGGTCTGGGAGGTGTCGGATCTGCTTGCTTTGCTTGTTGAGCCACGTAAAGCGCTATTACCTGTTTATGTTTTGATGGACAAAAGAAAATTTTAGTTTGCAACAAGAATGGACTAGTTTCCCGGATGGATGCTCTCAAATGGAAAAGAATAACAAATTGTCAACAAAAATGTGCGAGTTCAAGTGCACACAAGTCTTTGTAGTTTGTACTTTTGATTATACTTTATTCAAAATGCTTTTGTTTATTTTTTCTTCATTCACTCAAATGAACACACCCGAAGTTCCATGGATTACCTTTTCGATTCCATCGTACTGGACCCAGAAGTTGAAGAAATTGGCCCCAACAAGTTGGAATCCCAAGGGGGAGGTTATGTTAGACTTGACGCTGTTGATGTTGAGTCCGACGTGGTTTGAATCCGGGTCGAAATCCTCTTTAAACGTGTCCAACTCGACAGCGACAAGATGGTTTGTTGCATTGCCATCGGTGGTGGAATTAGTCAGACCCAAGTACTTGCCGGAACTATTCGACGGAGGATTGAGGTCTGGCGTCACCACGAATGCAAGGCCTTCGCCGGGGGGATTTTTATTGCCCGCTATTCGGTTAATGTTCACGAGGAATGAGGCATTAAATGACCCCACTCTCGTGCCGTTTTGACCATCCCATAATTTGAAATGATGTTTGTACAGAATTCGACCAGCTTGGTTGGTGAAGTCGTAGCTGGGGCTGCCTGTGTCCAGCGTGACTTGGAGGGCGTCGTTGTGTATAGTCGCGCTCCCGTCAAGCTGTAATTCGTTGTCGTAGTTGTAGGTGTCGTTGAAGTAATCGAACTGGATGTGGGAGGTTTTGAGTTTGCCGGTGACTGGAGTCACCGCGGCCGCGAGTAATGAGAGGAGGATGGGGAGGAGGACGACGGAAGTGATTGGGTTCGCAGCCAGTCCCATCGAGTTTCAGGTTTGTTGATTGGGTTTGGGTAATGTGGAATTGGAAATGGAGATTTGAGAGAGCGCGAGAGGGGGAAATGTATCCGACTTTGATGCAGGTGTCCAATAATTTATACGGGATAGAGGGGATTGGTTCTAGCTACGGAACGAGTTTTAAGTGCCGAGCGGGTACAACGTGATACTGGCGCGCATTTCATCCGACCGTTCATTTCGGTTTTAGACGGTTCGGATTATGGAGAGAAAAAAAAGGGGAGAGAGAGAGAGAGAGAGAGAGAGAGAGAGGATGAGAGAGGGTTTCAATCTATGATGCTTAATACACTTTTGAATGACTCGGATGCAACGTTCGGATAAGTAGGCTTGTGGTACCTGCACGGTACAAATTTTTTTTCCCCTACCGAAGGCATAAAATTCCTGCTGCCTAGTTTGAAATTTGAACAGGTGGCCCAATGGTCTGCTCTCTATCTCAATTGCTTCGAAATTTCCCCCAACTAATGCCATTCCAAATTCTCGTTGATGAAAATAAGGTTGTGTTTGGATGACCGGAATTTTGAATAGGAATAAAAATTAGGGGTGCTCACGGTCCGGATTGGCATGAATCCAATCCTAATCCGCGAGTCACGATTTTTTTAAAATAAAATCCGTGTTCGATCCAAAAGTTACACGGTTCGGTTCCAATCTGATCCGCGAGTCACGGATCGGTTCTAGATTTGTTCACGGATTGTCAACTTATTCTAAAATAAATCATCAACTCATTCAACAATAACATGACAAACTAAAAAAGGATTAAGGAAGATGATGATGATGATGCTGGTAAAAAGATTTCTCATTCAACAATAGGAAAAAGCTACAATACACATCCAAGTTATCATACATACCCCTACAAAAGTTACAATATTTTTTTACAAAATTTACGATTTTTTTTTTATAAAAGTTACGAGACACACCAAAATATTATGAATCATAGAAAATGTTACGAATCACGAAAAACTAAAAAATGTTACGATTGACAATGAGGTGACACAATCTGGACCATACAATATGTGCATATGGTACACACTACACACCTTTAATGGGCGTGTATTATAGCCATTTCCTCAACAATAACATGAGAAACTAAAAAATCTTTAAATAATGCACAAACAAACAAAGCAGGATATGATTAAGGAAGATGATGATGATGGTAAATCACACACACACTCACTATGAGAAGAGTATATAGATAGATTTTGTTAATTACAAGTATTGACCTCGAATGAAATTGTGCAATATGGCTGCCCGTTCAATACTCCAAATGCGTTTTGTGTGTGTGATCCAAGTGTTTGAGCGAGATTTTTTAGAAATTACATATATACATGAATTATATATAGTCCGTGTCCGGACCGTGAGTCACGATTTTTTATATTTTGAATCCGTGTCCGGACCATTAATCCACGGTTAAAATCCAAAACGTGTGGATCGGTTTGGTCCGGACCGGATTCATGGTTCACCGGTTTTTTTGAACAGCCCTAATAAAAATACTATTACCACGAATCAAATTCTTTGGAATTTTCTTGGGTAGGAATAGGAATATGATTACCGAGAATCGAATTCCTAGGAATTGGATACCTGAAGGAATTTCATTTTGGTGTTTGGTAATATTTTGTAATCTTACACGGGAAACAATTATTTTGAAAATTTATTTAAAGTCAACATTTTTTTTTCTTAATTAATGAGCCAGGAATCTAAGATTCTTATGGGGTAAGCGAGGGATCAGATTCCCACTCAGTTTGGGAATGTGATTCCCGGTTGGATATGTCATTAGGAATCACATTCATATTTCCGTCTCTTTCGAACCTTAGGGTTGTGTTTGGATGTCAGTAATCTCAAGGGAGAATGGAAATGTGATTCCTTCTACCCATGATTTCAACGTTTGGAACAGACAGGAACATGAATGTTATGTCAGGCTTTTCTGATTCCATCGTTTGGCAGAGGCAGGAATAGGAATGTGATTCCTGATGACATATTCAACCAGGAATCACATTCCTAGACTGGGTGGGAATCTGATCCCTCCTTTACCCCATGGGAATCTCAGATTCCTGGCTCATTCATTAAGAAAAGGAAATGTTGACTTTAACAAATTTCCAAAATAATTGATTCCCGCATAAGATAACTGAATTTAGGGGTGTCCACGGATCGGATCCGGATGGATCGGATACAGATCCGATCTGATCCGCTCAGAGCGGATTATGGTTTTTAAGATCCGGAACCGAACCGAACATTCACGGATCGGTTACGGATTGGATCGGATCTGGCGGATTTGACAGATTAAAGAAGGATTATTGAGCGGATCGAGCGGATCCGATCCGATCCGGATCCGGAACCGCCAGATAAGAAATTCTCGATCCGGAACCAAACCGAACATTCACGGATGGATCAACGGATGGTTCGGATTGGTCGGATTGGCGGATCGGATGATCCGCTGGACAGCCCTAACTGAATTAATCCAAATACCGAAATTTCATTCGTCCAAATATCAAATTCCTAGGAATTCGATTCCCAGTAATAATATTCTTATTCCTACCCAAGAAAATTTCCAGGAATTTGATTCCCGGTAATCATATTCCTATTCCTACTCAAGATTCCAGTCATCCAAACACAACCTAGAATTAGCAAAACTTGGCATCACATTCCTGTTCATGGATAGAAGACATCACATTCCCATTCTCCATTGAGATTACTTTCATCCAAACTGAGTCTAAAGGGAATACTAGTACGTATATGGCAACAGAATCTCCAGCGGCCACTTGCTAGGCATTTTGTCTAGGAAAAGTGCAATTTTCTATTTTGCCTAGCCACAAAACAAGTGCAACACCCAACAGTCCAGACATTTCACTCAACAAAATCACAAAAATATTTATATACACATACATATACACATGCATACAAAACCAAATCGCCTGAAACAAACGAAATCCAAACGAAACAAACTCTCCAAATCACCTGAAACCAAATCACCGTCGAAGTCGATGGCAAAACCCACTCATCGAACAAGCCGTTGATCCAAATTGCCTAAAAGGAAACGAAAAGAATTCGCCTGAAACCTTGTCGAATCGCCATCGTCGAAGTTATTGTTCAAGTCAAAATCGTTGATGCTAATCGTTGTAGAGATAAACTGTAGCAGAGGGGGAATTGTCAAGGTGAGTAGGTCGTTAGATGTGTGATTTAAGGGTTTTGCCTCGGTGAATTGTCCCGCAGTGGAATTGCCGAGGGAGTTGGGGTCCTTGGGCATGCTATAAGTGGGGATGAGTAAATGACCGTCGATCAAGCTGCTAATCCAGTTCAAACAAATCCAAACCTAATGGTTTGATTTGGTTTTGTGGTTGGTTACGATTTTTAAAAATTACAACTGTGCTAAATGATTTTTAATATTTTAACTTCTGTGTATATATATCTAAGAACAAATGTACGTAGAGTTTCATTTTGTGATAATGTTAAAACTGTTTTTGTTAATGCCAAAATTCTAGTGCATAAAAAACATGTACTCTGCATATGATACTAGCCTTTTATACACTAAAGCTTTGGCATTAACAAAAACATCTAGTCTTGGAATTTTAATTTTTCTTAATTTTTATCCAAATAAACTGTTTTTTCCATAGTCACCTAATTCTTGACTTTTTTGATTCATCTCGTCACGACGAACCAATAATCCACAAAAACTCGATGCGAAACTAACAAATACAAATCCTTTTGAATAAAAAAAAATGGTTTATTTTTGCCCAAGCACCACTTAATTTCATGATCTAATGCTACGTTTCACTGCCGTTTTCTCATTACCAAGATTTATTCCCATAACTTCTATACACTAATGAGTCAATGCATGAATTATAGCGGTTGTACCACATAATGACTACTTCCTTCTATGTATTACAATGCACTCTCTCTAATTAAATATACTTTATTACCAACGAGTACTTCATGAATGGTTTATTAAGTAACCACTCGGGCAGAGACGGATTTAGGAATTCTCCATAGTGGGGGCACCATTTTCTACTAAGCTTAAACACAAATTTAAAGCGTAGCACAACAATACAAAAAACAGTTTTCACCTTATGCAATAAGACTTATAGTATATATGTTTTTAAAGGTTTTTAAACATAAGCACAAAAACCTAACCACAAAAAAATAAAAATATCCCTCACTAAGTACTTCTATGTCTGATAAAAAAAAGGTACTTATATGTTACCTTTCAGAGTTGACCGCGCCGAGTTTTCATATCTTGAAAGTGTTGCATGATTGACTCGTTAGAGAGTCCATCAAAAACATCTCTCTCTATGTAAACGACCAAACTATCATTCAGCCATTGATCACTCATCTTGTTCCGCAAATGATTCTTCACAATGTTCATGGCTGAAAATACCCGTTCGACTGTTGCAGTTGCAACTGGGAAGGGACGAAAGTCAAACCCAAGTTACCCAAGCTACTATTCAAATATCAAATGTTGGAAAATTGGGAACCGACAACCAAACCACATACAGTACATGACTACATCTGATCCACAAATATTATATATTTTTCTAATTAGAAATTATGTACTGCCTCACTTGGGCAAGGGTCCCTCACATGATAGAGTTTTTTATTGTTTTACCCATTGTAAATTTGTAAATCAACAGGCGACAGTAGAGAGAGAAACGAAAGTCGGCAAAGTGCAACCAACAGGCGACTTGGATATCGGCTTCAAATTCGACTGAAGACTTTGTAACGGAAGATCGTTACCTCGGTGAAGAACTGAAGATGGGTTGGATACTTGATCGGCAAACAGGCAACAGGAAACGGCGACGGCCGAGGGATAGCCTTCTCCTCCTTTTTCACCAGATCTACAAAGGGCATGAAACGATTTTGTTTTGTTTAGATCTGGTATGCGTGTCTTTTATTTGAGAAGGTTTTCTTAATTTGTTGAATTTATTTTTTGTTTAGACATAATTTTCGTTATTTGTAATAAAAAAAAAGAAAAGAAAATCCTGAAATTGAGGTGGGGCACGTGACCCCACGTGCCCCTATGTGCCTCCGTCCCTGCACTCGGGGCTAACTTTATGTATCCCAATGGATTACTTCATACGCACTTTACATTACGTGCACATGTACGCCCTTTATTCTCTAAGAACTTCCTTAATGTCCAAAACTAATTGAGCAACTGCAAGAGAGAATTAACAAAAGAGCTAACAAGTCTTGTATTCACTACGTGACGTCTAATATTTTGCCGACAACAATTAACTCTATGCTTTATGCTCAATGGACACTCGTATAACTTCTCTCACTTAATGAGATATTCTATGTTGATCTACTTATTTCGGCTATTATTCTTTAAATTCTTGGCGACAATAATTGCAACCGAATTTTAATGTAATAGTCTCAATTCATAATCGATAATCTTGAGACCCTTAATGCCTGTTAGTTGGCTTCATAGCTCCCACTGAACTCTAACTCCTTAGTAAAAAAAAGTTTACTTGCTTTTACACTCTATAGGACTTGGAGAAAAATAACAGATCAATTCCTAATAATTGCCCATAGTTCTAGATTCCAATAAGTACCTCATAACCTTATTTGCAGATCAGAGCGATAAGATTAATTGTAGTAACCATGAACATGGGAACGTAATCTGCCCATAGTTCTAGATGCCTTGTTCACTTCCCGTCGGTTTCCTTAGGCCGAGAAATCCTTGCATGACATTGGCTATGTTAATTGTAGTGCCCGAATCAATCCACCAATCATTTTATTGAACATTAACATAATTAATTAGACTCATAACACACAAGAGACCAAAGATTACCTTTCTTCTATTCCAATACTTTCGATACACTAAATTTAAATGGCTTAGGATTAGTCATTAGTTTCTTAATCTTTTTCCCAGTAATTAATTTTCGAACCTAATTCCTTCATTCTAGCGACTTAAAATTCTTTCGCTTTATTAGTTTAAGACTTGGGGGAATAATTGGTATTCTACTCTTCTTTTCTTTTGTAGGTTGATGTTAAAAGTTTTGGTGATTTTAATATAATTAGTTTTGATTAATATAAGTTTTGGTTGAATTTTATGAATTGGTTTGGTTCGTCAAATGCATAATCCATGTGCAGTAATTTGGTTCTTGGTTTACCTCAAAACCGGACCACCCATGCTCACCCCTAATGGCAAGGCCAATCACCCAATGAATTTAATTTCTCTTTTAATTAGAATTCTAAATTGGCCAAAGTAAATTGAAACCAAAAATAGGAGACATTCCTTTTTTTTCCGTCAAGAGATAGAAGCCCGATTTTATTGCAAACTAGGAAGAGGGGCCTGAGACCCTAACATCATCAAGGGCGAGGGACGTCCACCGTTGGGAAAAATCACCCCTCCAGTTAACCGGCCCAGTGCCCATAATGAATTCCTTAGCTGCGTAATGGGCTGCCTTATTACATTCTCTTTTCACATACGAGAATTTGCAAGAAGAAAATTTGGAGGCTGCTCCCGAGAACCTAGAGCCTCAATCACCCGAGAAGAAAGAACCTTTGAAGTTTGTCATGGCTGCTCCCGTAATAAGCCCAATAGCGTTACGTGAATACAGTGCTCCATCCACATTGCTTCCTAAATCATGGGATTTCAACGAAAAATGCAGGCGGTACCATTCTGTTTCACATATATATTGTCCTAGCTAAATGGTGTCCAAGATGTCATAGATAGTTGCATTCACAATATGGAAATCTACGCATGGTTTACAAGTAAACTTGAACACTAAACGTGCTTTCTAAGTGAATTTGCTGTCCGATAAGGGTCCGGTTTGGTTTTTAAAACATTACTTCATTTATACTGAAAAGTCCATAACACATAGTGCAGAACGCAAATGGGAACAAGCTAACCCCCACAAATTTGCTATGAATCCGTGGCGTTTTGGCTTAAAAAGCCAAAAAAAAATTTGTCTTTATTTGAATTTTTTTTTTTGCGTTTGTTAGTTTTGCATCGATTTTTTGAGTATTATTGGTTTGTCTCGGCGAGAGGAATCCAAAAAGGTAAAAGGTTATGACTAGAACTCTTAGTTTTTTGAATAAGATCGAAAAAAGTGTAAAAAACTGTCTTTTTGACTTATTTTTGTCTTTATTTAAAAAAAATTATGTTTTGATCATAATTTTTGAGTTTTTCGTTTTCTCTCGCCGAGACGAACTAATAATATACAAAAAGTTGATGCAAAACTAAAAAACACGAAAAAAATCAAATTATGACGAAAAAAATAAACCAACTAACTTTTTAGGCCAAAACACACCTCCGGAGTGAAAGATTATACTATTAGTACATGAAGTGGGTAAGATGACCAAATTACCCATACATAAATATTCCTTCTGGTCTAACTGTTTGTCCATCACCTGATGGAATCCCAATTGAGGTGTCAAACAACGTGTTGAGTGGTAACTGATCAATGGTCCAACTACCGAATTGTCAATTAAATACAAGCAAAAATGATACAGATTATTCTAATAGTACAAGTCAAGGCAAAATAAAAGTGTCACTTCAAACATAGTGCAGAACGCCGAAAAGTCCATAGTGCAGAACGCAAATGGGAACAAGCTAACCCCCTCAAATTTGCTATGAACAGCGCTACGTGTACAAACCAAATTGCACAGAAAACGTATAGAAAGCTCTCGGGAACCCATTTTTGGGTCTCATACAAGTGATCCGAATCGTTCATTATTCTTAGATCATTTTTCCGAGGAGCCCCACAAAATTTCAGCTCAATCGGATGGCTAGAAATGCTTGAATCAAAGTCCCACCATTTCAATCGGATCACTTGTGTGTGACCCAAAAGTGGATCCCTAAGAGCTCTCTGGACGTTTTGTGGGTAAGATGCCCAAATTACCCATATATAAATATTCCTCCTGGTCTAACTGTTTTGTCACCTGATGGAATCCCAATTGAGGCGTCAAACAACGTGTTGAGTGGTAACTGATCAATGGTCCAACTACCGAATTGTCAATTAATACAAGCAAAAATGATGCAGATTATTCTAATAGTACAAGTCAAGGCAAAATAAAAGTGTCACTTCAAATTGAAAAACAAAAAATCCAATGTCACTGTCAAAATCATACTCCAAACGGAATCTTTGTAAATCTTTGATTGGAAACATGGATTTCAGCAGAACTCTGCTAGAGGTACTCATGGCATTTGTACCGATGGATATAGATGACCTTTGGACTCCACTTAAGAGCCCGCACAAATGATCGAAATTATTTAAAAATTTAGAATGTTGTTTTGCGTGGTTCCGCAAGAAATCATTTCAAACGGATACCTGCAACTAGTTGATCCAATGTACACATTTTCATTCAAATTATATGGCCTATATTCTAAATGAAAAATGGACACATCAGATCAAGTAGTTATAGGTATCCGTTTGAGATGATTTCTGGCATGGGCTGCACAAAAAAATATGTTGAATTTTTTCAACGGTTTCGATCATTTTTTTGAGCCCCTAATTGGGACCCGAAGGCCATCTGTATCCCATTGGTACAAATGCCATCGGTCCCTTACGATTTCCAATTTCAGCATGCCAAAGTCATTTCTACAACAATACCATGGACACACGACAGTTCCGCAGTAGATATTCAACTCTTATCCATTGCTCAAAAGAAAATTCTCTGTAGCACTTGCCGTGAAGTTTCCTTCATGATGTTTGACATAGCCATAGCACTGATGATATCTGCTTACAGCCATTGCACGTAAGCAAATTGGTGGTCCTAAAGTCTAAATCCTTAGCTCCCTTATAAGGCCCGTTTGCTTGATTGGAATCTTGTATGATATGTTGTCTGACGTGATTGATAACACTGATATTAATAGTGCCACACTTCCATGGTATTGTAAATTCCACATTTTTTGAATTATGAATCCAATGTACAGTTTATCCGGTGAGGTAGTATTTTGACGACACCATATATGTGCTCCCTTGGGTAAATTAAATAGTAGTACTCTAATTCGATGCTCGTATCTGATCAAATGAATTGAGCCTTAATTTTGTGAGAGGACTATAGCTTCTACCAAGAAGAAGTCTTAACCCATAAATTTCTACAAGAACAAAGCAAATTTCGACTTGTTTTGCAAGAGGGAATGGGGCCATCTTGGTCAAGTAGCTGGGTCATACGTCGCTTGATGGGCTTGTCACAAGGAATTAGCTAGTTGGACTGAATGTACCATTGCCCTATACATCTAGCTCTTAAATGCAAAAAGAGGAAACTGAAAGATTATGACAATAGCAAAATCCGACCCTTCAAAGAATCATTCCATACTTGCAAGTCTTCGAGATGCACAAACCCTAGCCGCCGAAAGTGATGAGAGATGAAAATATTCGTGTTAGGGTTTTTATCATCGCAACTCTCATATTTTTCGACCTAATGGCTTAGTATTTATAACTGTTGAATTCGGGCATTTTTGCGGGCTGTTTTGCTCGAGCCAAATGTCCAGCAAAAATCAACCAGAATGTTTTGCTAGTAGAGAGCCTTGAAATGCTTGAGCAAAACTTGTAGCATCCAACTTTTCTTCAAAATGATCAATCCGTCTTGACTAAAAGCTACCACACTCAAATAAAAATACATGTTGAAATGATTCCTTTTCCACACCTACCTAAAACAGACACTCTAAAAATAAATACCGAAGATTACAGTGCCATAAAAATACGATGCACGATAATGTATATGTTTTAGGCATGGATGTGCCAAACCAAAGGAAGCTCGGCCTATTGGGCTTACAATCTCCCCCTTTGGCACTTCCATGATAAAACATAATAAACACTAAAACTGTTCTTTTGTAGGTTGATGCTAGAAGTTTTGGTGATTTTAACATAATTGGTTTTAATTAATATAAGTTTTGGTTGAAATCCCATGATTTAGGAAGTAATGTGGATGCTAGAAGTTTTGGTGATTTTAACATAATTGTGTCCAAGATTTCATAGACTGTTTGCATTCACAATATGGAAATCTACGCTTGGTTTAGAAGTAAACTTGAACACTAAACGTGCTTTCTAAGTGAATTTGGTGTCCGATGAGGGTTCGCTCCGGTTTTTAAAACATTACTTCATCTATACCGAAAAGTCCATAACACATAGTGCAGAACGGAAATGGGAACAAGCTAACCCCCACAAATTTGCTATGAATGTGGAGTGAAAGATTATAGGGTCAGTTGCTATAGGGTCCACTATAGCCATTTCCTAATACTTCTAGTTCACCTAACATTTTTCTAACATATCCAGTCCACTCACACATCTAAAATACAACAATACCCCTAGCTTACTTATGCGAGACTCAAACTTCTCCCCCATCTCTCTCTCTCTCTCTCTCTCTCTCTCTCTCTCTCTCCACCTTCACCAGGTGAACCATCAATTTGGCAGTGGGTTTCGTTTCCACCGGCGACTCGCCTCAGCCTTTTCCGGAGACCAACAACCTAGACTCCTCTCTCACCCGAACAAGGCGGAGCAACTGCCCCAGATCCGCTGGCTCCAGCGACAACAACTTGGCCCCGCTCGATCTCCAGACCCCAATGGCTTTTGACAACAAAAACTACAAGAACTTCGTCAACCAAAGGGGACTCCTCCACTCCGATCAACAACTCTTGGGGCATTGCTATAACAAAACCATTCCTTCCATTGTCGGCCAAGAGGCGGCACCACCCACTCACGTATAGTCGGTGAAAAATACTCCAAAGTTCAATCTCGATCTCGACGGTCCTTGGCGGTCTAGTACAGTAATCAACATGTTTCAAGGTTCTACTCCTCAAGAAGGACTTTGTAGAGAATCTCTACCCAGTTGATAAAAGTCGGCTTCAACCGCTATACTTTTCTAGGTAACCACTGTATGGATCTGTGTTAGAAAGTGGGAACTGGTAGTGATGCATTGCAAGTATTTGATGACATTGCCAAGAACAATACAATTTCTAAGAATATTTGCTTGAGTGTGTGTAAATTATGGTAACCTCGAAGTGCACGTAATGTGTTTGAGAAATTGCCCGAAGGAGATGTTTGATTAAAAACTTGTTGAAATGGAAATTAAAGACAAGGAATGTTTAGCCAAAGTGGAAGTTGGTTTCAAAGGAACTGATTTGATTTGCTTGGGTAGATGGGTGTTCTCCTTCAACCATGAATTGTCAAGTTGAAATACAAGTTGTAATGGTGGGATATCTCGTGTTTGTCTTCTTCTTTGGTTTGGACTTTAGACCATCATGTGGTGTTGCTTTTAGTTTAAGCTACTAAAAGTGTGAGTAGATGGAATCATAGGATATTTAGATGGTTGACGTTAGTAAATTTCTCGTTTTGGTTCAATGATAATTCAGACCTTTTGTTTATCATGTTGGCTCGCAATGATAAATCAATTCAATTGTTAATTAGTAATTTTTTTTTGTGTCATTTGTAGCTTTACATGTTTTTCAAAGTAGTTTGCAACCTCATGAATGTTGATTTTGTATTAACATTAATTCACTTTCTTGTTGATCGGCAAATGTAACACTAATTCACTTGTCTACTAATTCAACAATTTAGTTGATCCCAAGTAGGCTTTTTAAACAAAAATATAGTCCAGCTAACCGCATCTGATCCAAAGTAGGCTTTAAAAAAATACATATATAGTACGGTCATGGGTTCTTCCAAGTCTCCGCCGGCAATGGGTTCTTCCAAATCCGTCTCTTGGAGTTCTATAAATGAAATTGAAAACATAAATTGTTTTTTTTAATGGATAATTGGTAAAGTGGCTAGTGGTAGTTGGGGTATTGAAAAGAATATGGTTAGCTAAACCGAAAAAATGAATTGTTCACTATGTAGTTTAGCTTGGTGTTGTTGGGCTTGCTCTAAATATCCATTTTGAAAAGCTATTATCTCAAAAAAGATTTTGTCTTACATGTGGGTGGATGTTTTTTTTAAAAAAATCCAAATAACCACATCTCGTCACTCCAGATAACCACCTCTTGTGAGTTCAGAAAATCACATCTGATCCCAAGTATGTTTTTATTAAAAGATAATAGTGCAAAAAACTACATCTTGTGAGATCAGATAACCACATCTGATCCCAAATATGTTTTAAAAAAAGATATTGTAATAGATAACCACATCTTGTGAGTTCAGATAACCACCTCTTGTGATTCCAAATATGGTTATCTCGCCGATGACTTTTTCGACAAAGTCCAATTTTCCTTTAATTAATAGCAAAATGCAATATAAATGCCATAATATACACCGACAGACATCAATCTTTTTATATTGGATCCTTAAAAGGCTTTTACAAATCATTTACTTGGAAGATTTTATGCCACAGCCTTCAACAGTGACATCCCATGACAACTGCATTAGATAAAAAGTAACTAGCACTCGAAGCATAAGCATAGTAAGTTACAAACTTAGCCGACATCTTATGAATTTACGTTTATGAATAAGCATCAAATAGGATACATCCAATCCCAGTCATGAACTTTTCTAGTAAAAAAATGAGTAATCTACACAATTTGTCACTCAACTCTAAATCTAAAATAAAGAAAGAAATCATCAAGAGTAGTCAGCTATACACCCTTTGTGGATGTCATCAAACTCTTATCTCCACGCAAAGTGTCTGCAAAAACAACAAAGAAGCAAGCCAAATTTTCGAATAAATTCTTTGGTACTTGAACAGTTGACCTGCAGATACTAAACCTTCCTCGGAAATGGGAGCTTCTAGCAACTGATAAAAATAAAGAAGTGGCAAACAAAAGTTCATAACAAAAAAGATTCAAGATAGGTTAAATTAGGTGCATAGAACTTCCATTTAGAACTTGACCATGCTCTAGAGTCGAATTTGACATCACTAATTAGCATGGAGTATCTACCTGCTAGCATCACTTAGTAATCCATGGAATTGCCCAACCATGAAATGCAATTAATGGTATATCCAATTCCAAAAGTCAGCCATGCATTTTTAAACCATTAGAAATTACAGAAACTTGGTCGATTAGGCCCACATTTTGACAAATCAATACAGGTTAAGAGCCGAGCATCTGGGCACTATCACTATTTATGGTAGGCAAGGGGGGGAAATGGTCTATTTTCCACAAAGTATTTGCAAAATTAAGGTGCCCCATTGTATAAGCATAAGGAGATGAAGTGCTACGAAAAACAGAAGTTGTTTAACTTAACACAGCTACAGGAATCAAAGTAGAATTTTTTTAATGCTATTGATAAGAGCATTGTATTAAACATGGTCAAGGCATCATTTCCTATGTACATAAAACTAACCTTGATGAAGCCAATCTCCTTTACGTTGCTAC
Organism: Vaccinium vitis-idaea; assembly: GCA_963854785.1. Lineage (NCBI taxonomy): Eukaryota > Viridiplantae > Streptophyta > Magnoliopsida > Ericales > Ericaceae > Vaccinium > Vaccinium vitis-idaea. The sequence continues at coordinate 2,885,541 of OY978226.1, read as the reverse complement.
AGAAGCATTGCCTACAACACATGAGACCGTACTTTCTGATCAACCCTTGAAGGTTTCCGCAGACCTGGCTAACAGGCACAATCAAATTACCGTGAGATCATTTTAGGAAAATCCCAAAACAAAATGATTTCACAATCAAAGCTTTTACAACTCTTCCTTGAAATTAAGGCTTTGACAGCCCATGAAAGCTCATTTGACTATCTCATAGGTAACCTACTAACATTGCATTTACGAGTTCAATCTAAGATAAAAAAAAAATTACCAAGGTTCAACATGGGTGAAGCTTGTTTTGTTTCTATAACCAACAAATCTTAAAGACATTCTAAAACAACAAAACGCATCCCATAATTTTTAGCAACAAGGTTACAAGGACAAATATAAAACCACTTGAAGAATGGAGTTCCTTGTATAAGTCATTAAGGCCATAATTAGGAGTCAAAGAAGTCCTTCCGCAACGAGTAGCAATTTCAATAGACAAAAGAGAAACTTAAGAGTGTCCCACATAATCACCAAGTGGCTTACCCTTGCAGATCCTGAAATCCTATCCTGTTTGATACATTTTATCGAACACTTAAAATGCATAAAATAAACAAACCAAGGAAAACCATGGAAGAAGTAACGAGAAATGCCCAATCCGAAACCCCCCCAAAGAACTCTAGAGTCTAGATGATGTTGCTGTAAAACAAGTAGATTTTTGCATTTCGCCGCCGCCTCCGCGACTCACCGTCCGATCACCCACTCGCAGTAATGTTGTTGGCGGCTATGGAGTTCATTACCCTGTCACAAACCCAATCAAAACAACAGCAGAAACCCATTTCACCATCACTGAATTCATGTGTGAGAGAGAGAGAGAGAGAGACCTGACTTGTGGTTGTCGATGAAGAAGAGGTAATCATCGAGGGGAATAGTGAAGCTCTATCTCTGAAAGTAATGACTTCTCATGGGCAGGGGCATTTTTGTCACGTAAAAAGTGAAGCGTGGACCTGACCCTTAAATTTTTTGAAGAAGTGGACACGAGGCCTTATAAAAGGAGGCAGTGGACTAGGTGTGCTATAAATACCTATAATGGACCTCACACTAATTCTTTAAAGATTATACCATTAGCACATGAAGTGGGTAAGATGCCCAAATTACCCATCTTATATAGTATAGCAGGATGGGTTTTCGTGAGTAGGAACGTGGTCCCGACAAGTGGCGTGAAGTAATTGGATTGTAATTGGAGTTTTCAAGCAACACATGTGAGATTTGATTACACACATCCTAAAATTCATTTTCGAATTTCCAAATCCAAAAATGTCAATCTTTCCCAATTCAAACACTTCAATTTATTCCCACAATGGAGCAAAAGCTATCTACTAAAATTGAAAGTTCAAATTTAAAAATCTTTATAAACTACCAATTAGTCGTCGTGATTTGTGGTTTCAAAAAAAATTCAAAGGAAAGGTAAGATTTTTTCCTTTGGATATTATCATTTCTAAAATCGTTACTAATAAGTCCATACAAATACATGAATGCAATTGCAAACCATTCATGTTTTCAATTTTTATGACATTTGTTATTACCCTTTGTAGGTGTGTAGCTCAAGTCTCGAGGATCTTCATTGCTTTTCATAACCGATTGGTTTATACTCTAATTTTTTATGTGAAAACAATCGTGCTTAAATTTTGAATTTTACAATGAAAGGCACTGGGAATTTCATAAATTTTAGTTGTTGGGTTAAGTTTCAAATATAATTGTTTTACGTTTCTTGAGTTTTAGTAGGTGTGATGAATGATTATAAAGTTTTGATAATTTACACTAAGTTGAGATTTGTTGGATATGAATTCTTTTTTAGCATGTGCACTTAAAATCGTCCTGTGCATAGCATGAGTTTTTGCTAGGTTTATGACTCCGTTCATGGAGACTCACTGAAGTCCAAAAAAATGGTACGGAAACATATATTTTGTCATTCTATTATGATCTTTTACATTTATTTTTTTCTTTTATCTTTTTATTTATCTATAAAACTTGGAGGAAGTTCCTTTTCTTTTTCTTTTTCTTTTTGGTAAATGAATTGAAACCTTTAATTGCTCATTCAGGCTTTAATTGTTGTTAAATCTTGCAAAATTCCAAAGAGTTTTTCTTTAACAACAATTATCTATTTTACCATTTGTTATTTTCCTTTTGTAATCTTTGCAGTACAATGTTTGGATGGGGTGCATTGTAGGGAGAATTTCTTCTATGTCACATGACTTGCATTTGCGACTGAAGCACGTAACCTTGGAGGAGCAAATAAATAAACTCTCGATTTTCAATAATTTATGAGAATTTGTTATGTTGTAATTTGAAGTTCAAATTTGAAAAATTCTCATGTTTCATTTTGCACTTCTAAAACAGTGAAACAATCCCCTTTTGTATATTGTAAGATATGCGGTACTGCCTACAAATATATGTAATGGGTTTCTCTTTTTTCTCTGACAATATTAAAAATAGATCAATTTTCGTATTTTGCACAATTTGTTTCAAAAGTATAAGAATGGTAGTTGTACAATTTTATCATGCGTTACCTGACGAATCTTACAATTTTATCTTGTAAAAATTGTTGCAAAACTCATACTTTAGGTTTGTATGATCTATATGTATATATATTGTTTTAAGAAATATTTTGAAAGCAGAGACGTGAGAGAGGCAGAGACCCATGCAACAATATCATTCTTTTTTTAAATTTGAAAATGTGTGATTATCTTTGGTATTGATATGGTTTTTTTTAACTGTCAAGCTTAGCACAAATTTGTTGCTATATGGATAAGTTGAAAGGTTTGTCAATTTTGAATATTCTGGATGTTTTACCAAATTGATTTGTTAGACATTGTGACTTTCTCTTTTTCTTAGTTGCTCCTTATAGCAAGTGTCAATATGATCTTATACATAGAAATTTTTTATTATCAAACTGGCAAGATATAACATAACAAAAACAAAATCACGTCCATATATTAGTTTTATATTTTTGTAACTTTTAATTCGTGACCCCAAATGGGTTGGAAAGTGGTCTTGTATTGAGACTTAGGGGATCCCACCTAATGTCTCAGGTTCGATTTTTCCTTGCCTGCAAACTCTTGGGTCCACTGGGGGTCTTGCCTGGTCGTTACCTCCAAGACCCCGGAATTAGTTGAGGTGCGCGAAAGCTGGTCCGAACATCCGTTTATAAAAAAAAACCTTTAATCCGTGCTATACGTGTGTACTGGTAAAAGTAATGATAACTATTGAAATAGCACATAGTGAATCAAACACATTTGACTATACCGATTACACAATCAATAATGTGCTTTTTAAATTAGGAGTTGCGATACACATTTACGTTAACTTAGCTCCTGTAACTTCATTATACAAAAGGTAAAATTTTGACATAATAACACATCGGTATTAAAAATACACGAAATAACAACTTTTTTACGATTGAAACTGCACATTAAACTTTATGCATCTTTGTGTTTAGATTCCCGTGCATAACACTGGTTTGCCGCTAGTACATAAATATTCCTCCAGGTCTAACTGTTTGTCCATCACCTGATGGAATCCCAATTGAGGCGTCAAACAACGTGTTGAGTGGTAACTGATCAATGGTCCAACTACCGAATTGTCAATTAATTAATACAAGTCAAGGCAAAATAAAAGTGTCACTTCAAATTAAAAAACAAAAAGTCCAATGTCACTGTCAATTGAGGCGTCAAACAACGTGTTGATATGTTGTCTGATGTGATTAATAACGCTGATATTAATAGTGCCACACTTCCATGGTATAGTACATCCCCCATTTTTGGAATTATGCATCCAATTTACAGTTTATCCAGCTATGTAGAATTTTGACTAGACACCATATATGTGGTCCCTTGGGTAAACTAAATAGTACTCTAATTCGATGCTCGTATCTGATCAAACGAATTGACCCATAATATTTTGAGAGGACTATAGCTTATACCAAGAAGAAGTCTTAACCCATAAATTTCTACAAGAACAAAGCAAATTTCGACTTGTCATGCAAGAGGGAATGGGGCCATCTTGGTCAAGTAACTGGGTCATAGGTCGGTTGATGGGCTTGTCACAAGGAATTAGCTAGTTGTACTGAATGTACCATTGCCCTATACATCTGGCTCTTAAATGGACAAAGAGGAAACTGAAAATGATTCAGTTTTGCAAGATTAAATGATTCATTGGGCCGGATAACCAGTTTGTCATTACATAGTTTGTCTTTCTGTCATATTTTGCAATCCTTTCTATTGACGAATCTTGTATATGTTTGGTCCCTGAATTAATTGATTCATTGGGCCGGATTGGGCCGGATAACCACTTGTCAATACAATAGGTACCTTGTTAACTCTTATAGAACTGTACTCCAATAAATATTGAATAAGGCCTTTTATGGACATGGAGTATAGTAATTTTTTCGTTGCAGAATTGATGTTACAAAGAGAAAACAGTAGATGAGAGGTTATGTGAGATATCTAAGCATTGAATTGGTATTGCGTATGGCGAATTTGTTCTTCCGTAACCGCCTAAGATGTGGGCACACTGTCGAACCACAGATCTCTTGTGTTGTGTTATTCCTGTAAAACGCGTATAAAATTCTGTATTTACTATGAAATTAGATTATTTACTAAGATGTTATGCTCTCGAAATTCTGTAACATGGAATGTTTATGATAAGCTTTAATTACATTGTCTGCTGCTCAAGTGTGAACTTACAGATACATGTAGATGGAGTTTGGGCTTTGGGGCTTTATTGCTTGACAAAACAAGGCAGAGTGTTCAATAGAATTTTATCCTCTGTCTCATAACTCTTCCTTTTTTGTCATATCAGTAAGTCATACCATAGTCTTCACCTAGACTTCTTGCTATCCATCATTTGGGTTGGCTTCACCACTGGGAAAGCTCTCCATAATCCTTAAAAGGAAAAAAAAAATCCTAGCATGTCAAGTCTAACTGGAGCCTACCTTTGATTAAGGGAAGGGAGAACATGCGAGAAAAATAATAGTAACATACTAGTTTCTAATGCTAACTCCTAACACAGGACTGCAATGGCCATAATATGGGTTAGTCTTTACACCTACCAATATTTTGTCACTCCTAAGATAGGACTACATTTGCTCCCCGGATTAATTGATCCATTGGGCCGGATACTCAGTTGTTAAGAGAATAGGTATCTTGTACAAAACTGTAGTACTCCAATAAATATTGCAAAAGGCATTTTACGGATAAGGACTTTTAGAGAGAGCAGTCGACGAGTGGTTGTGTGGGACATCTAAGCATTGAATTCTTATTGCCTATTGGTGAATTTGTTATTACTTTCGGCCTGTAGACTTCAGCACACTGCCGAACCACATACTCTTGTGTCATGTTATCACTGTAAACCGCGGTAGAAATTCCGTGTCACTATGAAACTAGATTGCTTAATAAGATGGTGTGCTTAGGAAATTCTGGTAACATGGAATGATTATGGTAGGTTTTAATTCTGGTATTTCATAGTAGACTTTTATACCCTGTCTCATAATTCTTCCTTTTTTTTTCTTCATATAAATCTAGTCATTCTTTAATCTTCTTCTTTTTGTTATCCATCAAATGGGTTGGCTCCACCACTGGGAAAACTTTTCGTAATCCTTAAGAAATACAAAAATCCTACCATGGCAAGTCTCAGGACCCTACCTTTGACTAATAAGATAGTCCTAACAAAGGACTGCAACAGCCCTATATATATGGGTCATGGTCTTTACACCTGCCAAATATTTTGTCACTCCTAAGATAGGAAAACTATATTTGCCAGATATGTTATGATCTTTAGAAAATTTCCCTGAAAATATTTTGTCGAATTTATGAGAAACAATTCCATGAATAGCAACACCGTTGTCCAACCTATGTTTTTTAAAGGCTTAAACTTTTGTGACACATCATTCTTCGTTTTTATTTTGATTGGCAATAAAATTGTATCAAGTAAAAGAAAGAAAACTAACCAAAATTAGTCTAATAGTATAACATAAGCTAATGAATGGAGGGAATAAAACAATGTTGACACAAAAGCCCAAAACATGGCCCAAAGTAAGCATTCCTCTGAATTGTCAATTGGTGAGGACACCGGTTCCTGAAACGACCTGGAGCGAATGCTTCATATCCCCAAATCGACCCTTCTTCAAACCAAATTCTGTCTTCAATCGAACGATTTTCACATCTGAGGTATGATTCCTGAAATGCCTGGGTTTGCTAAGATTGTTCCCCACAAATGAATAACTCTTCGGTTTCGAGAAAACTTTTGGCATTGTTGCATTAAGCCGATGATATGTGTATTCTACATTATTGCACACTATGTCCTATCTCTGTTTGTGTGATTGCGCCTACAAAGCGAATAAGGTTCAGGTTTAAGTGGTGGTGGGAATCTTGAGGGGAATGGAAACGCAATTCCAAGTACTTAACGCTTCTAATGTCTGGGTGAGTTTAGAGTACAATATTCTCTTGGTCTAATACCTATCCACATTGAAATAAACAAAAGTACGGTTGCCCAAGTTCCTGAGACTACATAATCTCATATTTCGCATATCTATGTTAAGACACAAAATAAGCAATATGTAATGACAACCAAACCGGCCCTCGCCTAAATCCACGAAAATCGGATGGTACTCGTGCATTCTTTCAATTCTTCAACAGACAACAATGATCAAGAACTAGTCATAGGCTTAAGTTTGTTGCCCATCTCCAATCCTTACCCATTTTTAGATACAAATTCAAAATTTGGGTAAAAACATCAAAAATCCATCTCCAATACCCCAATTTGATTTTGTACTTTTGTTTCCTGAAGTTTAACAAAAGATTCTCTCCGTAGAGTTGCGGAGTTCAACCGAAGTTTTGAGATTTTCCGGAGCTTTGTTCAATCGATGTGAAGATTCTCTCCTCTCTCTTATTTACATATATGCCATATGAGTTTTTGATCGGAAAAAGAAAATATATTCAAGAAACTCAATAAGGGTACATCGAGAGAAAAGGGGAGGAGATATCCAACCAAGGTTGAATAAAAGAAAAAGAAGGGGAAAGAAGAAAATATATGCCATATGAGTTTATCTACAAATGTTGACTCAAACAAAAGGAAGGGATGGAGACGCTCTTATCCATTGTGATTTGGGACTGAAAAAGTACATCGCAGCATCAATCGCGAAGTTGGGAGTTACAAGTTGCCAAAACCCTAGGTTAGTATTTTCCAGGTATGAGAGTTGATTTAACATGCCTTACGCAAAATTTTCTTTCGTTCTAGGCCAATTATTCTTGAAGTTTATGAATTGGTTCAATTGGATTTTCTTATCAGTTTATGAATTGGTCCGTTTGGGTGTTCTTGTTAGTTATAATTAGTCTAATATGCTTCTAAAGTTTCCTTTTCCTGTTGTCACGAGGAGGCTTTTCCACTTAGGTTCAGTGCCGCAGAAATAGTTTCCAATGCTCTTTATTGTCTAATTTTATTTCTACTCCTTGTTTGGCCAAGTGAGCATGCTACCCAAGAGGTTAATTGCAAGTTAATGCGAATCATACGCAAAAGATACACCTTTAACAACTACTATATGTGTAAACATATTGTCTTTAACAATCCTTTTGGATGGTGAGAAAACGGGAGAGAAGAAAGGGAGCCCTTCACCTCATCTCCCCATTTCCGGTGAGATTTGGTGAAAAAGAAGAAAAGCTAGAGCCTAACCAAATTTTTTTTCATTTTTTTACTTTTCTCTCAATTTCTCATCAAAATGTTCAATCCAAATAAGTATAATTTGGCTAGAAATCATAACTCTTTCTTTTTCTTTTGTAATGAAATCCCTAGGTCTCTCTAAAGGGACTGCTACTGTCACACGAAACATTTCAATGAAACATGAGTACAAGAAAAGGAAATTTTATATAACAGCGCCCACCGAATGTACACAGGCAATTCGCCCATTCTCCACCTCCTCTCAATGAAGAATGAACAAATCAATATACATACATAAACCCAGAGAATAGAAGATTGGAAATCTGCTGATTTCTTACTCCAACATTAACAACTAACTGGTAGGGAAGAAAAGAAAAAAATGAGAACTCAAATGATGTAAAAAGTAGCTGTCACTTTAAGCGCATTGGATTTCTGGATTGATGGCCAGTGGTGTCGCACCTGACACAGAATGTGAGGTCATAAAGGACGTCGTGTCGGCGGTAGTGGCCAGACTGATGTCTTCCTCCCTAATCGGAACCGACACCCACACGAAAGGTGGCCTGAATGGTGGCACAAGGGGCACAGGCAGCGAACCCGATACAATCTGAACAATTTCCTTTGTTTTGGGCCTTTCACTTGCTATTGGATGCGAACAGGCCAAGCCCAGAAGCAAAAATCTTTGGGCCTCCTCTGCAACATTGTCTTCCCCAAGGCTACTGTCCACCGCCTCAAGTAACTGGCCTTCGCGATGCAACGACCAGACCCAATCTACTAAGAACGAGTACCCGCCAACTTGGGTTCCTGGCCTACGCCCACAAACCACTTCCAACAGAACTGCACCAAAAGCATATACATCAGACTGCTCGGTGGCCTTGCAAGTCTGCAAGCATTCAGGGGCAATGTACCCCCTTGTTCCCGGAAATCCCTCGACTTCTACGAACGAGGATTTTCCCTTGTCTAGGGCCCGTGCAAGACCAAAGTCTCCTAGCTTGGCGTTGAACTCGGCGTCAAGCATGATGTTGCTTGCCTTGAGGTCGCGGTGGAGCACCCTCTTTTGGTAATCGTTGTGGAGGTAGTCAAGGGCAGAGGCTACCCCCAAGATGATCTTGCAACGAAGATTCCAGCCCAACGACGTGTCATTGGCATCTCTGCTGAAGAGGTGTTTGTCGAGGCTCAAGTTGGGCATGTAGTCGTAAACCAACAGCAGCTTCCCGTTATTGTGACACCATCCTGTGATCGAGAGAGATGTTTTCATTCGTTAGGTTGGATCTGTTTACAATTCAACATTTTTCGAAAGTAGAAGTAAATGGTATTTTGATGTATTTCATGGTGCCAAAGATAAGTAATGGATTGATGTTTTAGCAGCAGAACCAATGGTTTAGCATTTTTCTTTATGTGGAGTGAAAGCTGGGGTGCTATCAACTCCTTTGTGGTTAGTTCAAAATTAGTCGAGGTGCATGTTAGTTGCAAGGACATAAGCATCAAACAATTTTGAAATGGTAGAAGTCGCCAATGGTGACCACTGAAATCTTAAATTATTAATACATGTGAGAGCGCGCAAAAAACAAGAGTACTATTGCTTCAATATGAAAACAAAGTGCATTGTCACTGCCAAAACATAGTCCTAATGGAAATATTAAATTTTTTCCAACTTCAATACACATTTTTATACTTTCTTATTGAATTAGAAAAACAAAACAAAAAATATGAAAAAAATAAATAATACTGGAAAAAATACAAGAGGAAAAAATTGTAGGGGATTATTTGGAAAAGTACTAACCTTGCAATGGAACAAGATGTTTGTGCCTGAGTTGATTAATGATTACAAGCTCTGAAAGGAAATCATCCTGACCCTTCAAACTCTCTCGAGAAAACATCTTCACAGCAACCTCCAAATTCTCCTTCTCCAAGATTCCTTTGTAAACAATTCCAAACCCACCTTTTCCCAACTTCCTCGTCTCATCAAAATTGTTTGTAGCCTTCTGCAAATCTCTGTACTGGTACTTCTTCGGCATACCGGGCATGCTCTTTACCTTTCTTGACAAATCCTCGTCCGACCGTCGTGTTGACATCTTCTTGTTGATGTAATAAACCAAACCCACCAACAACGGTAAAAGCACCACCGTCGGAATACCTACCTCAAGAACAATCTTCAACCAATTTTTTTCGTAGTAGTACTCCACTGTCAAATTCCACCGTAAGACGCAGTTTAGTTGAATGTTATTGCCTGTAGATGCAGAAAACCCAAAATACGAGTACTGCTTCACGACCCCTCTGAGCTCTAGAGGCGATGTAAGAATCGGGTCATCGGGTCTGGGAGGTGTCGGATCTGCATTATTTGCTAGCTGAGCCACGTAAACCGCTATTACCTATTCATGTTTTGATGGACAAAAGAAAATTTTAGTATGATAAAGAAGGGCCAGCGAACTGCTGATATTTTGTCAAGTTTGAGTGGTGCTACTCCTTTTCCTTTGTTTTGGCCAGTTTTTTCAGCAGGGAACTTGTTTGGCTTTTGTCTCATCCGTACTATTTGCCGGATGTTGGTTTCTCGATGTATCCTTTGTTGAGATATAATAAAATTTTTCTTTCTGATAAAAAAAAAAATTGATAAAGCAGGGCCAGGGCCGGGCCAGCTTTGTAGTATATATACCACGAATGTTCTAAACTAGTTCCCCGACTAGAACTTGTTGAAAACAAAGGAAAGAGAGTAACAAATTGTTTACAAAAATGTGTGAGAGCAAGTGCACAGGTCTTTTTAAATTTTGGGCCAATTTCATAAGTCATTTGTTTATTTTATCTAGGTACTTTTTAGATACATATTCTATCAGCCTGTTCATTCAACTATACTTTATCCAAATACTCTTTGTTTATTTTTTTTTCTTTATTCAATCAATCAAGAATGAAAAAAAAAAAATAAAATTACGAACTATACTGTTTTATGTATACATTCCTAGATGCATATATGTTGGACCCACAACTAGATGATCTGGATCCCTCAATAAAGAAAGTATGGGAATACGGAACTTTCCAGCATTTTTGCTATGTCCACCTAGCTGGAAATTTGTTGGTCCCACATCTCTAATTTTCTCTCATTATATGTCCCCGCAAAAACTAAATTTTTTTACAGGAATCTTGGTTTAACATGTACACAAAGTTTTCTACGCAATTAAACTACAACTTTGTAGCTTTCCATTAATTTTCTTCTATAAAATGAACGAACAAAGGAAAATATTTGCATTTCACTTTACTTCACTTCACTATAGGTGCGTATGTTTAGAGTGAAAAAAAATAAATAGAAAATGTAAGAGAAATAGAAATAAATTAATGCTCCTATGGAATTAGCACCATTTTCTTGACAAGAACTGAATGGATAGATGTTCTTGATAAGATCATTTGTAAAACAAAATCATCTTAGTTGCATATCACCAATTATCAACCAACATTATATTTTCCAAAAAAGATTTGTTTCAATACCTACAAATGTTCGATGAAGATAATTTTCTCGAGTAAAAGGAATGATGTGAATCAATGATTATGTAGGGCATGTTTAGGAGTTTATTCATCTAAAATTATTTTCATCGGACATCTAGATTTATCTTAGAAAAAAAATTCAAACAATATAATATTTGATATCTATCGTTGTCCGATTTTTTTTTTGTTTTTTTGATGAATTGTCTTTTCAACGACACTTTCGAAATGAGTGGTTTGGATCATCTGATTGTTCATTTAGTATATCCCTAAAATGTATTTAACGATGGAAAAATAATTGTAGATTTCCTTAGACCAGTGAGGGCAATAGAGAGGCTTTTAAAGCTGTTTAAAAAAAAATTTCCTAGCTATTTAATCTAAGCATGAAGTTTAAAGACCTGGATGTATATATGCCCTCAGGAAAAGATAGGAGATATATACTGTGCTCAAAATATTGTTTTTCTATTGGGAGAATTTTAAAAAGTACACAACACTCTTTTATTGTTGCTACTTTTGAATCTCAACTTAGGATCTTGATCTTCCCAAACTTTTTGCCTGGGTATAAATATTGTCCTTCTAAAATTTTCTAAAATTTGAGTTAAACTTTTTCGATCGGCCATTCGTTTTGCCAAGACCTAAACAATAAAAAGTTACCATCAAAAGCAAAAAATATCAAACAAACAGTAGTTTTTGTCTTTAGTGTCGTTCTATATATGAACCTTTTCAATTTTCGTTCCAGTTTTTAAAACTTCTTTTTTTTCCATCCAGTTGAAATGAATATTAATCACAAAACTTACAACGAAAAACTAAACAAAATATTGCAAAAAGTAAATTTTTTTTTTTGGTGCTTCGGAATAGAAAAAAAAAGTAAATACAGTAATACAAAAAAGTAACTATTGCAAATATCTAGGATTAACAAACCCTAATTCTTCAACCTCTCGATCCTCTAAAAGAGGAGGATGGGAGGCAGAGGGTGAATAAGAGAACGGAGAAAAAAAAAAAGGAGAGGGAGTGGAGAGAAAAAGTATTCAACACTCTTCTATTGCTGCTGTTTTTTTGTAATGAGGAGGAGAGGCCGAGAGGAAAAGAGGCCCGAAAGGACGAACGACGATGATAGTAACAGAAGAAGGCAAAGAAAATATTTTAGACACAAATACACAGATTCGGATTGAGTCATCGATGTGCTAGCAATCATGCGCATCGATATTTGATGTATTGTGCAAAGCTACTCACGTGTATCTAATGGTTCCAAACATTTGCATCCGAGCGTTTGTGCTTATCAGGGCCGGTGCTAAGTTAAGGCCAATAAAATGGTAGACTTAAGCCCTCAAATAGGAATACATAGACATCAAGTAATCGTATGTATTTAATTAGTATTTTTATTTCCATCGGAGGTAGCTGGCCAAGTGGAAAGTTTAAGTCCAACTATCTAATAGGTTCAATGTTCAATTTTCACCCCAAGTAGTTTATCTTATCATTCTTCGTATGATTTGTTTTCCCTTTTGAAGTTTATTTTTATTTTTGTTAGAAAAACTAAGGTTACAAGTTCGACTTAAGCTCTAAGAATCTTAGGGTCGACCCTGCTGCTTATAGCAATGCTAGGAATGAAGGCTCATCGATTAATTACCTTTTTTACTCCGTCGTACTCGATCCATATGTTGGTGAAATTAAGCCCAGCCAGTTCCATCCCGGATCCGTTCAACGAGGCGGTTTTGTTAGATCTGACGGAGTATATATTAAGTCCAACGTGGTTTGAATCCGGGTCGAAGTCTTCTTTAAACGTGTCGAGCTCAACCGCGATAATCTGGTTGGACGGATGGCCGTCAGTGGTGGAATTAGTCAGACCCAAGTACTCGCCGTAGCTGTTCACCGGTGGTTTAAGATCCGGCCCCAACAGAAACGCCAAGCCCTCGCCGGGAGTTGTACTGTTGATCGGGGAGAGGTTCACGAGGAAGGACGCGTTAAACGACGCAACTCGGTTGGTGACGTTTTCACCCTCCCACAGTTTGAAGCGGGTTTTGTAGAGGACACGGCCGGAGACGTTTCTGAGCGACAATACTTGTTGGTTGGGGTTGGTGGTGTCGGGGGTGAGTTGGAGGGCTCCAGCTGGAGAGTATATCGTGGCCGCAAGGTCCGCCTGTAGAAGACCATTGTCGTTGGAGGTGAAGTTGCTGAAGGTGATGGGGGGCGAGGTGATGAGCTTGGCGGAGACGGGTGGTGGGGCTGTGAGTAATGAGAGGAGGAGGAGGAGAAGCACGACGGATGTGCTTGGGTTCGCCGCCATTCCCATTCAATTTCTGGTGTGTTGATGGGGTTTGGGTTTGGCCGTTTGGGTAATGTGGAAATGAAAATGAAAATTTGAGAAAGAGGTATCAGGTATGTATGTATCCGTGGGAACGAGATGGTATCGTCATGCTGACCCCGAATGGACAACGCACACCCGGGTCATATCCGTGACTTTCATTCAGGGGACTGGTTCTACTGAAGTACTGCTGTAGTAAAAAAATACTGCCGGCTGAATACAAAGTTTGAACAGGCGGCCCAATGGTCTGCTCTCTATCTCAATTGCTTCGAAATTTCCCCTTTCTTAGTTTTTGGATTAAAGGCCCAATTAAAATTTATTTTGTCGCGAAAAGTTTCATTTGTCGACATAAATTGGTCGCCAAAAATACTTTTCTGATGAATTTGGAAAACAAGACTTAGAACCAGGAGAGAAACCAGGATAGAGACATGATGGAGAAATTGAGGCGATTGTGGAAGTCAAAATTGGAGAGATTCTGAGCAAAATTTGGATAAGCAAAGGGAAGTAGAGAGAAACTTAGGCTGCCCACTGCAAAGCGAAATCCCAACAAGGCCTAGATCTTTTGGCTAAGTCCTAGGTATCCTCACTCATATGGCCGAGTCTCTGCTCGAGTTCATTCCCTCACCTTGTGAGTCCATACATCCACGTGCTATCAGGCTAGCGCTGCACGAGAGTGAAAGTATTAGATTTTATCCCACATTGCTTGATTAATATAATTGGAAGGTTAAGAGTATTATAAAATAAACTGATTTTTCACGATTTTTTATGTGATGTATTGTGAGAGAATGACTTGTCTTAGTTTTTGGAAAAAACTGTTTTTTTTTTAGTAGAGCATAACGCAGTTTTAGGTTGCAACCATTCCACAAATCTAACAAGACCATCTAGTTAGTATAGAGGATCCTAATCCATAAGTGTCCGCATATTTTATTTCATTGTATGTTTTTTTAAAATCTGTTTTCTTTCTTAGTTGTAATTGTTTTCAATTTTAATAATTTTTTCTTTGATGATACGCAACTTCGAAATATTTTAATAAGTTGATAGAATTTGCTGTCTAAGTAACTACTCCTCTAAGATTAGGTGAGGTAAAGCTGACTCGGATATCTGAGTTATTACTTTTAGTATACCAACTTGTGAAAGCTACAAAGAAAAAAGTACTAAAAGAGGAAGATGACTTTGAGGAATGTGCCTCTCTTTCTCTAGAATTTTAATTTTTGCGGTTTGGCGGAATTTGGTTTATTTTTCTTGGTGTTCAGTTTTTCCTATTGGTTTATTCTCTTGGGGTTCGGCTTGTTCTTTTGGTTTTTGTGGGTTCCGATAGTAGGTGTTTGGGTTAATTTAGCAGGTGTGCGGTTTTTGTTTTTCTTGTGGTGTTAGCCAACCTTTTGGATTTGGTTCTCGTTTGACTTTTTGCCGATCAATATGCCCGACATCTATTTAATCTTTGTATCTTTTTTCAAAGGTTAATACACTCTTTTTGGCCTATCAAAAAAACCTATACTTCACATAAGTAATTTCTCTTAGATTTCAATCACCTACATAATCCAACATCCTAAAACTCTACTATTTCAAGAATTATTTTCCACCGAAAGGCATAGAAAAGAAATAAACCGAAAGTTCATACCCTAGTGTGTTTTCTATATATAAGACTGAACCGAATGGAGAGCTCACTGGCTACTGCCAGAATCACACAGACTGTGAAACGCGCTAAGCACATCATGTCCAGCACCTTTGTCGTCTTGGGCATTGCAATTACTTTGAGTCATGCCGTGTTCGTTAACATGACATGTCGCATCATCTTTGGTTCATTGCAATTACTTTGCCCTTGCTAGTAGACATGTCATGCCGTGTCATCGAGTCATGCCGAGTTCGTTATACTGACATGTCGTGATGATATGACTTGTCTCTGTGGTGCCACATTTTTACTTGCACTCAAAGAAAGGATCTTCATGTTACCTCACTTGGTGATTCACTTTCCGATGATCATTCTCATCAACCTTGTGAGTGAGAAGTTTTTGTAAAAAAAAAGAAAAGTACACTTCTAGAAAATAAAAAAATTATTTTAATTCGTAACCGTTCCACTAATGCTCTCCTATTTTTATTTACTAGTTGAAGTTGTTGAAATACCCTTCTATGTAGCTGTGGTTAATTATAATTATTTATGTAAAAGTAAATGAAGGAATTAAACACAAAATTGTTTATTGACCTTTTCCTAACAAAGACTGAAGTGCAACCGGGGAAGGGAGTTTTGGTTTTTAATATACGAATAATAGAAGACACAATAAATTTTATCCTTCACTTATTTTATGAATTAACTTTTTCTTAATGTTATTATATGGTGTTACACAATAATAACACGAACTGCAAATAACCGGTGATGATAAAAGAGTTGTTTCATATGTCGCGTTACTTTTTGGCAATTTTTTTTTCTCCCAGCGCCGTCAGGCGTCAACCCCTTGCTTTACGCTCTTGCTCTCCCATAGTTTTATATTATATTGTTTTGGAAAGGAACTTTCATGCTTACGCCCAGGGCCGCAGGCAGAAACATTAACTAACTAAACTCTTAGTATATCCGAACTCTTATTAAAAAAAAGAAAGCCACTAGATTCATTAATGGTTTTCCAATAAGCCATGAGTACATGTGCTTTTGTTTATGTTTATTCACAGATACTAATTTCGTATCACTTGTGTAATTTATGATAAAGAATCAAGTGTCCGGAACAAGAAAGTCTGCAAATCATGCCGAAATCTTTGTGCATGATTTGAGACTGCAAATCATGTGCCAATCAAACGCAAGTCAAAACTTTCTTGCTCAGGACACTTAATTCTTTATCAATTTGTGTATGGGGACCCGTTCTTGTCTTCCAGGAAAATTTATTGGCCCTTTCATACCATCAACATGATCAAGAATCTTGGTCTGATAGTGAAGGTTTGCATTGATTCCACCATAGGCATTTTGTTTGACATTTTGAAAAATAAGAGATACATGTGCTGCTGCATGTGTAGATATGAGATAGAATTCCACACATACCTATCCCAAATGATGGGTCATAAGATTGCCTTAAATTTTTTTTTTTTTGTTTTTGTTTTCCAAACAAATGATAAAAAATTTCATTAGCAATGAAGTTACACAAAAACTTACGATGATACTTTATCAGTATTATCTAGGATTCACCGCACCCACTCCAGTGAGCGATCTCCCTCTTTCTTCATCAAGGGTTACCTACTATTACCCGCTCTGACAAATTTTTGGGGGGACAAACTGCCAGAGGTCATTTTTTCTTATAGTAAATCCTTAATAAGTTTTGATCCAGACCCTAAAAACCATGACCTGTGAAGTCTTTAAATTCAAATTAACTAACCCATAATTTCCCTTGGTTCCCTTAGTAAATTGAGTTTCAATTATCAAAGTTTCAATCAAATAGTTGTTAAACATATACTTCCTCCGTCCTGATTTGTTTATCCCCTTTTTGACTTATACTTGTCCCAAATTGACTGTCTAATTTCAAAATCAATGGATCAAATTAAGTAAATTTACAAAATCAGGAGGAGGGAGCATAACATTCCTTGTTGAGGTTCCCTTTAATTGTTGTAATTCGTTTCAGATAGTTTTCATAGAAAAAATGATAAATTGATTAGAATAGTAAATATGTGAAACAGCCTGCCAAAAGAAATGCGGAAGAAACAGAAGTCTTTAATGAAATGTATTAATCGAATGAAAATGTTCGTTCGAATGCAAAATTTGCAGTTAAATAATGATATTATCAGCTGCTGCTATCTGTCGATCTTCTGTCATCATTCTTGTCAATAATCTGTTGCATTGTGTATTTACTTGCACTCAAAGAAAAGATCTTCATGTTACCTCACTAAGTGATACGAGAGAAATATAGGCACACTCATTCAGTCACATACCAGCCACATCAACTCTTGTGGGACATATTTTGCGATCTCACACGAATGATCGGAGCCGCTCAATTTGTTTAGAATATTATTTTAAGGGTTCTTGAAAAAAATAAGCTCAGTCAGGTTTCGGGAAAGACATGATAAGTTTGTTAAAGTTTTGGTCCGTTTGATTCAGGAACTGAAACATTAATGAATTAATTAAGTCTTTACCGGTATCTGATTGAGCTGATTTTTTTTGGAACCCTTAAAAAATATCCTAAACAAATTGAGCGCATTCGATCACTTGTGTGCGACCTTGAAATAAGTCCCACACGAGTGGGTATGGCTGGTACGTGACTGAGTGGGTCAGGGTGTGCCCCTAGACTTTCTGTAAGTGATACACTTTCCAATCACTCTCATCAATTTTGTGAGTGAGAATATTACTACTGAATTTATTTGGGTGTATAGGTTTTGTGAAAAAAAAAAAAAGTATACTACTAGAAAATCAAAAAATATATTTTAAATCGTAGCCGTTCTCCTAATGCTCTCCTATTTTTATTATTAGTTGAAGTTGTGGAAATACCCTTCTATGTAGCTGTGGTTCATTATTTATGTGAAAGTAAATGAAGGAATTAAACACAAAATTGTTTATTGACCTTTGCCTAGCAATGACTAAGGAAAGAGTGCAACCGGAGAAGGGAGTTTTGATTTTTATTTGAGGAATAATTAAAGACAAAATAAATTTTATCCTTCTCTATTTTATGAATGAACATTTTTCGAGGGTGTTTGGCCACTCATTTTTTGCATTTTCCATTTCTACTTATCACATTTTGGATGTTTGGGAGCTGTCCCCCAAAACACATTTTTGGAGAATGAGTTCTTGGTTTTTCACTTTAGAGAAGAGAAGTAAAAAAGAGGTATTGAACTACTTTTCACATTCTCCACTCACATTCTCTACTTTTTTTTTTTTTGAAGAGAAAAATTTATTAACCTTTGAAAACGAATTACAAAGATTAAAAGGATCCAAGCAGCCAGGCAACAAGATGGAGAAGGGGATCGAAGACCCACAAAGAAGACTACCCACACACCAAAAGACACCTGCCGCAAGGAACCAAGAGGGAAAAAAACAACCGGATGCTGGCAAGAAGCCAACCAAACACCCAACAAGAAACACAACCTAAAAAGATAAACCTAAGCCAACAAAACCCAACCAAAACGCCCAAACAAACACCACTATCAACAAACTTAGTTTGCAATAGAAAAACTGCTAATAATCTCATCATCTTCCCCCAAATAATCTTCATCCAAGATCTTGTTAATAGACCGAGAAGCCTGAGTTGCATTTAGATGAATCTTGTTAATGCCATCGGAAGAAATTGATAAAGCAGCAGCAGTAATAGCAGATCTGAACACAACGCATTTTTTCTGCTTCCGACGACCCTTCTTCTTAGATTTTGGAAAACCCAACTTATCTTCAATCCTTTTCTGCTTCCTTTTACCTTTCCCAAAATCTTCCACAACATTAGATGGATTGAGATCCACAACTAACTGGATACCCTCATCATCTTTTTCATTAAAAAAATCCACTTCGGAAAGATTCCAAAAGCCTTGATCAAGATCCACTGCCTCCTTATCTTTTTTAGTAACATCTAAATCGATATCCTCAACAACCAATGAATTCGAAAGCTCGGTGTCCGCAACAGGTCTGTCTGTAAAATTTGATTGTCTCCCATCATCAATAATACCCACACCATTAGTTATTAAGCAATCCACTTCATCGCAATTAGCATTTTCAAAATCTATCGTCTCATCGCAATTGATATTCTCTATTGAAACATCATTATCCACTGTGACCCACTTAGCACCGTCCTTTGTCTTGCTATTATCCATATGAACAACATCTTCACCAAGAGTTGTAGCTTCAGGAAGACACTGAATTAGGTTCTCGTCTTTACCTACTAAAGATTCCTCAACAATTGAATCTATATCCACGGAGTCCGAACTCTCACTAGAAATATTAGGGGATCTATCATTCGACTTATCTTCCCAGACTTGGGAAATGAAATTATGATCTTCCAAAATCTTCACATGATGCAAAACCCCATTAATCTCTAGAGTAATGCTCTCATCAATAAAAGAATTAAACTCAGTAGCAATAAGAACTCTTCCTTTATCAAAAGAAAGAGCTTTCATAGTAGATTCGTCAACTCCTAAAAAGACACCCCATAATTCTCCTATTCTTTTGAAAGTGCTTAGATTCCAGACATTTCTCTACTTGCAAAATGCATTTTGCACATTTCTCTCAAACACTCCTCCCAAATTCAAAACACATTCTGATCATAATACAAAAAACAAAAAAACCAAAAAATTGAAAATGAAATGTTGAAAAGTAGGCTCCCAAACACCCTCTTCTTATTGTTATTATATTGGGGTTACATAAGAATAATACGAACTGCAAATGACCGGTAATGATAACATAGAGTTGACTTATAAGTCGCATAACTTTGTGGTAATTTTTTTTTTCTAACACTGTACGTCAACCCCTTGCTTCACACTCTCGCTCTCTCAAAGTTTATTATTTTATACTCCGTATTGTTTTTTAAATGAACTTTCGTACTTGTGCTAGTGCTTACGTACGTCCAGGCAGACACATTACGTAACTTGACTTGCTGTAATATATCCGAGCTCTTATTTAAGTACTTGCGCTTTTGTTTATTCATAGATACTAGTAATTTCGTATCTCTTGTGTAATTTATCCCCACGGTAGCACATGGATGACTGTTTTGGGCATTGGAAATTAAATACTAACCTCCCAAGGAAAAACTATTCAGTGATCTTGACCCTGTTCTTCAGTAGATTTTACGATCACACATTCACGTGAAACTCATCTCAAAGTGCCATAGGCGGCTCTATCCTTTAATAAAGGTGGTCACTTGAACACCCTAAAAAAAATTTATTTAGAAATACATGTAAAATTTTTAGTTTTACACTACAAAAAAATTGATCTTTAGTCGCAATAATTGTCACTAGGTTGTCACTAAAAGTGTGTTGCTAAAGAGTATTAGTTGACAATTTTTTAGTGCGTTGTAACTAATTCTATAATTAGTGACAGTTTAGTACAAAAAGCTGTCACTGAATACCCTTCAGTAACACACTTTTAGTGACACGTTGTTGTCACCAGGATGTTACTAGAACTTAATTTTTTTGTAGTGTTAGTTTAGTATAGCCATTGTTGAACACCCTACTCACAAATATTTAAACACCCTACTAAAAAATATTTAAACATCTAGCTCAACAAATCAACTCACAAATCAATTTTATGAAACAACCAACTAAACTCCAAAGTTTTCCCGTAGATGGTGAATGTACACTCTAAAGCATTTTATATTTGATATTACATGTGATAAATTTATATCTGGTTTTGTTTGAACATTTATACTCTAAACACTCACCAATCCTGGTAATTCACGATAGAATCTTTAATACACTAATTCAAAATAAAGTGTACACTCTTTACGACAAAATTAGAAAAATCAAGAAAAATTAAAAGGTATCTATTGTATTGATATTGTTCTATGACTTCTCTCTGACAATCAACTCTGTATATAAAAAAATAAATATTTGGGCGAACCTACTCATCACACAAATTTCTATAATAAATATAGCGTAGTTATCCCCCGATTTAATTTTACTTGACCCAATAACACAGAATTTGCCAAGAAAATTGTGACATCTTATGAATTTTCATATCATTTGGCCTCATTATTCACACTAATATATGAAAATTTTGTATGTATATATTAGTTAGTAGAGCTAGTAGAGTTAAGGTAAATGTTTTATTACTGGTAAGTAGGGCTGTAAACGAGCCAAATCCTATGAGGTTCGGGATCAGTTCATTAAGGTATGAGTCAGGCTCGAGTTCGGCTCGGGTTCGATTTGAGCCTAGATAAGTGGGCTCGAGTTCGGCTCGTGAAAAAATTTTAAAGCTCGGGCTCGGCTCGGTAAGGCTCGTTAAACTCAAACGAACTAAACCAAGCCGAATTTAGGCTCAAATCAAGCTCAGTCGGCCTTGTTAGCAATTTAGAACACAAACTGAGAGGGAAAAGAGATATGCTTCAAAACAATGTTACATGTAGATCTACCACAATAATCAAGAAATCAAAAGAAAAAGAACATGATAAAAAAATTATTGAGAACTAAATAGAGTACTCTAGTTAGGGATAAAACTCATCTGTTCGTAGTAGAGTACTCTATTTAGGGATGAAAGAAGAACAAATTAAATAAAAGTTTCTCAACTATAAAATATTTATATGTAGACCCCTAAAGTATTATTAATCACATTTTGACCTCAAGTTCGCGAGCCTAACCGAGCCGAATCCACTTAGGTTCAAGTTCGGCTCATTTATGAAACGAGCCTAATATTGAGGTTCAAGTTCAGTTCGTTTAGCAGACGAATCGAACTCGAACTCGCTCTTACCGAACCAAGTCTCGAATAGTTCACGAACAGCCCTGTTCATTTACAGCCCTACTGGTAAGAAAGTTTCAACAGTTAAGGTAAATGTTTAACACCCTATCTAAAATTTCTAGAGCCGCCACTAAGTGTGTAAACATCACATAAATGTACGGTGGGGAGGACTCGATCGTGAGGTATGTGAAGGAGACTGATAGTCTTTCCTTGTCAAGGCCGCCTAATTTCTTACATGAATGGACGGCTAACCTTTTTTTGAAAGGCAGAAAAAATAAATTTAACCATAAATGAACGGTTGTAAGAGAGGTTCTTTGTGTGAGTCAATATTCCACAATAAATGTATGAGCTGGAGAGGTAAGAATAGTTAACGGTAGCGATTGAAGGGATTGAAGTGATCTAGAAGAAAGGTGAAGAATAGAGCAGATGTGTAAAGAAAAGACCAAGGCAGTACTGCTCTCAGACTAATCCATGGAGTATCCCAAATGACCTAGAGAATAAGATGATATAACTTTGAGAGAATGTTCTCCTCTCAAAATTAGTGACTACCTACTTTCTCTTTATAGAATGATACACTGTCAAAAATCACCTCTGGGAATTGTGAAGGGAATATCTCATATTTATAGGTACCTTGGGACAATGATGAGGCGCTAAGTTGCCACCCTATAATATGAGGACACATATCCTTTCTGTACAAACTGATCGCGTGGGTGACATCACCCACCGCGAGGCCAAACCTCGCGTCTTTACTCGATAGAGCACTACTCCACCCTCGCACAACGAGCCTTTAGTCTTTTATAGTCACTGAACCACTACATCTCCTTTTATTCTCGTTTGCGCAAGGTTGTAACCTGTTTGGCTGTGTTTGTATCGCAGCCACGCCTCAAAGGACCCCTCGGGTCCTACCCTCAGACCGGAGCAAGTATTTTTACTTGGGTTAGGACAGACTAGCTCCTCGCGCTCTCACCCATGTCTCTGGGCCGCGCTAGTCATGCTACTCATGGACTATTCTCCGTGTATGGATGCAGAGGCGGCTCCACCTTGAGCCGAGGGTGGTCGCCCGAACACCCTGGATTTTTTTTTTTTTAAGAAATACATGTAAAAAAAATTTATTTTCAATATTTTTGTCATTTTGAACACCCTAAAAAAAATGTTTGAACACCCTAACCAATATATTTGAACCATTTTGAACACCCTACCTAAAATGTTTGAACACCCAATCTCAAAAAGTGACTTCTTCCCACGAGACTCACACACTCTTTTACCATTTCGTTTCTTTCCCCCCACCCTGCCACCGTTTCTTTCTTCAATTCCCCTCTTCCCCCTGGATTTCTTCTCCTCTCTCTCTGTGAAGAATTGATTCGTTGATCAGTCAACACACACACATCGACTTTATTACCTTAATTCTTTGTGGTCACCCCCAGATCCTCCTAAACATTTTGGAACTATTCTATTTTGGTACTTCATTGGAGTATGAAAATAGTCTAATTACTCCGGTCCTCTAAATGGCTCAATTTTGAATCTAACCCCATCTCAACCACTAAAATTGTAGAGAAATACTATAGATACTAACTATTATACAAATTACTTGCACGAAATGTGCATGTGACACTCACCAAATGAGTCTACAACAACATTCACCAATATTTATCTACTCTCCTAACATTATGGGATGTCCGTGTAATTTTCCGTCAGTTTAATCCCAATTGGTTCAAAGAGTACAAAAATTGGTTGAAATACAGTAAAGGATGCAACATTTTGTCTACGCTGTTATTTTTTCATCCTGATTTCAGTAAGCAAGCGAGAGGTGATGCTTTTGTCATAGATGGTTTTAAACTTTGGAATAGGAAGTAGAAGTTGCAATCTCATGTGGGAGGCAACAATAGTGCTCATAACCAAGTTGTGAAGGGTTGTGAAGATCTTCCATTCTTGAAATTCTGAGCAATTGAATGGGAGATCAGTGGATAAACAATTGCATGATTACTTATATGGAGAGTGATGCATTTGATACTGATGCTATTATGGAACAGTTTCGAAATATGAAAAGTCGTTGAGGAAAAATTCTAATATACTAAATATTTTGCTTTTTTTTGGTGGCATTTTTTATATTAGAAGTTTTTTTTTTTTTTTTGCATATGCACAGTTATTATTTCTAGAGGACCGTAGTAGAATTTCTGAACACCCTCACGAGAAATCCTGGAGCCGCCACTGTATGGATGGCCCGTATGCAAATGAGCTTGCCTTTATTGGGACTTCGTGCGCGCAATGGAGCCCTCGCTGAATCCTGCTGCACTAGTGGCACTCGCACAGGGTGACCCGCGTGGCTTGGCCACTTGTCGCGCAGCCGCTCATGACATCTGTCATGATGCTATAAGGTGGTCAACTCCGAAATTTTGAAAAATAAGAGATACATGCGCTGCTGTGCAGATTTGAGATAGAATTCCACACAAACCTCTCCCACATGAGGGTCCGACTTCACGTTCTATCTGTAGGGATCATGCATAAGTGTGTTTTTGGCCTTTTTTCCCCCAAAAAAATGGTGAGAAATTCATTAGTAATGAAGTTGCACACGTACTTACAGCGACACCTTGTCAATTTAAACTAGACTTCACCGCACCTACTCCAGTGAGCGATCTCCCTCTCTTTCCATGGAAGGTTACCTACGTAGTATAATCCGCTCTGACAATTTTTTTTCTGCAAGTGGTCATTTTTTCTTAAAGGCTTAAGTTTTAATCCTGACCCAAAAAACCCATCACCTGAGAAGTCATAACTTAAAAAAAAAAAAAAATTCATAACTTAACATTGCTAGACAAGTACATCGCAATTCGAGTTTGTTTTCCATTACATGCAGGGCCGGTCCTGATATTTGGGTTGCCCAAGCCTGACCTAAGTTTGGTTGCCCACTTAATATTAAGTCTTAAAAAACATACTAAGTAAAAAAAAAAAATCTACGTCACATTGTTCTTTTAACTTGAATTACATCAAAAAATTAAAATCAAAATGTAATCCCAATTATAATGCTTTATGATTGACACGATCAGATTAAAAAAAAAAAAAAAACTTCTCTTTGTATTTTTTGAAGCAAGTTCTTCTTGGTTTTTAATTTATCCAAGAAGGTAAATAGATCAAATATGGTATTGTAGTTTTGTAATTTAACTAAAATAAACTTTTTTTTATAAAAATATTATACAGCTTTGAAAAAATGATTTAAACGTAACAAAGTACTGCTCATACTTATGTTTTCTCTTACTAATCATATTATCAACTTACTTTTTTTAAAAATACTATTTTAACAATAAAGATTGTCTACTTTAAATCTTTTTATCAAAGTTTGTTGTAGAAATCATGTTATCAACTTTAGTCTCGTAAAAATACTATTTTAACAATAAATATTATTTATTTTAAATCTTCTTTTATCAAAGTTCGTTGAGTAGAAATAGATTATTTTGGTTTATTTATTGTCAACATTTATTTATTTGTGAATTTAGTTTGAAAAGCTAGAACTAAAACTAAAATAAACTAAGAGAGGGGGGGGGGGGGGGGGGGGGGGAAACACTTATCTTTTTATCAAAGTTTGTTGTAGAAATCATGTTATCATTTTTACTCTCGTAAAAATACTAGTTTAACGATAAATATTATTTATTTTAAATCTTCTTTTATCAAAGTTCGTTGAGTAGAAATAGTTTATTTTGGTTTATTTGTTGTTAACATTTTTATTTGTGAATTTAGTTTGAAAAGCTAGAACTAAAACTAAAATAAACTAAGAGAGGGGAAGGGAAAAAATAAAAAAACACTTACAGAGTATAAAAACATTGATGTTGTGCGAAAGAAAATCACTCGTTGGAGACTTGAACCATGCTCATTCACTTTAGTAGGCGTGCACTTACCAGCATTGCTACCATTGCCCATGATTCAAGCTCCGAATAATTAATTTATAATATGTATTTCTTTGCAAAATATTTTTTTTTTTGGTTGCCTCAGCCCAGGGGGTTGCCAAAGCCCGGAGGCTTGCTGGGCTTACCTCAGGGCCGGCCCTGATTACATGCACCATGGAAAAGTAGCTTCTAGAGTACACGAAACTCATTTCGAAATTAGCCCCACAAGTATGTGATCAAACACACGTATCACTTTTAGGATCTTGTTCCCTACAGATCACAAGGTAGTCAGTGCAACAATTTTTGTATAAAAAACATATATGAGATCTCAATGCTGCACAACATAAACCCTAGTAAATCTACTCTTGCTAAAGGGAGTCTATTGTAAACAATATCCAATTAATTAGTGAGTTGTCCGATCCTTGTTTCTCTTTTATTTCCACCAACAGTGCTATATAGATAAAGTAATAATATTCTTCTTAAACCATCAATAAGTTAAAAAAACATAGATTGGATGATCGTATATACCTGTATTTCTCCAAGCGCTCCAGACATTTCAATACCTCATCAATTGGTGTGGCTTTGATGTGCGAGCCATTCTCATAGTGAATGACACCAACAACTCCTAGATTTGGATTGACAAGAGGTCTCCCAATAACACTACCCTACATCAGAGTAAGTGTAAAGGGAAGAACACAATAACAACATCATCAAAATGCAGTATAGTATGCAAAACATAGCCCAGATAACGAAAAGAACATCAATAAAAGATGAATCAATTTAGGACACATACCCAATTAAACAATGTGAATGGTGCCAATAAGATCGACAGACACGCACACGGCGGGAGACACGGAAAACATAGTGAAACACTAATTTCAACAGGTTTTTAGCTTTTCATATGAATATGGTACTCAAACCACAAAACAAATATTATAATTCATAATTTTTACCATTTGGTTTTTACATAACATAAATAAAAGTAGGGTTTTACTAGGTTGATCCTATTTATTTGCCATTCTTACCTTTTATTTTCTAAATATTATAATTTAACCCCAAAATAAGTCTCTAAAAATACTAATCTCATATTTCTCATATTTGTACTAAGACACAAAATAAGCAAATAAATAATGACAACCAAACCGGCCCTCACCTAAATCCACGAAGCTCACTCGCTCATTCTTTCAATTCTTCAACGGACAACAATGATCAAGAACTAGTCACAGGCTTAAGTTTGTTTCCCATCTCCAATCCTTACCCATTTTCAGATACAAATTTAAAATTTGGGTAAAAAAATAAAAAACCCATCTCCAATACCCCGAATGTCCATTTTGGATTTTATAGTTGTTTCCCGAAGTTTAACAGAAGATTCTCTCTTTAGAGTTCCTGCGTTTAACCGAAGCTTTGCCGCCAGAGCTTGTTCAATTAGCTTTGCTCGATCAATGTGAAGATTCTCTCCTTTCTCATGTTTATATATATGCCATAGGAGTTTTTCTCCAAATTTTGACTCAAACAAAAGGAAGGGATGGAGACGCTCTTACCCATTGTGATTTGGGACAGAAAGTGCATCGCAGCATCAATGCGAAGTTGGGAGTTAAAAGTTTCCAAAACCCTAGGTTAGTGTATATTTTCCAGGTATGAGAGTTAATTTAACATTGCTTATCTCAAATTTCTTTCGTTCTAGGCCAATGATTCTTGAAGTTGATGAATTGGTTCATTTGGATTTTCTTATCAGTTTATGAATTGGTCCATTTGGGTGTTCTTGTTAGTTATAATTCGTCTCATATGCTTCTAAAGTTTCCTTTTTTCTGTTGTCACGAGGAGCTTTTTTCACTTAAATTCAGTGCCACAGATATAATTTCCTGTGATCTTTATTGGCTAATTTTATTTCTTCTCCTTGTAAATCGACAATTCTGCTGCTCTATGGTGTTTATTTTAATCACTGAATTCATCTTATCTGCTTTTGAGAAGTATTGCAATAATGTGTGACATATTTGAAGTTAGCCTTCCAGTTGAGATAATGTTTGGCCAAGTGAGCTTGCTACGTACCCAAGTGGTTGCAAGTTCGAATCCAACGTAGAAGATGTAAACATATCCTCTTTTAACAATCCATTTGAATAGTGAGAAAGGGTGAGATAAAAAATGAGAGCCCTTTTTCACCCAAGCTCCCCATTTCCGGTGAGATCTGGTGAGAAAGAAAAAAGCCAACCAAAAATTTTCATTTTGTACTTTTCTCTCAATTTCTCATCAAAATACTCAATCCAAGTGAGTAATTTGGTTAAAAATCATAACTCTTTCTTATCTTTTCTAATGAAATACCTCCCTCTAAAGGGACTGTAACTGTTACATGAAACATTTCAATGAAACATGAGTACATGAACATGAAATTTTATACAACACACACCAAATGTACACAGGCAATTTCCTCAATATAAAAGTAGTTGTCCTTCGCGATGCAAGGACCAGACCCAATCTACTAAGAATGGCTACCCGCCAACTTGGGTTCCGGCCCTACGTCCACAAACCACTTCCAATTGAACTGCACCAAAAGCATATACATCAGACTGCTCAGTGGCCTTACCTGTCTGCAAGCATTCAGGGGCAATGTACCCCCTTGTTCCCGGAACGCCCTCGGCTTCCACGTACGAGGTTTTTTCGTTGTCTATGGCCCGTGCAAGACCAAAGTCTCCTAGTTTGGCATTGAACTCAGCGTCAAGCATGATGTTGCTAGCCTTGAGGTCGCGGTGGAGCACCCTCTTTTGGTACTCGTTGTGGAGGTAGTGGAGGGCTGAGGCTACCCCGAAGATGATCTTGCTGCGGGGATTCCAGCTCAACGGCATGGTGTTGGCATCGCTGCTGAAGAGGTGTTTGTCGAGGCTCAAGTTGGGCATGTAGTCATAAACCAGCAACAACTTCCCATTATTGTGACACCATCCTGTAATTGAGAGAGATGTTTATATTTGTTCGGTTGGATCTATTTACAGTTCAACATTTCCTAAGTCCTAACGGAAATATGAAATTTTTTCCAACTTCAGTACACATTTTTATACTCTTTCGATCAAATTACGACAAAAAACTAAACAAAAAATATGAAAAATAAATAATACTAGAAAAATACCAGAGGAAAAAATTGGAGGGGAATATCTGGGAAAGGACTAACCTTGCAATGGAACTAGATGTTTGTGCCTGAGTTAATTGATGATTGTAAGCTCGTGAAAGAAATCATCCTGACCTTTCAAACTCTCTCTAGAAAACATCTTCACAGCCACCTCCAAATTCTTCTTCTCTAAGAACCCTTTGTAAACAACTCCAAACCCACCTTTTCCCAACATCCTCGTCTCACCAAAATTGTTTGTAGCCTTCTGCAAATCTTTGTGCTGGTACTCCTTCGGCATACCGGGCATGCTCTTTACCTTTCCCGACATTTGCTGGTTCGACCGTCGTGTTGATATCCTCTTTTGGATGTAATAAATGAAACCCACCAATGATGGTCAAAGCAGCACCGTTGGAATACCGACCTCAAGGCCAAACTTTGCTTGACCGTTCGGGTGATTAATAATTAACTTAAAGTTTCGTCCCAAGCGTAGGACTATCGACCGGTGCAGCACAATAAATCCGGAAGTACCGGAGTCGAACCACAGAGACGGTCTACGGTGTTGACCCAAACAATGCTAGATTCTATGTTTGCAAATGGCTCTCAGGTAGCCACCCCTTGTTCAGATGACTGATTTAATTAACTAAATTAAACTGATTAAATTATTGGACTCTTAATTAAAACAGAAGAGCACAGCCGTGGGCACTGCAGTGTCCACAACTAGCCTAATCCACATTCACTCGGGCCACAATTATTTAATTAATAGGTTTAACAATTTGAAAAGAATTCCCAACAAATGCGCACCACTTGTCACCAACCAATGCGCGCATTTGGAATTGGCAATGCCCGGGTTTGTTTGTTAGAAAAGATTTCGTATTGAAAAACTGCGCATTAATTTGAATGATTCGGCACCGAGGTGGAACGTAGCTTAGCCTAGCCACGGGACACCTTCGTCCCGCGGCCGCACTCTACACGACTACTCACACATATTGAAATAAATCGCAGAAGATGATTTGAAATCAAAACTAATCATGCTTTGAATAAATAAAATATAACCAATGAAAACGATACCGTAATTGCAAAAGCAGAATTAATCCTGACGAACAATTTGTGAAACAAATCCTGGAATTCACTTGAAAGCGTAACAATGAATGAATAACTTCAGATCTGGAGCCGAAAACTTGTGAAACTAAAACCTATGTAAAAGTTGTCGAACCCTAGAATGGGTTTAAACTTTAGCATTTATACTTACTAAGTAATCCTAATGAAAAACCGAATAAAATCGTTAAGGAATTAGTTCTACGACCATCAATACGACGTAGTTTCAAAGCTGATGCTCCCGAAAGCTCTCGGTATCGATACCCCTAATAAGGGTATCGATACCGAACCCTTATCTCCTTCTTCCGCGTACGACGTAGGTATCGATACCCTTTTCAGGGGTATCGATACTAAACATTCTGGACAAATTGTGCACTCTTCATAACCAACTAGTATCGATACGGCTCTCGGGGGTATCGATACCGACCCCTTAAGCCGTCCTTTTCAGCATTCCAAGCCCAACCTTCGACTCCCACGCCCAGCTCCACTTCAAGCCATGCATTAGGTGCACCAAAGACATCTTTCAACCTGGAAAAACATGCACAATACCAAAAACACTACCAATCACGCATTAAACAGGAAAATGATCATAAAATCGCACGTCTAACGCGCCAACTCCCCTACTTAGGCGCTTATATATGTAATATCGCGCGCCTATCAAACTTCAACCAATTTTTTTTCATAGAAGTACTCCACCGTCAAATTCCACCGTAAAACGCAATTCACTTGTGATGTGTTAGAGCCTGTTGATGCAGAAAACCCAAAATACGAGTACTCGTTCACTACCCCTCTGAGGTCCAGATGTGATGTCAGAATCGGGATATCAGGTCTGGGAGGTGTCGGATCTGTTTGGTATGTTTGGTTAGCCATGTAAACCGCGATTACCTGTTTATGTTTTGATCGACAAAAGAAAATTTTAGTATGATAAAGCAGGGCCAGGGCCACGCCAACTTTGTACCAAGAATCTTCTAGACTATCCCCATGGATACTCTGAAATGGTTCCATGGAGCTTGTGGAAAACAAAGG
The DNA here is from genome assembly GCA_963854785.1 of Vaccinium vitis-idaea. NCBI lineage: Eukaryota > Viridiplantae > Streptophyta > Magnoliopsida > Ericales > Ericaceae > Vaccinium > Vaccinium vitis-idaea. The sequence goes on along the minus strand of OY978226.1, from coordinate 2,854,645 downwards.
AAAAGAATATCTAATTGTTAACAAAAATGTGTGAGAGCAGAGGCATAGGTCTTTCTAAATTTTGGCCCAAAATAAGTACTCCTATTTCACAAGTCATTTGTGTATTTTAGGTTACCACTTTTTGGATACACATTCTGTGGCTTCTTTATTCAACTTTTACTTTATTCAAATACTTTTGTTTGTTTTTTCTTTATTCACTCAATCAAGTATGGAAACAAATAATAACAAAGATTACACTATTAATTTTACGTATACATTGCTAGATGCATGTGGATCAACAACGAGATGAGAATACTGAACTTTCCAGCATTTTTGCTATGTTCAGCTAGCAGGAAATTTATGACGTACTTTCTCTCAAAATATATCCCCGCAAAAAGTGTAATATTATGTTTCAAGAATCTTGTTTCAACACCAGTTTCCATGGAATTAAACTACAACTTTGTAATTTTCCATTAAATTTCTTCCATAAAATGAACGAATAAAGGAAAATGAAAAACATTTTCATTTACTTCATTTCACTAGGTGCGTTTATTCAGAGTGACAATGATAGAAAACAAATAAGAAATACAAAAAAATATATAGGTGTTCTCGATAAGATCATTTGCAAAACGAAATCATCTTCATTGCATATCAACAACTATCAACCAAAATTATTTTAAACAATGATGTTTGATATCCATCGTTATCCTATCAATATGATTTTTTCATGAATTCTCTTTTCAACGATACTTACGAAATAAGTGGTTTGGATCATTTAATTGTTCGTTCGGTATATTTTATAACATAGTGGAGAAGGATAATAATAGAAGGCAAAGAAAATAGTATTTTAGACACATAAATCCGGATTTGGATTCAGTCATCGATGTGCTAGCAATCAATGCACGTGGATTTTATGTGTATTGTCCAAAGCTGCTCACATGTATCTAACGGTTCTATACATAAACATCCAAAAATTTGTGCATATAGCGAACAGGAGTTTCTGTCATGCACTGTGTGGTGCGGGGCATCCGGCCGTACGATGAGAAGATGCACGGCTAGGATTTAATCCGAGCCTTGTGTAAATTTGAACCTTCCATTAGTTAAATTCAATCCGAACCGTATATTTTTGCAATGGACGGCCGGATGCCTTGCTCCACATGGTGTTGTGCACCACCATGTGCACAGCACGAACCCTTGATCTGCTTATAGCAACGCTAGCAATAAAGTTCCATCAATTAGTTACCTTTTTTATTCCGTCGTATTGGACCCAAACGTTGAAGCCGTTCCATTCGGCCCGACCGGTTGAAACCCGAGTGGTGGCGTTTGGTAACGTTTTTGTTTTCTGTTTTTTGTTTCTAAAAAACTAAAAGTAGAATCATGTTATTGTTTATAAAAACAAAAACAAAAAAAACATGTATGATAATAATTTTTTTTTTTTCTGTTTTTTTGTTTTTAAATGGCCCTGTTTTAAAAATAAGGCAAATCACCTTTTTTGTGTTTTGAAAATTTTCAGAAATTTTGAAAACATTTTTAATAAACACAAAATATAAATAAATTACCAATCACATTTTTGTTTTTAGTTTTGAAAAAAATTGAAAACGAAAACAATAAACAAAAAAACGTTATCAAACGCCCCCTTCGAAATTTCCCCTTTGTTTTTGGGACAATGCCATTCCAAATTCCCGGAGATGAAAATAAAGGAAATACTATTATATGGGAAGAGCATCGCCAAGAAGTTTCTGAAAAGACTATATAGTTTATTCCAAGTTTATCTTAACCGTTAATTTTCTGCAAGGAAAAAGACCGATCACGGGGTCAACGATACGAGATACGAGCCTCGCTCTTCCTATTAGAATTGTAATTATGCCTCAAAAACGATTTATTTGTTATTTTAGTAAATTGTTTGACATTTTATTTTGTATTCTTGTATACTATTATTCTGAGTAATGTTATTATTTAATGTCACATATGATGTGAACATAAGGCCCTTAGATAACAATAACATTGTAGAAAAAACATGTTAATAGTTAACGAAATTATCAGCATCAAGTTTAGGCAAATTTCTAAACATGTGCAATTCATGTTCATACTCATGATGGATCTGCTCTAGCTAGGAAAATAAATCCTAACGGAAGGAGCAACCCGCTCTAATACCAAGTGAAAATTAGAGTTACCTAACAATCCGTAAAAAAAACCTAACAGTATGAGTGCAAATCACACAACATAGAGATATAAGTGAAAATCCCCGATACTGGTAAAAATCACGGGAATGAACAAATCACTGTAGACCTTGTGTAGTGAAAGATATACATATCCAAACGAAGTAAATCCTCATAACGTTCTATGTACCACCTGCCGAGTCACACGTACACCGCACCCGGTGATCTTGATCACCAAAGCCTTGAATCATACAGGCTTTCCAAAAACTCGTTCTAGAAATCCACCGGAAGAAACTCAAAGTTGATTGATAATTGATGTTGAAACCTCTTGAAGCTTCGATTGCATGATTCTACATCAATGGATCTTGGTTTGTGCTTCAAGATGCAAACTCTCAATATTCTAGGATTTTTAGTGGGTTTAAAACACAAGCATTGATATTTCTTTGTTGCTTGTCTTAACCCTAGAATGATGAGAGACGTTCTTTTATATATGTTGCAGTTTCGATCGATCGCTTTCATAACTGTTTTTGAACAGTGCTGCCCGATTGGGTTTTCGATTGATCAAACCATTGGTCTACTCGAACTGCCTAGAAAAACCATTGTTCCTCTTTTTGAAGCCGATTGATCTCAGCTGAAACCGATTGATCTCAGCTGAAACCGATTGATCTACTCACTCTTAAATTACATGAATTTGACTCCTTCTACTCCATTCCTAGACAGACTCACTAGCGTAGAAAGAATAATAAAATTATAACTCAATATAAATATGTGTTTTGTCAAACGGAATTGCAACCACATAGGAACTCCAGTATTTGGTTCTTCCAATCTCCTCCTTTGGCAGCCATGACAAAACACACTACAATATCAATCTATCCTACAGATCGAGTTGTACAGAGGCTGCAAACACAAAACTCAATATCCAAACACATTAGAACAATAAGCAACCTACTCCTCCATTGAACATTCTCCTCCTTTTTGACATGGAGTGACAAAAGCGAATAGGATAAATAATAAAGCAATAAATGCAAGTAGAAGAGCACTAAACAATGAAATACCAATAGAAGCAGTCAAATAAGAAATTTAAGAGATGCCTGAATACTCGTATAAATAATATGATGGGCAAACTCATATCATACTAAAGAACTAAAAGCACCCAAAACTCAATAAAATAAAAAACTAAAAAGCTAAATGCAAAAAGAATATGAAAAATCCGATGATACGAGCATGAGAGAAAGAGAGTTGAAAAGGAAAATCAGTAATTTCTTGGCTTTTTATAGAGTACTTTTTTTTTTCCCTTTCATAACATTTTATACATCAGTGGATTTAGGGGTCTGCAGTGAGTCTGACCTCCCTCGTGAAAGCCAAGGAGTACCTTTACAAATTTAAAGGAGATTGACTTTTAACAACTATTTGTATAAACAATTCATCTTTGACTGTTACAGGAAACCTTTTACCTAGAAACATAAATACAAGACAGGTTAATTTTGTACAACACAACCCACCATATGTACACAAGCCCAAATCTTCTCCCTCCTCTCAATAAACAAACCAGAGTAAATACATAAACCAAAAAATGAAAAAGGATGGAAATCTTCTGATTTCTGACTACAATATTACCAACTAGATGGTCAGAAAGACCAGATAAAATGAAAACTTAAACGGTAGTATAATTGAACCTGTCAATGTTTTGGTGTTGGGTTTCTGGATCGATGGCTTGTGGTGAGATATTGTCCGTTGTGAAGTCCGGACAGATGTCTTCCATCCCCATCGGCGGCGATGACCACACGAAAGCTGGTTTGATCCGTGGCACATGAGGCACATCCACTGAGCCCGATAGGATCTGAACAATTTCCTGAGTTTTAGGCCTTTCACTAGCTGTTGGATGCGAACAGGCCAGGCCCAGAAGCAAAACTCTTTCAGCTTCCTCCACTTTATAGTCTCCCCCAAGCCTATTGTCCACAGCCCTAAGTAACCGGCATTCGCGATGCAAGGCCCAGACCCAATCGACTAGGTACCCGTTAATTTGGGTCCAGGGCCTTTTCCCACAAACCACGTCCAACAAAACAGCTCCAAAAGCATACACATCAGACTGCTGAGTAGCCTTGCCCGTGAGCGAGTATTCGGGAGCAATGTACCCCGTTGTTCCACAAAAGCCTTCGGCTGTTACGTACGAGTTTTTTTCATTGGCCAGGGCCCGTGCAAGGCCGAAGTCCCCTAGCTTGGCATTGAATTCAGTGTCGAGCATGACGTTGCTGGCCTTGAGGTCGCGGTGGATCACCCTGTCATCGTGATCATTGTGGAGGTAGTGGAGGGCAGAGGCTACCCCGGAGATGATCTTGTAACGGCGATCCCAACTCAACGGCTGGCTGTTGGGATCGCTGCTGAAGAGGTGTTTATCGAGGCTGCCGTTGGGCATGTAGTCGAAAACGAGCATCAACTTATCCTCATGCTTGTGACACCATCCTGTGATGGAAACAAAAATGTTTTTACAACTGTATGTACAAGAGACAGCTGCTATAAGTATAAGGTTTTCAACATCATCTTTGATTGAATATTACATCTTTGCAGATGAAAAAAAAATGGAACGATTAAAGATTCAAGAGGACTAACCACGTAATTGGACCAGATTTTTGTGCTTGAGACGATTGATGATGAGTTCTTTCAAGAAATCCTCTTGACCCTTCAATTTCTCTCTAGAAAACATCTTCACAGCCACCTCCAAATTCTCATTCGCCAAATACCCTTTGTAAACCACTCCAAACCCACCTTCTCCCAGCTTCTTCTTCTCATCGAAATTGTTTGTTGCCTTCTGCAACTCTTTGAACTCATACTCCTTTACCATCCCGGGCATGCTCATCATCTCTCCTGCTATTTTCCGATTCACCCGTCGTGATGACATCCACTTTCTGCAGTACTTAAATACAAAAACCCCCAGTGTCAAAAGCACCACTGGAATACCAACGGCGAGGCCAATGATCTCCACCCAATGTTGTTTTTCGTCGCAATAGTGCTCTATTGTCAAATTCCATCTCAACACACAGTTGAGTTCGATCACATTACTTGTTGATGCGGAAAACCCAAAATAAGAGTACTGATTTATGACCCCTCTGAGATCCAAATTCGATTTCAGGATCGGGGTATCGGGTCTGGAAGGCGTTGGATCCGTTTTGTTTGCTTGTTGAGCAATGTAAACCTCGATTACCTTTTCATTATTTGATAGAAAACAATATTTAGTATCATGAATAGATGTTAAAATTGGTACAATCTACAATATATATTACAGCAAAGAACGTAAAGTGAGTTCTGACACTGCCAAAATGGCACTAATATATGAAATTATCTCTGAAACTACACAGGACGAAGTTCAATCGATTACCTTATTAATTCCATCGTACTGGACCCAAACGTTGAAGAAATTTGCCGTTGTACCCTCCCCAACCAGTTGGAATCCGAGTGGGGTCAAGGAGGCGGTCATGTTAGATTTGACGCTGTTGATGTTCAGCCCGACGTGGTTCGAATCGGGGTCGAAATTCTCTTTATACGTGTCCAACTCGACAGCGATAAGGTGATTGGCCTTATCGCCGTCAGTGGTGGAGTTAGTCAGACCCAAGTACTCGCCGTAACTATTCGGCGGGAGATTGAGGTCTGGTGCCACCACAAACGTGAGGCCTTCGCCGGGGGTAGAATTGTCCACTCGGTACAGGTTGACGAGGAACGAGGCGTTAAATGACGCCACTCTGTCGGTGTCGTTTTGACCTTCCCATAGCTTGAAAGGGTATTTGTATAAAATCCGACCGGCTTGGTTGATGAGGAAGGCCGAGCTGACGGAGTCAGCCGTGACTTGGAGGGCGTCGTTGTGTATGGTCGCGGGATAGTCCACCTGGAATACTCCGAGGTTGTAGGTTCCGTTGAAGTAATCGAACTGGATGTTGGAGGTTTTGAGTTTGGTGGCGACTCCGGTCGCCGCCGGGGCTAGTAGTGAGAGGAGGAGGGGGATGAGCACGACGGAAGTGATTGGGTTCGCTGCCAGTCCCATCCACTTTCGGGTGTGTAGATTGGGTTTTGGGTTATGTGAAAATGGATTTGGAGATTTGCGTGTGAAAGAGAATTAATGGGACTGATGCACAAAGGAGAGAAGAGATTGCTTCTGTTGAATAAAAGAAAAATACTTGTAGAGAGAGGGGATTGCTCTTCTCTCTCTCAATTGCTTGGAATAAGAGTGTATTGTAAATGGTCAATCACTAATGGATTCAATTGCCACTTTAAGCAGACACCAATAGAGTAAAAGGAAAAGTTCACAGACACTATTAACTTAATTTGCATTTGGCACTAATAATTTAGCAACACTGATACATACACTCCCTCCCCAGCCACTCCTAGCCACACCCTCTCTCACATGGGGTGAGGGGCCAATATGTGGGGACCACACCCTATGTGAGAGAGGGTGTGGCTGTGGGGGAGTGTATATATCATTTTTCATAATTTAGTTAGTGTATTGCGTGATGTATTTAGTGGTAGCGTCATTTATATATTCAGTATAATAATTTAGTTAGTGTCTGTAGTGTTGTTCATCAACAATAATATTACGTACGCAGATGGGATGAAAGTTAAGATAACGATGATTCGAATACAAATGTGTTCCAAAATTAATTGTATCCACTAAAGATATGTAGAAAGCTCAACAAGAGGTGAAAAAATATATATAAAGATATTTTCGTGAAAAATATGTAACAGCTTTCTTAACAAGATATTTTTTCCATACCATTCGTCCATCCTTAATTGTCAACTCAATATGAATTCATATAATATATATAAGAAAATTATTGGACTCTTTAGGACAGGTCTGAAGAGTCCAATAGTTTTCATCTACTGTCCAAGTTAAAGTTAGTTACTTGAAAGAATCTTTTACTAAATGAAATAATTTATTTTGACAAAGTTGTACAAAACTTACATTTATGGCTTGTGATCAAATAGGAAGGGAATTGTTTTTATCTTATTTTTGTAGCAACAAGTTTAGAATTTTGGTTCAATGAAATTAATTTCATCTAAACATTTTATCCCAATGAGAAAAATTAGCCAAAACCAATAACATCGTCATTTTTGTTATTTTCTCTATTACATCGCATTTAATTTTTGAAATTCATGCATAGTAAATTTTCTGTTTTGCCATTTTGAATAGATTCGTTTTTGAAAAGTTAGAAGTATAATGACGATGTCTGTTATTAAACAGTAATTTGTCCTCGGATTGAACAAAGATTTGTCCTCAAGTGATGAAGCAATTGAAAACAAAGCGACACTTACGTATATTCTTTTATTTAAGTTTTGAACTTGTCAAAGAATTGCTAACAAAGACTTGAGAGTTAAGTCGTTAGTCGATTAATTTTTAGAGATTAAATATACAAATTCAACCATTACGCGATAAACGCGTATGTTGATAACCTGTGTGAAATTGGTACGTGGAATGTAACTTTTGGAAGCAAAAATTATAATCCAGGAAAAATTTCCTCGAAAGTGTCCAGGAAAGAGAGATCAATGGTCCAGAATCATTATCATGTGAATCTGGACCATTGGTTTCTTTTTCCTGAACATTTCAGAGAAACTTTTCCTGATCCTCCTTTTCTGTGGTCCAAGTCGTTGATTGTCGAAATCAACGGCCCGAGAGTGGCCCTCCAGGACTCCCCGGTCCCTTTTTGGTGCATTTGTGAGTTCTTTATGAATTTACTTTAACTATTGCAGTTGTAAAATTTTAAAATTAGTCAAGACCATCAATCATGTCAAAACTAATGCGGTGATTGGTTGACACATTTTCACAATACATTTATTTCAGAAAAAAAGGTTCTGATTAGGACTCCTAATCTTTATTTTTCATGTGAATGATGGTCTCTATTCTAAGTAATGACCGGTTTTAATCATTGAAGTAGACTTGAAAATAGCCCACAAATCATTGAAAGGGAAAGAATCTGGGTGAAGTCATTAGAGATCTCACCCCACTATTTTTTTTTTATGACAAATTAACATTTAATATCTGTTTACTACTTCTGGGAGTGAACCATTCTTTTCAAAAACATCAACAGCTTGACAGTAATAACTTATCAAAAGAAGTAAGAAGAAAAAGGACAGTTTTTTAGTAACAAAAATAATTTTGACAGTTTTGAGTAATGCATATAAATTGAACCAACATCATAAAAATCAGCTAAGTCAATCAATTTTTACCGTTGCTCAAGAAAGGAGAAGAAAAGAGACCTCGAGTTTGTACCTTAGCTTGGTTTTTTATCCATAAGATCGTCGGACCGAAAATGAAGGGCTCACTGACTAATGTCGAAAGCGCACGAGTTATTTACCAACCCCTTTGTCGATTTGGAATTGGAATTAGTCTACTATATCCGTTGACATGTCATGTCATGTCGTCGTGGAGCCGCGTTCAGTGACATGACATGTCCGGCCAATAGTGACATGCTATGATGTGACATTTTCTGAATAGGCTTGCTTGGACTCCAAGAAAAGTTCTTTATTCCAATGTTGAAGTAATTGAAATATCTTTCTCTATAGGGCCATAGGCTATAGCTGTGGTTATTTTCACAAGTAAATCAAGAAATTCAAACATGTGTTCTAATATAGGAGACGCCCATTTTGGTGTGAACACTTTTGTGAAGCTGTGTCACAAAAGTAATTTCCATTGTTGCCCAAAACTTGAAGTTTAATTTACGACTTTTAGACTATGGGATGAAGTAATTGGTTGGGTAAAATTGGAAAATCACTCCCACCCCAATTGCCATACCTCTTCTCTGCTTCAAATTCATTGTATACACAAAAATTTGACATTTTTTTTTTCACTTTCCTCTTCTCTATTTAACAATCAAGTGTGTTGTGACTGGCGTCTAACTCATTCTTTCCCTCTTTTCTAGTGGTGTGGTCAAAAGGGAATATATAAGCATGATGAATATAACAAGATTTATTTAATTAGACACGCAACAAATTCTTTTGAATAATGAAGCTGTTTAAAAAGAGATTAAGGGAACTATGATAATAATGTAAACTCAAAACAACTTATTATCAAATTTTGTTATAAAGATTTAATAATTTTTTTATATCTCACAAAGCTGAGAAAATATATTTCTCTAATTTTTTTTCCTATGACATTAAAACAAATGAAAAGCCTAATTTCAGATTATTGCTTCACGCCTCTTATTGTCTTGAGCCGGCCTTGGAAGGGGGGGTAACCTGCAGCCTAAAAACTTCTCAAATCCCTCAAATCACCATCGTATAGTTTGATAGGAATTACATAGCCAACGCATGGGCTACCCTATTACATTCACGTTTCACATGATTAAAGCAACAAGTCGAAAATAAAGGTAAAAGTTCTAGACAATCAGAAATGATAGAGCTACAATCTGAAAAGGAGTTTCCATCCTTGTTGAGGGTCTGGACGATATGAATGGCATCACCTTCTACTATGATATTTGTAAGACCATTATTCGTAGCGAAGACAAGGGCATCACAGAAGGCAAGTGCTCCAGTAACTCTAGGAAAAAGAGAGCTAGTGATTGGTGAGGAGAGAGCCCACAATTCGCCCAAAAGTCCACAGACACTATGAGTCCATCAATCACTGGCTCTCTTTCTCCTAGAGTTATGGGCTTAGTAAAAACATGCTTAGTAAATTTTTGAAATAAAAACATGCTTAGTAAATTTCTATTTTGCCATTTTGAGTAGATTCATTTTTGACAAGTTAGCGGGAAAAAATGTAATGATAATGTCTCTTATTAAACAGTAATTTATCCTCCGATTGAACAGTGATTTGTCCTCAAGTGATGAAGCAATTGAAAACAAAGCGACACTTACGTATATTCTTCTTTTATATTCTTTCTTTAAGTTTTCAACTTGTCAAAGAACTGTTAACAAAGACTTGAGAGTTAAGTCGTTTTAAGTCGATTGATTTTTTGAGGTTAAATATACAAAGTCAACCATTACGCCATAAACGCGTATGTTGATAACCTGTGAGAAATTGATACGTGGAATGTAACTTTTGGAAGCGATAATGTTGTAATCCAAAAAAAGTTTCCCCAAAAGTGTCTGGGAAAGAGAAATCAATGATCCAGACTCACATTATCATGAATCTAGACCATCGATTTCTCTTTCGTGAACATTTCGGAAAACCTTTTCTTGATCCTTCTTTTCTGTGGTCCTCGAGGAGGGTTTCCTAGAGGGCGCCTCTGTGGGGCGGCTCTATAGGGTGGCTCCGAGTTGTTGATTTCAACAATCAACGGCTCAGATTTATCATGCCACTAGCAGATCCGAGCCGTCCACTACTAAGATGAAATCTAAGCTGTTGATTGTCGATCAACGGCCCGAGAGTCACCCTCCAGGACTCCCGGGTCCCCGTTTTGGTTCATTTGGGAGTTCTTTATGAGTTAACTTTAATGATCGGAGTTGTAAAATTTTAAAATTAGTCGAGAACATCAATCATGTCAAAACTAATGCGTTGATTGATTGACGTATTTTGACAATGCATTTATTTCAGAAAAATAGGTTCTGATTTAGGCTTATAATCTTTTATTTCTTCATGTGATTGATGGTCTCTAGGTGTCCTAAGTAATGAGCGGTTTTGATCATTGAAGTACACTTGCCACGAATCATTGAAAGGGAAAGAATCTAAGTGAAGTCATTAGAGATCTCACCCCACTATTCTTTTATGACAAATTAACATTTAATATCTGTTTATTACTTCTGGGAGTGGACCATTCTTTTAAAAAAGATCATCAGTTTGACAATAATAACTTATCAAAAGAAGTAAGAAGAAAAAAGGACAGTTTTTTAGTAACATAACTAACAAAAATCAGCTAAATCAATCATGTTTAACCATGCCGAGAGTTTGTACCTTAGTTTGGTTTTCTGTCCATAAGATCGTTGGACCGAATGAAGGGCTCACTGACCAATGCCAAAAGCGCACGAGTTAGTTACCAACACCTTTGTCGACTTGGGAATGGAATTAGTCTGCTCTTATCCGTTGACATGTCATGTCATGTCTTCGTGGAGCCATGCTTATTGACATGACATATATGTCGGGTCATCTTTGAGTAGTAGTGACATGCTATGATGTGACATTGTCCACTCGGCATGAGCAACAGGCTTGCTTGGGCTCCAAGGAAAGTTCTTTATTCCAATGTTGAAGTTATTGAAATATCCATCTCTATAGGCTATAGCTGTGGTTTTTTGCACAAGCAAATCAAGAAATACAAACATGCATGTGTTCTAATAGAGCTACCATTTTGGTGTCAACACTTTTGTGAAGCTGTGTCACAAAAGTAATTTCCATTCTTGCCCAAAAATTGAAGTTTAATTTACTGTTTTTAGACTATGGAATGAAGTAATTGCTTGTAAAATTGGAAAATCTCTCCCACCCCAATTGCCATACTTCTTCTCTCCTTCTTTTTTTTGGTAAATCGGAAATATATTAAACTTAGAACAGAGTGAACTGCATCAGAGGTGCAGGAATAAGGTTACATAAGATGCGGTTACATGAACCCAAAAAATTACCCATAGGCCACAAGCTAATCCAGAATAAGCCTAATGTTAGTACTGTCCCTTATGAGGTATTCCCGAACCTCCACAGGGGCAGTGCTCAACACCACCAGGGACTCGTTTTGTGCAGCTCCGATATGAGCCAGACAATCAGCACATTCGTTGGCGCTTCGGTAGGTGTGAGTGAGATTACAACCCGTTCGATTAAGGAGATATTTACCATCATTAATGATGTTACTTTGGGGATGATTCACACTAGCTCCTTCATTGAAAAGTGTTACTGCAGTTTGAGAGTCCGACTCTATTCGGGTATTGGACCACCCTTTTTCAAGGATTATCGTGAGTCCACGGTAGATACTCCATATCTCTGTTTCCAAACTAGAGGAGGCTGTCATCTTTCCATAAAATCCCAGCTCCCACGTTCCTTGCTCATTCCGGAATAGCCCACCAAAGCCAGCTTTCCTGTTGCTCTCCATCCAGCATCCATCCGTGTTTAATTTTAAAGAACCTGTAGGAGGAGGAGACCAAGGAATTAATCTATGTCTCATAGGGCCAGTAACAAGCATAGATTTGAAAGCTTGATCTATCTCGGATGCATATGAACGAATAGTCTTGGAGCTAACTTCAGGCAACGACTCTATGTTATCAAAACTCTTTTTATTGCGGTCTTTCCAAATCTGCCACAGAGTAGTGCCGAAGATGACATTCCAAGGTAATTCAGTTCCAAAAGACAAAAAACGTTTCTTTTTTGAATTTAGAGAAATCCAATCCGAGATAGAGTTATCAAATCTATCTCTCATTACTCGACCCGAGGGGATAAGTTCCCAAATCTCACTAGCTTTGGGACATTCCCTGAAAAGATGTTCAATAGTCTCCGGGGAAGTATTACACCTTGGACAAAGGTCCGTAGGACTAATACCTCTCCTAGCTCGGAGGGAATTGGTAGGAAGTTTTTTATGTAAAACGAGCCAAAGGAAAGTTTTCAACTTTTGTGGCATTTTAATCTTCCATAACCAATTCCATCCCTTCACATCCAACACATTTTTGCTCAAGAAATCATATGCAGTAGAGGCAGTGCATATGCCATTAGGCAGTGCATACTTCTTCTCTCCTTCAAATTCACTGTATACACAAAAATTTGACAATTTTTTTTTTCACTTTCCCTCTTCTCTGTTTAACAATCTAATGTGTTGTGACTGGCGTCTAACTCATTCTTTCCCTCTTTTCTAGTGGTGTCAAAAGGGAATATATTAACATAATGAATATAACAAGATTTATTTAATTAGACATGCAACCAATTCTTTTGAATAATGAGGCTGTTTAAAAAGAGATTAAGGGAGCTGTGGTAATAATGTCAGCTCAAAACAACTTATTAGCAAATTTTGTTATAAAGATTTAATAATTGGTTATATCTCACAAAGCTGAGAAAATATATTTCTCTAAATTTTTTTCCTATGACATTAGAACAAATGAAAAGCCTAATTTCACATTATTGCTTCACGCCTCCTATTGTCTTGAGCCGGCTCTTGGAAGCGGGGTAACCTGCATCCTAAAAACTTCTCAAATCCCTCAAATCACCATCGTATAGTTTGATGTGTATAAATTCCAAATTTCCGATTGATCAACATGAATTTTGACGTGCTTTATGTTTATGATTGATGAGGTCTAAAGAATCAATATTTGTCCCGATCATCAAAACAGGGTATTGTAAAAATAAATTCACAGACATCGCATGAAAACATTTTATGTATGAATTGAACGCACACCCTTTGTTGCGGAGGCTTATATGGTAGTCGTATAACCATTCCTTTGTAAAGCCTGTCCCGAAGTTACTGACATGATGGTACCTCGCTGAAGCGTAAGGCCCAAGCTAATTAAAGTCATAGTTAGTATCATGAATATTAAAGACATATCATTAAAAAATAAAATTCAACTTATGTTGATGTGTATTACCCAAAAAAAAAAAAAAACCTGTAGTGACGTTCTTTTTCCCTGTCATATAGTCAGTTACAGGAAAAAAGGCATATTTTAAAAATAGTAAAATCAAACGTAACGCGAAGTTCTTTTTTTCGGTCAAATGTAATCTAAACAGGATCAGTATATCGATATTTATTTAATTAAACACGCTTTTGAATTAATAATGAAGCTCTTAAAAAATAAGTTTGACTACTGAAGTTAAATAATGGCAAAAAAAGATTAGTGAGTACTGGCAATACTGTCAACTCAAAAGGACTTGTTAGCAATTTTTTTCGCAAAGATTTAATAACTGATTCTCTCACAAAGCTGAAGAAATCTTTTTCTAAAAAGTTCTCCTATGGCATAAAAACACATGAAAAGCCTAATTTCACATTATCTGTGTTTTCAAAGTATCCTACCTCTTGCAATCCAAATTCTTCTTATGCAGACGCACACCACCACTCTCAAGATGAAAAATACCTCCCCAAAATCAGATTGTAGCTTGCGGAGTCGGGGATTCTGTAGGGTGGGAGTGCCCTACAGCGGTTGTAGTGCCTAATTTGGAATGTTCAAAGTGTTTTTAATGATCCGGATAAGTACTATCCTATATGTAAAATAATGCATGAAATCTGGTCTGTTCAAAATACTTAGGACTGTCCGGATGGTGAGTTGTAGGGTACTCCCACCCTACAGAACCATCGGATCCGTTCTTCATGCAAATCAATTCAGTGTGAAAACATGAATCAGGTTTGAAAAAAGTTCATGCAGGACAGCATTAAGCACAAAAAAGCCAAGTGATTCAAAATTGTAACAAAGCACATTTATTTTGAAAACCATAGATATCATTCATCGTTTCCAAAAAATAGAGTTTGAGGCGATAGAGATGGACTCTGATTCCCCATTCGCAGTGGCTCTAATCAAAAGGAATCTCCTGAGCATTCTCCGCACAAGGTTTTGATCCAAGAATGCAAAGCCCTCATGGCGGCCATGGGATGCACGTTGAAACACACTACACACCCTATGGAATGGTAATAAAGTTGCGGATACTGCAAATATTGGATCGAGTTGATCACAAGGATAAAATAGTCACACATTACCCCGAAGGACGTTATAGTTCCTCTCCGAGATGCTGACACGAGAGGAGTTACTTTTGAGAGAGAGAGAGTAATTCTGTTTCATAAGTTCTAATGTACCCAAAAAAAAAAAAAAGAGAGAGAGAGAGTTTGTAGTGAGCCCATAACCCAAGACAGCATGGTCCGTGGGCTGAACAGGTAACTGGACTCTTTTGTTGGGCTTTGGACGGGTACTCTTTTCGCGCAATTCTTTTGTTCATACACACGAACATAATTTGGGATGGAAAGCACATCGCAGCGTTGATCGCGAAGTGGGGATTCGCTTGTTGCCTTGAAATCCTAGATTACCTTTTCCCAGGTACAAGATTCGACTTAGCAACTCCTTTATGCCATGATTTTTGTTCTTCAGAGTACAAGATTTACGTTGTAGGGCTTTCTGTGGAATTAAAAGCATCCCTATTTTAACGTAGTAATTCACGAACTCTGTAAATTGGTTCAGTTGGGTGCTTTTTTTTTTTGGTAACTGGTTAAGTTGGGTGTTCTTGTCAGTTGATGGATTAGTTCATTTGGGTTTTCCTATCAGTTTAAGATTTGGTTCATTTGGGTGTTCTTGTTTGTTGGGATAAAACGCGGAAACACCCAAGCACCGAAATTCAAACACAACCATAACGCAATAAATGGAAACACGATGAAAAATAAAATGGAGAGAGACAAACAAGATTTACGTGGTTCGGCAATAACCTGCCTACTCCACAGAGAAGATCCCGCTCTTTCACTCTAAGTAAAATTGTACAAGTACACTTGAGTATGAATATCCCACACCCAATCCCTTATACTCCACTCATACAAGAACACACTCTCACCCCCAAGCCAAAGCTTGACACTTGCACACAACTTTATAACTCTTGGTTGCACCACCACCCTCTCTAATGTTTATACACTGCCGAACCAAACAAATATATAAGCAGCTACCCAACAACCCATGCATTAAAGCTTAATGCATGTTCCAACAAAGAAGTTGGAAGGACACCTGTTGGAAAGCCTCCAGAAGGTACACGGCGCAGTGTTGAGAAAACAATGTCCAGCTATTGCTTTGGAAATTCCCGAGAGTTAAAAAAAACCTGTGCAAGTAAAATTAAGTCCTTTGGAATTGGAACCAATCCCAACAGGTTTTGGGGGTCGTAATCTCACTTATCTGTTAGAGCATCTTCAACGGGGAGTCATTTTGGGAGCCAAAGTCATACTGTGGCCTTAAGACCAACATTCTCTCCTCGAATTCGGAGCATTTTGGGAGCCAAAAAAATGGCTTGGCCAAAAAAATGTTATTTGGCCAAATTTGTCCTGGAAAATGGCATCGGTCTTTTCTTGTAAGGGTTGTTACCTAGTGGCTCTTGGGAGCGATTCAATGGCAGTGATAGTTGTGAGATATCAAACAATTAGAAGTGGTAGCGGCCAAATTGTGACTTTAGCATCATCGGAGCACTTTCGCCAAATTTTGACCAAATAACATGGTAGCAAATCAAATCAAGAAATGACTTTTTGACTTTTGAAAAATGGTTAGAAACATTGGAAACAATTTTTTGACTTTTTACAGAGGACCTTTACACAGAAGATAGACTTTTTTTTTTTGGGTAAGTACACAGAAGATAGACTTTTAACAACTTTGTTAACAAATCCTCTTTAATTGTTGCAGGAAACCTCTAATCAAGAAACGTTAGTACACGAAAAGATAATGATAATTTTATACAACACCACCCACAGAAAATACACAAGCTATGTCTCAGTAAACATAACAGAGGAAATAAAGGAAAAAAATGGAAAGAATGGAAATATACTGAAAAATGAACACTTATAAGCTTGCGAAGCTGTCATAGTATGGGTGTAGGGTTTCTGGGTTGATGACTAGTGGTCCAACCTGATCCATCATTTATGGCCGTAAAGAATACCGTTTGGGTGGTGGTGTCGACACTGGTGTCTTCCTCCCCCATCGGCGGTGACGCCCACACGAAAGTTGGCTTGATCAGCGGCACGTCAGGTACAGCCACCAAGACCGATAGGATTTGAACAATTTCCCGAGTTTTGGGCCTTTCACTTGCTGTCGGATGCGAGCAGGCCAGGCCTAGAAGCAAAATTCGTTCTGCTTCCTCCACTACATAGTCCTTTTGGAGCCTATTGTCCACAGCCTCAAGTAACCGGCCTTCAAGGTGCAAGGCCCAGACCCAATCTACTAACAACGGTATCTGCCAATTTGGGTTCCGGGCCTACGCCCACAAACCACTTCCAATAGAACTGCACCAAAAGCATATACATCTGACTGCTGGGTGGCCTTGCCCGTGAGCAAGTATTCGGGGGCAATGTACCCCGTAGTTCCATAAATGCCCTCAGCTTCTGCGTACGAGGTTTTTTCAGTATCTAGGGCCCGCGCAAGGCCGAAGTCCCCTAGCCTGGCATTGAAGTCAGAGTCAAGCATGATGTTACTTGCCTTGATGTCGCGATGGATCACCCTCTTGTTGTACTCGTTGTGGAGGTAGTGGAGGGCGTAGGCTACCCCAGAGATAATCTTATGGCGGAGATCCCAGCTCAACGACTGGCTGGCGGCATCAACGAAGAGGTGTTTGTCAAGGCTACCGTTGGGCATGTAGTCGTAAACCAGCAGCAGGTCTCCTTTCTCGTGACACCATCCTGTGACAGAGACATAGATGTTTTTACGACATGATTGTAATGTACAAGAAACGGCTCCTGTAAGGTTCTCAACATCATCTTTCACTCAATCTTTCTAGGTTTGTTCACACTTCAACCTTTTTCTAAGATAGGAGTAAACGGTTTTTTCAGAGAAAAGTAATGGTCTGATGTTTTAGAAACATATGGAAAGCAATGCATACTTCTAAGTTTTTAGTGATTCTAAATTCTTAATCTTTAGTTTCTTTAGGGGTCAGTTTGTTTGACGGGACTAATAGTGGAGGCATGTATGATATGCTGTATCATGTGAATAATAATGTCACAATCCCAATAGTATTGCATACCTAGGGGTGAGCAGAAAACCCGTCAAACCGTGAATCTAGTCCAAACCAATCCAAATCGATTGGTTTGGTTCGGATTTTTAGTGCATGGTTTGGTCCTGGTTTAAAAAAATTAGAATCCGTAGTCAATGGTTTGGTTTGTGGATTTACGTTCATGGTTCCGATTCCAATCTGATCCGAACCATTTATTATTATTATAAGCCATAGTCAACTAACTTCCAAATTTAATTTATTCATTATTCCTTCTCTAACAAGATTTTATTTTGCCTAAGATTCACAACTTATTCCCCTAATTCTAATAAACCAATAGTGGTTTAGTCATAGCAAATAAATTTGGTGATCAAATTCTCCATTCTAATTTTGATTCCACAGCACATTTCTATTTTTTCAAATTTCTATACATGATTTGGTCATAGCCTATTCCTATTCTATGATTCCTTCATTTCCATGATTAATTACCCTAAATTTCTATATATGAGGACCTATTCGTATTCTATATATAAATCTAACGTAGTAAACCTAAATTTTAAGTACTCTAAATATTTTATGGAAATAATATCTCAATTTTAAGCAAACAGTGGTTCGAAACCGAATCCGATCCGTATTTTAATGGTTTGGATTGGTTTGGTTCGATGCCTTTCGTGGATTGGTTTGGTTCGCCAAATTCATAATCCGTAGGTAGTGGTTTGGTTCTTGGTTTACTACAAATCCGAACCAATCCGGTCCATGCTCACCCCTATGCATACCCACCCCTTTTTGTGATTTTTGACCGTGGTTGGTGGAATTTTATCCAAACACGAAATACCTAGTTATCAAGCAAAAATGATAATATTCAACAAATTATGACTTGGGAAATTGGCTTTCTTTGGGGGAAAAAAATTGAATATTGAAAAGGACTAACCACGTAAATGGACAAGATTTTTGTGCCTGAGATGATTGATGATTTCAAGCTCCGCCAAGAAATCATCCTGACCCTTCAAACTCTCTCTAGAAAACCTCTTCACAGCCACCTCCAAATCCTTCTTCCCCAAGACCTCCAGATTAGCCAAATAACCTTTGTAAACCACTCCGTACGCACCTTCTCCCAACTTCCTCTTCTTATCAAAATCGTTCGTAGCCTTCTTCAAATCTCTGTAGTGGTACTCCCTCGTCATCCCGTGCATGCTTTTCACCTTTCGCGACAGTTTCCGATTCGTTCGTCGTGATGACATCCTCTTTCGGAAGTAATATACCAAAGCCACCAACACTAGTAAAAGCACCACCACCATTGGAATCCCAACGGCGAGGCCAATCTTCACCCACTTTTGATTCATATATCCGAAAATTGGTTGTATACACTACGACGCGATGAAAGGCACATAAGAGAGGTAAAAGTATTTATATAGAAATATTTTGGTGATGTATAACAGCTTTCATCAAATATTTTTATTTTCATTATTATTTTTTTTTTGGGTGCCATTCTTCCACCGTTAACTTGTTAATTGGATGAGGATTGGGAATATGCTCCCCGTAAGTGTCCGGAATATTCCAATACTTTTCTCAAAATGCAAGAGACTCTGACATGTAAGAGTTTTCAATGGGATCCACACATGACATATAAGAGTTTCCAACTGAGCTTTCTCAATAGCTACTTATGCACTTAGACTTAGTAGACTTATATTTTTGCTCATTATAGCAGCCATTCAGTGTCAATTTGGGTCTTCTTCTCTCCACATAGCTTTACTACCCAAAACTATCGTACCAACTCTTATGAATGTTGCATCTACATGTCTACTATAGATATGTTCAAACCACATTTGTATGTTTTCTTTCAACTTCTCCTCTATAGGTGCTATACTTCTCACGAACGGTTTCGTTTCTAAGCATGCCTCTTCTAGGGCCACACATTCATCTTAGTATTCTCATTTCATCTGTATCAATCTTACTCACTTGTTGTTTCTTGATAGGTCAACATTCTATCCTGTAAAGTATTATTGTTCTTATAATAGTTCTATAGAATTTCTCTTTCAATTTTATGGGTATCCTTTTGTCACATAGTACCTAGTAGCGCTTCTCCACTTGAGGCACCTACTTGGATCCTATGAGTCACGTCATATGCAATCTTTGCATCTTTGCTAATAATAGAACCTAAATACCTTAAATGATCACTATGTGGTATCTCCTAATCTTAAATCATCATTCTTTTACGTGAGCACTTACGTTATCACTAAATTTACATATAAATATTCAATTTTACTACTAATTATCCCGAAGGTTTTATATTCTAATGCTTCTTTCCATATTTCTAATTTAGTACTAGCACCTCTAGTAGTTTCATCTACTGTCATTTACAACAAAAAATACCATAGAATATCTTCATGAATATGCCTAGTCAATTGATGTAAGGACTCAAGGCTGTCCCATGGTTGATTGGAAATTCACTTGTTCCCCATGGTAGTGATCTAATGATAGTGACTGCATATTCATACACCCCTCTAGTCACATCGATGGGAAAAAACAAAGTTATATCTTCGTATATTCGTCTCTTGACTTTTTACTTTAGTAAAATTGTCAACAAATTGTTATCAAAGACTTGAGAGTTGAGTCGTTGAGTCCCTCTTAATTAATGTTGTTCTCTTTTATCTTTTGTCTATTTGATAATCGGCTGTTATTTAATTTTAAGTTAAAGATAAATATAAAGTCAACCATCTCAACAAATGAAAGATATAAGTAATAAAAAATGAACCGGATTTCAGGACCAACAACGACGGATGGAGGAAGTACTATACATGCCCTGCCCGTTGACATATAATGTTGGCGTCATGACGTCTTGGCCGGTGCAATAGTCTTTACTTGAGTCCAAGAAAATGTTTTCATATTACTCCACTGGGTGAGGAAACTGGGATGTTGTATGGTGCCCTTGTAGTAAGGCATGTGGACCGTCAGATGTGTTTTTAACGGTTCTTATTTCATTTCGTCATTTTGCAGATTCAAACCGCCATGAAATCCTAGCCGTTGATCGTCTAGATCAACGGTCGGATGCCGCATTATAGGAGCACCCTACAGCACCAATATTCATCATCCTACATAATTTTTTGGGTGCGAATACTTCTAACTATTTGGGTGTGTAGACAGTGGCGACTCCAGGATTTCGGAAGTGGGGGGTCATTATAAACATCAAATACCTTTACCAACCATAAATAAAAGAAAATATCATAGTAATGGCAACTAAAAATTTTGTTCCAAGAACTACAATTGCATTGACATGGTCTCGACATACTATCAAATAATCCCTCCATCCCAAATTGTTGCTTCTGCTTCACTTTTTGAATCATTCAAATAATTATTTATATTTTATAATCTATAATTTTTCTATGATTTTAAAATATTCTTTCGATAAAATTAATTGAGATCCATAAAACAAGATCCATATTAGATATATAAATTATTAAAAATCTGACGATATAAACAATTTTTTTAATAACTAGGAGCAACAATTTGGGACGGTAGGAGTACTTCGTTACCAAGATAGATCAACCTCTTCATATCAAAAGAACAAAACGAGTAACTAGGATTCAAACAAACCACACAAAGAGGGATGATGAAAGTTGGGGAATTATCCAGTGGTGTCAACCCTAAATTTATGGGGGTTCATCTATGAATTTCCTACAAAAAATTAACAAAGTGGTAGTATTTTTTTTTCCCGCCGTGGGGTCGGCTAACCCCCCAACCTCCAATGTGGCGTCGCCCCTGTGTGTAGAGTTTTCTTAAAGAAAAACAAAAAAAAAAAACGATTTTTATTCTTACTTCCTCCGTTCTCCAATTACTTCAGCTGAAGTTATTAAAATATCTCTCCATAGCTGTTATTTCCGCAGGTAAATCTAGAAATACCACCATAAAAGCTTTTCTTGACCTTTGCCAAACAAAAACAAAAGAAAGAGTATAAATGCAGAGCAGTTTGAAAACAAAAAAGATAGAAAATATTCTTTGGGGATGCTTTCGATGGAGTATAAAAAGAGGAAGTAATTGCCAGTTTGTAGTTGCTCAATCGGTTTTCCCCCTTTTCTGTTACTAGCTTTTAAATTACTTGACAACTTGGATATTCAGTCATTCATGAATTTTCTGGACCAAGCTCCCATTCAGTGTGCCTATTATCTAGTCCTGTTCAGTTTGAGTCTACGTGGATCCTTACGTGGTGCAAAAAGATGATCGAAATCGTTAATTTTGTAATACTCGTTCAACAGAGTATGCACGGGAAAAATTAACTTAATCGAACATGAATAGCTCTATAAAAAGGAAAATGCTACAATACACACCCCTTATTTGGGTTTGTATGATACACACCCCTATAAAAGTTACGATTTTTTTATTAAAGTTACGAGATACACAAAAATGTTACGAATCATATTATTGAAAAGTTATGAATCACTAAAAAGTGTTAAGATTGCCAATGAGGTGACACAATCTGGACCATAAAATATGTGCATATGGTACATCTCTTTAATGGGTGCATATGGTACACCCCTTTAATGGGTGTATATTGTAGCCATTCTTATAAGCTTACCGATTTGTGCAACAAAAAAATAAAAAAGGTATATATGTTTCATAGTGGAGTGGCATATTTTATCGTGCAATTCTCTCCTGGAAAATTTGTTTTGTTTATATATTTATTGATGTTCAATCGAACTAATTTTGAAGTCCATTTTCTGCTCTACAAAGCACTCTGAATTAACAATTTCGATCATTGTTTTGGGCCGTGTAGTGACCCACGAAGGCCCTGGATAATGGACACACTGGTGGGAGCATGGTCCTCATTTTCTCACGCCGCATTATGTGAGTTCACTTGTGAGTCTGTGACAATATAATCCTTACCACGATCTCACTCAATAAACAAAGGCCACCAGTTGCAATGACAATACTTTTTGTTTTTGTTAATTTGCAGATACTAATTTTGTATCTCTTGTACTTATCCCCACGGTAGCACATGGATGACTGTTTCGGCCTGTTTGATAGAAGGATATGTTTTGGAAGGAGGAAGAGAGATATAATAAGAAGGAGATACAGAAATGGATATGGTTGGAAGGGGTATTATTTTAGAAGAGGAGATTAAAAGTTAGCATGTATATATTATGTTTTGTTAGCGGGATATGTTCAAGCTAATGTATGGAGGAGAGGACTTGTGGATCATCTCGAGGAACACTAAGGGTGAGTTTTCATTATGGTATTTTCGGTATTTTCTCACAAGTCTTTATCCTCACGTGCATCAACCGATAAACAATTTGTAGTCCAAAAATATTGAAAATGCCATAGTGGAAACTCACGTATTTTAAGTAAGCTATCACTTGTAAGACTCTCTTTCTTCCTTTTTGGGCAGACGGTATACATGAGTGGGGTTAGAGGGGGCTAGTAAGTTAACAACCGAAGGGATTTGAAACCTTTCCATAGGCTCGAACCCAAGACCTCCCCATTGGAAGCCGATAAATACAACCAAATAGGTAAAGAGCCAATGCACTCTAAGTAAGCTGCTTTCTTTCTAAACTGCACGGTTGACTGACCCTTTCTTGTCTTTAAGGGAGATTTAATGGCACTTTCCTAGCATCAACATGATCAAGAATCTTGGTCAGATTCAACTTGTTTTGATTCCACCATTAGAATTTGACATTTACTAGAATACGAGGAATAGATTTGTTTGACATTTGGGATTTGTTTTAATATACATGTGCAAATTTGTGATAGAATTCAACACAAACCTCTCCCAAATGATGGGTCCCACTGCATGTTCTATCTCTATTTGACTATTTGATGAGTTATATATTTTTGGAAAGAAGTCAGAAATGGCAAGGAGTTTGTTAATAAAGAGGGAATTCGGGCACTGCACAAATTTATGGTGCATATTGAACAGTTGTGAGGTAGTCCTAGAGTATGCAAGTTTCATCGTACAAATAAAGTTACAGACATCAGACACGACACGATACATTTTTTTAATTGAACGCACCATATTATATATTCCTAAGGTTTCTACCGTGATCGTATAACCATTGACTTTGTAAAGTCCAATCCAAAGAAATTGGCATAATGTTACGGCATTCCAATACCGTAATCGTAGAATCATTGACTTTGTAAAGCCCAATCTAAAGAAATTGGCATAACAGTACTCCGGTGGTACCACGCAGCACTTTTAGTCAAAACGAGAAACTGCCTCCTAATACTATAATGGTTGATTAGGAGGAGTGGATTCCGATTCTCCAACAGTCCAACCGTAGGGGGTCTGGCTCACATCATAAAGTCGTTACGCGAAGAAGGCACATTGTTAAAAAATAAAATCCCACGTATGACGAAGAAGGCACATTGTTAAAGAATCCAAACATGATGTACAATACCACAATTTACGTATTCCCTGAAACCCGCAACCAATTGTTTTGAAGAATTAGCTGCTCAAAAGTATTTTTGAATACTAAATTTTTAATAACAGCACAAAAAAAGATTAAGTGGATTTGTATACTATATATCAAGTCAAAAAGACTTGTAATTAGCAAAATCCTTACAATGATTTTAATAATTATTTGAACCTCAAAATGCTTAAAATTTATGTATTGGATAAAATGCATGAAAAGCCTAATCAAATTCTCAAGACTCGGGGGCCCTGTAATGAGTTTGCCCACTACACTCCTGTAATGTGTAATCACAGTCACAGTCTTCCAAAGTGTTTTTATTGGTTAGATTTTGGTAAAAGACACTTCTCTGAAAGAAACTACTCTTCCCTAGAAGAGTCTTTTAAAAATTCTGACCATTGATTTCGGAACGAACGGCTGTGATTGCTCACTACATGCCCCCATTCATGGAAAGATTTGTACATCGAATTTCTATCTCCAATCGTCAAGTTATGCACAAATAGGGACAATATTAAGGACAAATCTTCTTCCCATATTTTATTTTATTGTATGCATAGGCTCTCAATGGAAGATAAATTTTGGAATAGCAATGAACAAGTAAAGTTTGGCCAATTGAGAATCGTTGACTGCCTTAATTGCATGGCTATAGGTTCAAACGGCTAGTGAAACAAAAGGGGTGGATTTCTGTAGTTAATTTCCAAATATGAAGAGGAGCTTAATTCAAACGTTAATTTCTTTCTTTCTTTTTATTGAGAGAGAGAAAGAATACAAGGCCTTGGAAGATAAAAGAAGATAATAGGGAGCTTCACTGAAATACTCAAAGGCATATAGTGATTATTCTCTCCATACTCTATTCTTCATCTTGATATCTATATATACACTTGTGTTAGAGTTCCTATTTTGATCTTCATTGTAAAAGGGATTGTACACTCTTATTCTTGAGAGAAGTTTGTAACCCTTTTTTGTGAGTAGGTTTTGGCGAGAAAAATCACTTGGGTTAGGTGTTATTAGCACCGGAGTCGAAATTACTTTTTGTTAAATATGACTAGCACCAAGGTTAAAATTAGTTGGAGAGATTGGAGATAGATTGCTCATGGTAACTATTGAAGATTGTGCAACAAATTCCGAGTTGGACACTTGTGAAGCGGACTAAACCGTGAAGTTGCGGACTGAACCGTGATAAATATTTGCGTTCGATTTCTCTCTTCCCTTCACTCTTAAATTTATGTCATATACTGCTGCATGTGTGTTTGAATTGATTTAGTTCTATCGCTGCAAATTCAATTGTAATAACCTAGCTTTTGTTTTATTAATTTATTGAGATATGTTGTGAGCCAGCTTCATCTGGTTGAGTCAGCTCCATCTACTGTAGTATTTGATTAGGTTATAATCTTGCATTAGTTTTTAGTTCAACCCCTTCTTGTGTTGCTATTTGGGTCAACGCTTGCCATACATTGATGGGAGCTGCTTCAATATCACCTCTTTGTTTGGAAGACACTGCGTCCCCTTGTAATATCAACCACTCAATGGCATTACATTTACAAAAATGACGTAATATTTTTAAACCACTCAATGGCATAACATCTGATATGGTATAACTTGTATAAACTGTGTTAAAGTTAAATGGTTTTTCTTCCTAAAAATGCAATATATATGTAGCTTCCACCCAATTTTCTTTTTGAGCATATGCATACCGCTATTCTAAGATTTGCCTCACCAAAATTAGAAATGTCACTTACACCCATCACATAGGGTTTTAAATGCTCCGACGCTCACAAACCAATTCAACGCAATGAACGTCATAGATCATGTGTCTATGTTCAGGAAAATCACTTTGTTGGTTGTAATGTGTAGATGATTAACTGCAATTATCAATGGGTCTAGATAATATGCATATAATGACAAGTAAGTTCGGATATCAATGCACATTTTACGGACATTAATATACTTTCAAGGATATTAATACATTTTTCTCGAATATATCTATGCACTGTCTTCCTTTTATCCTCCGTCTTATTGGGTAGAGGTCAGCATTTTCCATTATGATCATAGCCTGAAAATTACACCGCATTTGTTTAGAAAACAAACTTATCTACTCCATTTTGATGGACAATCATATTTTTCATTCCTTGTTTCTGTTGAAATTGTGTCTTGAATTTCCTTTTTTGGAGATTTCCTATTGTGTTTATTTTTTTAATTCTCAATTTTCTTTTAGGTCCAAAACCTTTATTTTGCTGCAAAATTCCTTAACATTTTGTAGTAATTTATGGGGTAGATGGAAATCCCGACCATTTTCCCTTCTAAATCGACTGAGAAGATTTTCAAAGTCCTCTTCGCCAAGGCAAAACCGAATGTAAATTTCACCTACTGTGATAATTTGTGTATTCAGAAGTTAGTCTTTCCACACTCAAACCAAACTTGGTCGTGGTCTCTGGCACGCCCATTCACATGTGACACATGTACGTGTGGATTCACTATAGGTCAAAATTATTGTATCCACCCCCACCACGTAGAAAGCCACAAAAGAGATGGAAAAAATCATTGAAATATTTTGGTGATATATACAAGCTTTCATTCAAATACAGCACGTTCGTACTCATAATTCCCACCACTAAATTGTCAACTCCGTAAATGAAATGACCCCGAGTCCTCCAAAAGTGTCATCTGAAATCCACACTTGTGAGACAACTTTAACAACTATACAAGACAATTATTATGGAATCATTTGCTAATTGAAATATCAGAATGGGAAATCTTCTGATTTCTTACTCCAACATAAACAACTGGTTGGTAGGAAAGACTAGAAAAAGGAACATTTACACATTACTGAAGCTGTTACTGTCTTGGTGTTGGATTTCTGAGTTCATGGCCATTGGTACTGTCCAAGTTGATTCACAAGTTGAGGTCATAAAGGACGTCGTGTTGGTGGTGGCCGGATTGTTGAAAGCCCGCGCAAAAGGCGGCCTTTGTGACGGCACTTGGGGCACAGGCATTGATCTCGCTAGGATCTGAACAATTTCAGGAGTTTTGGGCCTTTCGCTCGCTGCCGGATGTGAACAGGCCAAGCCGAGCAGCAAAACTCTTTCGGCTTCCTCCACTTGATAGTCCTCCCCAAGCCTGCTGTCTACCGCCTCAAGTAACCGACCTTCGTGATGCAACTCCCAGACCCAATCCACTAAGAACTGGTGCTCGTCAATTTGTGTCAGAGGCTTACGCCCACAAACTACTTCTAATAGAACTGCACCGAAAGCATACACATCAGACTGCTCAGTGGCCATACCCGTGCGCATGTATTCAGGCGCAATGTACCCTCTTGTTCCAGCAAAGCCCGAGGCTTCTGCATATGAGTTTGTTTCGTTGTCGAGGGCCCGTGCTAGGCCAAAGTCCCCTAGCTTCGCGTTGAAGTGGGAATCGAGCATGATGTTGCTGGCTTTGAGGTCGCGATGGATCACCCTTTCGTCGAAAAGGTTGTGGAGGTAGTGCAGGGCAGAGGCTACCCCCATGATGATCTTGTTGCGGAGATCCCAGCTCAATGGATTGTTGTTGTCATCGTTATTGAAGAGGTGTTTGTCGAGGCTGCCATTGGGCATGTAGTCGTAAATGAGCATCAACTTATCTTCATGCCTGTGACACCATCCTGTGATAGAGGTAGAGATATTTTTATGACATAACTATATTTGTATCTACAAGTAAACCAGACCCTCAGCTAAATCCGTGAAATCGGCAGGGTACTCGACTAGTCGAGCATAATTTTAATTCTTCAAAAGACGGCGGGTCCAGAAATGTTTCTAACAAAAACTTAAAATATCTGAGTCATCGATCTTGGCAATCATCGGCTCAGATTTCTTCTAGGCAATGGATGGCTCGGATATGTAAAGTGTCGAGAGGAAATCAGGACCGTTGAAAACACATTCGACGGCTCGGATGCTGCACACCAAAGAGCGTCCTCTAGGGTTTCCGTTTCCATCAATTCTTGAAAGTACCGTTTTGAAAAAACAAATTACAAGTACAGAAATATAGCTATATTTGGATAACTGATCAAGAAGTAATCAAAAGAAAATATCCAACAAATTAGGACATGGGAAATGGGAGAGCCCATATTTGGAAAGGATTCAAGAGAACTAACCACGTAATGGGAGAAGATTTTTGTGCTTGATACGATTGATGATTTTAAGCTCTGCCAAGAAATCATCCTGACCTTGCAAGTTCTCTCTAGAAAACATTTTCACAGCCACCTCCAATTTCCCCTTCTCCAAGATCCCTTTGTAAACCACTCCAAACCCGCCCTGTCCCAACTTTCTCGTCACATCAAAATTGTTTGTGGCCTTCTGCAAATCTTTGTACTGGTATTCCCTCGGGAGCCCGGGCATGCTCCTCATGATCTCTCCTGATATTTGCCGTCTCGCCCGTCTCGCAGACACCATCTTTGGAACATAATATACCAGAAACACCGACGCCAGTACAAGCACCACCGTCGGGATCCCCACGGCGAGGCCAATCTTCACCAACTTTGGTCTGTCGTTGTAGTAGTGCTCCACCGTCAAATTCCACCGCAAAACGCAGTTCAGTTGTGTTGCGTTGCCTGTTGATGCAGAAAATCCGAAATACGAGTTCTGATTCACCACCCCTTTGAGCTCCAGATTCGATGTCAGAATCGGGTTAGCGGGTCTGGGAGGTGTCGGATCCGTTTTTTGTGCTTGTTGAGCAATGTAAACATTGATGACCTTTTCATATGTAAGTCAACGAAATAAATGTCAAAAATCTGCTCAATAAAGTAGAAAAAAAATTACTTGGAGTTTCAAAGAGTTCAAAGACTTATATTTCTTCTACTTGCAAATCTCAATCTAACACCTCGGCCTCTCAATTTTTTAAAAACAGGGTAGGCAGGGGAAGCAGAAAAGAGTAGATAAGAAGTGGATGATGAGGAGGAGCTGCCTCGCCCGAGCTAAGACACTTAAAAAAATGTGAAAAGAGATGGGGAATGATGGTAAGGAATGAAAATATTTTAGACAATGGTGACACGATACAAATCCGACTGCAGATGTGTGAATAAGCGTCAAATGCTTGTGGGTTCCACAAGAAGTGTGTGAATTCTCGTGCGTGCATCGAACGATTCAAAACACATTTTCTACCAGACGTCTATATCTGTATATCTTATCTATATGAGTGCTTGAGATGAAGAGTGTGTTTGGAACTCGGAGATAGAAAGAGAATGGAAGATAAAATGAGGAAGGGAAAAGTTAGAACGAAATGAAGTGAAAATTGAACTTGTCCTCAAAATTTTCCATTGTCTTAACAATGGAAGGAAAATTTTCTCTTCCTTTCTAGTATTTCTTTCCGCAAGTTCCAAACACAATCAAAAAGTTCCATGAATTACCTTTTTGATTCCGTCGTACTGGACCCAGACGTTGAAGAAATTGGCCGTACCAGCCGCCCCAACCAGTTGGAATCCCAGTGGGGTCAAGGAGGTGGTTATGTTAGACTTGACGCTGTTGATGTTGAGTCCGACGTGGTTCGAATCCGGGTCAAAATGCTCTTTATACGTGTCCAGCTCGACAGCGACAAGGCTGTTCACAGCCTTGCCATCGGTGGCGGAATTAGTCAGACCCAAGTACTTGCCAGAACTATTCGGCGGGAGGTTGAGGTCTGGCGCCACCACGAACGCGAGGCCTTCGCCGGGGGTACTGTTGCCCACTCGGTAGAGGTTCACGAGGAATGAGGCGTTAAACGACCCCACTCTCGTGCCGTTTTGAGCTTTCCATAATGTGAAAGGGTGTTTGTACATAATTCGACCGGCTACGTTGGCGAGGAAGGGCGAGTTGACAGAGTCCGGCGTGATTTGGAGGGCGTCGTTGTGTATGGTCGCGGGCGAGTCGACCTGGAATGCTTTGCCGAGGTTGTAGGTGTTGTTGAAGTAATCGAACTGGATGTCGGAGGTTTTGAGTTTGGCGGAGACCGCCGCGAGTAATGAGAGGAGGTGGAGGAGCACGGCGGCTGTGCTAAGTGGGTTAGTCTCCAGTCCCATTGAAATGCCGGTAGGTTTCTTGATTGGGTAAGGCTAATGTAGAAATAGATCGAGATGGAGATTTGAGTTGAGAGAGAGAAATAGAGAGAGGAAGAGAGATTCGATCAATGGGACTTTGATGCACGTGGGAGATAGCTGGAAGAATCTCCAGCTGAAATGCTAGTAAAAAATGGCTGTTTATGTAGGCAAACTTCCAAACAATTTTGTTGTACTTCAATGCTTTGTTGGTTCTGTTAGTCAATCCTCATTCATCGCTATAGAATTTAGTACTCCCTCCGTGCCAATTTGTTTGTCCACTACAGTTATCCCAATTTGTTTGCCCACTACAGTTATGCGTCTTTTTAAAACTCTTATAATTTTCAATCTATAATGTATTTTATATGCAATATGAATCTTATTTGATTGATCTCAATTAATTCTATAACACAATTTTCAAAAACTTTAAAAACATTGCAAATAAAAAGTTATAATGTTTAAAAATAACACGAATATTTGTAGTGAACAAACAAATTAGGATAGAGGGAGTAGTATTTGAGATGTATTCCAAAGAAATGTCTTGTTCACGCACCCACATTTGAATTTGCATGGCTCAATGTCAGAGTTAGGGTTGACGGCGCCTATTTTGGCACTCTCCCTTTCTCTTTTTGGACTTCATTTGTTTGTTATGGTGTAAAATTTTTGGCCAGAAAAGAAAGTGTCATACTTGACAAAGGAAATCAACACCTCTACATCCTAATATACACCGAATATTATATATACCGAAGAAGAAAGAAATATATTTATCTTTAAATAAACCTGAAGAAATCATACTTGACATACCCGTAATAAATCTATACATTATTCAAATACATTAAGACCAATTAGATTTATTAAATAGAATTTGAATAAATATTTACTGGCTTGGACGACCATACTCTCACCCATAAAAAAAGAAAAAACTTTAAAATGTTTAAAAACCTAACTTCGGAAAGTAAATATAAGTTTTCAATTAAGCCTTAGAGGTACAACGTATAATGATATAAACATGAAGTATTGCTTTGTAATTACAGCTGTAAATACGAAGTTAGAACATTTGAAAATATAAGGACCAAATTGAAATCAGACTACTTCTTCCAAAATTCTTCCAAGCATCATGTACTTCTTCCAAAATTCATACAAAAAGATAAACATGAAACACTGCTCCAAGTAATAACCAGTGTGGATTTTAATACTGAAATATCCCACGTTGTGTTAAATAAAAACATATCCTTACAAACAAAAAAATAAAGATTATAAAAGCATGCATGAGAACATATAAAACAGTTCGTTGTCACTAAAAAAGAAAAAAAAAATCTTTTAATGACACTGAATTGAGTACGGACGTTTCGTATATTTTTATTGCATAAGATGCTTTACAGGTTGGTTGCTACCTCGAGATTGGCTATTTTAGTGGATGAACCTGTGTATTTGTTAATTACAAGTTGTGAAGTTTTTTTAATATTTTAATTTGCCTCGTAATAGTCAATATTTCGGTTGTGGGCTATGAATTCTGCTGTGTGTTGCTTATGTTAGTAAAGCCCGTAAGGGCCGTTCCGCAACGAGTGACTTAGCTAAAATGGTTTTAATACTTTAAGTCAATAAGTTAAAGACAAGTCGTTCCACTAACTTTGGAAAAATTGGTTGGAACAACTTGACTTAAGAATGTCATTTCACATCTCCACCCAATTTGAGTTTGGAATTTTTTATTTTTGAATGACCCGACTTAAGAACGTGTGCATGCTTCTGTTGTGGAAAAACCTGTCTTCATATGTCTTTGCGAACCTTAAGTTATGTAGTGCTGAACGGGGCTAATTTGTGTCTTCATAGTCTTTGCAAACCTTAAGTTAGGTATTGAGGTAAATTTAACTTAACTCCCTTGAGGTTTTCGATAAATACAGAAACGTTCTCTATACTTTCTAAAATTCAACTTCTCTCCCTTGCTTTTAAAGCTTATTCTCAGATTCCCCCTATCGTCACTTTAAGGCTAACGATGTTAATTTTTTCGTAAAACAAATGTAATACCCTTACTATATATTCTCCACCATAAAATAAAATAAAAAACATTTTTTTAAATGAAGTAAAAAAATTAAATCTTTTTACATAAAATAGTTTTTAACAAAAAGTATTAAATCTTTTTACATAAAGTAGTTTTTAACCACTTTTTGAAATTTTTTTGTTGAAGATAGTTTCTTGAGGGGGGGGGCGGGGAACTAATTTTGAGAATTTTTTTAAAATATGAAAATTTTGAAAACATTTTCTTGAATAAAAAAACTAATTTTTGGAAAGCCGCTATTTAAAAATAAATAAAGTTTTGAAAATATTTTTCTAAAAAAAATCTTTAAAATTTTTTTGAAAAGAAAACCATTAAAATAACTATTTTCAACCAAAAAAAAAATTAAAAAGCCGGTTTTTTGAAAAAAAAAATTATCTTCGATATTTTTTGTTTAAAAGCTGTTTTTAGAAAATGAAAAACGGTTGAATTTTTTTGGAATTTTTTTTAACTTTAAAAAAAAAAAGTTTTTTATTTTTTAGGGTGGAAATATATATTAAGGGCAATATAGTCATTTTACACAAAAAGTTGATACCCTTAGCCTTAAAGTAACGCCGTGGGAAATCTGGCACTTAGTTTGGAAAACAAGAGAGGGCAGTGAAATTTCCGAAAATATAAGGGAGGTCAATGTATTTGTTAGAATCCTCAAGGTAGGTAATTACCCCAGTTTAAGAGATCGCATCCCAAATAAGCAAAATCTACGGCAAATACACTCAGTACAAATGTATACGTCTCAATATTCTAATACTGCGTAAGCTGATACAACTTAAAATGATGTCACTGATATCAGATGCATGCACTCATAATGCAGGAGTATTTTCTTCTTCTTTTTTTTATGACATACCTATAGGCATATGGAGTTGTATTTTTCTCTCACGTGATCAACTAATTCTTTTCGAACCAACCTCCATGGGGGAGATCACAACATTATACAAATCATCTAGCACATGTTATTTTCCATCTCTCAAGAAAGAAAAATAAAAGAAAATGAAGTGTTCATACCTTTCCTTGTTTTCTATCCACAAGACCATGGACTGATTTGAGAGCTTGTTGGCCAGTAGCAGAGAGCGCACATATGTTAAAGCACGCTAACTGCACAGGTTACCAAGCTGGCAAGCACCTTTGTGGCCTTGGTGATTGGGATTATATTGAGACGGACAAAAGAGGATTTTATTGTTGAGTGGGCAAACAATAAAAAAAGTTAGTACGTATGAAAAGAGATAATTCTAAAAAATGTTGAACGATCATCACCACCTCTCTTGAGTTTTCCGGAGTCTTCCGGACGTCGCCGGAAACTTCCGGGCTATTCCAGAAATATCTAGACTTCTCTAGAATGCTCCGGAATCGTCTAGAATATGCTAGAGTCTTCTGGGCCTTTCCAGAATGTTGAGTAGTTTACTAGAACATGCTAGAAGGTTCCGGGTTCTACTAGAATGTTCCGGAATATGATGGAAGGTTATGGGCTTCACTAGAAGCATCTAGAAGCATAGAGTAATGTGTGCTTCTAAAATACTCCATTGGTGCTGATAGGCGCGCGATGTAGTAGATATAAGCGCCTAAGTAGGGCGAATTAGCGCGTTAGAGGCGCGTTTTTATTCCATTTTCCACTTGATGCGGTGTGTCTTTGGGTTTTTCTTGTTTTTGGTTGTTTTGTAGGGAACAGGTTGGAAAGAGCGCATGAAGTGGACACATGGCGGTCAGGCACGTAGGGAACCAGTGGGGCCCAAGTGGGGACGGCCGAGCTAGCTGAGGAAGCAATTTAGAGGAGACGGTATCGATACAGGGATTGTCCTGTATCGATACCCGATGCATGATACGCGAACAGAACTTATGGGTATCGATACAGGACTTATCCTGTATCAATATCGAGTGCCTTATAATCGGCTTTTTGACTTTGTTACGGATTTTGACTTCGGTAAGGGGTATAGATACCCCGTTTTGGGGCCTAAGTAGGGTTCGACGAATTTTACCTAGGTTCTTTAGTTTTTGAAGTTTTCGGCTACAATTTTCATTCAACTTCTACGTTCAAGTTCGATTTCCAGAATTCCAGTGTTCAGTTTAATTTGCGGACTGATTCTCAAGTTCAAGTTTTCTTCCCTTTAGCAAATTCACGGTATCGTTTTTCATTATTTTTATAATTTATTCGTTGAGCATGTTTAGATCTAGGATTAATTTGATCCTTGCAATCTTTACAAGCATGTGTGAGTAGTCGTTTTGAGTGCGGCCGCGGGGCCAAGGTGTCCCGTGGCTAGGCTAATTTATGTTCCACCTCGGTGCCGAATCAATTCAATTAATGCACAGTTTTTTATTACGGAAATTTTTCTAGCGAACAAACCCGGGCATTGCCAATTCCAATTGCGCACTGAAATCGGTGACAAGTGGTGTGCACTTGTTGGGAACTATTTTCCACATTTTTAAATCTATTAATTGAATCATTGTGGCCCGAGTGAATGTGAATTAGGCTAGCTGCGGACACCGTAGTGCCCACGGTTGTGCTCTACTTTTTAAAACCGTAGCCCAGTAGTTGAATTAGTTTAATTTAGTTAATTAAGTAAATCATCTGAGCAAGGGGTGGCTACCTGAGAGCCAATTACAAACGTAGAGCTGACATAGTTTGAGTCAAACACCGTAGACCGTCTCTGTGGTTCGACTCCGGTACTTCCGGATTTATTGTGCTGCACCGGTCGATAGTCCTACGCTTGGGACGAAATCTTAGTTAATTGTTAATCACCCGAACGGTCAAGCATTTTTGGCGCCGTTGCCGGGGACGGTGACGTGTGTTCGAACGGTGTTAGTTTAGTGTTTGTTAAATTTTAGTCGAGTCATCATAGGTAGAGATAAGCAAGTTGTACGTAAGCCTGATCCTCTCTATTACCGTGATCGTACTAATCGCTTGGTTAGGATAGAGAACAGGTCGAGTCAGTCAGAGCCTTCAAATTCTTCGTCAAAGTCAGTAGAGAGTCGGTCGGAGTCCATTCCCATTAGTGGACTCTACATAGATTTACCTGTCGAGTCAGTTAATTTCGATAATCCGCTTTATCAGTCAGAGTCAGAGTCAGTTTCCGAACCAGAATCTTTTGAAATGGGAGACCAGGAGGTAATTCAACAACCATCGTTGA
Organism: Vaccinium vitis-idaea; assembly: GCA_963854785.1. Classification (NCBI taxonomy): domain Eukaryota; kingdom Viridiplantae; phylum Streptophyta; class Magnoliopsida; order Ericales; family Ericaceae; genus Vaccinium; species Vaccinium vitis-idaea. Next base: position 2,819,356 of record OY978226.1, on the reverse strand, counting down.
GGCAGCACTTGAATCCCGAGAGGACCACTCCTCCCGGGCCGATTGTGTTTCCTCGAGAGACACAGGAGGCACGCAATGCCTTCACTGTAAAACCTGGTGTCCTGAATAGCCTCCCTAACTTTTATGGGAGAGAGTCTGATGATCCGTACGAACATGTGCGGACGTTTGAGGGGTTAGTGCGCAACCTGGCGTCTACTACCCAATACGACAATGCCTGCCTCAAGCTGTTTGAGGCAACTTTAAAAGATGGCGCACTTAGATGGTTCAGAATGCAAAATCCTCAGTCCTTCACCACATGGGCGCATGTGCGTGACGCGTTTTACAGAAAATATTTTTCTGAGGCTAAAACTAATAGTTTAAGGCGTAAAATCCAAAGCTTTAGGCAAGAGAGGGGAGAGTCTTTTGTGAAGGCAAGGGAGCGTTTCAAAGATTTGCTCCTAAGAATGCCACACCCTGGTTTTGAGAAGATACAGTTGGTCGAATTCTTTCACCTGGGTCTCAACGCTGAGACAATCCAACACATAGAGTATTCGTGTAAAGGGGACGACTTCTTGTCCAAAACTGCGGATGAGGGTTGGGATTTTCTGGATGACCTAGCAGATAGGCAGAGGGCGTTAGAACCCTCTGATTTTGATCGGTCCGGACCTTTTGGGTCCAATGTTATCCCCGTTACCATTCGTGACCAGCGACTCCAGGCTCAGGTTGAAAAAATGGCGCAAAAGCTAGAGGAATTAGAAGTTAGGCAGACTCGTCCAGTGCATGAGGTCAGTATAGAGGAAGTCTGTGTGTGGTGTGAGTGTAAGGGGCACATTGCAACTGCATGCCCCGGATTTTTAGCCGCTAAGGGAGCGGGTCAGAATAATCAGGAAGAGGTAAATGCTGTGAGGAATTGGGACACATACTCAAATACGTATAACCCGGGATGGAGAGATCATTCCAAAGACTGGTGGTCAGACCCTAGACCCGCAGGTGGAGGTCAAGCGCAACCCCTTGCACCGCCTCCGCCGCAACAGTTTCATCAGTCCCAAGCACCCAGGCCCCCGCAGGGCCAAGTCATTCCTTACAACTACCAGCCACAGCAAGGCAGGGGGGAGGTCCATCCACTCGTGGGCCGCCCCCAGGTTATGCACAGACTGCACCACCCCGTTTTGAGGATTCCATGAATTCCCTAATGCAGTCTCAGCTGACATTTCAGACTGATACCAGGCAGCAAATTGGGGCCCTTACGGCCCAAATGACGCAACTCACTGCGGTGATCAGTCAAATGCAACAAGAGAAGGGTAGGTTTCCGGCCCAAGGTAGTCAAGCAGGTGCCCATTATGTGGGAAATTCTTCAGGTCCCAATGTTCAAGGGAAAAATCAGGAAGAGGCTAAAGCAGTTACCATTCTTAGGAGTGGTAAAACGATTGATAAGACCATTCAGCCAACACTAAGACAGGCTCCACCCCCGGAGCCAGTTATTGAGCCTGAGGTCATTTTTGATACTGCTAAGGTGCCTCGGGAGGAAGTAGAAGTGAGAGAGGAGTCACCTGAGGTGGTGGTGCCTGCAGTTGCAGCCCCCACGACTCCACCACCGCCAGCTGTACCAGTAGCTCCATTTTCCCAACGACTGGCGGTGAGACCCAAGCAAACCATGAACAGCAAAATGATTGAGTTGTTTAAGAAGGTTCAATTCCCCATCACCCTGATGGAGGCGATTGAATCATTTCCCCAGTGTGCTAAGGTATTAAAGGACCTTTGCACACCCAAGCGCAAGAGTCAGAACAACGTGGTTCTGACGGAGCAAGTGAGCTCCATTCTGCAGACTGAGATTCCTGCCAAGTGCAAGGATCCAGGGTGTCCCACCATTCCCATAACCATAGCAGGTCAGAGTTTTGACAAGGCATTGTTGGATTTGGGAGCGAGTGTTAATTTGCTCCCTTATTCAGCATACTTGAGATTGGGCCTAGGCGACCTCAGTGAGACTCCAGTCACTCTACAGTTGGCTGACCGGAGTATTAGAGTGCCAAAGGGAGTGGTCGAGGATGTGTTGATCCGGGTAGGGAGTTTCAATTCCCCGCTGATTTCATTGTTTTAGACATTAGTCCCGGTCGTGAGACTTTAGAGAAGACTCCCATCATCTTGGGGCGTCCCTTCCTAGCCACCTCCAATGCTGTTATGAACTGCAAAACTGGCAAGGTCCAGTTATCTGTCGGTGAGGAGAGAATGGAGGTGGATGTTTTCAGTGTCAGTACATTAGAGGATGAGGAGGAGTCTGAGGAGTTGTGTCTGATTGACACGTTAGTCCAGGAGCATATTGATACAGTCCTGTATAAGGACCCCTTGGAGGTTGCTCTTACCTCCGAGGAAACATCATTTTTAGACTCAGCAGAGGTTATGAGCTTGTTAGAGTTGCTAAATGTCGAAGAGTCATGTGAGGAGATGTGTGGGGTCACTCATAACCCTATGTTTGAGCCATTGGGCGACCCTCCGCCCAAGGTTCTTCCGTCATCTGTCCAGCCGCCTAAACCAGAGTTAAAACCTCTACCGGACACGCTTAAGTATGCCTTTTTGAAAGGCAATGATACCTATCCGGTTGTGATCTCCTCATCCCTCGAGGAAGATCAAGAGAGGAAACTGCTAAGTATGTTGAGAGAGCACATGGGCGCGATTGGCTGGACCATAGCGGATTTGCATGGTATAAGCCCAACGGTGTGTACACACCGCATTATTCTTGAGGAGAGTGTAAAGCCTTCTAGGCAACCTTAGCGGCGTCTGAACCCCAACATGAAAGACGTGGTTAGGACTGAGGTGCTTAAGTTGTTAGATGCGGGTATCATTTACCCAGTTGCCCATAGCGAGTGGGTGAGCCCAGTACAGGTGGTGCCTAAGAAGGCAGGAGTGACCGTTGTGACCAACGATGAGGGAGTTTTAGTGCCGACCCGAGTTCCCACAGGATGGAGAGTTTGCATAGACTACCGGAAGCTCAATGCGAGCACCCGGAAAGACCACTTCCCTCTTCCTTTCATTGATCAGATTTTAGAGAGGGTAGCGGGTCGAGCTTTTTATTGCTTTTTGGATGGGTACTCGGGGTATAACCAGATTGAGGTCGCATTAGAGGACCAGGAAAAGACCACCTTCACATGTCCATATGGAACCTATGCTTACCGTCGCATGCCCTTTGGGTTGTGCAATGCACCTGGTACCTTTTTCAGGTGCATGATGGGAATTTTTAGCGACATGGTGGAAAGGATAGTAGAGGTGTTCATGGATCATTTTTCGGTTTTCGGAGATTCATTCGATGGATGCCTCGAGAACTTGGGGAAAGTTTTACAGAGATGTGAGGAGAAGCACTTGGTGCTCAATTGGGAGAAGTGTCACTTCATGGTTACCCAAGGAATCGTGTTGGGGCACATTGTGTCCTCTAAGGGTATTGAGGTGGACAAGGCCAAAATAGATTTAATCCGAAATCTCCCAACACCTAAGTCTGTTAAGGATGTGCGTTCATTTCTGGGACACGCTGGTTTCTACCGGCGGTTCATTAAAGACTTCAGTGCTATCTCCCGTCCGTTGTGTCAGTTGTTGGCAAAGGACACACCGTTTGTGTGGTCCGATGCTTGTGAGGGGGCATTTCAGATGTTAAAGCGGAGTCTCACAACTCCGCCGATTATGCAGTCTCCGGATTGGAGTCTTCCCTTTGAGTTGATGTGTGATGCTTCTGACTATGCAGTCGGAGCTGTTTTAGGGCAGAGGAGAGGGAAAGACCCATGTGTGATTTATTACTCTAGTAAGACATTGAATGAGGCGCAGATGAACTACACCACCACCGAGAAGGAGTTGTTAGCGGTGGTGTTTGCGCTAGATAAGTTTCGGTCCTACCTGGTAGGTTCGCAGATCACGGTTTTTACCGATCATGCGGCCCTAAAGTACTTAATGACTAAGCAGGACGCGAAAGCTCGCCTCATTCGGTGGATTCTGCTGCTGCAAGAATTCCATCTGATTATCAAGGACAAAAAAGGGGTAGAGAATGTAGTGGCAGACCATCTGTCTCGTCTGGAATTCGAGGACCCCACCTCGAATCTTCCCATTAGAGATTCTTTTCCGGATGAGCAGTTGTTCGCCGCTAATGAGTGCCCGTGGTATGCTGATATTGCCAATTATTTGGTAACTGGGCCGATTCCTCCCCATTGGTCTACCCAAGAGAAGCAGCGATTTTTGAGGAGTGTCCGACAGTATATATTCGATGACCCATATTTGTTTAAGTACTGTGCGGATCAGATTGTGCGTAAATGTGTCCCCGAGTCTGATCAGAAGGGGATTATAGAGTTCTGCCATAGCGAGGCGTGTGGTGGTCACTTCTCTGCGAAGAAGACCACCGCCAAGATTTTACAGTGTGGATTCTGGTGGCCTGATATGTTTAAGCTCACTCATGCGTTCTGTAGGTCGTGCGACCGTTGCCAAAAGCTCGGCAAATTGTCTTCACGTCAGGAGATGCCCCTCCGGCCCATTCTTGTGCTAGAGGTTTTCGATTGTTGGGGCATTGACTTTATGGGTCCATTACCTATGTCTCATGGTTACGAGTATATATTGGTAGCGGTGGACTATGTGTCCAAGTGGGTAGAGGCGATACCCACTAAGTCTATGGAGTCGCGAGTCGTGCTAGAGTTCATTAAGTCTAATATTTTGTCGAGGTTTGGCGTGCCACGCGCCATTATCTCTGATCAGGGCACGCACTTCACAAGTCGGTCGTTTGAAAAGTTAATGGGGGAGTATAGAGTCACTCACAAGGTGTCCACTTCGTACCACCCCCAAACTAATGGGCAGGCCGAGTTAGCAAACAGAGAAATCAAGCGAATTTTGGAGAAAACTGTAGGTGTGACTAGGAAGGATTGGTCCACCAGGTTGAATAATGCGTTGTGGGCTCATCGCACTGCTTATAAGACCGTGTTGGGTGCTTCACCCTATCGGCTTGTTTTTTATAAGGCCTGTCACCTACCAGTGGAGTTAGAGAAGAAGGCCTATTGGGCCCTCCAGGAAATCAATTCGAGCCTAGATGTGGTGGGTGCGCATAGGAAGTTACAGTTATGTGAGCTCGAGGAGCTTAGGAATGACGCGTATGAGAATGCTAGTATTTATAAGGCTAAGGTTAAGGCGTATCATGATAGGAATATTCAGCGCAAAACCTTTAGAGTTGGTCAGAAAGTGTTGCTCTATAATTCGCGTCTCCATCTATTTTCCGGCAAGTTGAGGTCCCGTTGGGAAGGTCCCTATGTTGTGGTGCAAGTACATCCGAATGGTTCAGTTGATGTCCGTGATTCTAAGAATGATCATGTGTTTAAAGTTAATGAGCAGCGTCTGAAACCGTTTTTGGAATTCTTGGAAGTGGGAGAACCTGATGAGGAGTTGGTCGATCCTGTGTATTCGGACGACCCGGTTACTTAGGCTTTTTCAGCCAGGTTTCGACGGGTAGCTCACGCGTACCATGCTTTTCATTAAGTGTGGACCCGGCCCCTTGCATAGGGGTACCCATCATCGACTTGGGTTTATAGCTTTGCACGCCGCTATTAAAATAAGGATCGTGTGCCCAGCTCCGGTTAGTAAGGGCATGTTATGCATTTTAGTTTTAACAACAACAACAACAAAAAAAAAAAAAATTTCATGGTCCGGTATAGCCACCTAATTTCTAGCCTTAAATTTGTGTATCTGGGTTTCTAACAATCTTATTGCCGTGTCTCGGATAGTCATAAAAGATGATTGGCTCTGATTTCTTTAAGGAAAAACCTTGAGTGATTTAACCTGTTGAGTCATGACTTACCCGGGATTGTTATGATGACCTTCTCTACACAACTTTAAGTGAGACATTAGGGAGAAAAGTAGTACCCGTGTCTTTCACGTGACGGAAGTGGTGGTGTATTTTCTTTTTCTGTTCTTGCTTTTTGGTTTTTCTGTGTACGCCCGGATACCACGTGCCGGGCTGGACTGACATTTTTGCAGGGTGCGCGGAGATAGTACTCGAAATTCCTCGTACATCGGCCGAGGTCATGGTGGTTGGCTGCCACCCGGAGGTCCAGTTCTTCCCCTTGTTCTTTATTTTGTCTGTCTCCATGCTCTGGGGACATCGCATGTTTCAAGTTGGGGGGAGGGTGTACTTTGTTCATTTGTTCTGATATAGCGTTGCTAGGTAGTTTTCGGGGATACGGTTGTTATGCATCTTGTAGATATGCTTTGAGCGGATGAGATTTAGCTGATTAGTATGCCTGTTTAACTTGAATGTATGCATATATTTGGCTATTTAATTGAGCATGATGCATTGTCAAGCATGTGAAGAATATCCCCACATTGATAATAGCGTATTCTGAATAGCATTCCCATATTCTTTGTACTCATTTCCGCAATCGCATAAAATAGTAGGCTTTTGTTCTGCAATTAAGGAACCAGATTTGTCTATTGTGCATTTGTGAGAGTGAATAACGTGCATAGGGGATGACACAAGGCATTCTTTGCATGATTAAACCACATATGAGTCCCCTTGACCAATCTTGAACCAGTCCGAGTCAGTTCCCGTGTTTAGCTTAGGAAACCGGTGTTTGGTTGGATTTAAGTTGGGGGGAAAGGCAAGCTCTATGCATCATGAGTACCGTACTACTGTGGGAAATTCTGTGTAACAATGTGCTTGTGAGGGATTAATAATTGAAGAAGTCTGACTAGGTGTCATGTTTTGGAAACCCATAACCCATAAACCCCAGCCAAAAAAAAAAAAAAAAAAAGAAGAAGAAGAAAGGCTGTCGGTATCAATACATAAAAAGTGATGTATCGATACCGGTTACCCTCGACCGGAACAGAACCTTTGGGTATCGATACTAGTATTCCTAAGTATCGATACCGAGTGCTTTTTAACGCGTTTTTAACAGGTTTGGCCGGTCAAACCTCCCCCACTCTTCACCTTCTTCCCCAACTTCTTCTCTCTCTCTCTCTAACCCTAACCCACGAAAACCACCATTGTTAACCCCTCCAAACCTCCAAAAACTCCACCAAATCTTGCCCAAATTCCACCAAACTTCACCAAAACCTTCCTTTTCTCCATCTCTACCACATATACCTCTCAAGTCCCGTCCAAAACCCTTATCTCTCCAGATCTAAAACCCTAATTTCCAAAACCAAACTTCAAAATATGGCACCTAGGAAGGCTAGTACCAGTGCTAAGGGTAAAGGGGCGGCTTCCTCGAGTGCTCCTCCATAGCAAGCAACCGGAGGGAGGAGGACCAAAGACCAAATTGCCCGGGATGAACGGGAAAGATGGGAGGCTTCTATTGAACAAAGGGGTGTCAAGAACGAGCGCCACATTATCCGGGATGGGTTTCTCGAAAATGATATCACCATACGAGCCATTGTGCGGCAAGGTATGTCATTCTGGTTTGACCCAAACCCTGGATATAACTTAGAACTTGTGAGGGAATTCTACAAAAATTTTCATGTCCCGGCATCCGGGACTGCATTTAGTTCCGCGACTCAGATAACTTCAAAAGTGGCTAGGATTCCCATCACGATCACACCTGATATTATTGCTGCAAGTTTGCGATATGTGAGGCCGACTGTTGTTAACTACCCTTGCCCCGCTGAGGATTTTGTCCAACGTAGAGTGGCGAGGACGTTGTATGAGAAAAGTAAAGATGCTAGTATCCCTCACCGACCGGGCAAGTTTAAGCCGGCATATCGATTTGTGAACCAGGTGGTTTGCTACAACCTGGACCCGAGGGCAACTGAAAATAAGCCCTCCGAGAGTACTGGGAACTTATTGTCAGTCTTCATGGATGGGGATACTTTGTGTGACTGGGCATTATTCATTTACTCTAAGATCATCGATTTCCGAGATGCCCCAACACAGACTCGAATGCCGTTTCCTTGCTTGATTACGGCCATTGCTAGAGACTCGGGATTGCAAGGGGCCAAATGGTTCAACAACGATCCACTAGTCCCTGGGCCAATTGACAGCACCATTCTTACTAAGAGCATAGCCCAGTCTCGAGGTGCTAGAGGAGGAGCCTTTTTGACTACCGAACCACCCCCCAGCGCATCCAATACCACTTGGCTGCAGAAGATCTTTTGCCAAGGGGTTGCTACTATTCGAAGTCAACAGAAGCTTAAGAGAGAGGTGCGACAGAATGCGAGGATTCTGCAGCAGATGAATCACAGGGAAGAGTGGATGGTGGGGAGGATTGAGGGGTCGACCACAGAGCCGTATGTTCCGCTGGAGTTACCTGAGTTGGAGGTCAGCGATGATTTCGCCGATGGTGATGAGGCTGCTGAGGAGAGTGAGGATGATGAGGATTGATTTAGACACTTGTGGTGCATGGGGCTGACTTCAGGGTAGGTAGTCTGATGAGGAGGTGTTATTCTATGTTGGGTGGTCTGTTATTTTATGTTAGGAACTTGTTATTTTATGTGAGACTATTTCTGTTTTTTTATTTTATTTGGGGTCTGTAATATAATTTGCATGATTATGTTTTTGTTTTGTGGACTTGGTTTGGGTGGCGCCGATGGGCGCATTGACAGGTAGTAGACATGACAGGTTCGGCCAGTGGGTAGTTAACCTTGAGCCTCTATAGGCCGGCACCTGATTTTTGCGGTTCCTTTTCTTGTGCTACCAAGGTCGTTATAATCCAAAAGTCCTTAGTAGATCTTGTGCACGTGTTTTAAACTCTCGCTTATGCATGGTTGATAATGATGTTGCTTATTCTGTGGAATCATAATTGAATATGCGTTTATTCTTGTTGAGCGTTGATCTTGATTTGGCACGTGGTGACCAATTGTTCGGTTCCACGCAATTCGCCAAGCGCTTATATGGGATGTTGAGTGTTCTAGTGAGTGGTGTGACGCATTTGCCTTGTGGGGTATTTGTTTTCACGTGTTAAGTGATGCTAATTGTTTTCAATAATTTGTCAAAGCATGCATGCATGTGAGTTACAGGCATATTGAGAGGCGAGTATCTGTTGCTATGATTTATGGTTGGTTCTACAGGTGGTATAACCATCGTACCCCCGTTGGTGTTTTGTGTAGTTCTTATTTCGTTCGTTCCTAGGGACTAGCAACGCTCAAGCTGGGGGGTGTGATAGGCACGCGATGTCGTAGATATAAGCGCCTAAGTAGGGCGAATTAGCGCGTTAGAGGCGCGGTTTTATTCCATTTTCCACTTGATGCGGTGTGTCTTTGGGTTTTTCTTGTTTTTGGTTGTTTTGTAGGGAACAGGTTGGAAAGAGCGCATGAAGTGGACACATGGCGGTCAGGCACGTAGGGAACCAGTGGGGCCCAAGTGGGGACGGCCGAGCTAGCTGAGGAAGCAATTTAGAGGAGACGGTATCGATACAGGGATTGTCCTGTATCGATACCCGATGCATGATACGCGAACAGAACTTATGGGTATCGATACAGGACTTATCCTGTATCAATACCGAGTGCCTTATAATCGGCTTTTTGACTTTGTTACGGATTTTGACTTCGGTAAGGGGTATAGATACCCCGTTTTGGGGCCTAAGTAGGGTTCGACGAATTTTACCTAGGTTCTTTAGTTTTTGAAGTTTTCGGCTACAATTTTCATTCAACTTCTACGTTCAAGTTCGATTTCCAGAATTCCAGTGTTCAGTTTAATTTGCGGACTGATTCTCAAGTTCAAGTTTTCTTCCCTTTAGCAAATTCACGGTATCGTTTTTCATTATTTTTATAACTTATTCGTTGAGCATGTTTAGATCTAGGATTAATTTGATCCTTGCAATCTTTACAAGCATGTGTGAGTAGTCGTTTTGAGTGCGGCCGCGGGGCCAAGGTGTCCCGTGGCTAGGCTAATTTATGTTCCACCTCGGTGCCGAATCAATTCAATTAATGCGCAGTTTTTGATTACGGAAATTTTTCCAGCGAACAAACCCGAACATTGCCAATTCCAATTGCGCGCTGAAATCGGTGACAAGTGGTGTGCACTTGTTGGGAACTATTTTCCACATTTTTAAATCTATTAATTGAATCATTGTGGCCCGAGTGAATGTGAATTAGGCTAGCTGCGGACACCGTAGTGCCCACGGTTGTGCTCTACTTTTTAAAACCGTAGCCCAGTAGTTGAATTAGTTTAATTTAGTTAATTAAGTAAATCATCTGAGCAAGGGGTGGCTACCTGAGAGCCAATTACAAACGTAGAGCTGACATAGTTTGAGTCAAACACCGTAGACCGTCTCTGTGGTTCGACTCCGGTACTTCCGGATTTATTGTGCTGCACCGGTCGATAGTCCTACGCTTGGGACGCAATCTTAGTTAATTGTTAATCACCCGAACGGTCAAGCAGGTGCCTATAAATAGGGGTGAGGTCTTCATTTGTGCAATGCAAGTGAAAGCAAGAAAGAGAGCAAGTGTGAGACATACTCCAAACAAGTGAGTGAGAGTCCAAGTGTGAGGTGTCCAAGTACAAAAAGAGTTTGTGTCCAAAGTTAAAGTGTCTTCCTAGATTGTGTGTGTACTACCTCTTGTGTGCAAGAGAGTCTTCCATTGTGAGTGATAGTGTGTGTTGTTGTACACAACTTAAGTGTACAAATGCTTGTAATCAATAAAATTACTTTTGTTTGTTGTGTTGAAACTCTACAAAAATACTATCAAAAAGAATATTATTCGTTGAAGTTATATTAGTTTATTGAAATACCTTCTAGTTTTATTTATTAGTTGAAGTTATTGAAATACCCTTCTCTATTATTTTTTATATGGTTATTTGCATATAAAAAATAAAAGCCAATAAATGTAAACATAAAAATTTCTCTCGACCTTTTGCCTAACAAAAACAAAGTGTGTTTTCTTTGGGCATGCTTTGGGGAAAATAAACAGAGTAATTCCCAGCTTGTAGTTTTTTTATATGGAAAATCCTATTATTGACTTGAATATAATTGTACATCAAGTTAACACAAGGAAGTAATTCAAATGGTTTGTTAATTGGCGAGATCACCCACAAACAATATTTCAAATTTCAAGGTATAATGTCATTGTTCAATCAATCCAGGTATAATGTTCCGTACAAAAGAGGACCTAGGACCCTAGACAGAATACTATGGGTACGTACTGAGGATGGGAATACCTCATAGAATTAATGATATTTAACGTATGCATTTTTATTTTTTAAGACATTATATAGTCGTATCGCGATAACTGGAAAGTTTGATATTGCGGCATGATTATTTATGTCTGGTTAACCATAAGAATATTAATTCAGTTTCTAAATTCTATTGAATATCTTTTAGTTGTTTTCAACTTTGGCCTTGTACATTTCTTAATCTCCTTAATGTTCGTGCCTTGTACATTTCATAGTTTCATTCAAAAGAGGTTTTGAATAGGGGTGACTAGATCTCTCAAAATGACACCATATTTAATTTGAATGTGAAGACTTATGATTCTTGGGTATCCTTTCTCTGATAACGGTTCAAAATGTCACAAGTTATATATCGCATTATTCAATTATCTTTTATGAAAGTTGTTCTTCTAGTACTTTAATTGAGTAGGAGATTTTTTATTTGAAAGAGTACAAACTCTACGGAAACTTAAGTTGGGTTAAAAGCCTTATTGGAACCTTCATTTATTGCATTTTCATATTAATGGTTTCATCATAAAAAGTAAACAGTTTTCTAATAGTACTTACATAAATAAACAACACTGATATATATCCTTGGAAGACACTTTCACGTTTTAGCTAGTTACACTCATGCATGTGCATTATGTAACTTAAGTGATGACACTATAATCCTATATACAATATCTTCATTAATTTAATATTCAAAGTCAACTGGATGCAATTATTTTCCCAATTTGACATTCCACTGATTGGGTACTTATGGTTTTGTTTATTCACAGTGCCCAGAGTAGCTCATGGATGACTGTTTGGGTATTCTTCAGTACTATCCTGTTTGCAGTGGCGACTCCAGGAGTTCGAAAGTGTGGGGTCATCGTAATAATGACAACTAAAAATTTTGTTCTAACAAAAATCACATTTAAAGCTCAACCTAATAAACAAAAGATATCATCAAAAGACATAAAATTGTTTTCTATGTTTTCAGTTTTCACCACAAAAAAAAAAAAAAAAAAAAACTACACAAGCTTCTACAATTGCATTCGATGCGGTTTTGAGTTCTGAAATCGTTGCATCATAGTCTCTACGTCGATACTATCAAATAATCCCTCCGTCCAAAATTGTTGTTTCTTGCTTCTGCTTCACTTTTTGAACCATTCAAACAATTATCTATTTTATAATCTATAATTTTAAAATATGCGTCTGATAAAATTAATTGAGATCTGTAAGATTCATATTAGATATACTCCATCTGTCCCTTTTTATGTGATCCCTATCGGAATCTGTGCAATTTCAAACCCCTATAAAACATATTTCTTTATATAATTTTTAAAAAATTTCTATACCAAATTAAAGTGCTCATTGAGTACTTTAATTTGGTGCAAAAAAATTTAAAAACATGCCACGGAAGTGCATTTTTTAACGGCTACAAAAATACACGTTTCTTAAAGGTATTATTTAGAATGGGACGGAGGGAGTATATATCACAAAAAAATCTAAACAATTTTTTTAGAGGTCCCAATTCTGAAATAGTAATTAGGAGCAACAATTTGGGACGAAGGAAATACTTCCTTAGCAAAACAGATCAACCTCTCCATATCATCAAAAGAACAAAATGAGTGACTAGAATTCAAACAAGCCACACAAAAAGGGGGATGAAAGTTGGGAAATTATCCAGTGGTGTCAGCCCTAAATTTATGGGGGTTCATTTATAAATTTCCTAAAAAAATTTAACATAGTAGTAGTATTTTTTTTTTTTTGCCGTGGGGTCAGCTGACCCCCACATTTCTATGTGGAGTCGCCCCTGCCTGTTTGGGAGCATATTTTTTTCAATACTTTGCATTCTGTATTATGAATTGAAGATTTTTAAATTATGCTTAGAATAGATTAGTCACAAATTTGATCATTCGTTAACATCTCTTTTATGTAAAATGTGTTTTTTTTTTCGGTACAACGGAATTTATGTAAAATGTGTTTGAAGGCACATAGATCAGTTTGGTAATTTGGTACTAAATAAATCTAAAACTTTCTGAATGAATACAGTAACGATTTATCTCATGAAAATGGATTTTGATAGGATCTAGTTCTATAAACTAAAGTGATCCGCCAAAAAAAGTTCCTAAGTTCGAACAGCCTTTTTTTTTCCACAAAGAACAAAAAAATTCTAGTCACATAGAAAGGGATGAAGACTTGGTAAGAAATGATGATTCCGGCAATTCCAACGGTGAATGACCTGTGAGATCAGTGGTGGAGGGAGGAAGATAACCCATCGATGCTTCTTGAGACTCCATCGTTGAAAAAGCCCTAGTCTCTTCTATCCATTTTAGGAGCGAATAAAGGTTTCAAGAGTGAGTTCTTTTGAAGGGCCCAAAACGTCGTAGTTTTGAGTAGGTGTATTTGGGTCCCTTTGTATGCCCCAAACGTGTAGTTCATATGTAGGTGTATTATGGCATGTACATTATGTAACTTAAGTGGTGACACTATAATCATATACTATTCAAAGTCCACTAGATGCAATTATTTTCCCAATTTGTGATTCCACCGAATGATTACTTACCCTTTAAATTTGTTTATTCATAGTTGCCATAGTAGCACATGGATGACTGTTTGGGTATTGTGCCCGTTTGAGAGCATTTTTTTTTTTTTAAGTAACACTATGCATTCTGTATTGTGAACTGTAGATTTTTAAATTATGGTTAAAAAAATGATTAATCTATAAGAGTGTTTGAGAGATATGTATAACATAGATTTTGCAACAGAATATTGTTTGAGAGTAATCATCAAAATAGAATATGGTAAGGTTTTTTACCCATAATGTAAAATGAGAATGCTAAGGGATGGTTATCAAATTGGGCCTCCATAGTGTGATAGAGACTGAATTATGCCCTAATGCATTTTATAATTGAGCTCCCAAGCAGACACTGCAAAATCCGTTAATGTAAAATTCAGAATTCAATAATAAAGTTCCCAAACGGGCTCTAACTTCTCAAGGAAAAATCATTCAGCGCTCTAAACTATTACTCCAGTAGCTCGTACAATTGATGGAAATTATTGTATCATTCCAACTTATGATAGGAATTTACTGAGATGATCAATCCATAAAGGGGCCAGTTTCCCTCACACATAAAAAACACACGATTTTGTTCCGAACTCCATTGTGATGTTTCGAACCGTTGATCTAGTTTAAATAAGTAAAATATGAGGTCCTGCAAAATTCAGCTCAATCAGATATCGGTAAGTACTTGATCCAAACAGCTTTGCAAAAACTGTGACATCACAGTTTTTGCAAAGCTGTTTGGATCAAGTACTTACTGATACCCAATTGAGCTGAAATTTTGCAGGACCTTTTATTTTACTTATTTAAACAAGATCAACGGTTCAGAACGTCATAGTAGGGCCCGAAAGAGTGAGGTGTTTTTTTATGAGTGTGAGGGGAACTGGCCCCATAAATTATTGTGTTACTTCTACACACTACCACTAATAAAAAACTGTTTTTTCCAAAAACCAAGACAGGTCATTCCCTCACAATACATCACATAAAAAACCGTAAAAAGTCAGTTTTTTCAAAAAAAACTACCTTAGTGGAACACCCCCATAAGTGAAGAACCAATTTTTTTTTCGTGCCAAGTTGAATTTCTCTTCCTTGCATGATTAACCATCATGTATAGTTATCCAAAAAAAACCATCATGTATACATTTTTTCTCTCTTCAAAAAGAGAAAACCACAAAAAAATACTCCCTCTGTTCCAAAATAAGTCTCTCTCTCTCTCTCTCTCTCTCTCTCTCTCTCTCTCTCTCTCTCTCGCGCCATTTTTTTCGAATAAAAACACGATATACGGAAGTATTTTTTTATTTGAAAAATGGCACAACTTTCTCGGTGCGAAAAATTCAAAACACAATACATGAAAGTACTTAATTTTTTTAGTGGCACGACTTTTTGTAGTGAACACTTATTTTAAAATGGAGGGGATAAAAAAGAGAGATCATAAAATTGTTTTACAATTGACGAGGCATTCACTTCACTTATTATTCCCTTGTCAAGACCTTTATACGATGTACATTGTGCTCCTATGGTGACATTTGTACATTTACACATATATGATCGTAGGTATATAGTCTAAACGGACACTTTTGTTTATGAATTATGATGTTAATTACTAGTGCTATTTATCTTTTGTCTGTAGGAATGTCGTGGAGTGACAGTGGAGTCACCTAGACGACCTACCTAATTTGCTAGGTCGAACTTTGGAGATGTGTTAAATTGAATTTCGTTTGATTTTTGGTAGATATATATGGTGAATGATCGATTTAAAAATTTGAAAATTTTGAATAATACTAAATATTTATTGATGGGAAATGATAATGCCAAAACCATATTTGTTTGTGCCAAAACTATAGTGCATAAAAGGCTTGTACCTTGCATATGGTACAAGGATTTTAAGCACTGCAATTTTGGCACAAACAAAAATAGTTTTGGCACAAACAATAACGGTTTTGGCATTAGCACCACCCTTATTGATATGCATTTCATTAATTAATTGTGTGTACTTCGTTTCATTTCGTGCGTGGTATGGGTTTTTTTGCTAATTTTCTTTGACTTATGAGCATACAACAACTTTAAACATGAACAGAGATTGATGGTATTAGCATCGAGAAAGTCTGGAGACATTAACTAATGTACTAAATGTAAGTGTAACATCCTTTTAGTGGATGAGTGCATCTATCTATTGCATAATGCATTGAAGTGGTAACAAAATGTGTATTTCTAGTGTAGTAATTTGTAACTTATTTAGTTCCTCTAGCATTGCTTATTAGCATTAGTAGCCAGAAGCAATTTGCCGGAGGAATCAAAGAATACCCATGTTGTGCGATACTGTGGAAGTCACAACGATTCTAGCAAGCACAATCAATCTAGAAACAAGAACAATAAAGATGAAGAACGCTAGGAAAGCAAGAAAACCAAGCACACAAGAACACAAGAGATTTACGTGGTTCACTACACAGGCTGTGTAGCTAATCCACGGGGGGAAGGGACGAATCAATCCACTATAATCAATAAGGATTACAATCTCCAATCTCCTCTCGATGTTTCTCTCAGTCTCTCTGGGTTTTTCTCTCCAAAACAAGTTTAGACTTCTTAACCCTAAAACTGATAAAAACGCACTTTAAAAAACTGCTGTACGTCGCCTTCGTCCGGACCAAGACCCGGCTTGTCCGGACCAAGGTTGCTGAGATCAATCGGAGCGCTGCAGGACTCCTCGTCCGGACCTGGTCCGGACCCGGTCCGGACCAACTGCGGACCAACTGCGGACGAACACTGCTGCGACCTCCAAAATCGTACCACAAGTGCTGGTCCGGACCACCATTACCTTGGTCCGGACCAGAGATGCTGCGAGCACCATTTTGAAGCCACACTCAACAAATCTCCACCTTGGCTTCAAACTGAACCATCCTGAAGAAAAGCTTGATGTAACCCCCAACTGCACTCCCTTTACGGGTATGAGTGCTCCACCCTCAAGTCCTCAATCAATAACGGAGAACATGGAGCAAGTTCAAGCAACGCTCAAACTTCTCCCTCGGAACCGGCTTCGTCAACATATCAGACGCATTCTCATCAGTGTGAACCTTAGACAAAGTTAGGTCACCTGATGCTAACCACTCCCGAATCCTGTGATACCGCACATCAATATGCTTTGTCCTTGCGCTGTATACCTGATTCTTCGCCAAGTGAATTGCACTCTGACTGTCACAATGCAGCAACACACTGTCCTGCATGAAACCAAGTTCACTAACCAACCCCTTAAGCCAAACTGCTTCTTCCGCTGCCTCAGTCACTGCCATGTACTCTGCCTCTGTAGTCGATAAAGCCACTGTATCCTGAAGAGTAGACTTCCAACAGACGGGACCTCCGGAAAACATAAATGCATACCCTGTCATCGACCTACGAGAGTCGATATTCCCAGCATAATCTGAATCCACATAGCCCACCACGTTTTCTGAAGCCTCTTTCTGATCAAACACTATCCCCAGATCACGAGTGCCCGCGAGATATCTGAAAACCCATTTAACTGCATTCCAATGCTCCTTTCCCGGGTTTGCCATATACCTGCTGACCACACTAACTGCATGCGATATGTCTGGTCTTGTACACACCATCAGATACATGAGACACCCAACTGCATTCGCATAGGGCACCTCCTCCATGTGCTTTACCTCATCCTCTGAACTAGGACTCATATTGGCAGAAAGTTTGAAGTGTGCCGCAAGTGGGGTACTTACGGACTTGGAATCTTGCATGTTGAACCTCTGCAACACTTTCTGCAAATAACCACTCTGAGACAACCTCAACTGACCAGCCCTTCTGTCACGGTGAATTTCAATCCCAAGAATCTTCTTGGCAGCTCCAAGATCTTTCATGTCAAATTCACTGTTCAACATCGACTTCAACTTCCCAATTTCTTGCTTGCTTTTTGCTGCTACCAGCATGTCATCAACATATAAAGCAAGTAGAACATAAGAACCATCTGAAAGGACACGATAGTATATGCAACAGTCATACTCACAGCGCGCGTACCCATGCGACACCATGAACGAATCAAAGCGCTTGTACCACTGCCTGGGAGACTGCTTCAAGCCATACAATGACTTCTTCAACAAACATACATACTCCTCCTTACCAGGTTCCTTGAAGCCTTCAGGCTGTTGCATGTAAATCTGCTCGTCTAAGTCTCCATGGAGGAAAGCAGTTTTAACATCAAGCTGCTCTAACTCCATGTCATGCATCGCGACCATTGCTAAAATTACACGGATAGAAGTGTGCTTCACAACCGGTGAAAAAATCTCATTATAGTCCACTCCTTCCTTCTGTGAATAACCTTTAGCAACTAACCGAGCCTTGTACTTTTCACCCTCTTTCTCTGACAACGCTTCCTTTTTTCGATACACCCACTTGCACCCAACGGCCTGCTTCCCCTTAGGCAATTTCACCAATTCCCAAGTTTTATTCTTGTGGAGCGACTCCATCTCTTCTGACATTGCTACCAACCATTTGTCGTTGTCAGTACTGCTTGTAGCATCCTTGTAAGACAATGGATCTCCACTGCCAGCCACCAAAGCGAAACTAACCATGTCCTCAAAACCATACCGAACTGGAGGTTTGTGAACCCGTTTTTCCCTTCCTTTCGCGACTGTGTAAGGCTCCTCTTGCTGTTGCTGTGGGTCGTGATCATCACCTGTATCACTGAATGAACCAGGCTCCTCAAGCTCCACCTCGACTACGGATTTCTCCCTCGGACCCCCAAATTCTGTCTCATCATTCCGATTCAACATAAATGCCTCATCAAACACAACGTCCCTGCTGATCACCCTTTTCCGTGCCTCAGGATCCCAGAGCCTGTATCCTTTGACACCCTTTTCATATCCAAGAAAGATACATTTTCTGGACTTGGGATCAAGCTTCGACCTCTCCTTATCCGGCACATGCACATAAGCCGGGCAGCCAAAGATTCTCAAATCCGACAAATTAACTGGTTTACCTGACCAAACCTCTTATGGGATCTTGAAATCAATGGCTGAAGAAGGAGACTTGTTAATGAGAAAACATGCAGTGTTGACTGCCTCTGCCCAAAATACCTTCGGCAACCCTGCATTCAACCGCATACATCTGGCCCTCTCTGTCAAGGTTCTGTTCATCCTTTCTGCTACTCCATTTTGCTGTGGAGTCTTCTTAACTGTGTAGTGTCGAGTAATTCCCTCTGAATCACAGAAGGCCAAAAACTCCTTTTCCCTGTACTCTGTCCCATTGTCAGTTCTGAAATACTTTATCCTTTTCCCAGTCTGAGTTTCAACTTGTGCTTTCCAAGTCTTAAACGTAGCAAACACATCAGACTTATGCTTCAAAAAATAAACCCATACCTTTCTGGAATAGTCATCAATGAAGCTGACAAAGTAATGAGCACCACTGTGAGAAGATACGGTAACTGGACCCCAGACATCTGAATGAACATAATCGAGAACTTCCTTGCTTGTATGAACACCTGTCTTGAAACTGACTCTGTGCTGCTTCCCATACACGCAATACTTGCAGAAATCCATCTTGCACGCTTTGACCCCCTTCAACAAGTCACGCTTATGAAGCTCCAACATACCACGCTCACCCATATGGCCAAGCCGCATATGCCAAAGTCTCGTGTCATCAGTGCTAGATTCTGTAGGTGTGGAGATAGCAACTCCACCTACAACTGTGTCCCCAATCAGCTTGTACAAATTACCCACCTTCTGTCCCTTCATTAGCACCAAAGCTCCTCTGCTAATTTTCATTGCTCCACCTTGTGCTGTGTACATACACCCAGCTGAATCTAATGCTCCCAAAGAGATTAAATTCTTCCTAAGTTCAGGCACGTGTCTGACATTCCCCAAAACCCTCACAACTCCATCAAACATCTTAATTTTCACGGTACCGATTCCAATGGCTTTGCAAACTGCATCATTACCCATTAGAACCGTACCACCATTGCAAGGCTTATAATTGTCAAACCACTCCTTATTAGGGCACATATGATAAGAGCAACCAGAATCCAAAATCCATGACTCTGAAAGAAAATTGCTACCTGAAGAAACGGAGAGTAAATCTGCGTCGACGTCACTGTCTGATTTGTCCTCCGCAATACTAACGGATTCCACCTTCTTCTTCCCCTTTTTCGCCTCTGCAAGAAGATTTTTCAAATCCTCGCATTGATTTTTGTAGTGCCCCATCTTGTGACAAAAGTGACACTCCACATCCTTTTTCGTGTTTGACTTCCCTCTCGACTGCGACCTTTCCCGATTTGAACCTCCCTTCCCTTTTGACTTGCTTCTACCTCGGCTCGACTGTGGCTTAGAGACAAAAAGACCTTGATCTGCATCAACATTATCATCCCTCCTCATCTTCTCATGAGACAAAAGGGTACTGGTAACCTCATCGAGTGACAAGGTTTCCTTCCCATACATAACTGTAGTCACCAGATGATCATATGAAGGGGGCAGTGATGCTAACAACAGGATAGCCTTATCCTCCTCATCAAGCGTTACTCCAAAACCCACCAGTTGCGAGTTCAGCATATTATAGGAATTTAAATGTTCTAATAGATTCGTACCTTCTTTCATCTGCAATCCATACAGCTGTTTCTTGACATACAGCTTGTTGGTCAGATTCTTCCTCATGTACAAACCCTCGAGCTTTTTCCAGATCGCCTCTGCCGTCTCTGAGTCTAACACGTTGTGAATAACTTCATCGCCTAGGTTTAGACGAATAGAACTGGCTGCCTTAGCGTCAAGATCATCCCAAACACTGTCTGTCATCTCCGCAGGCTTCTTCGTCTTCCCGTCTAAAGCCTTTGAGACACCCTGTTGGATCATGATATCCTTCATACGCCGCTGCCACAAAGAGAAGTTATTCTTACCGGTGAACTTCTCCACCTCATACTTGGTATTCGACATCTTTAGTGAAACCCTAGATTGAAACCCTAACTGGGTACTCTGCTAGAAACCCTAACCAAGAGCTCTGATACCACTTTGTTGTGCGATACTGCGGAAGTCACAACGATTCTAGCAAGCACAATCAATCTAGAAACAAGAACAATAAAGATGAAGAACGCTAGGAAAGCAAGAAAACCAAGCACACAAGAACACAAGAGATTTACGTGGTTCACTACACAGGCTGTGTAGCTAATCCACGGGGGGAAGGGACGAATCAATCCACTATAATCAATAAGGATTACAATCTCCAATCTCCTCTCGATGTTTCTCTCAGTCTCTCTGGGTTTTTCTCTCCAAAACAAGTTTAGACTTCTTAACCCTAAAACTGATAAAAACGCACTTTAAAAAACTGTTGTACGTCGCCTTCGTCCGGACCAAGACCCGGCTTGTCCGGACCAAGGTTGCTGAGATCAATCGGAGCGCTGCAGGACCCCTCGTCCGGACCCGGTCCGGACCAACTGCGGACCAACTGCGGATGAACACTGCTGCGACCTCCAAAATCGTACCACAAGTGCTGGTCCGGACCACCATTACCTTGGTCCGGACCAGAGATGCTGCGAGCACCATTTTGAAGCCACACTCAACAACCCAGATTGTACTCCAAGAGAGGTAAATAAGATATAAAGTGAAGATTTTGAGGTAGAAATAGTTGAAATGCTGAAGGGAATGAGAAACCTAGATGGGGCAAAGTGGGTGCACAAAAGTGGAGATCCTTTGTGCAGAATTCTAAGAAAAGAAAGTGGATTATAGGTCTGATCAGATGGGTAAGCAGGGGATTCTTGATTACCTTATTACTCCTTGTTTCCAGTTTCTACATGTCCGGATCTTTCTTTTGATAAATTATTCGTTTGATAACCAACCAACATGCGGCTAGTTCATGCGGTAAAGCTCTTAGATACCCTACACTGCATCTCGGGATCGAGTCCCATTCTCCCCTCCCCATGGAATAGATTAGGAATGACGAATGACAATAAAATAAAATAATAACCAACCAACATAACAAACAGGTAATACACCCACTAGATTAGGAACGACGAATGACAAAAAAATAAAATAATAACCAACCAACAGAACAAACAGGTAATACACCCACTAGATTAGGAACGACGAATGACAAAAAAATAAAATAATAACCAACCAACAGAACAAACAGGTAATACACCCACAATACGAGTTCTGTTCAAAGGAAAAGAAAATCTAAGTACAAACGGAACATGGGTCCCTGTAGTGCCCAATCTGCCACTAAGCCATCAAAGCTCAGGAAACAGCAGTCCGCAAAATTCTACTTGAGGCTACACCATCTTTCGTTCTTGAGAGTATTCGGAAACTGCTGCCAAGTACATACTCTTGGCCTGATATTTTCGTCAATCCAAGAAAAAACCTCCATGGAAGTCCAGGGTTTCCACCAAAGACTCTGGAATTTCATTCAATGCAGATGTAATGAACAGCAGGGTTCTACTTTGCCATATAACTATTAAAGAAGATGAGGTATAGTTTGCACAAAATTGCCTGAGCACAAGGAAATTGGCAAAAGAAAATACATTGAAAAAGATTCCCATCTCTATTTCAAAAAAGATAATTTCCAAGTCAAAAAAGAATACAAAGCGCACATACAAAGATATTTTTTTTTTTTTTGCTTTTCCGATTGGCAAAAGAAAATACATTGAAATGAAGGGGAAAAGATACAAAGACACAAAATACAAGAAAAAAGGGGAAAAGAGGAAGCAAACATCCCAATAGAGGCAAAACACCAAACCAAAAATTACCTAGAGATTGAAACTAAAGTAATGCCAAAGAAACAGATCCATCAAGATATGAAGCTACTGTCCAGGACCAGAAGCAGCAAACAAAGAGAGATTTCAGCAACCATCTAACTTCGAGCATCACCATATGGTTGGAATGCCTCAACATCAGCAGCCAATGAAATGAACTAACAGCAGCAGCAAAGAACTAACAATAGCAGCTTAAGATCCGATAAAGTGAAGCTTATTCTTGAGAATCAGAGTGACTAAAAGTGCAGCGACGCGAGTAGTTAACCCCAACTTCTATAGCATATGATCAAGAGAAAACAAAGCATACCAACTTGAGAATCGCAGCAGCAAATCTGGCTTCAAATGTGGAGAGACAAATAACAGCAGCTAAACATCAACTTTAACAACCAGATATCTCAACTTCAACAGCAAATGAAATGAAGTAGCAACAGCAGCAAAGAACTAACAGCAGCAGCATAAGGTCTAATAAAGGGAAGCATATTCTGGTCCGGAGTATCAGAGAGGATAAAAGTGCAGCATCAGGAGTAGAGTAACCCCATCTACTTTAGCATATGATCAAGAGCACCAAAGCATTCCAACTTGAGAATCGCAGCAGCAAATCAGACTTCAAATGCGGAGAGTCAAATAACAGCAGCTAAAAATCTTCAAGCAAACATCCATGTGGCTAAAGCGGAGGGTCATATGCAGCATCAAGAGTAGAGTAACCCCATCTTCTACTGCATATGAACAAGAGCATCAAAGCATTCCAATACAACAATGGAATACAATGAACCAAGCAGCATCCAAGGATCGTCAAATAGCATCCAAATGAATCAAGAGAGGCCCATATGCAGTATCAAGAGCAGAGTAGCCACATCTTTTACAGCAAATGAGCAAATCAGCGAGTATTCAGCAGGATTAGAGCCAGCGTTGCGAGAAAAGCAGTAGCCAAAATGGCTAGGCATAGAGACCCCATCATATACAATCTCAGAAAACTAGATACTGTATCAAGGGAAAAGGAGCCCGACACAACCAGACGCGGGCCAAAACCAAGGCCAAGACACAAAAACTCAAAAGAAGGGACCAAACAAACCCAAAAACCTGACCAAAACTGACCCAAAACCATGAGAAACAGTACCAAGACCCAGACTAAACCAAATGTCAGACAATAGGAAAAATAGAGAGGACAAAGAAAACCACCCTAAAAAGCAACAGAAAGCGCCCCCCCCCCCCCCCCCCCCCCCAAAAAAAAAATAAAATAAAATAATAAACAGAGAACTAAAAAAATAGACCAATCAGATCCCAAACACAACTAGGACACAAACTAAAGAATCTGACGCTTTGGAATTTAAAGAGAGATAATCCCATGAAGGTTTCTCATACTGAGGGAAAGATGACAGATCAAACCTGCCTACTTGTTCATGCCTCCAGCTGTTTGTCACCAGTGGCTAACTTTCAAACTCTGGAAACTGAAAACCAAACTACAAAATCAGAAAGCTGTGGTGATCGTGCCCTAACCAAAAAAAAAACAGCGAATAAAAAGTAGAGTGAATTGCATGACATTGAAAACGAAATTAACATGTAGGCTTGAACAAGCACGTACTTCAGTCGCAAACAGCTCAATTTTCAAGAGAATTAAGGACATGCTTAAGATATCTAATTTCTTCCAGTTATTCCATTCATGCCTAATCACCATGTACTTGGTGCTGATTTCAGCTTATAAACATAAGTTTCAAATTGTACTATAATTCCGAAAGATCTTAGAATGGGCACCAAGGTCAATTACATTGTGTTACAGCTAGGAGGAAGCAACTTGTTACTAGCTATACATCACAAAAAATGGCATAGAAACAAAAGATACACACGCTCAAACTGTTTCTTACCGTTCGAAACTAATTACACAAGAACATAATACAAATCCTTGTCTGGGTTCAATTTCACTCAGGCTCTCTCTTTCACACTTTGTTTCTCACTTAGATTTTGTATGCAAATACTTACACATGAACACACACTTTGTTTTTCACAAGGGAGCTGAACAGGTAGCTGGCTTTCTCAAACACCAACAAACCGAATTGTTTGCCTATTTTATCTAGAGTAAAAACCAGGTATATTTTCATCAGCAGAAACTTCAACAAATGGGATTATTTTTACTGTTAGTTCCTCGTGAAAATATCTTCTAGATGAGTTCTAAAGAGTATTACTTTTACAGTTGTTATTCTCTTACTAGTAGCAGCGGTAGTAGTTCCAATTAAATGGCGTTGAATCAATCTGCTATACCGCTTGATCAAACCATCTTTTTGTGTATACAAATAACAATAACCGTGGAAAAATTACACAATCATGAACCCGTACTTCTACACGCAACCCTGTTCCGGATGTAAAAACAAAATTCAAAATTTCCAGAATTTCGTCATCTTTAGAGAAAAAGATTTAGCTTTTTGTTAAAGATAACTTACATTCCTGGTTGACTACTGGAATTGAACAGCAAAGCTATATGGATGTAAAAGATATATATATAAAATAAAATAAAAAAACTAAAGACAGAAAAGATTTCAGAAAAAGCTGGAGTTTTAGATATCCCAAACAATTAGTGCTATACCAAGTTTTCTAATGCATGAATCTATATATACAAATTAAGAGCAGTTGTTGAGAAATTTCTACTGGCTAGCTGGAGAACTAATAATAAGACATCAATTTTTTCTTGGAAGCATTCTGTATATGGTGTAGAACAAGTACCTCAGTGGAAAGTTCTTGTTTTCCTGGCTAAAAATGGTGTAGTTTAGAGAACTCAATTGGGTCTACTGGACCGAGATAGACTTGGTCGAAGATCGCTTCACCATCGATATTTATAGCAGGGACGTGAGCAACCTTGTGCCAGTCTTCTCCTTTCTCCATGCGGCAACGAGGTTTCAGCACTGCACAGTTCGAAATTACCAGCACAAAGAGGGAAGTGGGAAGCCCCTCTTCCAGCAAGGATTTGAGCTGAGGGCAGTTGTGAATCTCCAAGCATTTGAGAGAGACCAGAAGTTGAAGAGCCCTATTGTTCAGTGATTTGAGATTCTGCAGATTTCGAATGCTGAGCAATTTCAGAGTTGAGGGCAGCAGGCCCTCCTCTGGAAACGACTCCACCACGTCTTCAGACTCACATGACAGAGCAAAGTGTGTGAGAGAGGTGAGTGTCTGCAAACCCCAACCTCTCCGGCCACCAACAAGTTTCTTGCACTTCCTGATACTAAGAGAATCTAATTTGGAGGGCAGACCCCCTTCTGGAAAAGACTCAATTTTTGGACAACTGGATAACTCAAACTTCTGAAGGGATGGGAGGAGGGAGTGCATTTGTTCTGGCAGAGCCTCCAGTTTCTCGCAATTCTGGACCCATAAAGAAGAAAGCTTTGGAGCAGGTAATCCTCCGCAAGGAAAAGATACCAAATTATTGCAAAATTCAATGTGAAGGGACTCAAGTAATGGGAGATTTTGGAGCTCAATCCCGTTTGGAATGAACATGGTCTCAAAATTTTTGCACTTGCGAATTTGTAGAGATCGAAGTTTTTGGAGTGAACCTAATGGGAGAGATTTCAGATTCAGACAGCGATACAAGTCCAATCTCTCAAGGGATGTGTAGCAGTGGCTCATCTCGCTAGATAGTGGGAGCACTAGTTTCGGACACTTATGAACACAAAGTTCTTTCAAATTATTGAGGCGCATCATTCCTTCTGGAATCGACAAAAGCATTGGACATTTCTTTACATTCAGGTCCTTCAAATTTGTTAGTGTTACAAGATCTCTTTCGAATGCCTTCAAATTTGCAAAGCTTGAAATCTCCAGTTTTTCAACAGAAGACACAGCTTGCCACTCCAATTGTACCCCTTGGCATTCCTCCAACAGTAGCTCGCATATGGAAGTAGTCCTCGGAAGTAAAGCCACAAGCTGTGGGCATTTCTCTATATTAAGTCTCACCAGAGAAGGCGCCTTCGTTGGTAAGTCTTTGATTAGCTTGGGACACTTGATTACCTCAAGATTTTTAAGCCGAGGGAACTCTCCAACATCTAAAATACACCATTCATCCAACTCCAACATTTCTTCAAAACGTAGAGTCTCTAGAGATTCAAATGGTTTGCTGGAAGAACCACTCTCTCCATAAAATTCAGGGAGAACCTTTGTTATTCTCGGCATCCTAGCAATGGCAAGCTCTTTCAAAGAGGGCACTTGACCAAGTGGCGGCAAGGACAGACAAAACTCACAATTCTCTAAACGTAATGACACCATAAAGCAAAATGATTGATCTCCTAACCAAGTGGGAAATCTTGTGCCTCCATAGTTTACTATCTCTAGGTGCTTCAAGTTTGTATGAGGCTCTAGCTTTTCAAGTACATCTCTTTCATGCTGTGAATCGTCCGTAATGTTATCCCATTCCAACGCTAACCTTTCAAGGTCCTTCTTCTCCCTCATTTTTGCATCCAATGCATCTTTACCACTTGTTACATTTTGCAAACCTAATATGGAAATTGTTCCACGAAGACAATCAAACCCTCCCAACTCATTGATACCTGTGCACTTTCCCACTACAAAAGCAGTTAATTGTTGGAGATGTTTCAACCTACTCATGTGCATTGGCATCTCTTTCAAATTGGTTCCACTTAAATCAAGATGACGCAATAGAATTAGTTTTACAATCTCTGCTGGCAAGGTTGTAAGACGCTGACAATTAGATAACAACAATGTTTCTAAATTGTACAGGGTGCATATAGATTTCGGCAAATGATTGATTAGGGTGTCGGAGAGATCCAAAAAGCGTAGATGTAACAGATTACCAATTGAATGAGGCAATTCCACAATCTGATATCTCGGCAAAGAGAGCAACCGTAAGTGTGTCAGTCCCAACAAAATGTCATCCAGAACCTTTTTGCTCAACCATTGTTTGCCATAGATTCTACTATCTATTTGAAGGAAAGTCCTTAAATACTTCGCGTCCTTAATTACCTTGAACTTATCAAAGCAATCAAATCTACCTCGAAAGTACGAGAAGTAGCGTACCTTTTTCGGATTACCGTGTGGCTTGCCATCCTCTAATCTATGACAGAAATCTCCAATCACATATTGAGCTAAATCATGCAAAAGATCATGCATTATGAAGAAAGAATTATTCACATTTGATCTCTGAAAAAATGACCTTGAAAGCAATTCTTGGAAGTACTCACAACCTTTTTCTTCCACTGTCTTATTGCTTTTGGGCTTCTCCACAAAACCTTCTGCTATCCAATGTGAGACTAATTCTTTCATGTCGAATTCATAATCCTTACTAAATATGGAACAGTAAGCAAAACATCTTTTTAAATG
Source organism: Vaccinium vitis-idaea (assembly GCA_963854785.1). Classification (NCBI taxonomy): domain Eukaryota; kingdom Viridiplantae; phylum Streptophyta; class Magnoliopsida; order Ericales; family Ericaceae; genus Vaccinium; species Vaccinium vitis-idaea. Next base: position 2,791,681 of record OY978226.1, on the reverse strand, counting down.
GGAGGGGAGATAATGATAGCTCAATCTTAAGGCTGGAAGGATGTTACTCTTCCTTTCTGATAAGTCCCATATGGCACTTTCCAATATATTATTCCAATGCTTAACATCTCGTTGGGAGCGTAGAAGACCACCTAATGTTTTGGCAGCTAAAGGCAAACCTTTACATTTTCTCACTATCTCCTTGCCGATCTTTTCAAGGTTTGGATGTGCGTTGTAATCTTCCTCCTCAAATGCATGTTTGGAAAACAACTTCCAACAATCCTCCTCTGGTAATACCTTCAAACCATGACTAGGAACAGTTTGCACAGAAGATGCAACGCTCTCATGGCGTGTCGTAACAATAATCTTACTCCCGCGTGCTCCAAATCGGAAAGGAGTCATCAAGACCTCCAAATGGTCATAGTTCTCATTCCAAACATCATCCAAGACTATGAGAAATTTTTTTCCAGTCAATAATTCCTTCAACTTGACTTGTAGCGAGTTTAGGTCACTTGCTTCAAAAGCTCGCCCAGTGATTGCCTCAACGACTGTTCTTGTGACCTTTAAAACATCAAATACATCGGACACACAAACCCACGATTTCATCTCAAAATATTCATCCACTCTACCATCACTATATACATATTGAGCAAGGGTGGTCTTACCCACCCCACCCATCCCCACTATCGGAATCACATCAACATTATTACGTCTTTCCACATTTGAGAGCAACAATTTCATTATGGTTTCCTTATCATTCTCCCTTCCATAAACACAGGATTCATCCACCAAAGAAGTGGTTGGCAACATGTGAGACCATTTCTGCTCGACAACTTCTTTCAAACCAAGTCCTTCTATTTGTTGCAAAAAACCATCTAATATTTCAATCATCTCCCCGAATTTGGAATCTATCTCGCCGTCAAATGAACTAGTGGAAGTCAAGATTGGAGATTGTACCTGGCTTGCGCCGCTTTGATACTCGGCTTCCACCTTGAACCGCAAAGCCGCAGTAGCAATCTCGTCCACTAAGTCGTCAGCGCGGTAGACAGCATCTTTAAGCTCATCTAACCAACGTTTCACAGCTTGATCAGTGATCTGCCTGTACTCTGCATCATTGAGCACCTTATTAAGTGCAAGCAATTTCAACTCCAGCTTCTTGAGGAGTCCTTCGTGATGCTTTCGGCCGTGAAAGAAGTTGAAGAACTCGCGGGAAGCCAAACGGTCAAAAAGCACGTTAAGTGCAGCAGAGAGAAATGCTCCTCCAACCAAGGCGGCAGCCATGTTTTTCTTTTCTTTGGAGACTCAAAAGATTACAGAGTTATAGGAAAATGAAGAGTGCGATAAAACGAAGATTGAAACCCACCAAAACCTCCAATTCTTCTTTCAAGTTTTAAATGACAGATTCATGGAGTGAATTGAGCACATTGACTGGTAGGTGAGCGGAATTTATGCAATAATTTTGTTATGCTCTGTTTGGTTGTTGGGAAAAGAAATGGAAAGGAATAGAAAATTGCTCTGTTTGGTTCTTAAAGAAGCTAGTGAAAGGAAAATAATCAAATTCTTATCTAACTTTCCTCTTATTTTCTCTTCAATTTCCTGCTTAATTATTTTTTTTTTCTTTTCTTTTCTCTTTCTTTCCCTAACTTCCAAACAAAGCCTACGAATACTTTCTAAGAGGCAAAGACCAGTTAAAAAGGAAAAAAAACTTGTGAACGGCCTAAATGTGCCGAAAGACACCACATGGTGGTGGCCGCACCCAAGTTTTTCTCGGTTAAAAGATTACTAAACTACTTACCTGTTGGGATCTTTTTTTTCTTTGTTTTTGTCCCAATTTATAGGGCGAAAAAGAAGAATGAGAATAAATGCAAATAGAATTTACAATCGTGAAAATAATCGCCTTGTTCATTTAGTAGTTTTAGTTTAGTTTAATTTTGGAAAAAAGTGGAATGAGTGGAGAGAGATAGAGAGAGAAATAAGTTATTTGGAATCTGAAACATTCATTTTTCCAAAAATACTAAGCACGTTATGGATTCAAAAAAATTGTGATTGAGACTAATTTGTCTTACAATGTATTCTCCAAATAATATTGGTCATTGATATAAATGGTATCCGACTATATGGTTACCAATCTCCAATTAATTTGATTTTTTACATGAATAATCTGCCTAATTTTCTCGGTACATTGTACAGTTTCAATCCAAAATATATATTATAGAAGATTCACAATTAAAACAACTCATACTAAATCACTACGGGCACCCCAAATACTTAATTCTAACACGCACGACCAAAAAGCTAAAGCCCATTATTCCGTCAAAATGCAAATGCAAATGTTGCTCAAATGCATATGCGTCTTCTAGAGGAGCTGTGACGTCATGGCTTGCGTCAAGCTGATTATGACTGGTGCGTCTCCACGACGGGTTCAGAAGGTTATCAAAATTGAGTGTGTATATATGTACCTCTCATCTTGACACCAATATTGAGCCGGATTTAGCTTGAGTTTTTCGAAAGATTTTATCAAATGAGAAAGATGATTGATCAAATCTCATTTTTTTTGAAAACCTTCATCCTCATTTGATAAAGTGATTTTATCAAATCTTAATTTTATCTTTGATAAAATCGTTTGAGATACTCAGCCTTAAGATGTCTTATTGCTGCCTTTAGGCCCATTTGGTGACCAGAGATGATTTTAGATAAATTTGAAATGAAGATGAATTTGAAAGTGGATTTGTAGTAAGGGTGAATTTATATGAGTACTAGGCACATCTCTTAAGAAGGGTGAATTTGTAATGAGATTAGACCCACCTTCTAAGAAAGGAGAATTTGTATATGAGGTGTTTGGATAGTATTTTAAAAGTGGATTTGATAGGATAAGAGGGCAAATAACTTAATTGCCCGCACTAGTAAGCCCACCTCCTAAGAAGGGTGGATTTGATAATTTTACAAAAAAACATAAGCAATATAAAACGTGCGCTTTCACAATTGACCGCGCAAGTTTTCATATTTTAAAAGTGTTGCATGATTGTCTCATTAGCAAGTCAACTATCTTTCAACCATTCATCACTTGTATTGTTCCGCAATCGACTTCGTTTCGATGGCTGAAAGTTTTCTGATCGCTTTTCAAAATAAGATATTTCTAATGGTGATTTTTTGTTTGGAGTATTTTTCCATATTGTTACATAGATAAAGAGAAGATCTGAATAAGCATATTACATAATAGCATATGTAGAAAAGTTCTAAATTCTAAATAAAAAAAACCCTAATAAAAAAGCCCTAATTAAAAATCCTAATAAAAAAGCTCTAATAAAATTCAAACCTACCATTCAAAATAATTTTGACACCTAATAGGCATTGAAATTTGGAAGAATCTGTAAAGTGACTTTGGTTATATAAACAATAAAAATGGACAAAACCCACCCTACCATTCAATTTAGCAAATGGAGGAAACTAAAATTAAACAAGCCGACAATACACCCACATATATTACAATATAAAAATTTGTTTAAGGATGGGTTTTGTTTTTGCTTTTATTTTTTTGTTAGATGTGATTTCCCTTATTTGTTAAAAAAAGAAAAATCAAATCTGAAATTGAGGGGGCACGTGACCGCATGTGTCCCTGTGTGTCTCCGTCCCTGGACCCGGGGTCTTGTAGGGCGGGGAGTATCCTATAGGGTTGTAGTGCACGATCTAAATCGTCTAAAGTGTTTTAAAAGGTTTAGCTTATATTACAAGTAAGATAAATATCCTACATGTAAGTTAATGTATGAAATCTGGACCATTAAAAATGGTTTGGGCGATCCAGATCATACACAGCAACTCTGTAGGGCACTCTTGCCCTACATGATCCCAGATTCCGTTCAACACCAAAACCAAGCAAAGGATTGTATGAATATGAAGTAATGGTTAAAAGAAACAAAATGAATCCTGTTTAACATTGTGGGTGACCTGAATGGGCCCTCAATTCGAACCCTTATGATATTATAAGATAAGAAACTCTTAAGTATGGAATAACAATCGATGAGCAAGAAAAATAAAATGAAATCAATAGTTTCTTGGCTTTTTTACAGAGTGCATACAAAGCAGACAGATTTGTTAACAGCTAAGCTGTTAACAAATCCTCTTTTAACTGCTACAGGAAACCTTAAGTACACGAAAGTTGATCTTATACAACACCACCCTACATGAAATCTGGACCACCCCTAATCTACACAGCATTAGCTACTTCTCCATCTTCTCCCTCCTCTTGATAACAAAATCAAAGCAAATACAGAAACAATATGAAAAAACGAAGAGGATGGAAATTTTCTGATTGCTTAAACTGTCAAACATAAACCACCAGCTGGAAGAAAGACGGAAGAAAATGACTACTTTACGTGATACTTCCGAGGAGTTCCCTTAGTGCATTGAGGCCAACTACTACTTAGACCCGGACGGGAAAAAATCACTGTATGGTCGCTGCGTTTCTGGGTTGATGGCGAATGGTGTCCAACCTGATCCATAATGTGAGGTCATGCAGGACACCGTGTTGGTGATGGTGGGCTGAGTGATGTCTCCCTCCCCCATCGGCCCTGACGCCCACACAAAAGCCGGCTTGAATGGCCGCACAAGAGGCACAACCACTGTGCCTGATAGGATCTGAACAGTTTCCTGAATTTCGTGTGTTTCTGGGTTGATGGCCAATGGTGTTGAACCTGATCCATTATGAGAGGTCGTACCAGACGACGTGTTGGTGATGGTGGGCGGACTGATGTCTCCCTGCCGCATTGGCAACGACGCCTGAGAAAAAGTTGGATTCAACAACAGCACGTGAGGCACAATCGCCGAGCCCGATAGGATCTGAACAATTTCTTTAGTTTTGGGCCTTTCACTCGCTGTTGGATGCGAACAGGCCAGGCCCAGAAGCAAAACTCTTTGGGCCTCCTCCACTATATAGTCCTCCCCGAGCCTACTGTCCACCGCCTCAAGTAAACGGCCTTTACGATGCAAGGCCCAGACACAATCTACTAAGAACTTGCCATTTTGGTCCAGGGCCTACGCCCACAAACCACTTCCAACAGAACTGCACCAAAAGCATATACATCAGACAACTCGGTGGCCTTGCCTGTGGATATATACTCGGGGGCAATGTAGCCCTTTGTTCCCAGAACGCCCTTGGGTTCTTCTATTTTCTTTGTGCAGGACCTGTGCAAGGCCAAAATCTCCAAGCCTAGCATTGAAATCGGAGTCGAGCATGATGTTGCTGGCCTTGAGGTCTCGGTGGACCACCCTCTGGTCATACCCGTTATGGAGGTAGTGGAGGGCCGAGGCTACCTCGGATATGATCTTGTAGCGGAGAGTCCAGCTCAAAGTGTTGCGGTTAGCAGCGCTGAAGAGGTGTTTGTCGAGGCTGCCGTTGGGCATGTAGTCATAAATGAGCAGCAGCTTCCCATGCTCGTGACACCATCCTGTAAAAGGGAGATATTTCTAAGACAACTGATGTACAAGAGAAAGCTGCTAAGGTTCTCAACACAATCTTTCACTCAATCTTAGTCGTTATGCATTTTGGTTCACACTTCAACCACCTACGTTTCATGAACTGATGTTTCAGTAGAGAACTGAAGTAAGTATGTGTCTCTGTCAAATTCATCTAATTCTAATGTTGAGGACACAGACTCTTAGGTGAATTGCGTTCTCAAGACGCCATAGATTCTTTAATGCATATTATGGAAATTATTGCGCAGTTCTAACGTGCTTAGCACGTGAATGTAAACTTATAATATTTGAGACGTCCCATAGTCTTACCCAAGTGTTTGGTGTCCAATAAGGTACTGTAGATCTTTTCAAAGAGTCCATGTAATATAAAGCATGAAACAGATGAGAATAATATAACCCCCGGCTAGAAATTTCTCTCCTTTTTTTCTTTTGTAATGTGGAGCGGAAGAGAGATTTTACCATTATATGGCAGTAATACCAGGCGAAAGAACTGTCCTATTTGAATGAGTTTAGCACCCAGACTTTGGTAGATGAAGTGGGGAAAGAATGCCTCGGATAACCCACATATACCTCCATTCAATACATTGTCTTCTGGTCTAACTGATTCTCCATCCAATTATAGATGTCCAGGACAATAATCTGGTCTAATTGATTCTCCATCAAGTTATAGATGTGCAGGACAATAAGACAATGGGACGAAGCACCCGCAACAGAACTGACAACTCCATAATGCAGCCTCGGATTAAAACTGAAGCATACTCAACAATGACAAATGCGAATTGCCTATACGTCAGTGAATGTCCATAATCCCTAAAGGTCCCGCTGCCATTTCTGGATATTTCTATCCTTGAAATACGGACACAGAACCATCCAGGCAATCCCTACGACCCTACTGCGCCAATCTGAACCAAAGCCCGCCGAAACAACACCTCGGACGGACTGCCAAAGGGAGACCGGACCACAAGATAAAAAAAGAGGCAACATGAACATGGTCGAGGGATGGATGAACAGGGATGAACACAGACGAAAAATCGAAAGCCCTTGATGCTGGAAATGTCCCCATGTTGACATCTCATGATTTACTTTGGCACAATCAGCAAATAAACTAAAAAATTTAGATTATAAGTTCTAGTAAACGAGGTCTACATGCACTTGTAATTTCCTTTAAGTTTAAAATCGAAGGGAAAGTGATGAATAAACTTCTAACAAGTGCTCATAAATGGGTAAAGGCAAGGGTAAGAAAGTTGAAAATAGTAGGAGTACATATTTTGCCACGTAATTATATCTAAAAGGGGTACTATTATTGGGTATAAACATGGTTTTATAGTGAATGGGATTTTAGGTTTCTTGGAGGTTTTCAACCTAAAACTAAATTGGTAATAGATGGAGTAACTTCAAGATTATACTCCCTCCATTCCAAATTGCTAGTTGTCACTTATATCATTTTGGGATGTTCCAAATTGTTAGTCCTCTTTAAAAAGTCAAAACAAAATTTATTCAATCTTCCAAAATACCCCTTTTATCAACAACAATGATTTCATTCAAAAGTTAAAATATAAGGGTATTGTTAGAAATTAATGGATCTATTTAATGTAAATGCATTTATTGAATGCAGTTATTACATGTGTGCTTAAAAAGTTAGAATTCCCAAAAGTGACCAGCAATTTGGAACAGAGGGAGTATTAACCAAGTTTGGGTGGCTTAGATGAGCGATATAGAATAAAGTCTAACACTCTCCTCAATTGTAGCTCGGATGCACGTGGAGGTACAAATTGAGGAGACGAGGCGATTTGACTCGGGCGACGGAGAATCAACTATGTTGAGGCCACCAAGACCTAGCTCTGATACCATGTTAGGTTTCTTAGAGGGTTTTGAATTATGCGTAGCACTACAAGCCCGAGAGAGAGAGAGAGAGAGAGAGAGAGAGAGAGAGAGAGAGAGAGAGAGAGAGAGAGAGAGAAATTAAAAATTAAAATTAGCTATTCTAATTTTAATTCAATTAATCATTTTCCATGGTGAATCAATTAAAACCAAAATATACGCAAATATAGCAATAATCAAAAGAACACGAACATAAGGATATACGTGGAAATTACTTAGGATCTAAATATCCTAAGTATTAAAACACGGCCTAATCTATTAATTGCTATAAATCAAAAGGTTAAATCAATAGTTGTAAGATTAGGAATAACTAACTTGCCCCAAGCTACACCTAACTCCACAACTTGATTTAGCTCCCCGAGCGCCCGTTCTTGATTCCATAGCCTCCACGAGTACAACACCCGCCCATCTTCGTATCAAAGACGGCTCCGGACCATCCGGCCATGTAGATTTGTAGGCAACAAAATATGATGTATGAAAGATATGATTTTTATGAAGATTTTTAATAAAAAGAAACAATCTAGAGTCAATCCATGGAGTATGAGTAGATTGGGCTAGATTGAAAATCAAAAGATTAAAAACAAGGTTTAGATCTTAAAAAATGCACCAAACACACAAGGATATAAGAGTAAGGATTTTCTCTCTCTAAAGTGGTCTAGTGCAAAAGTGGTACCCTAAATGAGAGAAAAATGAGCTTGTATAGTGTAAGGTATGAAACCCTACAATAGGCCAACAAGAGATTGACACGTAGTAAAAAATAAGCCTAAAACGCGAAGCGCACGCGCGCAAGGGAAGCGCCACGGAGGCACCACGCACAAACTCCACAAACGCCACGGAGGTGCTTCTCCTAAAAGAGTCTAGTAAAACAAACGATAAGGAGGCGCACAAAAACGCCGAGGAAACTCTGGTCAACTAAGGCTAAGACCAACAAACCCTTACCAACGCCACAAAGGCACTTTGAGCGCCAGAGGCGCTAAGGAGGCGCTCCAAAGGTGCTTCAGAAGCGCTTCTCCTTTTAAGGAGAGGCCTTACAAAAAGGAGAGGCGCACATGCGCCTACGAGGCGCTCAACAAACGCCACTCTCTAAAAATTAAAAAATCCCTTCATGCCTTAGAAAAAATTGGTCATTTCAACATCCAAAAACAAAAAGCAAAGCCTTACGACTAAGAATGAAAAGCAAGAGTTTCCCAATAACATCTTAGAAACAAAAACTCAATTGATGCATGGAAAAACTATGAACAAAATGCAAAATGAAATGCACATACCTTTCCGGATAGAGCTCGGAATCATTTTGCACAGCATTGGCACGGGTAAAGCCTCCTTCACAATTCTTGAACCACCGAGTGGAGTATCTAGACTCAAAACTAAAACTCCACCTCCCAAACCCAAATGGAAAAGAATAAAATACAGACTCCAATGGTTTGTCGGAATCTGGAAAATGACAATTACACTAACAGGTTCCAACCTAAAACCTATTGGCTAGGTGAGCGATGTGGGATAAAGTCTAATACTCCCTCTCATGTGCAGTTCGGATGCACTTGGAGGTACGAAATAAGGAGACGAGGAGAGTTGGCTCGACCATGTGAGGTGAGGCTTCCCAAGACCTAACTCTGATTCCATGTTAGATTTCTTGGAGGGTTCCCAACCTAATACCAATTGGCAATAGTTGGAGTAGCCTCTAAATTATACTAACCAAATTTGGATGGCTTAGATGAGTGATGTACGATAAAAGTCCGAAAGAAATCTAACATAATATGGGTTGAAAGATAGGTTTGCTTTTAAGTGATTGAACAAATTGTATTGGTAGGGCTGTAGACACGGGTTATAGCTAAGAGTGTCTCTACGCTTTGCACTTTCTCTGTTTAAATATGGATCGTATTTTTCTATTTGAACTACTTTCCGTATATTGAATAAAAAATAAGTTTTATATTTAGAAAATTGAAAATTAAGATTTTCTAAAATATATCTTTTTTCCCCTGAATGGGTTTAAAGGGTCTTTAGTCAAAAGCTATATATGATTAGCTAAAATTTTTGTTACATTGTGCCGTAGGAACAGGTAATTCGTTGTTAGTAAAAAAACAAACCGGCCCTCAGCTAAATCCACAAGAATTGCACGCTGGGTCATGAACAACGCAAAAAGACATAATATACTAACAATTTATAACTTGTGAAACTGCAGGCTATGTATGGGAGGATTTAAGATTCAGGAAAGGGCTCACCTAATAATCGGAGAAGATGCTTGTGCCTGAGTTGATTGATGATTACAAGCTCTGAAAGGAAATCATCCTGACCTTTCAAACTCTCTCTAGAAAACATCTTCACGGCCACGTCCAAATCCTCATTCGCCAAATATCCTTTGTAAACCACTCCAAACCCACCCTGTCCCAACTTCATCTTCTCATCAAACTTATTTGTAGCCTTCTGCAATTCCTTGAACTGAAAATCCCTCGGAGTCCCAGGTAAGGTCCTCAACGCTCCTGACGTATGCGGATTCGGCTCCGACCACGACCGCGATAACCGCCTCTTTCGGAAGCAATTCATGCTGAATTGGAAAAAAGAAAATAGTTGCAAAGAAAGAGACCGACACAGAGAGAGAGAGAGAGAGAGATCAGGGAGAGAGGGGGTGGGTTTTGGCCAACGATTGTTCGACTGCTATAGACATCATATTGGGCCTCAATTGCTTCGAACATTCTTCGTTTCTAGTTTCTACAAAATGGTCAAATTTCCACCGCGTGAGTCGTCTCTTAACTCCGTTAAAAAAAAAAAAATCGTCTCTTAACATAAGGTCTCTAAAGTATTGGTCCTCCCCCCTTTCTAGATTAAGTACTCATCCTAACTATTTTTAGAGGTTAAGGTTCCATCCTATTATTTGGATAAATCCGAAAGTACTCATTCTTAGGCCCTATTCCACTAATTCAAAAAGTCAGCTTACTGCAATTTTTTGAGGCAGATCATTCTCTCACAATACATCATTATATAAAAAGCTGTGAAAAACCAAAAAGCCAAAAAAAAACACCTTAACACCCCATAGTCCCCTAATCATTCTCTATCATAATCTTCTCTCTCCAATCTTCTCTTCCTTAAATTTTTATCTATCCTACTTTTTCAAATCTTTTACTCTTTTAATCTTCTTTCTACAAACTTTTCGATCCTAAAAACTCAAATTCTAATTTTAAACAAGAGAAATTAAATTAGATATCATGTTTTGATAATTCTACTTATGTTCACATTCTTGATCTCATCACTAGTTATGTTTACATCCTGACATTGTATAACCGGACCATTATGCCCTCATTAAGTTCATTATTACTATACACTCTAATGATACTAATAATATTTTCCATAATTAGTTATCTATATATACAGTTAGTGTTAGCTTAATCTATAGGATTATCACGTCCTAATTAGTTATCTATATATACAGGTTAATTTGTTTTGGTTGCTTGATTTTATGGATTTTCTTTCCTTATCCAAAGTGATTCTTTTCCATCCCATATTTGTGAGAAAATTTTGAATTTCAAATATTTAAGGGGGGTTAATTAAGGGTCCTGTACAAAAAATATCATTATGATTCCATCCTATGAGATTTGAATACTTATGATTTCATCTTGAAATTCAAATAAACCCCAAAATACCCTTTCTCTCTCCTAATTTTCCTTATATTTCTCTCTCCCAATTTTCCTAATATTTCTCTCTCCTAATCTTTCCTAATCTCTCTCTCTCTCCTATCTTAAAAAATTTCTCTCTCCTAATCTTATAATTTTCTCTCTCCTAATCTACTCACAACTAAAATCTCAAAACAAAATTGAAAAAAAATACTCCTATTTTGACGGTGAAGAAATCAATTAAAATGTTGAATCATGATTACACAAAGAAATCACACAGGGAACATGGATTATTGATTGACCATGATTATAAGGGAACATAGTTAATAAATCATCCATGTTGCATGTATGAACATTAGATTGCATTAAACATGATAAATCAATAAAAACATGTTTCCTGTGTATGAATTAACACTAACCCGTAATTATTTCCATTTTACCAATTTTGAAAGACATGGGAAGAATAAACCATTTTTAAAGGATATGAGAACATGGTTTATTGATTTTTCATTTTTACCATATCGAATCCACTAATATGGTGAATTAATAAACCGTGTTCACTGCATTAAATAACTATCAATAAACCATATTCTCTCACCATTTTTAAAGGACATGAGAACATGTTTTATTGATTTTCCATCTTTACTGTATCGAATCCATTTTTTTTTATCGGCTACTGTATCGAATCCATTAATACGGTGAATCAATAAACCGTGTTCACCGCCTGAAATAATAAGATCTTGAACATGGTCGGAAAAAAAAAACACCATTAATAGGAAGAAAAAAAGAACACTAGTGAATCAGGGGAAAAAAACCCCACATTAATAAGATCATGAACCCCACAATTTGAATCGGGGAAAAAAAGAAAAAAAAAAACCCACCATCACCGATCTGTACGTCAAAAACAAACCTTGGACGACGGCGTACGGTGGCGGCTATGGTGGACGACGGCTTACGGTGGCGGCTATGGTATACTGGCTGACGTTTGGAGATGCCCTTGCCGCCTCTCACCGTGATCTCACCAACGAAGAGGATGGTGATCCAATGGTTTTGGTCAAATCTACGGTGGTGGTGGTGGTGGTGGTTATGTCTGGACCAAGTTTCTACCATGAGGACAGGGGATTGAAGGGTGTTAGGGTTAGAGTTTGGGGAAAGGGAAAGGAATGAAATTTGGGGAGGAGATTGTGGGGATCTGGAGAGTATAAGAGAGAGAGATAGTTAGAGTGGATGTTGTAATCCCTACAATTAAGGTAACAATAACCGGCCATTTTCATCTTGTTTGGCAACATTTTGATAGCTACCACAGGAGATTCCGAACCCTAGCTACTTTGAACTTGAGAAGCCTGATTTTGAGCCCATTGCTGCCATTGGCATAGAGATTTGGACGATGCAGGATGGCATCTTGTTTGGCAACATTTTGATAGCTACCACAGGAGATTCCGAACCGGCCATTTCAGATTATGTGTATAACTGATTGCCCTATTAAATAGCACTAAAATAGGACGTCAATTTTTCAGGGATCATAAACTACTATTATATAATATACTAATATAATGTAATACATTAATAAAATACATAATAGGGGCATAAGGGTCCTAATTCAAATTATAGGATTGAATCATAAAGATTCAAAAGCTATAGGGTTGCATCCTAAGGGTATTATTGAAAGAGGATGGCTAATTAAATTTCTCAATATTTAAACATCAAACAGTTCCAAAGCTCACGACCACTACCCTGTAAGGCAATTGCATACCATGTCATTGTGAACACCATCACTTTCTCATCCGAACAACACCAGTTCACAATTCCGTCTATGGATTTCAGCACACCAGATAATCTCAACCCCAAAGAACCTTTCTCTGCCATGAATCGATCCTGATCCTCGATTACGATATGTTGCCTGCAACAAAAAAATCTTCAAGTTGGTATCATCGGAGACTCTAAACAAATACTATGAAAAATGTAAACATAATGATTCAAATAAACTAGAATGGAAACTTAAGTACTTATAGGAAACATGATGTCTAATTAATTATCCCTTTAAACAAATACTATGAAAAATATAAGTTTAAGTTTAAAATTGTATTCATTATAAATCTGTTAATTGCCTCCGTACATAGCTTAGGGCTGCATGATAAGTTTATCTTACATAAACACAAATAAGATAAATTTAACATAAACATAAATAACTATGATAAATTTATCATACAACTTAACAAATATAAAAAAATATATTATAAATTTTATTCACATATACAACAAATTTACCAGAAACAAAAACGGATATTTTAAATTAATATTATCATATAAGCTAATAATTTATGATAAAGTCCACTGTGTATTGTAACATTAAATTTATGGTACATTTAATTCAAATGTATGAATTGAACATTATGATAAATTTATCGAACATTTACGAATTTTGATTCCATATAGATGTAATAAATGTACCCTGTTTTGATGCATGCACTCGATCCAGCACCAATATAGGGTCTAAAGCACATAAATATACTTACGCGTAGGAGAGAAGGGTATATGTACCTTTGGTCTGAAGGTTAGAGCTCAAAACAGAGATTTGACGGAATGGATGCTTTGAGGAAGACGATGGAAATGCCAATGCTTTTTTTTTTCTTTTTTTATGGGGTAATTTGGATATTATAGATTAAACAAACAACAAGTTACACAACAAAAGTGCGATCATAAGTGTACCATATTACAGACCATATGGTACGTACCATATGGAGAAATCCTACTCTAACACTTGCCTAATGTTAAGGCAGTCACGAATCATATATTCCCTAACCAAAAAGGCATGAGTTCAATGAGGATAAGTTCCTCATCTTGTTCTGCTCCCATCTTGGCTAAGTGGTCCGCATATTCGTTCCCGTTTCTATATATTTGAGTGAGCGACGATTCCGTCCGAGTAAGTAGCGCTTTCGCTTCATTGATAACATTGCTTTGGGGGTGATTACCTGATGCCCATTCATTGATCAAGTTCACTGCAATACTAGAGTTCGACTCAATCGCCACCTTGAGCAGGTTTTTCTTGAATATGATAGTCAGTCCTCTATAGATTGCCCAAGCTCTGTCTCCAAGCTTGTGTCTGTCACCATCTTTCCATAGAATCCAAACAACCACTTTCCTTCCTGGTCTCTGAACAGCCCTCCAAACCCTGCCTTTGGGTTAGTGATATATTTGCATCTATCCGTCTTCAAACCCTGCCCTTGGGTTAGTGATATATTTGCATCCATCTGTATTCAACTTGATGGATCCTGCAAGTGGAGGTACCCAATGTAAAGACCCGTAAAATTTTGTGTTAGATAAAATAAAGGTGTGGAATATATTTATTTTTAGCTACGTGGGTGATACCAGCTTAACTATTATGGTTGGGGGACTCGAATCAATCCGATGATGTTACACGGGGTCACATCGTAATGCGTGTCCAACTTTTGAAATTTTTCTAGATGATTTTGAGCACACGGCGACGTTGCCCACGATTTTCTAAGTTAGTACGAATATTTTGGTATTTTTCTGAAATCGAAACTCGGACAGTTAGAACACCGCGCAGAGTAAATTGTACTGCTTTTGTCTCCCTCGGTTTTTGGGAGAGCATGCCGACACTCCCATGTGACCCCTTCCTTTCCCTTTATTCTCTGGAAAAGAAATCAGAGGAGAAAAGAAAGAAAAGAAGAAGAGAAGAAGAAGAAGAAGAGAGAGAGAGAGAGAGAGAGAGAGAGAGAGGGAGTCCGGCCGCTCAAGTCCGGCCATCTCCACCTCGTGGGATCATCACCTCCATCTCCCAAGCTTCATCTCCACACGTATGCCTCTTCTCTCCATCGTTTTTTGTTGATTTTGTTGTACAAATTCGTGTATATGTACTGATATGAACAGTAGTTTTATTACAGCAAACTGGGTTTCGGTTTTTGGTCGATTTCTCCTTCGTAAACTGTTAATTAGGTTTTAGTTCCTTCATATGATTTAAAGTTAACTCAGAGACCTTTTTTTGACCGCTGGAATCACTCAAATACATCAAGTATTCGATTTGTTATGAATTTTTGAAATCGGGTCTGCAGATCTGGAAATTTTCTCTGAGACAGATTTGTGTAGCCTCTGTAATTGCTTATTTTCTTGTCTTTGGAGTACGAATTAGACTTTGGTCCCTTCTGAAATTTTGAAGTTCATTTCACTACGAAACTTTTGGCACAAGAATCACTCAAAAACATTAAGAGTTCGATTTATGGTGATTTTTCAAAGATAGGCTGTCTGTTTCATCCGTTTTTCTACAGATCTCTGTTTTGGCCGAATTGTTTGATATTTTTACAGAACTGGTAAATTTACGAACATTTTATGCTAGATACCCATACAAGTCTTCTACGGTGTGGTAAAATTTCAGAAGTTAATTTGAAATATAGAAAATATGAAAAATGTTTGATTGGGCTGTGGTACTGAAATTCGCTGTGTTGACAGCATTGCCACATGTTACGAGAACGGCTATATTTTTGTCTAGGAAGCTTGAAATTTCGATCCGCCTTTTGATTTTGAAACTAGACTCGTATACGTTCGAAAGTATGTAAGGGTTGTATCTTAACTCTTTCTAGAAAATAGCAGTTTTTGATTTGAAGTTGATGTATCGGCTGAAATTACGCGTGGAATGCGTCACGGACACATGAAAGCTTGGAGCTTGAGTTTCGGAAGTTCGTGTATTGCTCAAAACCCAATCAAGTAGGGATTTCTCTCCTCTCTCCATATATTTATGTGTTTAGATCATGGATCTCCAATTTCTAAACTCGATTTTCGGATATATTGAAGTGTTGCGAAATTTTTAGCTTTTGCTCATGAATTCGGGATTTTGGGTGAAACTTCTAATTAAGGGTTGATTGTTTGATTACGTTAAAATGTTTATCCGTATAAATCTTGAATCTAGTTGACTAGTGGAGGAAAACCATGATTTGAGTAAAGTTACGATTTATGGCTTGAATCGAAATTGGGGCATTTGAGATATTTATGCTTATGCTTCTAGTTACTTTTATAATAATGGTATTGGGATAGTTAGAAGTGCATTTGAGGTATGGACTGATGGTGATACTTACGGATGTGACCCGTGGTGAAATTACGGAATTACCCTTGGCCGAAAGAGTTCGGGTGATGCTTGATGTGTTGAGTTCTTACTCTAGTTTCTTGCGCTCCTTAATTGTGTTGTTATGTTCGTGAAGTTGAGTGTGATGTGCTCTTAGTTGTGTGTTGGTCTGTGTTGTTTGTGGTATATTGTTCCTTACATTCCTTCGTTGGTTTGATTGTATTCATGCATTGGGAGTGGTGTGGTATTTGTTGTACGCTTTATGAGAGAGGCCTTGGTGTGAATGAATCATCTATCTAAAATCAAAATGCGTGGTTATGTTGGGAGATTAGGTCGTTTGTGTGTGTTGAGAGGTAACAAGGGTCAATTGTTAGAGATGAAATTGGGGGCAGAACCCTGGTGATCCCAAGGGTGGTGTTGAAATGGAAATGAAATGATAAAGAGTACTTTCGTTCAGTTTGAGACTTTCAAGCGTTGTTATGTATCTGTGGTGTCGTGTGCACGTGAGGGTGTATAGGGGTGTGTGTGTGTATGTGTATGTGTATTTATGTGTGTGACGAGACGTGTATTTAAAGGAAAGGAACTTTTAAAATCAGACTTATGCATTGTAAGTTCACTCACTTGCATTGTCCACCACATACATATATGGGGTTTGTGTAGAGATTTTTCTACTGGGCTAGTGTAGCTCAACCTATCAATTTTCAGGTGTTCGATGAGGAGCATGACGTGAAGTGCATTGGGAGTGCATGCAATCTTTTGAAGGCATCATTGATTAATGTCTCTTATTGAAAACTTCGTATGTAATCTTTTGGGAGATGATCATGTACTTTTATTAAAACGAGCATGGGTTTGTAACATTAATTTTTTTTTAAAAATCTCCTGGTGTTTGAAATAATGTAATCAACTTATTACTTCCATTCATGTTTTCCAATGGGATAAAAGAAGAAGATTTATGAAACGTGGCACTTTATTTATAAAAATGTTTACTTTTTATTGTTTAAAAATCGAGGGCGTGACACCCAAAGAGTTAGAGAGTTCTTCCTTTAAGCCATTGGCAATAGAAGATTTGAATGCCCCACTGATTTCTTTGGAAAATGAGATAATGGACTTGAAGCTCAGACTCATAGTTGTATCAATTATTGTCAAAACTTTTCTTATTACGGTCTTTCCAAATTTGTCATAAAATAACTATGAATACTGTGCTCCAAGGAGTATACAGTATACACTCTCACACCCGACATCTTCTTGGATTTAGCATTAACAGAAATCCAGTCTAGAATGAGCCAATCCAATGTACTATTAAACCAGTTGCTACTACGAAAATAAGACCAAATTTCAGTTGTGAAAGGACATTCCCGAAACAAGTGATTAATGTCCTTAGTGTGCCGAAGGTGTCTAGGAAATAAATCAGATTGGGGTCATGCCTCTGTTAGCCCTGAGTTGGTTTGTAGGGAGTTTTTTTTATGAAAATTTTACCAAATGAAAGTTTTTAATTTCGAAGGAATTTTCAATTTCCAAAACCAAGTCCATCCTTTTAAATCACTAGTCTCCCTATTAATCAACTCATAAGCCACCGCAACAGAAAAATTACCATCTTTGGATCCAAAAGAAGTAGGGTTGTCAGAAGCAGTAGAATAGCTAGTGATTAAATCACGCACTTTTTGGTTACCATTCTCATTTTTGGTGTGTTGTCAAGCCCACAACAAAATCTCACAAGATCCTCACAGAGAAATCCTCATAGAGGATCCGGATCCGTACCCGATTGGGTAACCTTATGGATTTTCTTTATACTCTTCCAAGTATGAGAAGCGGGTCTTTTCTTGGGCCAGTTACCCAAAGAGTGGTTCTTCAGGTATTTCTTCTTTAGCATGTCCACCCAATGTTTTTCCTTACTCTTATTTAAAGTCCAACCTAATTTAGTAAGAACGGCTAAATTAGGTTGGCTTGACATTGAGGTGTAAGAATTGTGGTCCGTAGTCCTATACACAAAACACCTAGCAATTAATCTATTATCATGTCTTGATTTTTCGTTTGAATACGTAGTCCTATACACAAAACACCCAGTAATCAAGGTTATTCAAAATTCAACACCTAATACATTACCTCAAAACAAGGTACAAATCTAAATGACAAATATAAGAAAAATAGGGAGAAAAAAAGTATCTATTAGTAGCGTTATCGTGCACCTCATCTTAGAAGGACAATCAACTCTCATCTCCAAAAACTATAGCATGTGTATAAAAAATCTGTGCATTTCGCCACATTTTCCAACAAAAAAAAGAAGAAGAAAGTATCAGGGTATTTATGCTCTGGTTTGCTTGGCTCAAAATATAAAAATTTGCTAAGAACAACTGTAACATCATGTTATGAATTTTTTTTGGCCACATTATACACACTAGTATATGAAATTTTTTAAAATATTACCTGTAAGTAGAGCTAGTAGAGTAAGATAATTTTTTAACACCATGTTAATAATTTCTAGAGTTGCCACTGGTTTGGGAAATATGCGTTGAATCTACTTTTCAAAAGGTGTAGTATTTGTGTGATATGTGCAGAAAATATTCTGTATGTGTTTTGTGTTAACCAAAATAGGAAATGTAAAAATAAGTGTTAACCCAAATATTTTCTGAGAAATATTTATTGATTTTGATGATAACAAACATATTTTATTAAAGGGGAAATATAATTAAATTGTGATATTTGATACTCACTTGAATAATTGTGTATTTTGTAGGATTTGGTTGAGGTACACATGTAGAGAGATTCTACACCAAATCACTACTCCAATAGTCAAGATTTAAATTGAAAGGAGAAAGATTAAGGACAAATCTTACTCCTATATTTATTTTGGAAAACAATTCTCTCAATTCAAGTCAGCATTTTGGAAGGCTAGGATGCGCATTTATATTCGAGCGTCAGATTATGAGTTGTGGAAAATTATTGTTAATGGGCCGCACTGTCCTACTAAAACTGTGAATAAGGTTGTAGTTCCCAAGGAGGAAAATGAATGGGATGAGAATGATTTGAGAGGCGTTCAAATGAATGCCAAGGCCATGAACCTCTTATATTGTGCATTAGACCCAAATGAATTTAATAGAATATCTGCATGTGATTCTGCTAAAGAAATTTGGGATAAGCTAGAGGTCACGCATGAGGGTACTAGTCAGGTTAAAGAGTCTAAAATCAACATGCTTGTTCATAAGTATGAATTGTTTAAAATGTTGCCTGATGAACCAATTTCAAGCATGTTTACACGCTTTATTGATATTGTTAATGGCTTGAAATCTCTTGGAAAACCATATTCTAATGTTGATCTTGTGAGGAAGATTCTCAGGTCACTACCAAAGCAATGGGAGCCAAAGGTGACCGCGATCATTGAGGCAAGAGAAGATCTCACCAAATATAGCTTGGATGAACTTTTAGGATCCCTTATGACTCACGAAATCACAATGAACTTGGAAGAAGATCAAAGCAAGAAAAAGAAGGACATAGCTCTCAGATGTTCTACTTCGAGTTCAAAAGATGATAGAGATGATTCGGAGTCAAGTGACAGCGACGAGGAAATAGTTGTGTTTACTAGAAAATTCAAACGATTCATGAGAAAGAAAAAAGAAAATGGCAAAAGGTTTTTTAAGAGGGATGGAGCAAAAAATGAGAACAAGAGAGATACGATAATTTGCTATGAGTGTAAAAAATCAGGCCATGTTAAGTCTGAATGCCCCCAAGCCAAAGAATCTAGCAAGAAGGCAAAAAGAAGAGCAATGCTTGCAGCATGGGGTAACAGCAGTGATAACAGTAGTTCAGAAGAGGACAGTGACCAAGCCAACCTATGCTTAATGGCTAATGAAAACATTGAGGTAAACTATGTTGATGATTCGGATGATAAATTCGATTATGATGAACTGTTAGATGCATATGAAGAATTGCATTCTGAGTTTAAAAAATTGAGTTCCAAAATTAGTTCTTTCAAAAAGACTAATTCTTTGCTACTTGCTGAAAATGAATTTTTGAAAAATGAGAATGATTCTTTAAAAGAAAAAATTCATGAGCAAATTTCTTCTCCAAAAGAAAATAAAAATGATTTGATTCTCGAAAATGATTTGAGACATGAAAATGATGTTTTGAGAAAAGAAGTTGACAATTTGAAAACATCTCTTTCTAAGTTTGTCCAAGGAAGAGAAAATTTGGATATGCTTATTGGAAAACAAAGATGTATTTTTGATAAAGCGGCATTGGTTTTAATCCCACAAAAAAGCAAAAGTTTTATAAGAATTTTTTTGTGAAAGAATCTATTTTGACTTGTTCTAGACATTCTCATATTACTTGCAATTATTGTGCAATGAATGATCACATATCATACTCTTGTCCTATTCGAAGAAATATTTGTGTTGGAACAAAAAAAATGTGGGTTCCAAAGCATCTTGTCACTAACCCTCTCGGACCCATGAAAATTTGGGTACCAAAGAATTGCATATGAGTTATTTTTTTGTAGGTGGATGTGCTCAAAAGAAAATATTTAGATATGTTTTTAGACAACAAGGAACGTGAATTTTTGGGACAGACTGAACTCAACAGAATGGTACAGTCAAGTGAGATTCGTATGGTATGGCTATAACTTATTAATTTAATTGCACAAAGGTTCTAATATATTTAAAAGTATTGATTTTGATGAATTGCGTGAAAATATTTTTTCTACTTATTCTTGCATATGTGCAAAGTTTTTAAATTTAATTTGCACAAAGATTTTCTGAAATATCTTTTCCAATGATTTTGTTTTCAAATGGATAAAGGCTCTACAATAGCGTACCATGATTGATCCTCATTCAGTATATTTTTTGGTGAACATTAAATTATTAATGTGCTCATATGTCTAATGTGTTTTTCAAGCACTGATAAATTATTTGTAAAGTATGAAGCTTCTACTACGAAGAGTATCCATTTCGGAATATCTCAAGCCTTCTAATAATGGAACAAATTTTTTGAGCCAGCTCAAACAACAACAGAGAATCACCCCTACAAAATGTGGGCAACACTTGCACTGATTTTTTTATGGGCAATACAATCCTAAGTAGAAGGAAAGTTCATAATCTTTGACAATATTGAACCTTGTAGAATATATATTATGAGCAAACTATTCCTCTACTTTTTATTGATGACAAAGGGGGAGAAATATTGTGGAAGCTAGGGGGGAGAAAAAGCTCAAGCAAAAGGATGCACCAATTAAGTGTTAGGGTGCAGACAACCTTCAGCAGTACCGGGGGTATGGGGGCGGGAGCCCCCAGGGACACAATTTGAGGGACCTCAGTGTGTAATTTTGGCCATAGGCCCGACCTATTTATTTCGCTGTTAGTGTGTAATTAGGGTTATCTGTTTTCAGAGAAAAACAGAGAGAGAGAGGCGAGAGAAAACGCAGATCTCAGAGAGATTGCGAGAAGACTTGTACTCTTGATTTCGATTTCATAGTGGACTGGTGTGGCTCCCGTGGTTTTTCCTCGTGTTGAGGTTTTCCACGTATATCTGTGTCTCGTTTCTTTTCCATTTTTCCATTTTTCCATTACGCATGATTACTTGATTTTCTGTTCTGTGATTCATTGTTTCCAAGATCCGTAGGGGTGTTGTGGGGTTGCGAAAATCCAAACAACTGGTATCAGAGCCGCGGTTGTGGTAGGGTTTGTTCGACAGGTTAGGGTTTACTCTTGTTCGGGCAGGCTAGGGTTTCAGTGGGAGCTATGGGTTCGGAAAAAGGGAAATCGAAGATCGATAAGTTTGATGGGTCAGACTTCGCGTTCTGGAAAACGCAGATAGAGGACTATCTGTATCAGAAGGATCTTTACCGGCCGTTGGAGGGTAAAGAAAAGGGGAAGAAAGCTGAAGAGAGTGACGATGATTGGAAAGTTCTTGACAGAAAGGCGTTAGGGGT
Organism: Vaccinium vitis-idaea; assembly: GCA_963854785.1. Classification (NCBI taxonomy): domain Eukaryota; kingdom Viridiplantae; phylum Streptophyta; class Magnoliopsida; order Ericales; family Ericaceae; genus Vaccinium; species Vaccinium vitis-idaea. The sequence continues at coordinate 2,769,747 of OY978226.1, read as the reverse complement.
TATTCGCCTGTCTCTTTCCAAGTCAGTCACACACAACATATTGAAGGAGAAAACGACATAAGAACTTACGGAAGCGCTGAAGAAGATGTACGAGCAACCGTCTGCTGCGAATAAGGTACATCTTATGAAAAAACTTTTCAACCTGTCTATGGCAGAAGGGGTTTCCTTTAAGTCACATCTCAGTGAGTTCAATATGATTGTTGATCAACTTACGTCTGTCGATATCGAGTTTGATGATGAGGTTCAAGCCTTGTTAATTCTGTCTCAGTTGCCAGATAGCTGGCAGGGTACTGTTACTGCAGTCAGTAATTCGGCAGGGAAAGAGAAGTTGAAATTGAGTGAGGTTGTTAGTTTGATTCTGACTGAGGAGGTTAGAAGAAATTCGATTAACAGTTCAGGTTCAGGCACTTCAGGTTCAGCCCTAAGTTTTGAGCAACAGAGGGGCATAAGCCAGAGTAAGGGTGGTCAGAATCAGAACAGGAATAGGTCAAAATCGAAGAGCAACAAGGAATATAGGGCTAAATTCCAGGCTCGGCCCATTAAAGGTGAATGCTGGAATTGTGGTCAGACAGGCCATATGAACAGCGACGCCGAATCGTGGGTGATTGATTCGGGTGCCTCATTCCACGCCACTGCTAACAGGGAAGTTCTGCAGAACTATGTAGCAGGGGACTTTGGAAAAGTATAGTTGGGGGACGATGAGCCTTGCAGTATTGTAGGAAGAGGTGATGTTCAAATTGCGACGCAGGGGTACAGATGGTGTCTGAAAGATGTCAGACACGTTCCGAAGTTGAAGAGGAATCTTGTTTCGGTTGGACAGCTTGCAGCAGCAGGTTATACTTCGACATTCACAGAGGACACGTGGAAAGTCTCCAACGGTACCATGGTGGCGGCTAAAGGCAAGAAACTTGGTACACTTTACTTGACTTCACATGGTAGCGATACACTTGCTGTTGTAGACAACAAGGAGAGTTCAAATCTGTGGCACAGAAGACTGGGGCATATGAGTGAGAAGGGAATGAAGGTTTTGCAAGCAAATGGGAAGCTACCGGGGTTAGAGTCAGTGGATATTGACATCTGTGAGGATTGCATCTTCGGGAAACAGAAACGGGTTAGCTTTCAGAAAGGAGGCAGGCCTCCCAGGGCTCAGAATCTAGAGCTTGTCCATACAGATGTTTGGGGTCCAGCTACTGTGTCTTCGCTTGGCGGTTCTTATTACTACGTTACCTTTGTCGATGATCACTCGAGAAAGGTATGGGTATACTTCATGAAGCATAAGTCAGAGGTCTTTGAAGTCCTCAAGAAGTGGAAAGCCTTGGTTGAAAACGAGACAGATTTGAAAGTGAAGAGGTTGAGGTCTGATAATGGCGGAGAGTATGAGTTGGGGAGTTTAAGAGAGCCTGCGGTCTATTCGGGATTCGATTAGAGAGGACACCTCCAGGGACTCCGTAGCTTAATGGCATTGCAGAGAGGATGAACAGGACCTTGACTGAGCGTGCTAGGAGCATGCGGATACACGCAGGGTTGCCCAAGACATTTTAGGCAGATGCAGTCAGCACAGCAGCATATTAGATCAATCATGGGCCATCAGTTCCGCTGAACTTTGGCATACCAGAGGAGGTTTGGAGTGGTAAAAAGGTAAATCTTTCACATATACGTGTTTTTGGTTGCGTGTCCTATGTGCATATTAGCGATCAAGACAGGGATAAGCTTGATGCTAAATGACAGAAGTGTACTTTCATTGGGTATGGCTGTGATGAGTTTGGTTACCGGTTTTGAGATTACAATAACAGGAAGATAATCAGAAGCAGGGATGTTGTATTCGATGAGAGGATCATGTACAAGGACAGGGATAGTAAACAGAGCAGTGGGAGTACCACTTTGGATGGGGATACGTCCGAGTACTTTGGGTTGGAGGATCTTCCAGTTGACAGTGGGGTTGAGCAGAGGTCTGGTCAGGTAAAAGAGAGAGCTTTAGATGAGACAGTTTCAGAAGGGACATTTTCAGATGGGGTAGCTTCAGAGACAGGGACTAGTTCAACGGTCAAAGAGTTGAGAAGGTCAGCCAAAGTACCCAAGCCGAATCCGAAATACATTTCTTCGCTAGATTACTTGCTTTTGACGGACAGTGGAGAACCAGAGTGCTATGATGAGGTTTTGCAGGTTTCTGAGTCAGCTAAGTGGAAGATTGCGATGCAGGAAGAGATGGATTCTCTTCATTCCAACGGTACTTGGCAGTTAGCTCAGCTTCCAGAGGGAAAGAAAGCCTTGCAGAACAAATGGGTTTATCGACTTAAGCAGGAGAGTGATGGCAAGAAAAGGTATAAGACAAGATTGGTTGTAAAGGGCTTCCAACAGAAAGAGGGGATCGATTATACAGAGATATTTTCGCCGGTTGTGAAGATGACCACTATCAGAGTGGTGTTGAGTTTGGTTGCTGCTGAGAATCTCTACCTTGAGCAGTTAGATGTTAAAACTGTTTTTCTTCACGGGGACTTGGATGAAGAAATCTACATGAAGCAACCTGTTGGCTTCATTGTGAAAGGCAAGGAAGAGATGGTGTGCAGGCTCAAGAAGAGTCTGTATGGTTTGAAACAAGCTCCCAGACAGTGGTACATAAAGTTTGATGGTTTCATGCAGCGCAGCGGCTATACAAGGTGCAGTGGAGATCACTGTTGTTACTTCAAGAGGTTTGAGTCTAACTACATCATTTTATTGCTCTATGTAGATGATATGCTTGTAGCAGGATCCTGTGTTAGGGAGATCAACAGGTTGAAGCAACAGTTGGCAAAGGATTTTGCAATGAAAGATCTGGGTGCAGCTAAGCAGATGCTTGGGATGAGAATCAGCAGGGATAGGGCTCAGGGAACCTTGCGGTTGAGTCAGACTGAGTATATTGAACGTGTTCTGGAGAGGTTCAATATGCAGGGTGCCAAGGCAGTTGGCACACCCTTGGAAAGTCACTACAAACTTTCTCAGGGGTAATCACCCAAGACAGATGCAGAAAGAAAGTATATGGCCAAGGTTCCGTATACCTCGGCCATTGGTAGCCTAATGTATGCGATGGTGAACACGAGACCAGATATTGCCCATACAGTGGGAGTTGTGAGCAGGTTTGCTAGCAATCCAGGGAAACAGCATTGGGAAGCAGTAAAGTGGATTATACGATACTTGAGAGGTACCACTGATTTGCCACTTTGTTTTGGGAGAGGGAATTTGACAGTGCAGGGATATGTGGATGCAGACTTTGCCGGTGATCAGGATACGCAGCGAAGTACCACAGGTTATATCTATACTATGGGTTCAACAACGGTGAGTTGGGTTTCACGTCTGCAGAAATTAGTGACATTATCCACGATAGAGGCTGAGTATGTGGCCGTGACTTAGGTTGCAAAGGAGATGATTTGGTTAAAGAGCTTCTTGGAGGAGTTGGGTTTGAAGCAAGAGAACTGCGTTCTTTTCAGTGACAGCCATAGTGCTATACACCTTGCCAAAAATCCAGTGTTCCATGCCAGGACAAAGCACATTGATTTGAGGTACCATTTCATTCGTTCGCTTTTGGAGGATGGAGATTTGTTGCTAGAGAAGATTTTGGGGGACAAGATCCCGGCAGATATGTTAACCAAGCCTGTTACTGTTGAAAAACTGAAGTTGTGTTCAACTTCAGTTGGCCTTCATGCTTGAAGAGGTGATGGGCCTGGAGCCACACCAAGAGGGGTCAGATGACTACGTCCATAGTGATTGAGATTATTTGAGGTTTGCAGTTGTTTGTTTGCTGATGCTTCGGTTATCTTCAAGTGGGAGATTGTTGGGGTGCAGACAACTTTCAGCAGTACCGGGGGTATGGGGGCAGGAGCCCCCAGGGACACAATTTGAGGGACCTCAGTGTGTAATTTCGGCCATAGGCCCGACCTATTTATTTCGCTGTTAGTGTGTAATTAGGGTTATCTGTTTTCAGAGAAAAACAGAGAGAGAGGCGAGAGAAAACGCAGATCTCAGAGAGATTGCGAGAAGACTTGTACTCTTGATTTCGATTTCATAGTGGACTGGTGCGGCTCCCGTGGTTTTTCCTCGCGTTGAGGTTTTCCACGTATATCTGTGTCTCGTTTCTTTTCCATTTTTTCATTACGCACGATTACTTGATTTTATGTTCTGTGATTCATTGTTTCCAAGATCCGTAAGGGTGTTGTGGGGTTGCGAAAATCCTAACATTAAGGGGGAGTATCTTATTTCTTTTGCTCTAATTATATTTCTGAATTTTATTTGAATAAAATTATTTATGGTTTGTCATCATCAAAAAGGGGGAGATTGTTAACCCAAATATTTTCTGAGAAATAAATTATTGATTTTGATGATAACAAACATATTTTATTAAAGGGGAAATATAATTAAATTGTGATATTTGATACTCACTTGAATAATTGTGTATTTTGTAGGATTTGGTTGAGGTACACATATAGAGAGATTCTACACCAAATCACTACTCCAATAGTCAAGATTTAAATTGAAAGGAGAAAGATTATGGACAAATCTTACTCCTATATTTATTTTGGAAAACAATTCTCTCAATTCAAGTCAGCATTTTGGGAATTATCCAATGCCTTAATTAAAGGCTATTGGTCAACGGCTATGTAGAAAAAAAGGAGGGGATTTGTATTGACAATTTGTTGGTTCAACTAAAGCTCTCAATGGAAGGTAAATATTGGACTAGCTAAGAAAGATTGGCAAATTGAAAGTTATTCTACCTCGGTTCAAACGGCTATATGTAATAAGGTAATATGCATCTTGATTGGAAGGAAACAAGAATGGAATGGTTCATTAAGGAGGATTGTGGAGCTGATGTTTCCAATGGCAGAAGAGAATTTTCAAAATATACAAATTGCCTTGCATATTGTTTGGCAAAGATTTGTTCTATTAAGGCCTTAATGTGATGGCTTAATTGTTTCCAAATGGTGAAGATGTGCTTCCAACGTTCACATGCAGAGGAATCATATAAGACCAACGAAAGATGAATGAAGAGACGGACAAAAAACTCCGAAGGGAAAAATATACGTGTGCCACCTTTGTCATTCAACTCCGAGCTTTATCTTGCAAATTTTACACTAATTTTAGTGTTCTATTTGAGCTATCATTGTAAAAGGGGTTGTACACCCTTGTGAGAAGTTATCTTTTGTGAGTGATTTTTGTGTGAGAAAAAATTACTCGGATAGGTGTGACTAGCACCGGAGTCAAAAATAGTTGGTGAGGTGTGACTAACACCGGAGTCAAAAATAGTTGGAGCGATTGGGGATATTGCTTGTTGTAAAGGTTTCTCTAGCACCCGCAAAGCTAGAAAGTGTTACTATTGGAGATAGTGCAGCAAATCCCGAGTTGGACACTTGGGGAGTGGACTAGGCCGTGAAGTTGTGGACCGAACCACAATAAATCTCTGTGTTTGATTTCTCTCTCCTTTCTACTCTTTATTTGCTGTCATACAATTATTGTTTGTGTGCTTGAACCTATTTAATTTTATTGGGTGTTGCAGTTAGTTTATTTTATTCCGCATTATTTTTTAGATACACAAGGGGGGGGGGGGGGGGGGGGGGGGTGTGAATTGGGTTTCTCAAAAAAACAATGCGGAATTAAAAAACTTAGTGCAACACCCAATTATAAAATTAAAGCGATTCAAGCACTTAAATGCACGTACCATTAAAAATTTGAAACTCTCGAAAGGAATCCGGGGGAGGCACTGTGCGATAGGTGTTGTACGTCATGTTGTACAACAAAACTACATCGTTTTGCTCATTTTCTTAGTATATCCAAGGGCCCTGTTGTAGACACCCCAAAATGAGACGTTCGTGTACCTTTTAATCCCCGATGATGAAAAGAAATACCCGGAAAGTCTCTCGGATTGAAATTCTTCAAGTCAACTCAGTCAACAATACCGTACGGTACTCATTTCTCACGCACGGCATAGCCCAAGTCACGTACGACATTCTTTTAAACTTTGGCGGTGGAAGTGTGCCGTACGGCACAGTTGGTGTACCGCACGGTACAGTTTGTGTGCCGTACGGCACTGTCATACATCAGTCGACTTTTTGCAGAGGTTCCAGCAGCTCAAATGTTTGACATTCGTTTCCTCTCTTCATCATGGTTTCTTGCAAGGTTGAAAGGCTATACAATAGCCATCATTACCATGTGTGGGCACCAAGTAAACTTGGGAACCAAGTTCTTCACTCGCTTATAAATTCCGATCGGTTCCCATGAATTTGACGGTGAAGAAAACCATGAAACCTCACCCCTAAGCTCTATCAAAATACCCTTTCCATTACAAACCATCCTCATTATCACCCATAACCTCCAGAAATCAATCCTACAAACCCCTTTCAAAGCAAACCCAATCGCAAAGTCCAATTCCCTATTTTCGGTTTCAAACCCGTGAGTCCATCCCTTTGAATTCACCTAGCCCCATTAAGCAAACATCCTTGCTGTCGTACCAGAGAGGAGTTGGAGGTCAAGAGGAGGTCCAAACAGTGTTCAAGGAGTTCTAAAGAAGTTCAATCCGAGAGTTTCAAACCGAAGGTATAACCCCGTTTCGCCAAAACTCTTAGCTTTGGTACCCTGAGGGGAGGGGTACCAAGTGTGGAATGATCTCCTATATCATCTCCACACTTGGTATGCCCATGTTACATCAAAATCAGTTTGATTTCAAACCTCCCGGTTGCGTCGTACGGTGAAAATATCGCCTCGTACGGGGTAACTTAGTGAGGAGGAACATCTCTTACTTAAGCACATTGTTTTCGTATCTAAAATAATCTATTTTTTTATCAAGATTCATGCCTTGTATGAGTTTCCATTCAATCATTTTGAAAAATCAAAGTTTTGAACTGTTTGTGAAGTAAACAGTGCCGCACGGCACTCCTCTTGTACCGCACGGTACACTTGGAGTGTTGTACGGCACTCTTTTAAAAATTTGACCGTTGGACTGATGAACAGTGCCGCACGGCACACTTTTGCAAATTTTGAAACATTTCCTTTACAAAACAGTTTGAACCCTTGGTGTGTTATCTGGATTATTTGATTTGCATTTTGCTTATTTTCATTATTATTATCTGCTTTGTTTGATAAACTGTCTATTTGAATAAAGTTCGGCATCAAAATATTTTCTAAAAATCCCACGAATGTTTAGTAAAGACCGATTTTTAATCGGGCGAGCGGGGTGCATTAAAACCCTTCCCCGCTCGTAACTTGGCTCCCGAATCCAAAACGAATCTCTGGTTTCCAAATCGTTTTTCTAAATCATTTTCTCAATCATTTTTCAAAATGGTTTCTCGGGTCCTAAACCATTTTCCAAAAAACCCGGGTGACGACTCTATTTTCAAACAAAACTGGCGTGGAGGTCGACCGTCCACAAAATGGCGACTCTGCTGGGGATCTCAAATTAATCTCTAATTTGATGTTTTTATACTTATGAACTTCCCGAAAGCTTGTCAAAACGAAAATGCCTAGCGCTATCGCAAGGAAGGAATGGCGGACTAACAGGGCCTCACCCGGCCATCCTGACTGGAGCATTTTGGGTTGTTTGTCTGTGTAAAGATATCAAAGAATAGATTAATTTGGAGAGCCAAGCTTGAAAAATATTTGTGGGATTTTTGAAAACAATTTTATTGCCGAATTTTTGCATCACGTGCATCGATGTTGGATAAGCCCCGCTGCTGCATCTTGGTTACCCTACCCAGTTCACTGGTGTTAGGACATCCCCGGATGCTCAACAACCTTGGACCGTGATGAGTCAGCCTGCCGCTTGACCTTTGCCATGCAGTACACTTGGCACTGGAAGGCAAATATTGGCTCTAGTCTGGGGAACCCCCTTCAACCAAAACCGGCCTTTGCATATAGTAAACCTAGAACCTTCCAATCTAGGACAGGGACCCACAGGTTAGGATTACGTGATATATCCTGTTTACTGCTTTCCATATATTGTCATCATTCTGCATGCATTGTATTATCATGTTTAGTTAGACCCCATGCTGTCACATTTTCCCGCGGTCTTAAGAGGTTGCCCTACCCGATGATGAGTCGTGCATTCCAATGCACGTTGTTCAGATCAATTTAGTCCTTAGAATAACAGGACTTAGGAAAGTCAAATCAACTTGGTCCTTGACAATCCCTTGGCAATGACCTAACAGAAATTAGGAACAATTGACCCAAGCTGGGGCAGTTGTCCCTAAAATCAAAGTTAGACCCTTGGAAAGGAATCATCGAGAACCAAGTTGGTTTAGTTTTCCCGAATTCTGCTATCCTAAACAAAGGATACACTGCAAAAGATACACTGAGGATCGGGGCAGCCTTTTTAAGACCCATTTTTCCATAGTCTAGGAGACTTTAAATCTTTGAAGTTTGGAACACCTCCAGTGTCAGCCGTGCTCGAACGGCTCCTTGTGATTCTATCACATTTCTATCCAGATTTTGACAGCCTTATTGCTTTGCTTTGGATGGTCACGAAAGTTGATTGGCTCTGGTTCCAACACACAGGAGCTTAACCTACTAAGTAGTCGACCTACCCATGGTTGTTGAAAACTTTTTGAGACTTAGGGTGACATACATGACACAAAAACGACATTCTCCTTTTTTGAAATAAAATGGCAGCACTTCTAAGTCTGCTTTTGCTTTACTGTCAGTTCTAAGCGATTGGTCAAAGTAAGAAGAACAACATACCCGGTTGGACCCGACCTCCTAAACAGCGGTTAATTCGAACTCAGTCAGAAGTAGCACATTTAGGTTCAGCAGGTCCTTCAGAGATGTCAAAAGAACTAGTAAATAAGAATGAAGTTGAAGCTCTCAGGTTAGCCTTGGAAGAACAGCGGGAGCACAACGAAACCCAAATGGCCGAATTGCTACTTCTGATACAAGGATTGACCACTCGAAACCAGCCACCACAGGGTCCAGGGGAGCAACCACCGCCGAATCCACCTCCGCAAGAAAATCCAAACTTGGAAGCAATGATGGCGAAAGTTGCCAAACTCGAAGAATCGGTCCAGAAACAAGAGAAAGTAGCTGCCACGGGTGTTGATATGGACAAGTTGTGTCTATTTCCCGACGCCAAACTCCCGGAAGGATTCAAGCCGATAGCCTGGGAAAAGTTTGATGGAAGTGGGGATCCAAAAGCTCATCTGCAAACGTATGTGGGCACTCTGTCCATGTATAACATCGAGAAGAATGCCATGGGTCAAATGTTTCAGTAGACTCTGGCAGGACCGGCACTGCGATGGTTTCTGAATTTAGACATTTCAAAGAAAGGAAGCTGGGAAGATATTGGGGCAGCCTTCATGGCCCAATACAATTACAACATTCAGCTCGAGATGACCATTCGGGAATTGGATGCAACCAAGATGGGGGCAAACGAATCATTTGCTGACTTCATCAAAAGGTGGACAGGAAAGGCATCTCAGATGATAGACCGACCCTCAGAGAAGGAACAGATGAGGATCATCACGAAGAATTTATTGCCAGATTTTGCTAAACACCTAGTGGTATTTCAAGCTACTGCAGACTTCAAAACCTTCTATGAGGCAGGCCTTGCCATTGAGGAGGCAATCCAGTCTGGCATTTTCGAGAAAAAGGAACCTGTTCCCAAAGCCAAATGGGTGTACCCTGGCAACACCGACACATTTTCCCCTTCTCATTTTCACTTCACTTTACTTGCACCCTCAAGTCAAAAGTCCAAGTCAACAAATCATGCTTTTTTTTTTTTTTTTGATCAACTGTCTTCTCATCGGACACATGACGTTTATGGAAAAATGATACACGAAAATACTTAATTTTTTGATTTGAAAAATGACATGACTTTTTGTAATGGACACTTATTTTGAAATGGTGGGAATACTATATAACCTGGATACAAGGCTCCAACCCAACTCCCCCTTCTAGTGAAAATGGAAAAACTTTTTTTTTTTTTTGCAATTTGGAAATATGTGGGGTCTACCACTCATATGTGAGTCCCACATATCTTATGTGAGAGAGTTTGTGCAGTTGTTGCTGCAAGTGTTAATGTCTGCAGCAAATCTGTTTATGGTGGTGGGACCCTTGCAATATATATGGGCCTTTTTATGTTTCGCTGCTTAACTCTTAAGAAAGAGCAGCAGAAGAATAAGCTAACCCTAACCCAGGGGGATAAGCAGACATCACAGACTCATTAACATCACCAAACATGTCAAAATAGGAATACATTTCAGGATCAACATTATGTATCCTACCAACTTTTCCCTTATGATGGATGATCAAATCAAAAAATGCAAGAGGCATGGCTGAAATGAAAAACAAGAAAAAAGTCTTGGATTAATAACAGACAATACTTGTATCAACAATCTACCACATGTATTTGTAAGAAATAAACACACACAAAAAAAAAAAATTCTGCTAATAGTAACCCATTTGACAGTGACAAAGAAGCCTAACTTTGGATTCAGGGGAAATTAAAACAAAACAAGTATAGAAACCTAATTTACAAAAGATAAATGCCAAAATATGGGATTAGCAACCCATTTCAACCATAAATCACAAAAGCCCCAAATTCTGTAAACCCTAAATTTGGGATTTCACGCAAAAAACGAAAAAAAAAATGCAAAAAAACGAGTTGCATGACTTACATAAAGGATTTACAGATGATTACAGATGCCAAAGTTACCTATTCCAGATGAAGATGCAGCGATCTAGAATGGGTTAATGGCTGAATTGAGCTTTCTCCTTCGAATTGGTATGTTCTACACAATCAAACCAAGATCTTCACGTTTTCCCATACAAATTGCGGTCTCCATGCTCTCTACGTGATTGCCATTGTTTCTGCTAGTGATCAGAGTAGCACATTCATCTTCTTCGTCTCTCTCTCTCTCTCTCTCTCTGATGTTGAACGAATAATCTGGAATGTGCAAAAAAAAGCCCTACGTGTTCACTTATATACCGGAGGGTATTTTGGTCTATTCCTTACCAGCTAACGGGTAATTCGCGCCATCTGCGTGTTTTTTGGCGGGAGGTGGGTCCTCTTTACACAAACCCAAAAGCAAGGGAGGCCAGTGATATTTCAGAAACCTCAGGGGAGGTTTGTGTTTGTGTCAGAAACCTCAGGGGAGGTTACTCAAATTTTCCCTAAAAAAAAATAAAAGTAATTCAATGGTTATTAGAATGGAATGTGACACTCCTTTAGATCTTGAAAGTCATCTTATATATTGTTGTATCTCTTTAGGGTACGAAAATGTATTTTATATAGAGTGACTTTAGGCTCCAAGAAAGCTCGTGCTAGGCACATGCCCTAATCGCTTCTTGGAATGAAGTTATGCATGACGGTTTGGATGCCACGTGTTTGTCGTGTGACTTAATTGAATCTCCAGTTTGTATGTAGATTTTGTTGACTTGGGTCAGATTTAACAAGCTCTCGTGGCCAAATCTAGCTGTTTGGATCTTGAGCACTTGGACAGACACGTGGCGAGCAAGCGCTTAGCCTTTGGGGCCGCTGATCTCTTGGACCTTCTCGGGCTGATGGTTAGGCCCACGACGGAGCGTTGGGCCTAATTGATGTCCCGGCTAGGCCCATATGTGTTCCGATTTGGCCGACTACCAAAATTTGTAATCATGATTAATTTGTTACACTCCGTTAGCGCAATGACATGGGCCGGGTTGCAATAAAAAGTTTTTCCCCACCATTTTTTTTTTTTTTGAAAATGGCAAGATTCATTCATACCAAAAGCCCGAAGGCTACACAGATTTCAACAGAAGATACAGGAGTGAACCAACACTATCCAATCCTAGACACTAGGCACCTACTGCAAATGCAGGCCCGACGAAACGAAGGAACTTAAGAACCCGTCGCAAACAAGACAGTGGAGAGTCCAATAGGGACACCCAGCTCAAACCCTAAACTAAGCGCAGGAGAAATCTGGAGCTCGAATCTACATCCCCAATGCGACACCGGCTGATTGTGGTCCGATACACTAACACGCAACCACAAACACAGGATGCCACTCCATGGCAAACCCTCGCTGGCACGCAGAGTTCTGACCTTGAGGAACATCAAGCCGACAGCAAACTGCTGAGTCCTCGTGGCCACGGTGAGCAAGATGCAGTCCGAGAAAACAACCTCAAACAGCCCGAGAAACAACCTCAACGCAGCCGCCAGCGACCACGACAACTGGCGACTGGGATCTACCCCTGCCGATCCAAGCAGAAAGCAAAAAAAGGAACATAAAGAAAATACAACTGGAATATAAACAACAAACATCTAAAACAAACCCAGAAAAACAGAACTTAACCCGGACACCCAACCCAGTTAATCACTGAGTCAAGACTGAGTCAAGCCGAGTTACCCCGGATAATGTTGGAGACGCTTATTTCCCACCACCCAACCACCAGATCTAGGAAGTCCAGACCAGTACAAAGCAGTTTTGCAATTAAAGTATTGGACTGTTGGACTGCTTTTCATTGCACGATTGCAATAAGCGTAGGAAACACTGGATAATTACTTAATATTATCTCCAAGACTCCGACTATTCTTTCCTCTCGTCTGATGGAAAACTTCTCTCTCTCTCACGCACAACTATCTCATACGATCTCAGCAGATGTTAGGGGCCGGTCAAAGAGTCTAGAGTGTTCTAGGCTTAGACTAAAAATTGTATCATAAGAGTACAACACTTAAATAATATTTTCAATGACTAAAGAATTTTCCAATGGCCGACAAGAACGACTAAATAATCATCAATCTCCAAAAAGTCCGAATATCGTTGTATAACGCTCACTCATTGTATGAAATAATTGTTTTCCCCCTGTATAAATGTAATTCAGTGAGGACCGTCGTTCTGATGGTCGAATGTTGATCGAGTACCCCTTTCTTAATTTCAAACTTTCCCTGTTCTGATGGTCGAATGTTGATCGAGTACCCCTTTCTTAATTTCAAACTTTCCCTTTTCTTTTCTGTTTGGGTGTGCCGAGTTCAAAAGTTAAAACTATATATATAGTATATTTTTTTGGATCAGGGGTCTCTTTTAGTTTGGACCTAAAGGCCCAATGTTCATTACAATTGTTTAGACCTTTCTTTTAAATCACATTGGATCTTTTTATTTTTCTTTTTGGATTAGAAAAGATCTTTATTCAAGCCCACTATTAAAAATTCTTCTAGTGCCCTTATTTTTTAGACTTTTTTAAAAGCCCTAGGCCCAGGGGCCCAGGCCTCTTGAGCTTTAGGCTTGGGTCAGCACTGGCGGAGGTAAATGATTTTTGCCCAACTCTATATGTACGACGATGCGATTAAAATCGGAGGAGCGAGAGCGCGCCTCAAACAGGAGAAAACAAGTCAGATCTGAAATCGGTGAAGGGAAACTCCTGATGTTTCGAAGGCAATCGTTCGCCCAACTTCGACTAGAGCGCAGGGCCGTAAACATGAATACGGTGGAGATGTATGGAGGTAACCCAGGTGAAGAGTACCAAACCGACAATCTGTCGTGCAGCAAAGGAATCGATGGCAGAGGACGTATTCTCTCTCTGTCTAAAAGCCTGTATTTGATGCTTCCTTTGACATGGGCCTTGTCTTGATCCTTGATCAAATCTAACGATAATGAAGACGACGACGACGACGATGAGGTGCTGCGCAGCCCCGTGCTGCGCAGCGTGCTGTGCGGCCCACTTCGGCGCCGTTCCGGCACTGTTTCGACGATCGGAGACGTCCACCGTGTAGAGCTCGTCGAGTACTACAACTGAATCAAAAATCAAGTCGATCGGATATGGTTAAGTGCCTCATCGGAACACAAATAAGTTGTAAAAAATTGTAACACACATGTCTTGAAACATTAAATGAAAACCATTGAAACCATTTTTTTCAACATATTTGTGTTCCGATGAGGCACTTAACGATATCGGATTGAGTTGATTTTTAATACACTTATAGTACTAGACGAGCTCTACGCGGTGTACGACTCCGATCGTCGGAACGGTATCGGTGCGGCGCCGAAAAGAGCCCGCACAGCACGCTGCGCAGCACCCCCTGTTTCCCGATAGCAGACCCACCCAACAAGGATTCTAATAGATTTGAATTTGTATTACTGCGAATTAATGATTTCAGCTGAATCAGACACATCAGTGGAGTTGGTCAATTGTTGGGAAACTTTTGCCATGTTTTGGAATCTCATTTTAACGATCATTCCTTCGTTGTTTTCTTTTAACGATAATTCCTTTAGCACCGACCGTGGTGCACCGACCACGTACCGACGGCGTTATTGTGAGTCTCAACCGATCGATCCGAGCCGTTCATCGTTCTCAAAATCGAATTCCGAGTGGGCCCACACGGGAATCGAGGCAATCGGACGGCTGAATGAAATGGGAGTGATTTTGGATCGAGCTCATACAGTCGTCCGATTGCCTCGATGAACGGCTCGGATCGATCGGTTGAGACCCACAACGGCGTCCCCGATGCCGTCGGTACGTGGTCGGTGCACCATGGTCGGTGCGGGTAGAAGGGTTCTTCTTTTAATATGAGATAACATTATCTCAAAGAGTCTCTGTTTCTATCTATTCTAATATATGGGAACACCCTTTTGGTGTAGACAAAATTTTGAGGCTGACTCGCATTTTTACTATACCTAAATTACCCTTTAACTGTCACAAATCCTCAATTTATCCTCAATGAATTTGAAAAAACTGGGGCTACACGTTTCCCGGCCAAAAAACCGACTCAAGAAACTGCATCACCCACTCTCTTCCTAATTTCTCTGACACCCTCTCTTTGAATTACGGCCTCCAGTGACGTTAATTTCACACAAATCCATGAGAAGCATTGGTTTGTAGAGAGAGAAGAAACATTGACTTTGCTCCCTGAACTTTTGTCCCAGATCATACGTGGACTTGGCAGATGGGTAGAAGAAATTGGGTTGGTAGGTTCCTACGGGTTTTAGATCGTACGTGGTATTTCTTCTCCCAGTACTTGAAATTAAGGTTAATATTTTCTTGCATGCCTTTGTGACTTTGTGCTACTTCACCCTTTGTTAAAACTAGAGTCCGGGCACACGTGATGTGCGTGCAAGTCAAATTTTTACGGAGTATAAAATATGCACGACAATATCAAAATTTGATTTGTACATGCATCGCATGTGCCCGACATCTTGTTAAAATAAAGCACGAGATAACAGTATCTCAGTCAAAGCAAATAACACTATCTCAACTAAGACTGTATCTGGTGTATCACACAAATTTCGAGTCTGCAAAAAAGACGGAAAGATGTTGACCAAAGTTGAATTTATTGATGTATGAAAAATTAGGGTTTACAATCTCTGTAAAAATTTCTAATGAAAGAAAATAATCCTCTGATTCTTCTCTTCAAAAGTTTGATTCGAGGGCTTGGTGCTTGTTCTCAAATTGAATGGCGAGATCTTCTTTGGTCTTTGCGAAGATGACGACGAATTTGACGGATTTTGACTTGAGGGCTTTGAAGCTTCTTCTCAAGTTGATTTGCTTGATCTTCTTCAATTTTGTTGGAAAAAGATGACGAATTTTTGACCGTTGACTTGAGGGCTGTGGAGCTTTTTCTCAAATCGGTCTTTGAGATCTTCTTCAATTTGGTTGAAGGAGAGACAGATTTGTAGATGTTGATTTGAGGGCTTTGGAGCTTGGTCTCAAATTGGACTTTGATATCTTCTTCAATTTGATAGAAGTAGATTGATGACTTGTGGATTTGGCTTGAGCGTTCTTCAGAGCTTTGAGGCTTTAATCTGAAGAGGCGTCTTGGTTGTTGTGAACTTGAATGTTCTTCACAGCTTTGAGGCTTTGATTTGAAGAACCGTCTCGCTTGATGTAGACTTGAAGAGTTCTGAAGGGCTTTGAAGGCTTGAATCTTCAGAGCTCTGACAGCTGATGGAAGCTTGAATGTGTTGATGACTTCAGGGAATTCTGAAGGGCTTTGGAGCTTTGATCTTCAGAGCTTGGAACTTGAATGTCTGAATGTTCTTCGGAGCTTTGAGGCTGCGATCGAAGAATCGTCTTGTTTGATGTAGACTTGAAGAATTCTGAAGGGCTTTGAGGCTTGATCTTCAGAGCTTTGGAGCTTGGATGCTTGAAGACTTGAAGAAATTCTAAAGGGCTTTGGAGCTTGATCTTCAGAGCTGTTGAAGCTTCAATGTCTTGATCTCCAAAAATATGAGAGAGAACGCATTTATTTATAGGGATGGGAGATGGAGAGTTATGGCAAGATTGCAATTCTTTCCATACTTTTCTCTCTATTTATTTCCTTATTTGATTTAAATAAAAATAATTAAAACTTAATAAATATCTTTCTTCTTATTTATTTTAAGAGAGATACTTATATATAAAATTTATTTCACCAAGTAGCATAATTTAATTGGCCAAACTTGATAAATAAATTACTGTGTCATTTAGACATGTGGCACCATTTAACTGGTCCCTCCGCATACCTTTGACTTTTGACTTACAAACACGTGGCAACATTTGGTTGGCCACTTATTGTGCTCGGACTTTTGACCCATGGACACTTGGCAGCATTTGATTGGCTTGTCCATGAAACTTTGACTTTGACTTGTGGACACTTGGCAACATTTGATTAGCCAATTTGTGTGCCCTAGCAACATGTGGCGATTTGTGATAGGCCATAAATTTGTGATAGGTCGGACAATAACCGCGTCCACATCACCCCCGTTGAATCCGGATATTATTCCTCGCGATTCTGGGTGTGGTTCGGCACGCTTTCTTCACCAGGTCGGATCCACAAAGCCCATCATCAAAGATGAAGATCCAGCTACAGATTCAGGGAATTTCATTTACGCATGGTGGGAATACCGAGGTATCAGTGCGGTGGACCAGTTTCTTACGCAGTGAGAGTGAGAGTTGTGCTGGTGGTGTACAATTACTTCCTTGAAGACCATTACTGTCCAATTTGTTGGATTTGTAAGCTTTTTGAGCAACTAGAATATTTCACATTTGTTTTCAATTTAGTGTGGGTTTTATTTATTGTAAGATTATTCTTGATCCTTGGAGAAATTCATTTTGATAAATTCTGTGGGGAGTATTTATAAATTCCTTTTTGATTCACAGTCATGGGTTTGGTCTGCTGGTCTGTGTCAATGGAATCGAAGGCGGATCTTAACGCCTTTGTGTTAGAGAAGTCATGGATCTCTAGGATCGAATTTGCACAAATTTTTTAGAGTTTTATTTGTTTTACAATAGTTTTGATTCTTATAAATGAAAAAGTTGGGATTTGATAGATTTTAGTTAGGTTTCCTAATTAAAATGGATTGAATTTTTATGGGTTACTGGTGAAGGAGAGAGGAGGGTTTTCCTGGTAATGCAGAGGAGGAAGAAAGGCTTTTATGAAGGGGAGGAGTGCAGGGGAATGTATGGAGGGCAAAAGGGGGTTAAATTTTTTGATTTGGATGGAAATCACAAAATCTGTTAAAACAATGGACAGAGTAGTAACGGAAGGGTGGTAAGTGATACGGGTTGAAAGATGAGGGGGTGTGGTTGATAGGTTTTAAAGATGAGGGGGTGTATGTGTGGATGGGTGAAAGATGGAGGGGTCTAAGTGATTTTTACCCTTCTTTCATTAGTGTTTAATTAATGTTTGTGTGTGTGTGTGTGTGTGAGAGAGAGAGAGAGAGAGAGAGAGAGAGAGAGAGGGAAAGTAATAATAAAATAAGTAATAGATTGTGAATAGTAACTCAACAAATAAGGGTCGGTTTGTTGAGTTACTATTCATAGATGCATTTTACCTAGTCATTTATTGAGTCTGTTGGGGCTTTGATTTAAAATACCTAAAAGAGAACAAATGGCTAAGCTTTTGTGCTTGCCCTAATACATGACATTGGTTCAACAAATAGAAACTAAGGAATGTATAGTGACTTGGGTCACTACAAGGATTCCAAGTCCGGTGGGACCATTAGTGGTTCGTGCAACAATTTTCTTTGTAGAAATTTATGTCTAACGTCCATTATATCTACAAATCACCTTGCCTTCTTGAAATTTATCTCTTCTTTGTCTCTCTAATATAGTCCGTCTTCTCAAGTTTTTTTTCATGGCAACTGAAAGCCTCCGCCATCGAATCAAAGCCTTTTCCATTGACAGTAAACAAAGCCTCCGCCTTCTAATCAAAGACGTTTTCATTGACACCACCCTGACAAACATCAAAGATGACTACGACAACGACAGCAGAGGTAGAAGCGGGTGGTGGAGTACTAGAAGATGGCCACTGGTGGCAACCGTGGCAGTACACACATCCCTACCTTGCAGCTTTCTTCTTCCTCGGTTCGACTAATTGGGTCTCCTCGGCTAAGCCTCCCGGGTTCCCGGACCTCAGGTCATTAGCCAGCTTTGTGTTTGCCCGTCTCTTGCCTTAGTGTTTGGTGTCCGTATTTGTTGTATAAAATCGGGTTTTGTGATAAGCCCATAACGGAAGTTGCTTTGTACTTGGGCTTTATCGCTTTGAGTTCAGCTTGGGGCCCCGTTGTGTTTGGGTTGGGAGTAGCTAAAGTCGGTTAATTATCTGTGCGGCGAATTTGGTGATTTTGTTTACAATTTCATGTCTATTGATGGATTACCTAAGCAAGATTGGCGTCGTAGTGTTCCTTATTCGTGTGGACAGAGGATTATTATTACCTTTCATATCTCAATTTCATACTTTTAGGTCAGTGAAGAGGAAAGGAAGCCCTAAAAGTTAGTCTGGTTGTTTCCCGCACAAACTAACCAGTGTTCGATTCTTGGAGTAAGGTCGGAAAAAAAAAGAGTAATTTGGATCAAATACTCCCTCCGTTCCAAAATAATGGTCCGCTACGAAAAGTTCTGCTATTTTTAAAATCAAAAAATGAAGTACTTCCATAAATCATTTTTCGAGTTTTTTCGCAAAAAATCAAAAAATGGTACACGGAAGTACTGAATTTTTTTATTTGAAAAATAGAAAGAGAGAGAGAAAGTAGGGATCTTATTTAGGAACGGAGGGAGTAATGTTTTTAGAATGGAGGTTGTATGTGCTTGTCCATTGTTAACATCAGTCAGTTAATATTCTACAGCCTTTGGCTACAGAGCGCAGATTGTTGGTTTCATAGGATCAATGTTGCAATAAAATGCAGATCCCCTTTGTTTTTTGGATTTACTATGAGAAAGAGAAATGAAAAGACAATTATTTAAATCATGGCATTTAACAGAGTAGATACATAGAAGATAAACTTTTTAACAACTATATATATATGTAAAACAATTCTCTCTGAGTTTTCTATCAGTGAAAGAAAAGTTAATCTTGTACAACACCACCCACCAATTGTACATAAGCAATTCCCCTGTTCTTCTCCCTCTCAATAAACAGATCCGAGTAATTACATAAACCAAAGATTAAAAAAAAAAAATGAAAATGAGCGAATTAAATCTTCTGATTCCTTACTCCAAGATAAACAATTTGTTGGTAGGAAAAACCACAAAAAATGAAAAACTTACACGGTATTGAAGCTATCACTGTATGGGCGTAGGGTTTCTCGGCCGACGGCCAGTGGTGTCCAACCTGATCCATATTGTGAGGTCGGATAGGACGTCGTGTTGGTGGTGGTGGTGGTGGCCGTACTGATGTCTTCCTCCCCCATCGGCAACGATGGCCACACAAAAGCTGGCTTGAACGGCGGCACCTCAGGCACAGTCACCGAGCCCGATACCATCTGACCGATTTCTTGAGTTCTGGGCCTTGCGCCTGCTATTGGATGCGAACAAGCCAAGCCCAGAAGTAAAATTCTTTGGGCTTCTTGCACTACATAGTCCTCCCCAAGCCTCTTGTCCACCGCCTCAAGTAACTTGCCTTCGGAATGCATGGCCCAGACCCAATCCACTAAGAACTGGTACCCGCCAATTCGGCTCCTGACCTTTTCTCCACAAACCACTTCCAATAGAACTGTGCCAAAAGCATACATATCAGACTGTTGGGTGGCTTTGCACGTGTGGAAGCATTCAGGGGCAATGTACCCCAGTGTTCCTAAAACGCCCTCGCCATCTTCGTACGAAGTGCTTTCGTTGTCTAGGGCCCGTGCGAGCCCGAAATCCCCTAGCCTGGCATTGAACTCAGAGTCGAGCATAATGTTGCTCGCCTTGAGGTCGCGGTGGACCACCTTCTGGTCGTTCTCATTGTGGAGGTAGTGGAGGGCCGAGGCTACGCCGGAGATGATCTTGAGGCGGAGATCCCAGCTCAGCGGCTTGCTGTTGCCGTTGGAGAAGAGGTGTCTGTCGAGGCTCAAGTTGGGCATGTATCCGTAAACCAGCAGCAGCTTCCCATGCTTATGACACCATCCTGTTATAGAGACAGAGATGTTTTCAAAACAGAACCCTTATGTACAAGAGCCAGCTGCTATAAGGTTTTCAACAAAATCTTTTACGCAAACTTTTGTTAAGCCTTCTGTTTACAGTTAGAGCCCTTTTCTTTTAGTAGCTTCCTTTGTACGGGGTCAAAAAGGAGTACTAATAGATTAAGGTTTTAGCAGAACAAGTATGTCTCATGGTCACGCATGCACTTCTTGTATGCTGTGTGTCAAATACATCTAATTATCGTGTTAAGTTCACAGAAACTGCAGAATCTTACACACCGATTTGATTGTCCTAGCCAAATTGTGTGTACAAGATGCCATCAACAGTTGCATTCACAATATGGAAATCAACGCATAATTTAGGAGTAAACTTGAACACTAAACGTGCTTTCTAAGTGAATGTCCAACTATAATTATCGGGGTCATGTCTCATCATCTTATCCAAATGTTTGGTGTCCGATAAGGGTACTTCGTCTATTCCGGAAAGTACATATCACATAGTGCAAAACGCAAATGGAAACAAAGCTAACCCCCAAAAATCTGCTATGAACGTGGAGTGAAAGATAAATTTTACCAATTACCATTAGTACAAGAAGTGGGTAAAAGATGCCTCAAATAACCCACATATACTTCCATTCAGTTCATTGTCTTTGTGAACCAATAAATATTCCTTCAATCCTTCTGGTCATATTGATGGGGTCCCAATTGAGGACAGAGGCATCAAACAACATGTCAAGTGGTACAACAGGTCAGTGGTCCAACTACCCAATACTCAATTAATACAAGTCAAATAAAAACATAATGTCACATCAAAATGAAAACAAAATCCAATGTCACTGTCAAAAACTTAGTCAGAGGGAAACTTCCAAATCTTTGATTGGAAACATAGATTTCAGCATGCAAAAGTCATTGTTAGAACAATACCATGGTCACGTGACGGTCCGAAGCGAAGGCGCTATCGGGTGTCTGTCCCGCGTAGCTAGATATTCAACTTTTATCTCTTTGCTCAAAAGAAAATTCCAAGTGTTAGTCACACTTGCCGTGAAATTTCCTTCATGATGTTTGACACCACCGTAATTGCTCACAGGCATTGCACTTAGCATATTGAAGGTCCTAAAGTCTTAATACTTAGCTCCCATAAGGCCTGTTTGTTGGATGGAACTAATAGTGAAGGGATATAATCTCATATGATATGTTGTCCCATGTGATTGGTAGTGATGAGATTAATAATGCATGGAATTGTGTATCCCATATTTTTTGAATTATATGTCCAACGCATAGTTTATACAACTAGTAAGAATTTTAACCAAACACTGGATATGTGGTCCCTTTGAGTAAATGGTCCAAGTCCAACCCGATGCTCATATCTGGTCAAACATACGGACCCTTAATTTTTTTTTAAAGGAATATAGTTTATTCCAAGTAGTTGTCTTAACCATTAATTTTCTGAAATAAAATGACTTGTTTTGCATGAGGGAATGGGGCCATCTTGGGCAAGTAGGTGGGTCATAACTCGGTTGGTGGAACAAAATAGCAACATCAGACCCTTCAAGCATGCTTCCTAGTTTTACAAATCCATAGGTGGAACAAAATTGACCAGTTGATTCATTGTACAGGGACAATTCATACATGTAGGGCTTGGTGTCATCTAAAAGTCTAGTCTTTCTGTCATATTGTGCAATCCTTAGTGTTGATGATTCTTGTACAAGTTTGGTCCCCGGATTAGTTGGTCCATTAGGCCAGATACCCAGCTATTAAGAACAGAAGTATGTCGTATATCGTAGTACTCAAATAAGAACAGAAGGCCCTTTATGAACATGGACTACAATTGTTCTTCTTATCATAGAATTTACGTAACAAAGACAAAGCAGTAGAGGAGAGATTGTGTGAGAGATCTACGTATTGCGTTTTGTGGATTTGTTCTTCTTTTTTGCCTAGGTGAGAGATTGTTAGTCTGCTGCTCAAGTGTGAAATTATAGATACATATAGATACATGTAGATGTAGTTTATACTTTTACTCAGGCTCCACCAACTTCTTTTTGCTATCCATCAAATGGGTTGGCTCCACCACTGGGAAAGCTTTCCCTAATCCTCAAGAAAAACAAAAATCCTAATTTTTCAGCCAAGGAGAAAGTTATTACATAACACCTTAATTAATTTCCAAGTACATAATATAAAACCAGCAATCCAAACTAGCACCCCTTGATTCCATGAATAGCTAAATGGTTGTATGCCTATGTTTTTAACGGCTTAAACTGTTGTTTTTAACGGCTTCAACTGTTGTGACACATCATTCTTCGGTTTTGAGAGACTTTTGGTATTGCTGCATTAAGCCTGGTGACACGTTTATTCTCCATTATCGTGCACTATGTCCTCTCTCTGTTGGTGTGACTGCACGTACAAAGCGAATAAGGTCCAAGTCTGAGTGACAGGAATCTTGAGAGGAATGAAACGTGATTCCAAATCCTTATGCTTCTAATGTTTTGGTGAGGTTAGAGTACACTATTTCCCCTCTTGATTACCTATCCAAGTTGAAATAAACATAAGTATGGTCGCCCAAGTTGCTGAGACTATAATCTCATATTTCGCATATCTACACTTAAGACACAAAATAAGCATATAAGTAATGACAACCAAACCGGCCCAAACCTAAATCCATAAAAATCGGACCGTACTCGCACATTCTTTCAATTCTTCAACAGACAGCAATGATCAATAACTAATCAAATAACACAAATCAAACAACTTAAGACATAATCAAGAAGGCTATATTTGGAATGATTAAAGATTCAACAAAAAGGACTCACCCAGTAATCGGACAAGATGCCTGTGCCTGAGCTGATTGATGATTGTGAGCTCAGCCAAGAAATCATCCTGACCCTTCAAACTCTCCCTAGGAAACATCTTCACAGCCACCTCCAAATTCTCATTCGCCAAATACCCTTTGTAAACCACTCCAAACCTACCTTGTCCCAACTTCATCTTCTCATTAAACTTATTAGTGGCCTTCTGCAAATCCTCAAACTGAAACTCCCTAGGTGTCCCAGGTAAGTTCTTCAAAGCTCCCAATATATTCGGGTTCGACCGCGATAACCACCGCTTACGGAGGAAGTATACCCCCACCGCCGCCACCGTGAACAGCACCACCGCCGGTATACCGGCGGCGAGGCCGATTTTTATTAGCAGTTGTTTTTCGTCGTAGAAGTGCTCCACTGTCAAATTCCATCGTAAAACGGAGTTGAGTTCGGTGAAGTTGCCCGTCGATGCGGAGAAGCCGAAATAGGAGTTTTGATTTACGACTCCTCTGAGCTCCAGATTTGATCTCAGGATCGGGTTGTAGGGTCTGGGAGGTGTTGGATCCGTTAGGGTTTGCTGAGCAATGTAAACCTCGATTACCTATTTAGTATATTTTTGAGACAGAAACGAAAATTTCATAATCATGAAAATATGAAATAATATTGGTATAAAAAGAAAGAAAAAAATTACTATTGGGAAAAAAAAAAAAAAGAAGCTAAACCTCGATTACCTATTTACGTTTTTATCGACAAAAACCAATTCTTGTATAAAAATTCTCTTTTTTTCTTTTTTTTGCACAAAAGGATAATTTTATTTCTCAGAAATCGCCCCAAAATCCCAATCCGGATTCCTTTGGTAAAAATACCACAACTTTCGGGGTGTCCATACATCGGAAGAGAATGCACAATAAAATAAAAAAAAGCAGTGGGTAATTTTTACAAATTATGCAAAACTATTCTCTATTTTTTTTTTTTGAACAAAAGGATAATTTCATTACCCAAAAATCGCGGAAGGGCCAAACAGAACACCAATTCGGAGCCGTTGATTGGGTAAAAATACCACAACTTTCAAAGTGTTCATATGGATCCGAAGAGAATAAACCGAGTACATACAAACAACATCCATGAAAGGTATAGAAACGAAAAATACTTACAAAAGATATGGGAAAATTCTAAAAATTATTCTGATAGAATAGTCATAGATGTGTTTTCGGACCTCCATGAATTTCATTTTTTTATATTTGAGTTTCATGTCGATGAAATTTTTTTTCGAACACATCTATGCTCCAATATCTGTATCTATAGCACGGCAGGGGACAAAGTTACATCGATTGATTACCTTTTGAACTCCGTCGTACTGGACCCAGATGTTGAAGAAATTGGCCGTCTCACCTTCCCCAACCAGCTGGAACCCAAGTGGGGTCAACGAGGTGGTATTGTAAGATCTCACCGTATTGATATTCAGTCCAACATGATTCGAATCCGGGTCAAAATCCTCCTTGAACGTATCCAACTCGACGGCGACAAGGTGGTTCGTCCGATTGCCGTCGGTTGTAGAATTAGTCAGACCCAAGTACTCGCCGAAGCTATTCGGCGGGCAACTGAGGTCCGGCGCCACCACGAACGCGAGCCCCTCGCCGGGGGTATTATTGTTCAGCCGGTAGAGGTTAACGAGGAAGGAGGCGTTAAACGACGCCACCCGGTCGGAGTAAGTGTGGATTTGACCTTCCCATAGCTTGAAAGGGGTTTGGTAGAGGATCCGACCGGATAAGTTGGTGAGGGAGACGGCGCTGTTGGCGGTGTCGAGGGTGACTTGGAGGGCGCCGCTGCTGATGGTGGCACTTGAGTCTGCCTGGAGGGTTTGGAATGAGTCGCTGAAGTTGTAGTACTGGATGGCGGTGGTTTTGAGTTTGGCTGAGACGAGTGGTGGTGTAAGGCAGAGGAGGAGGAGGAGGAGGAGGGCGGCGACGGCGGTGGATGAGTTGGCCGTCAGTCCCATGCGGTTTCAGGTGGGTAATAGGGTGGATCTGGGAGGGGTTTGGCAATGGGACTTTTGATGGTCTGCTGAAATTTAAAAAATTAGTATTTGTATATCCAAACCCGAATGGCTTATATAAGCGAGGCTTCAATTTTGAAGTTGTTTGGTCATTTGGTCGATTTGGGCCGATTTTGCCTGTTGGTTTTCCTGTGGTTTATGTGCCATTCCACGGGCTGTTTGGTCTTTTTAGTTTCCCTTTTTAATAGGAGTATTGTGTTGTTTGCTTTCACATGGGCTTTCTGAGAGAAATAAGTCTCCCTCCTTCCGCTATTGGGTTGCGCGCCGCTACAGTGTCGAGATGTAGAGATGTTGGATAGCATTAAGTATCGATGGGATGATGCAGTGGTGGCAGAGGAGATTTTGAACCACAGACGTGTAGATATTTATATTACAGACTTGAAGAAAGCCGCCTTGTTACAACAGCAGCAACAACAGCAACAAACGACGCCATCAACGTCATCGTCGTCGTTGTCCAAGACTGGGACCAGTTCAAGCTTCAATGATTCAGACAAATGAAGACTTGATCCAGTCCCCTGTTTTTCGTCCCCTGTTTTAAACCCATTGAAGGAGTTGTTTTTGGAAATGATCAAGGCTGGGACCGACCGGAATTGATAACCCATGGCCGGACTGGATCTAAGAAATAGAAATCGAACGAAGCCGACGAGTTTTGAGACGGACGTGGACTCAAACACACACAGCCGCTGAGAAACAAGAATCGGGGTTTCGTTGAGAAACCGGCCAAACCAACAAACACACAGCCGCTGCGGAAGAGCACGACGGGGTTTGGGTCTGGTGGGAAGAAGGCGGTTGCTGTGGAGAATTTTTTGTGGTGTAGTTTGGAGGAGCTTTATGAGGGCTCTAAGAGGACAATGGTGATTTCAAGGATTGTTCCTGATGACTCTGGGTAAGCAATTTTACATCTTTATATGTTTTCATGTATCTATTTTCTTTATAATTTCATGGGCTTTTGTTCATTTTATGAGACAATTAGTTGTTCATGAATGGTTTCTATAACCAAAAAAAACATAAGCAGCATGAAAAAACATACTAATGTTTTTGGAATATATTGAAATGGGTAGTTTGTAATTTTGAAGGTGCAAGTGAATTTCTTTGCTCCTGTCTGAGTTTGATCCTGATTTAATTTTCAAAAAAAAAAAAAAAATGAGAGGGAAAGTTTGTTCCTGATGATTCTGGTTATGCAGTTTGATTATCTTTACGTGCTTTTCAAGGCTGGGACCGGCCGGAATTGATAACCCATGGCCGGAATTGGGTCTGAGGAATTGGGTCTGAGAGCCCATAGCCGGACTGGATCTAAGAAATAGAAATCGACAACGAAGCCAACGACTTTTGAGACGGACGTGGACTCATGGCTAGAGTTTTAACGATTTAGAAGACGTTGAGATCCCGTGGCCAGAGTTTCGACTTTATCTCCGGCTGCCAAATTGCCGTCGGTGAATTTCTCGAAAAAAACCACGCTGCTGTAAAAAAGTTCGGATTATTAGAAAATAATTTCAGTACACCCCCTTGCACTTTTGGAGAAGATTTAGTGTAACCCCAGAGTTTCATTTGTCACAGATTGAACCCAAAAACAAACTTTAAAAATATCACAGAATGGCCCCAGACTTTAGAACATGACTATATATGCCTTCAACGGGCATGATACTCCTCTAAAAACAACGGGCATATTACTCGTGCAACGCACGTTGCCTTTAACCTAGTATAGAGAGAAAGAGAGGATCGGGCAGATTATCAACATGTACACCTCGGATCAAGCCATAATGTGCAAGGTGTTCCCAACAAGCCTAGGAACTCTCGGATCTCTATGGTTCAACAAACTCGACGAAGGGTCCATTGGAAGCTACGAGGCTTTGGAGAGAGCTTTCCTGTCTCAGTTCGTAACAAGCAATATACAGAAGAAAGAGGTGGACTCTCTCCTCGGTCTAAGGAAGCGTTCGGATGAAACACTGCGGCAGTACGCTGCCAGGTACAGGGAGAAGTTTCACCAGGTCTAAGGTTGTGATTAGACTCTCGCTGCGACTCACTTCAAGCACGGTTTGGAGAGTAAGAGCCCTATCTTTACCGACCTAATGTTGCACCCACCAAAGAACATGGATGACCTGATGGAACGGATAAATAAATACATCGAGCTTGAGGAACTCTTAACCGAGCGAGATGCTCCAACCCCCTCCTCCGTTCCGATACATTAATCTCCCTACGAGTCTCTTGTATCTTCCTTTATCAGCTGGAACTTGATTAGAAGTAATACATAACTTCAACCCTTCCTCCACCGGAGTAGCTACAGGTTCACATGCTGACATTCCAGTTTCCTTCAACAAATCTAGGACATATTTTCCCTGAGACAGGAAAATTCCTCGGCAAGATCGAGAAACTTCTATCCCGAGCAAATATTTCAATGAACCAAGATCTTTCATTTCGAATTCTTTGGACAAGTAATTCTGTAGAGTTTCCCTTTCCTCATGATCATTTCCTGTAACCACCATATCGTCCACATATACAATGAGTGCAGTAATCTTACCCTTTTGTTGTTTCAAAAACAAAGTATGATCCGCGTTGCTCTGTCGATATCCCAATTCTCTCATGGACTTTGTAAATCTTCCAAACCAAGCTCTGGGGGATTGTTTTAATCCATACAACGACTTCATCAATCTACATACTTTCCTCTCGTGGTTCCCTTGCATAAGACATCCAGGTGGGAGATCCATATAAATCTCCTCTGTCAAGTCACCATGCATGAAAGCATTCTTCACATCAAACTGTTGTAATGGCCAATCTAAATTCACAGCAAGAGACAACAAAACACGAACAGTATTTATCTTAGCCACAGGTGCAAAAGTATCCATATAATCAATTCCATACGTTTGAGTGTACCCCTTAGCCACCAGTCGAGTTTTGAATCGTTCGATGGTACCATCAGCTTTATACTTAACGGTATAGATCCATCGACACCCAACTGGCTTCTTTCCTGATGGGAGATCAACAAGCTCCCATGTTTTCTTCTTCTGCAAGGACTTCATTTCTTCATTCATCGCTGTTTTCCACCTTGGATCAGCAAGGGCCTCCTGCACACTGTTAGGAATAGATACAGCAGATAATTGATTCACAAATGACTTATTTGATTCAGACAAGCGATGGGTGGACACATACTGACTCATGGGACTCATGGGATACTTGGTCTTGCTGGTAAGTTCAGGTTCATACACAGGTTTAGGAATACCTTTATTGCTACGAGGAGGATTTCGTCTAGGAGAGTTTGGAACAGACTCAGGAACCGACTCAGGAACAGACTCAAGGACATCCTCAACGAGTGATTGGTTATGTGTGTCAAGTTGCAGTGAGGGAGGCTCAGACATGGATGTTATGTCAATAACAGGAGAGTCTTCAACCCTACTAGAATCCAAACTGCTCACACTTGTATCCACATCTGTATCCAAACCACTCACACTTGTATCCACATCCTCAGATGCTCCGGCATAATCATAATTCAGAATTTCATAATTATAAGAATCATAAGTATGAGTCTGAGTTTGAACTTCTGCCTGATGATGCACCCCCTGAAGATCAAACTCAGGTGGAAAATAATTAGTATCTTCATGAAAAACCACATCCAATGTAATATGCGTGACTTTTGTGGGAGGATGATAACATCGATAACCTTTCTGATGAGATGCATACCCTAAGAAAACACACCGCAATGCTCTAGGCTCTAATTTACTGCGTTGATGCTTATGAAGGTGAACAAACACAACACACCAAAAAACACGAGGTTGTAAATTAGGAACAATGGGAGCATTGGTAGCATCTTGTAGAGCTTGAAATGGTGTCTGAAATTGAACAATGCTTGATGGAACACGATTAATGAGGTATGCAGCTAAGGAAAGGGCATCACCCCAATATGACATAGGCATATGAGCTTCAATCAAGGAAGCACGAACAACTTCCAACAAGTGTCGGTTTTTTCTCTCTGCAACTCCATTTTGCTGAGGGGTGGAAGTACATGTGGTTTGATGAACAATGCCCTGTGTAGTCAAATAATGTTGAAGTTCGGATTTCATGTACTCTCCGCTATTATCACTACGAAGAACTTGAACCTGTGCTTTGTATTGAGTCTGAATCATGGTATGGAATTTCAAAAATAACAAATTCACCTCCTTTTTTGACTTCATTAAGCATACCCAAGTCATCCTAGTACAATCATCAATAAATGTGACAAACCAACGTGATCCATTCATGGTAGTAACTGGAGAGGGACCCCAAACATCAGAATGGATAAGCATAAAAGGAATTGAACTTTTATTTAAAGTTACTGGAAAAGAAACACGGTGGCTTTTCGCAAGTTCACAGACTTCACAGCGGCAGACGGAAATATCAACTTTTGAAAATAAACTAGGAAATAACTTCTTCAAATAACCAAATGAGGCATGTCCCAAACGTCGATGCCATAACCAAATTTCAGCTTTTTTCTTCTCCCCCTCAGAACTATCCACTGCCAGTGCCTTACACAACTTGTCTGAACTCTTCGACACAAGATCCAGGTAGTACAGCTTTCCGTGCCTAACACCATAACCAATCGTTTGTCTCGTTCGGATGTCCTTAAAAACACAGAAATCAGGCCAAAAAATCACAACACAGTGTAATGTCAAGGTTATTTGAGCAACTGACAATAAATTATATTCCAAGGATGGGACAACTAGAACAGACTCCAAATTTAAAGTGTGTGTAAGTGACACGGCCCCTTCTCCAATAACCGGAGCGGAGACACCATTACTAGTGGACACACATTTTTTGGAAGATTGTCTTAAGGATGAAATTTGTCTAGAATCAAATGTCATATGATCTGTTGCTCCTGAATCAATTATCCATGTATTATTCAAAACAGGTACAGACATATTAAAAACCTTACCAGTATTGTTACCTGCCGTTGCTATCAATGCAGTGGCACGTTTGGCAACTTCATTATCTCCATCTACCTTTCCCTCCGCAAGTGCAGCAGTCCCATTCCGCCCAGACCCTCTTTTCTTTGAATCACGGTTGTGATCCCACCACTCTGGGTACCCAACAAGTTCGTAGCAACGCTCTTTTGTGTGCCCAGTTTGGTCGCAATGGGTACATTTGTATGATTGTTTTGTAGTACCCCGGGAGCGAGCATACAAGCGCGATTGATCTTGGGGTGGAGTCTGTTGGGGACGAGGTTGCTCCTACAGTTTCAAGTTCGGCCGATTGCGAGCCACCATGACCGAGGAATCCATATTTTCTGATTCCACGTTCATAGTGGCACGACGAACAGCCTCACGTCGGATTAGCCCATATCACTCTTCCAAACTTGGGAGAGAGTCCTTGCGAAGAACTTCTCCACGAACCTGTTCAAATTCCTCATCCAATCCGGCAAGAAAAATGTGTACCCGTTGCCGTTGGATAGATTTCTTATATGCTGCAATATCATTAGTGTTCTCCATAACCACTTTGTCACGGTGATCCAATTCATGGAAAATCTCGCATAAATCCCCATAATATACAGAGAGGGGTTTTCCTCCTTGTTTCGCAGTAAAAGCTTTTTGATTCAAGGAGTATACCTGGAGTTCATCATTGCCATCATAGAAAGCAGTTGATAAGGCAACCCAAATTTCGCGTGCGGTGGATACGCGTAAATAGCGCTTCATGATCTCTGGGGTCATGGATATCAACAACCACCTCTTCACTTTTTGATTTTCAGAGTACCCTTTTCCATACCCAACATCGGATTCAGCCGGTTGCTGGATTTTTCCGTCAATATAGGAGAGTTTCTCTCTCTCAGCAATATGCATCTCCATCATTTGGGACCAAACATCGTAGTTTGATTAAGTAAGAATGATTCCAGCGTTGAAAGGCCCTTCAGCTTGAACAAGAAACGGAGCCATTTTCGATTCTGATGATTCGATCTTCTCACCCATGATGACAGATAAGAAGGGTGATTATGGTGAAAAAATTGTGTTCGGCTTTGATACCATGTGTTTTGGAGAAACCCTAATAATGTATATGATTCATTCATCAGATATATATACAACCCTAATAGAATAAGACAAACTAATTACAAGTAAGACCCCTTAACTGAGCTAATTACAAAATAATCTCAACAGGATGTTCCTAATGGCTATGCCATTACCTTTCTCTGACAAAGTGTTATTCTTGTGAGTGTCTCCTTTTCGCCTTGCCAATGAACACCGTATCATCTCTCTTGATTTAAACTTCACCGATGAAATGACCTATACTGAAGCGCCAATCGCAAAGGAAGAACACTGTGACCCACGAGGATGGATTC
Source organism: Vaccinium vitis-idaea (assembly GCA_963854785.1). Taxonomy (NCBI): domain Eukaryota; kingdom Viridiplantae; phylum Streptophyta; class Magnoliopsida; order Ericales; family Ericaceae; genus Vaccinium; species Vaccinium vitis-idaea. The sequence continues at coordinate 2,738,295 of OY978226.1, read as the reverse complement.
ACCAGGACACACACTGGAACGTGACCTGGCGATGCTATGGTCTAACTAAGATGACCGTGGAGAAGGAAAGCACGATGAAAGTGTACTATCTAGAATTCTCCCTAGTGGGGGCACCAATTTCTACTAAGCTTAAACACAAATTTACACCCTAACACAACAATATAAAACTAGTTTTCACCTCATGCAATAGAACTTATAACATATATGCTTATAAATGTTTCTAATTAAACATAAGCAAAAAAAACATAAGCAATATAAAACGTGTGCTTTAACAATTGACCGCGCGAGTTTTCATATTTTGAAAATGTTGCATAATTGACTCATTATGTAATAACCCGAAATTTCGTAAATAAAAATTTTGATTTATTAATTCGAATATTTAAGTTTAATATCATTGAATAAAATAATTTATTATTTAGTTTAAATAATTCTAATAAAATTAGATTTAGATTGTTTATTTCCTTTCATTTATTTTTCCGCGTCGTAAATCAACACGTGCACACCAGGTATTACACCACATCGCGTCCGGAAGCCCTACTAATTCCCCCAACTCCTATTTTGTGTCCTTATGAATAACATCACCCTATTTAATACCTAAATTAGGCCTATTTCTATTTGGTAATTGATATTCACACCCCCCAAATTGATAGCCACACCCCCTTTCTTTGTCTTTTAGTGAAGATTTTACACATAAAAACTTCACTAAAAGACAAGAAAGGGGGTGTGTCTATCAATTTGGGGGGTGTAGAAATTACTCTCCAACATTTTTTGGAAAAAACCTAATTAGGCATGTGCCCAATTTTGACTTTTCTTCCAATTTTGACTTTACTTTTACTAACCCTAATTTGGAATTTTGTGAATTTAATGAGAGCAAGAGAGAGAGGGCGGTTTGGGGGGAGGAAGGGGAAGAGAAATTGCTTCCCTAGCCGTATAATTTTACGGGCGTGTATCCGTACGCACGTTCACGCACAGTTCGACGCTGTTTTTCTTCTAAATTCCGAAGCATTATATTTTTGGATTCTCTTAAGGCTATCTAGGAATTTCCTAACATACTTATTTATTTTCTTAAAATTAGTAATCCTTTAATTATTATTCGCGGAACACTAGTTAGTATTTTTCGCGCACAAAACCAACCTTACGGATCATTTTTCGTCCCAACGGTGGGGAACTTATCTCCCAATTAATGGGGGGACACTTTTTATCCTATTATTGCTAGCTTTATAAGACTATTATTTATAGAGTTACTTTTACTATAAAGTAGTTATGTGTGTATATATATATATAGTAACACTTCTAGTCCGGGATCCGGACCTCCTTGTTCCCGAAATTTTTTTGACGATCTGATCCGTCCAATGTGTTCAGAAGGTGTTTTCCAAGGTCCTAGCGGGAAATCTTAAATAAAAAAAAATACCAGGAAGGCTTGATCCAAGCAGTTTTTCGCAAAAACTGTAAATATACAGTTTTGCAAATTTTGCGAAAAACTGCTTGGATCAAGCCCTTCCCGGTATTTTTTTTTGAATATTTCCCGTGTGGACCTTGGAAAACACCTTCTGAACACATTGGACGGATCGGATTTTCCCTAAACAATTGGCAACACAAAAAAAATACCCAAAAACCTCTAATCCGGGATCCCGGATTAGAAGCTCTCGGTATATATATATTCCACCCCGTGGCTAGTTTCGTGTGTATAACTGGTACCCAAAACTACCCATTTACACCCCAACCTAATGAACCTAGACATATTACGTCGTATCCTACATATCTAGAAGCCCATACTTGGACCCCAAGACTTTGCACCTAGTAAAAGTTGACCTTATCTTAAACTAGCCATTAAAGCCTACATTTTTACTTTTACAAAAGGTTTTTTGGACACTTTTGGGGAGAGGGAATGGCTGGTCATTTTGGGGGAGGGTGTACCCATTGGTTTGCATATAAATAGCAAGCTTACTTCATTTGAAAGCTCACACCAAAACCTTCCAACTTCTCTACTTTGTGCTTTCTAGTGTTCTTGAGTGTTCTTCCACATTCAACCTTCCACCACCACACTCCACCACCCTCGACCACCCCTAGATCTTAAAAGGTAGAACAAGTTAGTTAGAAAGCGTTCGAGCAGCCGTTACTCCGCTGGAATCCAATTAGCTTATCGGCTTCCGACTAATCATCGGAATTAAGGTAGATACTTTATCTTAACCCTAGATTAGTATTTTCTAGTTCATTTTAAATATGTCGTTATTATGCTTAAATGTCCTTAGTTATGTTTAAACGAGATTATGTTGGATGATTAGTGTTTTAATGAAAGATTAGACTTTGAAAAACACACTTAGTCGTTACTATGCATGATTTGAGATTGACTTATCAAAATGCACCGTTATAACGCCCGATGAACTTTTGGAAAACCAAATTATGCAATTATAATGCCCGAATGAAAATCGACTTTTCAAATCTACGCCGTTATAATGCCCGACTAATTTTTGGGAAGTAACCGACTGAACTTTTATTAAAACAACTTCAAAATGTTTTGACTATACTTGGACTGTTGAGATAACCCAAGGCTAACACCCTTGAGGGTCTGTCAAAAAAGACGAGCCTCGCGCTGTCTAAGAAAGGAATAGTGACAGTAACTGCATTTGTGCGACCATCCGGCCTGGGACTCTCCTGGTTATCTCATTTGTCTAAAGAAAGTCACCAACGAGATTTTATACCTAAAGTAACACGATTATCATATAATGATTTTTAACGGAAAGTTTATTGAGAAACGATTTTAAACGGAGGATTTTTATAAAATTATGGCATGTGCACGTTTTCCGAGACAATATGACACAACACGTTTTTCGAGGAAATGAACGATTGTTTTCACAAGAAGAAATAGAGATGAGAATGAAAATGATGATGTGATGGAAATTGAGACGATATTGCCATTTGAGTCCCGCCTCAGTTCCCCGGGGTGAACTGGTTGTCAAAACTCAATGGAACTATACGGTTGTGCTGTTTGGGTTCCGCCTCAAATTCCGCGGGGAGAATTTGGTGGTCGAAGCACATAGTAAACGGATCTTATAAACAAGATGTTAAGTTCGGTGCTATAAGAAAACCAGGACTATGTCGTGTGTGACACGGAGTGAATGGACTTCATAACCTGCGGGTAGTCAGTGTTATGGGTAGCCGGGACTTCGAACGGAAATGTTGGTGACCGTTAGAACGAGGTTGTAGAACGGGCCAATAACTTTCGAGTGGTGTGAGACAGTTAGTTGGTGACTATTAGAAAGGGGAAGTAGAACGGGCCAGCAACTTAAAGAAATTTGAAGAAGAATTCTACTACACGAACTGTTACGAGATACTGATACTGCACTCTGATTTGAAAACAAACAGGACACTGATTTCATTAAAGCTGCGCTCTGTGTTAGCCCAAAGATTTTTATAAAATACCTTATTAATTTTGATGATAACAAAACTGATTTTAGTAAATGAAAAATATAATTAAATTATGATATTTGATACTCACTTGAATAATTGTGTATTTTGTAGGATTTGGTTGAGGTACACATGTAGAAGAGATTCTAGCTACACCAAATCACTACTCCAATAGTCAAGATTTAATTTAAAAGGGAGAAGATTAAGGACAAATCTTATTCCTATATTTACTTTGGAAAACTCTTCTCTCAATTTGAAATTGGTTAGGAAGCTTTACAAGAGAAGTCGGCAAATCGAGAAATCAAGTCATTCACTGCCTTATGAATTCAAACGGCTAGTGCAACAAAAGAATGGAATATTGCTATTGTTCCAATCACGGCATTTTGAGAATTATGGGATTCGGTCCAAACGGCTGTACGGGAAAGGAATTGATTGTTGATCTCAAGTTTAAATGCAATTGAAGAATCATGGTATGCCTACCTATAATAAGGTTCAAACAGCTAAATGGATTATTGATGTTTCGTATTGTTTAAGTCAAGACAATACAGGATTTGGCAAATTCCATATTTGAAGTGAGGCTCCCAACGGTCATTTGTCCATGCATATAAAGAAGGCAAATTGATGGTGAGACAGAGAGCAACCAACGGAAAATTTACGTGTTCGATCCTTATAATTCAACTCCAAGCTTATCTTGCATATTTACACTAGTTTGAGTGTTCTATTTGAGCTATCATTGTAAAAGGGATTGTACACCCTTGTTCACACTCTTGTGAGAGTTATTCTTTTGTGAGTGATTTTTGTGTGAGGAAAAATTACTCGGGTAGGTGTGACTAGCACCGGAGTCAAAACTAGTTGCTTAGGTGTGACTACCACCGGAGTAAAAAATAGTTGGAGCGATTGGGGATAGATTGCTCATTGTAAAGGTTTCTCTAGCACCCGCGAAGCTAGAATGTGTTACTATTGGAGATAGTGCAGCAAATCCCGAGTTGGACACTTGGGGAGTGGACTAGGCCGTGAAGTTGCGGACCGAACCACGATAAATCTCTGTGTTTGATTTCTCTCTCCTTTCTACACTTTATTTGCTATCATACAATTATCGTTTGTGTGCTTGAACCTATTTAATTTTATTGGGTGTTGCATTTAATTATTTAATTCCGCATTATTTTTTGAGATACACAATTCACCCCCCTCTTGTGTTGCTATCTGGGCCAACACTCTGATTTGATTTGATATTGATGCATTGACACGCATGAACTTACTGTTTTGATAAATGATTTTCAACTATTTACCTGCCAACTTTATTGTTTTAGAATTACTAGTTTAAGGTTGGGGTAGGGTATCTATTGAGCGTCCTGTAGACACCCCAATCCGGACCCTCGGGATTCTGGAACTTCCCCGAGGATGAAAATGCCTATTTGAGAACACTTAAGGTTTGATCAAAGACTTGAAAAACCCCATCAATAATTCCTCAGAAAATTACCAAAACATCCCTTGGAACCCTAGAAAAGCCCAAAACCTTTAAACACATGCACCTGGATTACTCTTTCAAGCACCTGGATTGGCCAAATCCAGGCGCCTGGATATCAGTCCAGGTTGAGTGTAGTTTAAGTTTGTTAGTGGGCGGGAACAATATCTTGGGGATTTTCTTGCAGAATCAGTTAGAGTGGGGTGTGAGAGAGATCATTGCATCTAGCCATAACCCCCTAGGTGATCCCTCACCCTTTCAAGGGTTCAAGTGGCTCACTTTGAGCCCTTGTTTTGCCTATAAAAGCAACACCATTCCTCCATTTCGAGGGGTTAGAAATCTGATCAATTCCCTTGTTGTTACTTTGCCAAAACTACTCCAGAAATTCCAGCTCCTTTCATCACTCCTCAAAACCCATTTCAACCTCAAAAATCATCTCTTTACCTCATCAATCCATTCATATACATACTCTCATCAACCAAACTCCACAAAAGCTTCCACAAACCACCCCTTGTAGCTCTGAAAAACCAAAAATCAGAAGCTACATTCTTACAAACCTACTCAAAAAACCACTTCAAGTTCTTTGATCAAGCCAAAAAGGTAGTTTTCCTACCAAAATGTTCAAGTAGGCCCTGAGGGGAACTCAATCAAGTCCTCACTGGTCTTCTATACCAGTGGAGGGTTTGAGAGAGGTTTGAAAAACATTAAGAGAAGAAATCAGTTTTTTTTTTTGTATCAGAACTCAATCCAGGCGCCTGGATCATCACCTTCCAGGCGCCTGCATTGAGTTCAGGCGCCTGGATTCACTCCATGCAGGCGCCTGGACCCCATTTCCCTTATCATGGTTTTCTGCTTTCTTTTGTATTTTGATCAAGTTTGGTACATCATTTGCATGTATTAGTCCATGGTTCTTTACATCTTACTTTCTGATCCTTGTTTTGATGATCATTGGAAAGTGTTTTAAGGTTATAATCATGTTTTAAAAAGTGATCACATAAGTAAGAGGCATTCATATGAGTTTGTGAGCTATTTTTAGGTTCTGATCATTTCATTTAGAAGGTTTAAAGATGAGATTTTTCATGTTACTTAGGCATATTCTCATATTAGATGTTTAAAATGTATATAATCATTGTATTATTGTTGCATTTTAGTACCATTTCATTGTGTTTGAGTGACATTTAAGTTTCAAGCTTGTTACTGTGTTGTCAAACATTTTCTAGAATGCATGTGAGTTGATCAAAGCATTGCATTTGATGCTTTCTGCAAGAAATGGGATTTTAGAGTTTCTGTCTGGAAGGCAATCCAGGCGCCTGGATTGACTCCTTCCAGGCGAATCCAGGCGCCTGGATCTGCCTAGTCCAGGCGCCCAGATTGCACTCCAGGTGTGATGTGTTGGGCATTTGTAATCAATTTCTGAGATATTCTAAGGCATTTTGGGGACATTTTAGTGTAATTTTAGCATCTTTTGTATATAAATCATCCATTCATAACATTTTGCACAAGCATCCACCCATATCTCATTAATCCTGTTGATGTATTCGTCGTGTTTTCGCATAAATCTGTATTGGAAGTCCGTTTAAACAATGTTTTCACAATCTTTTCAAACATTAGTAGAGACCGGTAAACATGCCGGGCGTGAGGGGTGCTTTAAATTCCTTCCCCTCGCGTAACTTAGCTCCCAGACCCGAGAAATCTCATTTTGGAGACCGGTAAAGCATTTTCCATATCAAGGGCAAAAGAGTCATTTTTCAAATGGTTTCTCGGGTATGGTCCTCAAATCCGGGTGGCGACTCCATTCAACCAATCAAATCATTTTCAGAAATCAAAACCGTTTTTCGTGGACATCGCTCCCGCGGGGTGTTCACACGTCCTCGCTCACGGTGTTGCACTTGTGTAACCCTGACATAATATAACGATGTTGTTTCGCGACTCTGACGTATTATGTCAGACTATGTTGACGAACAAGAGGAATAATATAGCGCCGGAGGAGCTGCCGACATGGAGCACGACCAGATCAAGGAACGTACAGAGCCATAGAGTCCACCCGATCTACCTTTTTGTAATCTGTGAAGGATAGATCATCTATATGTATTTTTGGTTATTATTATTACTGTTTAAGACCGACTTTAAATTGTAATAATAATCCATAACGCTTTTCCCAAAAAGTGGGGTGTTACACATTAGCAAGTCAACTATCTTTCAATTATTCATCACTCGTATTGTTCCCCAATCAACTTCGTTTCGATGGCTGAGAGTTTTCTGATCCCTTTTCAGAATAAGATATTTCTAATGGTGTTTTTTCATTTGAAGTATTTTTCCATACTGTTACATAGATAAAGAGAAGATCTGAATAAGCATATTACATATTAGCATATATCTGAAAAGTCTTAAATTCTAAATAAAAAAACCCTGATCAAAAAGCCCTAATTAAAAATCCTAATAAAAAAGCTCTAATAAAATTCAAACCTACCATTCAAAATAATTTTGACACCTAATAGGCATTGGAATTTGGAAGAATCTGTAAAGAAACTTTGGTTTATATAAACAATAAAAATGGACAAAACCCACCCGTACCATTCAATTTAGCAAATGGAGGAAACTGGAATTAAACAAGCCGACAATACACCCACATATATTACAATATAACAATTTGTTTACGGATGGGTTTCGTTTGTGCTTTTATTTTTTTGTTAGATGTGATTTCTCTTATTTGTTAAAAAAAGAAAAATCAAATCTGAAATTGAGGGGGGCATGTGACCGCACGTGCCCCTGTGTGTCTCCGTCCCTGGACCCGGGGGTCTTGTAAGGCGGGGAGTACCCTACAAGGTTGTAGTGCACGATCTAGACCATCTAAAGTGTTTTAAAAGGTTTAGATTATTTTACAGGTAAGATAAAATATCCTACATGTAAGTTAATGTATGAAATATGGACCATTAAAAATAGTTTGGGCGGTCTAAATCACACACGACAACCCTGTAGGGCACTCTTGCCCTACATGATCCCCGATTCCGTTCAACACCATACAGATAATTGCGACAAATCTCACTGCACCTACATTGGGGTCAAAATTTACATTTGACTGAGTACTATGAGCTCGAAAGAGTAGGTTACCGAGTATGAGCGAGAGAGAGGAGGTTAGCTCCACCAATTAATTATGGGGACTTAAACCGAGCGTACTCGAATCAACCAGTTGTTAGTTTTCCACCTAACCAGAGATTTTGGGCTGGAGAGCTAAATTATGGAGTGGAAGGTGTCAGGTACCCACCGCATCTAACCTTAGAGTTAGTCTCTATTCATAACTTGTTGCATATCAAACTTAATTTCAAAATAGCTACACATTGGGAGGGGGAACATGCACTTGTATACTTCCAAAACCAAGCAAAGGATTGTATGAATATGAAGTAACGGTTAAAAGAAACAAAATGAATCCTGTTTAACATTGTGGGTGACCTGAATGGGCCCTCAATTCGAAGGTGACTTGTAAGTCCGCGAACCCCTATGATATTATAAGATAAGAAACTCTTAAGTATGGAATAACAATCGATGAGCAAGAAAAATAAAATGAAATCAATAGTTTCTTGGCTTTTTTACAGAGTGCATACAAAGCAGACAGATTTTTAACAGCTAAGCTGTTAACAAATCCTCTTTTAACTGCTGCAGGAAAGTTGATCTTATACAACACCACCCACCTAATGTACACAGCATTATCTACTTCCCCGGCCATTCTTCTCCCTCCTCATGATAAGCAAATCAAAGCAAATACAGAAACAACATGAAATAACGAAGAGGATAGAAATTTTCTGATTGCTTAAACTGTCAAAACATAAACCACCAGCTGGAAGAAAGACGAAAAAAAATAACAACCTTACGTGATACTTTCGATGAGTTCCCTTAGTGCATTGAGGCCAACTACTACTTAGACCCGGACGGGAAAAAATCACTGTATGGTCGTTGCGTTTCTGGGTTGATGGCAAATGGCGTCCAACCTGATCCATAATGTGAGGTCATGCAGGACACCGTGTTGGTGATGGTGGGCTGAGTGATGTCTCCCTCCCCCATCGGCCCTGACGCCCACACAAAAGCCGGCTTGAATGGCAGCACAAGAGGCACAGCCACTGTGCCTGATAGGATCTGAACAGTTTCCTGAATTTCGTGCGTTTCTGGGTTGATGGCCAATGGTGTTGAACCTGATCCATTATGAGAGGTCGTACCAGACGTTGTGTCGGTGATGGTGGGCAGACTGACGTCTCCCTGCTGCATTGACAACAACGCCTGAAAAAAAGTTGGATTCAACAACAGCACGTGAGGCACAACCGCCGAGCCCGATAGGATTTGAACAATTTCTTGAGTTTTGGGCCTTTCACTCGCTGTTGGATGTGAACAGGCCAGGCCCAGAAGCAAAACTCTTTGGGCCTCCTCCACTATATAGTCCTCCCCGAGCCTACTGTCCACCGCCTCAAGTAACCGGCCTTTACGATGCAAGGCACAGACCCAATCTACTAAGCACTTGCCATTTTGGGTCCAGGGCCTACGCCCACAAACCACTTCCAACAGAACTGCACCAAAAGCATATACATCAGACAGCTCGGTGGCCTTGCCTGTGGATATATACTCGGGGGCAATGTAGCCCTTTGTTCCATGAACGCCCTTGGGTTCTTCGTACGAGGTATTTTCTTTGTGTAGGACCTGTGCAAGGCCAAAATCTCCAAGCCTAGCATTGAATTTGGCGTCGAGCATGATGTTGCTGGCCTTGAGGTCTCGGTGAACCACCCTCTGGTCATACCCGTCATGGAGGTAGTGGAGGGCCGAGGCTACCTCAGATATGATCTTGTAGCGGATAGTCCAGCTCAAAGTGTTGCCGTTAGCAGCGCAGAAGAGGTGTTTGTCGAGGCTGCCGTTGGGCATGTATTCATAAACGAGCAGCAGCTTCCCATGCTTGTGACACCATCCTGTAAAAGAGAGATATTTTTAAGACAACTGAAGTGCAAGAGACAGCGGCTAAGGTTCTCAACACAATCTTTCACTCAATCTTAGTCGTTACGCATTTTGGTTCACACTTCAACCACCTACGTTTCATGAACTGACGTTTCAGCAGAGAACTGAAGTAAGTATGTGTCTCTGTCAAATTCATCTAATTCTAATGTCGAGGACACAGACTCTTAGGTGAATTGCGTTCTCAAGACGCCATAGACTCTTTAATGCATATTATGGAAATTATTGCGCAGTTCTAACGTGCTTAGCACGTGAATGTAAACTTATAATATTTAAGACGTCCCATGGTCTTACCCAAGTGTTTGGTGTCCAATAAGGTACTGTAGATCTTTTCAAAGAGTCCATGTAACATAAAACATGAAACAGATGAGAATAAGATAACCCCCGGCTGGAAATTTCTCTCTTTTTTTCTTTTGTAATGTGGAGCGGAAGAGAGATTTTACCATTATATGGCAGTAATATAGGCGAAAGAACTGTCCTAATTGAATGAGTTTAGCACCCAGACTTTGGTACATGAAGTGGGGAAAGAATGCCTCGGATAACCCACATATACCTCCATTCAATACATTGTCTTCTGGTCTAACTGATTCTCCATCCAATTATAGATGTCCAGGACAATAATCTGGTCTAATTGATTCTCCATCAAGTTATAGATGTGCAGGACAATAAGACACGAGGACGAAGCACCCGCAACAAAACTGACAACTCCATAATGCAGCCTCGGATTAAAACTGAAGCATACTCAACAATGACAAATGCAAATTGCCCATAAGTCAGTGCATGTCCATAATCCGTAAAGGTCCCGCTGCCATTTCTGGATATTTCTATCCTTGAAATACGGACACAGAACCATCCAGGCAATCCCAATGACCCTACTGCGCCAATCTGAACCAAAGCGCGCCGAAACAACACCTCGGACGGAGACTGCCAAAGGGAGACCGGACCACAAGATCAAAAAAGGGGCAACATGAACATGGTCGAGGGATGGATGAACAGGGATGAACACAAACGAAAATTCGCAAGCCCTTGATGCTGGAAATGTCCCCATGTTGACATCTCATGATTTACTTTGGCACAATCAGCAAATAAACTAAAAAATTTAGATTATAAGTTCTAGTAAACGAGGTCTACATGCACTTGTAATTTCCTTTAAGTTTAAAATAGAAGGGAAAGTGATGAATAAACTAACTAGAGATCAAAACAAAAAGAAGCTTCAAGAGAAAATCAAGATGTTAAAGGCCGCAAGAGTTTAGTTCTTGTGGCTAGCACGACCTTCTTTTGTTTTGGTGTTTTGGTGTTTCTTTTTAGAAGTGTGCTCTGTGCTTTGTTGGATATTTATTTTGTTGTGGTTAGGTTTTGGATTTTCTCTTTTCTCCTTTTTTACTTTCTTTTCCTCCTGGGGTATGCCCCTTGTAGGCTGTATATTCGATTACCCTTTTTTTCTATTTCAAGCTAATTTACCCACAAAAAAAAAAAGTGATGAATAAACTTCTAACAAGTGCTCATAAATGGGTAAAGGCAAGGGTAAGAAAGTTGAAAATAGTAGGAGTACATATTTTGCCACGTAGTTATATCTAAAAGGGGTACTATTATTGGGTATAAACATGGTTTTATAGTGAATGGGGTTTTAGGTTTCTTGGAGGTTTTCAACCTAAAACTAAATTGGTAATAGATGGAGTAACTTCAAGATTATACTCCCTCCATTCTGAATTGCTACTTGCCACTTATATCATTTTGGGATGTTCCAAATTGTTAGTCATCTTTAAAAAGTCAAAAACAAAATTTATTCAATCTTCCAAAATGCCCCCTTTATCAACAACAATCATTTCATTCAAAAGTTAAAATATAAGGGTATTGTTAGAAATTAATGGACTATTTAATGTAAATCCATTTATTGAATGCAGTTATTACATGTCTGCTTAAAAAGTTAGAATTCCCAAAAGTGACCAGCAATTTGGAACATAGGGAGTATTAACCAAGTTTGGATGGCTTAGATGAGCGATATAGGATAAAGTCTAACACTCTCCTCAATTGTAGCTCGGATGCACGTGGAGCTACAAATTAAGGAGACGAGGCGATTTGACTCGGGCGACGGAGAATCAACCATGTTGAGGCCACCTAAGACCTAGCTCTGATACCATGTTAGGTTTCTTAGAGGGTTTTGAATTATGCGTAGCACTACAAGCCAGAGAGAGAGAGAGAGAGAGAGAGAGAGAATTAAAAATTAAAATTAGCTATTCTAATTTTAATTCAATTAATCATTTTCCATGGTGAATCAATTAAAACCAAAATATAAGCAAATATAGCAATAATCAAAAGAACACGAACATAAGGATATACGTGGAAATTACTTAGGATCTAAATATCCTAAGTATTAAAACACGGCCTAATCTATTAATTGCTATAAATCAAAAGGTTAAATCAAGAGTTGTAAGATTAGGAATAACCAACTTGCCCCAAGCTATACCTAACTCCACAACTTGATTCAGCTCCCCGAGCGCTTGTTCTTGATTCCATAGCCTCCACGAGTACAACACCCGCCCATCTTCGTATCAAAGACGGCTCCGGACCATCCGGCCATGTAGATTTGTAGGCAACAAAATATGATGTATGAAAGATATGATTTTTATGAAGATTTTTAATAAAAAGAAACAATCTAGAATCAATCCATGGAGTATGAGAAGATTGGGCTAGATTGAAAATCAAAAGATTAAAAACAAGGTTTAGATCTTAAAAAATGCACCAAACACACAAGGATATAAGAGTAAGGATTTTCTCTCTCTAAAGTGGTCTAGTGCAAAAGTGGTACCCTAAATGAGAGAAAAATGAGCTTGTATAGTGTAAGGTATGAAACCCTACAATAGGCCAACAAGAGATTGACACGTAGTAAAAAATAAGCCTAAAACGCGAAGCGCACGCACGCACCCAAGGGAAGCGCCACGGAGGCACCACGCACAAACTCGACAAACGCCACGGAGGTGCTTCTCCTAAAAGAGTCTAGTAAAACAAACGATAAGGAGGCGCACAAAAACGCCGAGGAAACTTTGAACAACTAAGGCTAAGACCAACAAACCCTTACCAGCGCCACAAAGGCACTTTGAGTGCCAGAGGCGCTAAGGAGGCGCTCCAAAGGTGCTTCAGAAGCGCTTCTCCTTTTAAGGAGAGGCCTTACAAAAAGGAGAGGCGCGCATGCGCCTACGAGGCGCTCAACAAACGCCACTCTCTGGAAATAAAAAAAAAATCCCTTCATGCCTTAAAAAAAATTGGTCATTTCAACATCCAAAAACAAAAAGCAAAGCCTTATGACTAAGAATGAAAAGCAAGAGTTTCCCAATAACATCTTAGACACAAAAACTCAATTGATGCATGGAAAAACTATGAACAAAATGCAAAATGAAATGCATATACCTTTCCGGATAGAGCTCGGAATCATTTTGCACAGCATTGGCACGGGTAAAGCCTCCTTCACAATTCTTGAACCACCGAGTGGAGTATCTAGACTCAAAACTAAAACTCCACCTCCCAAACCCAAATGGAAAAGAATAAAATACAAACTCTAATGGTTTGTCGGAATCTGGAAAATGACAATTACACCAACAGGTTCCAACCTAAAACCTATTGGCTAGGTGAGCGATGTGGGATAAAGTCTAATACTCCCTCTCATGTGCAGTTCGGATGCACTTGGAGGTACGAAATAAGGAGACGAGGAGAGTTGACTTGACCATGTGAGGTGAGGCTTCCCAAGACCTAGCTATGATTCTATGTTAGATTTCTTGGAGGGTTCCAACCTAAAACCAATTGGCAATAGTTGGAGTAGCCTCTAAATTATACTAACCAAATTTGGATGGCTTAGATGAGTGATGTAGGATAAAAGTCAGAAAGAAATCTAACATAATATGGGTTGAAAAGATAGGTGTGCTTTTAAGTGATTGAACAAATTGTATTGGTAGGGCTGTAGACACGGGTTATAGCTAAGAGTGTCTCTACGCTTTGCACTTTCTCTGTTTAAATATGGATCGCATTGGATCGCATTTTTCTATTTGAACTACTTTCCGTATATTGAATAAAAAATAAGTTTCTATTTAGAAAATTGAAAATTAAGATTTTCTAAAATATATCTTTTTTCCTCTTAATGGGTTTAAAGGGTCTTTAGTCAAAAGCAGGGGCGGATCTACGTAAAAATTTGAAAACTAAGATTTTCTAAAAACAAACCGGCCCTCAGCTAAATCCACAAGAATTGCACGCTGGGTCATGAACAACGCAAAGAAACATTAACAATTTATAACTTGTGAAACTGCATGCTATGTATGGGAGGATTCAAGATTCAGGAAAGGGACTCACCCAGTAATCGAAGAAGATGCTTGTGCCTGAGTTGATTGATGATTACAAGCTCTGAAAGGAAATCATCTTGACCTTTCAAACTCTCTCTAAAAAACATCTTCACGGCCACGTCCAAATCCTCATTCGCCAAATATCCTTTGTAAACCACTCCAAACCCACCCCGTCCCAACTTCATCTTCTCATCAAACTTATTTGTAGCCTTCTGCAAATCCTTGAACTGAAAATCCCTCGGAGTCCCAGGTAAGGTCTTCAACGCTCCTGACATATGCGGATTCGACCGCGATAACCACCTCTTTCGGAAGAAATTCATGCTGAATTGGGAAGAAAAAAAAATTAGTTGCAAAGAAAGAGACCGACAGAGAGAAAGAGAGAGAGAGAGAGAGAGAGATCAGGGAGAGGGGGTGGGTTTGGCTAACGATTGTTCGACTGCTTTTTCGCATATTGGGCCTCAATTGCTTCGAACATTCTGCGTTCCTACTTTCTACATAGTGGTCAAATTTCCACCGCGTGAGTCGTCTCTTAACATAAAGTCTCTAGACTGTGTTCGGAAATGGTCTTGAGAACCAATTTTGACCTTTTTGGGGATGGGCCCCACATGGCCAGACCCCGACTTTCCTCGTTTGTCAAAATTTTAAGAAATTCTACTCTAGTTTATATTTTGTGCGAGATGGGTCCGTGAACTTCAAAAATCTACACAAATGCTCTAAATCGTCCATTAAATTCAAAATTATTCTTTGAGTTATCTAGAAAAAAACACAAGTCAATCATATAATTTTAAATACTTCATCAAGTTGTCTAACTTTCTTTTAAACATTTGTCAAAATTGAAGATCCTAAATTTTGAATCACAATTAGATGATGGATCAACCATTTATAATTTTTCGAATGAGCTAATTTTTTGGGAGTGACTCGAAATATTAATTTTAGAACTAACGGACGGATTTGATCATTTGTGTGAGTATTTGAAGTGAACCCCACAGACCCATCTTGCACAAGGTATAAACTAGAATAGGGTTTCTTAAAAATTTGACAAGTGAAAAAAGTGGGGGTCTGGTCATGTGGGGCCTATCCCGAAAAAGGTGAAAACTGGTTCTCAAGAACTATTTCCGAACAAGCTTTTAGTATTGGTCCTCCCCCCTTTATAGATTAAGTACCCATCCTAACTATTTTTAGAGGTTAAGGTTCCATCCTGTTATTTGGATAAATCTGAAATTACTCATTCTTAGGCCCCATTCCACTAATTCAAAAAGTCAGCTTACTGCAATTTTTTGAGGCAGGTCATTCTCTCACAATACATCATCACATAAAAAACTGTGAAAAACCAAAAAGCCAAAAAAACACCTTAACACCCCATAGTCCCCTAATCATTCTCTATCATAATCTTCTCTCTCCAATCTTCTCTTCCTTAAATTTTTATCTATCCTCCTCTTTCAAATCTTTCACTCTTTTAATCTTCTTTCTACAAACTTCTCCCTCCTAAAAACTCAAATCTAATTTTAAACAAGAGAAATTTAATTAGATATCATGTTTTGATAATCCTACTTATGTTCATATTCTTGATGTCATCACTAGTTATGTTCCTGACATTGTATAACTGGACCATTATACCCTTATTAAGTTCATTATTACTGTACACTTTAATGATACTAATAATATTTTCCATAATTAGTTATCTGTATATACAGTTAGTGTTACCTTAATCTACAGAATTATCACGTCCTAATTAGTTATCTATATACCAACAATGATACATGTACAACAAAAGTTTTCAACATGTCTCTAACACACTCACATGGTGTGTGGAGCTCTCCACAAACCATGTGAGAGTGTTGGAGACATGTTGGAGCTGGATTGTTGTACACCTATCATTTTTGTCTATATACACAGGTTAATTTGTTTTGGTTGCTTGATTTTAGGGATTTCCTTTCCTTATCCAAAGTGATTCTTTTCCATCCCATATTTGTGAGAAAATTTTGAATTTCAAATATTTAAACATCAAACAGTTCCAAAGCTCACGACCACTACCCTGTAAGCCAATTGCATACCATGTCATTGTGAACACCATCACTTTCTCATCCGAACAACACCAGTTCACAATTCCGTCCATGGATTTTAGCACACCAGATAAACTCAACCCCAAAGAACCTTTCTCTGCCATGAACCGATCCTAATCCTCGATTACGATATGTTGCCTGCAACAAAAGAATCTTCAAATTGGTATCATCGGAGACTCTAAACAAATACTATGAAAAATGTAAACATAATGATTCAAATAAACTAGAATGGAAACTTAAGTACTTATAGGAAACATGATATCTAATTAACTATCCCTTTAAACAAATACTATGAAAAATATAAGTTTAAGTTTAAAATTGTATTCATTATAAATCTGTTAATGGCCTCCGTACATAGCTTAGGGCTGCATGATAAGTTTATCTTACATACAAATAAGATAAATTTAGGGTAGTGATAATGCCAAAACCGTTTTTGATTGTGTCAAAACTCCAATGCATAAAAGACATGTACATTGTACATAAGTACAAGCATTTTATGCATTGGAGTTTTGGCACAATAAAAAACGGTTTTGGCATTAACATTTGCCTAAATTTAACATAAACATAAATAACTATGATAAATTTATCATACAAGTTAACAAATAAATAAATAAATAAACATTATAAATTTTATTCACATATACAACAAATTTACCAGAAACAAAAACGGATATTTTAAATTAATATTATCATATAAGCTAATAATTTATGATAAAGTCCACTGTTATATTGTAACATTAAATTTATGATACATTTAATTCAAATGTATGAATTGAACATTGATTCCATATAGATGTAATAAATGTATCCTGTTTTGATGCATGCACTCGATCCAGCACCAATAAAGGGTCTAAAGCACATAAATATACTTACGCGTAGGAGAGAAGGGTATATGTACCTTTGGTCTGAAGGTTAGAGCTCAAAACAGAGATTTGACGGAATGGAAGCTTTGAGGAAGACGATGGAAATGCCAATGCTTTTTTTTTTTTAATGGGGTAATTTGGATATTATACATTAAACAAACAACAAGTTACACAACAAAAGTGCGATCATAAGTGTACCATATTACAGACCATATGGTACGTACCATATGGAGAAATCCTACTCTAACACTTGCCTAATGTTAAGGCAGTCACGAATCATATATTCCCTAACCAAAAAGGCATGAGTTTTTTTTTTTTTTTTTTGATCAGAAAAAGGCATGAGTTCAATGAGGATAAGTTCCTCATCTTGTTCTGCTCCCATCTTGGCTAAGTGGTCCGCATATTCATTCCCGTTTCTATATATTTGAGTGAGCGACGATTCCATCCTAGTAAGTAGCGCTTTCGCTTCATTGATAACATTGCTTTGGGGGTGATTACCTTGTAAGATTATTTTCTTAAATGGCCCACAATACGGCACGTATGGTAATTATATATTGACGATATTTAAGCCATATTTTCTATCCTAATTGATTGGTCAAATTGATGGAGTGATTTCCTAACATCTCACTTTGATGGAAAGTAGAATAATCGCTTATAAGGAAACAGGTCCTCTCTCTGTCTATAAAAGAGCATATAGTCTCCCATAAATTTAAGATTACTAAAACTGCTAGAAAGTGAGGCAAGAGAGAGAAACCCGTTTTCCTCCTAGGGCGTGATGCTCTTTGTAAAGTTAAGGCTGCTTCAATAAATTACTGGGTCGCTCAAGTTCGGCATTAATGAGATCCGGGTACGCTACTCTTATCATTTAATTTTCGCTAAATGAATTTATTGTGATAATCATGTTTGTTCTAAATCCTGGTTTTATGTATGTTGTTAATTATGTAACACTATAAAGATAATTTAATAGTATGTGGTATCAGAGCCGTTTCAGAACATCATGATTTTCCATTATGAATATTTTATAAGAGACGTAATATTTTTTCCGGGCCACTGTTAGGCATGAGGTTAATTGTAACCATACAAATCCCATGGTCAATTAGTTCGTGTGGACATAGCAATTGTTTCCCATATTTTTGTTGTGATGAACCTAGTTAAAGTTAATTGTGTATTGTGGGAAACCATAATCAGCCGTTGATCTGATGCTTTCCTTGATTTCTTTTAATTGGTCCTTTGGGAATCGCTATAGCTTACCTTTATTCACGTTGACTGTGCTAATTCTCTCTTGCCGTGGATTATAGTTTTAGTTCATAAATTGTCCTGGTAAATCATAATTTTATTAATCTTAATTGTTGATTATGTTTTGCCGATCCACCACGGATTGGAGTCTACGTGGTCGGATTATCTTTGTTGTGATTTTGATTTGGTAATTGACTGATGCTAAACTTATAGTGATCGGTATAATTGATTCTAACCACAAAAATGAATTTTAATGATTGTTTAAAGTTTGGCATCCATTAATACCCGTGTTCTAAGTGATCAACATTGTTTCGTTATTCTGATTCGAATATATGCAATCCAATTAATGAACATGGATTTCTATTTTTATTTTTATGAAACCCTTATGAACTGTTGAATAGACTATGCCGAACTTACGGTTTTGACTGATTATATTTTTCCTTTTCTTTTTAATGAGGATTAATGAATATTTTAAAATAAAACTTAATGACGTGGGAATCATGTTTTGGCATGGAACGGTGAATAGATTGGCTATCAATTACAGCAACGTTTTCTCCTTTAATTAAGATTGTTCGAGTGAATAATTATGTTGCCAACTCCCTGAAAAGCCTCATGAAATCTTTAGTTTTGTTATGAGATACCATTTTATGATTCAAATGGTTTTATGAATGATTTTTTTTTTTCCCACCTAATGGGTATGTGGGAAATTATTATTTTCACTAGTAATCTACATTAGGATAGATTTGCTAGTTACCAAAGTGACCAAATCATTATAGTTTGTAGATATGTTCTGTTATAGAATTTGTTTGTGAATAATTCGTTATTCACCTTATGTCCATAAACGTAATTATTGATTGGAATCTATATTATGTGGATTTGGCAGTCACCAAAGTGGCCCAAATCATATTGATTTACAGATTTCAAATCTTATTATGAAATTGTGAATAACCTAATTTTCACTTAATGTCGGTTGAAAGTTATTACTTTAATTTAACTCTATATTATTGTGGACACACTCCCGGAGGATCTCGATCGATTCGGAGTCGCCACCCGGGTTTTAAAGGATTGTCCCCGAGGAACCGAACTCGATTGACTCGTGCCTCATTCAATGGATAAAGATTACGGCACCCCCCTAGCCCGGTTCGAAGACCGGTCTCTACTTGGTTTTTGTGGGATTATGCGAGAAATGTTTATAATTCAACTTTGAACAAATACGGGAAGTGGGGGATGGGAGCCATATAACGATGATGAACATAACAATAAGCTGAGGTGTATGCTTGTGCTCCGTGAATCTACATGAATGATGATGATATGCGAGTATGAACAAACAGGAACATCAAACAGCAAGTAACAGTGTTAGAATATGATTAACAGTGACAGAATAACTCAAAATAACACTACAAGTTACTGTAAAGCAAAACCAATCTGATCCTCCACAACAGTTCGAGCGCTCAATAGATGAGCTTGAGCGCTCAAAGCCTTCTCACTCATTCATGCTTCTGATGTTCCTAATGATTCTGATCTGATGGAAAACATGTTTTAATCACCATTGTTTACTCAAACACAGCATTTGAATCGCTAAACAAAATGGCATAATCACATAATCATGGGTTTAAACTCATCTATGGACCAAAATGAGGCAAACAGTGGAGAAGGAATGAAGACTCGATGCTTTGAAGCTTTGCAAAACACTCAAAAAGCCAAAAACAAGCTGAAATAAGAGAATGATTTGAATTGACCAGGAGACGGTTTGAGCGCTCAAAGGGGTGCATTGAGCGCTCAAGCTATCTCCTGGATTTGAGTGTTTCTGCAGCATTCAACCCTCATATGTACCACAAACTAGTTCAACATGATATATGATGATGCATAACGTATTGAAATTTCACCAACATAAATAAAATAAACTTGAGGTGTCCACATGAGTGGATAGTAAGCATTGGACCACACATAAGCATGATCAGAGTGAGAGGGGAGAAGAGATCGGGTTGGCTTAGCCAAACATCAACACACACACTTCGAGATTAGGTTGGCTTGGCCAAACATCAACACACACACACACACTTCGAGATTAGGTTGGCTTAGCCAAACATCAACACACACACACCTCATAAACTGAAAACAGAACACATAACTAATAGTAAGCAAGATTCAACACTCCAAAACTGAGCAGGGTTTGAGCGTTCATGGTGCTGGCCTTGAGCGCTCAAGCCCCATGCAAAGGTTGTGAGTTTCTGTAATTTCTGATCATTTTTTGATGTTGGTATGAACTTGAAACCTTCTGATCATGGTTAAAAAGAGTAAAATACACTGTTTGTTTCACAGAATAGGATCATCCATGGTTGATGATACCAAAATATCACTTTTATGGCTTTTGGGTTCATTGATCAATGATCAAAGGCAACATAAACTGACTTGAGAGTTTTTGAACCAACAAATAGACATAATGATGATATTATCACGATAAGACATGGTCAGAAACCACAAAAACATGAAGAGTGCTCAAACGGCTTGAGCGCTCACAGTTCTATCGTTGAGCGCTCAAGCTGTTTGAAGCTGGGGTTTTCAAAGATTGTTTTCTTGTATATTTAAGACCTTGTGAGTCCATTAGAGGTATAGAGGACCTCCATGAACCCACTGGTCTCCCTCAGGAGTACCAACCCGTAACTTTCACATGGATTTCTACCTTTTGATTTTGATTGGGGCTTGAACTTGGGATTTTGATGGATGATGGGATTATGGCTGTGTTTACAAGTGTAATGTGGGTTGTTTCGAACAGATTATGATGGGTGTGTGTTGGCTTGAGCTGATTTTGAGTGGATGATAGTGTATTCTAGTGAGAAGTTTTGATGATCAAATGGGTTTGATGGATGAAAGGGGATTAAGCTTCAAGTGATGGGTTGATGGTTGCAGGAAATGTAGATTTTAGAGGGAGAGAGTGATAGCTCAGAATATGAGAGTGTGTCTAACCTCTCTAAATGGTGTAGAAGGGTGGCTTTTTTAGAGTGAAATGGGGGGAAAGTGGGTTAATTTGAAGTGGGGGGTCTAATGAAGTAATATAGACTCACCCTGGGGTCTATCAGTTGCATGCGAGCAACAGAAAAATGGCTGGGTGGCTGCCATTCAGTTGGAATCTCATCATTAGATACTCTGTCATCGACAGACTGGACAGAGCTTGAGCGCTCAAACAGGGGGTTTGAGCGCTCAAACCCCTTTGAGCACAGGGGTTGGTTCTGGTTTATTTTGGCATTTTGAAGGGTATTTTGGTCATTTGGGTTGGTCTAGGTTATTCAGGAATGGTTTGGGGTGGTTTGTGGTGGTTTGGGACAAGTTCAAGCCTTTCTCTCAACCCTAAGGTATTCACGGGTGGCTTTCTCATCATTGGGAGTGCTTGGCAAGTATCCCGAGTCAAAATCGGGGTGGCTACAGTTGCCCCTCTTGGATGAAACTCCATACCACTTATTGGTATGAGTTGCATTCAAGACAGAGACATCCCGATCCTTTCCCGAGCCTTTCTCAAGCTGCAAAGGAAAACATTAAAATCACGGTCGCGCCACTCGGGCTGCCTACGTACCCCTTTTGTAGGGATCAGACCGGCGTAGTTCTTCGGGGCATATGCAAACAAGTTTAACGGGTTTTCCTGGCCAGCTAAACAATGAACACACGTATGAACGAGTTTTCCTGGCTCGTGAAATGTTTAAACAAACAGAATTATCCTGCAAATCAACGGGTTTTCCTGGCCCGCGACAAACAACACACACAAAAATCATCATCACATGAATCAACGAGTTTTCCTGGCTCTTGAAATGTTTGACAATCAACATACGGATCAACGAGTTTCCCTGGCTCGTGAAATGTTTAAACAAACAGAATTATCATGCAAATCAACGGGTTTTCCTGGCCCGCGACAAACAACACACACAAAAATCATCATCACATGAATCAACGAGTTTTCCTGGCTCTTGAAATGTTTGACAATCAACATACAGATCAACGAGTTTTCTTGGCTCGTGAAATGTTTAAACAAACAGAATTATCATGCAAATCAACGGGTTTTCCTGGCCCGCGACAAACAACACACACAAAAATCATCATCACATGAATCAACGAGTTTTCCTGGCTCTTGAAATGTTTGACAATCAACATACAGATCAACGAGTTTTCCTGGCTCTTGAAATGTTTGACAACCAACATACAGATCAACGAGTTTTCCTGGCTCGTGAAATGTTTAAACAAACAGAATTATCATGCAAATCAACGGGTTTTCCTGGCCCGCGACAAACAACACACACAAAAATCATCATCACATGAATCAACGAGTTTTCCTGGCTCTTGAAATGTTTGACAATCAACATACGGATCAACGAGTTTTCCTGGCTCGTGAAATGTTTAAACAAACAGAATTATTATGCAAATCAACGGGTTTTCCTGGCCCGCGACACGTTTGACAAACATCATTTAGATGCAACCAACAACTTATTCAATCGTATGCACCAACTAGGTGGCTAAAATAACTCATACCGCGACATGATTAAACAGAGCTACCCTCTGAACAACGGGGAGGCTAAATCTGATGGGGCTATCCCTTGAGCAACAAGATGGCCTAATGATAAGGTGATTGTCCCTTGAACAACAAGACAATCAAGGAAATGTGACCACCTACTGAACAACGAGGTAATCGATACGCTATCGATCCAATCATAATAATATGATGGTCTTAGCGGCACAATGATTCGTCAACAACAAATTCTTAGAACAACTGATTAAATGCACTAACTGGTTGAACAAATGCTCAGACAACTTGATATGATTGATGCACCAGCTAGGTGGCTTAAAATGATCGGGGTGCGCTAGCTAAGCGGCTACACAATGATTATCCCAAATGACTTTATTGAAAAGGTGATCATGTCTGGTCTCGAAATTGAATTTGAAGCGACCATTTCTGGTCTTGAAATTGAGAAGTGGTCCCTCAAGACGGTTGATTGAAAAGAATTATCATGTAGGGTGATTGATTTAAAAGTTGTCCCGCAGGACGATTGATTGAAAACTGTCCCACAGGACGATTGATTTTAAAGTTGTCCCGCAGGACGATTGGTTGAAAATTATCCCGCCAGACGATTGATTGAAAACTGTCCCGCAGGATAATTGATTTTAAAGTTATCCCGCAGGACGGTTATGTGAGACTCATGTTTCGACATTTGACGACAACAAGGGCAACATTCCTTCCTTAAAAGGTAGGTGGCAATACGGGGGTGCCTCCTTGCTTTACTGTCTTTTCTTTTGGCCAGGTCTTGAGTTTGAGCTTAGCGGGCTTGTATCTTGGGTTTTGGCTTTTGGGCAGATTTTTCGTTGAGGCTTTTGGGCTTTGGATTGGTTTTTGTTGGGGATTTGACTTGGAGCTTTGGGTTAACTTTTTGGGTTGAGACTTTGTGCTTTAGATTTGGTTTTCAACGGGAATTTGAGCTTTGGATTGGCTTCTGGCGAGGGTTTGAGCTCTTATGCCTCAGTCTTGAATTTAGGCACATGGTTCCCCCGGTGGATGGCAATAGGCTGACGTGCCCCAGTGTTGGGCTGATGACGAACCTCAGTTTTAATTCCCTTTCTTGGTTTTGCTGATGGTTTTGGCAACCAATTAACCATGTACCCAAACACGGGTCCTTTCATGCATTGAAATTGTTTCCACGAGTCAAGGACAGACAAGACTAAGACGATTTGACTCTTTTGACACCGAGGTGGATTTTGACGAGATTGATGAAGCCGAGAAACTTGATTGACCTTTCGACAAAGGGGTGAACTTGGACAAGATTAAGGAATTTGATTGACTTCCTTGACAAAAGGGTGGACTTAGACAAGACCGAGGAATTTGATTGGTCTTTTAGACAAAGGAGTTGACTAGGACAAAATCGAGCAATTTGATTGACCTTTTGACAAAGAGGTGGACTTCGACTGGATTGACTTGAAGGATAGGAAATGTCTCTTATCAACTGAGTGACTTCTCTCAAGAGTGCCTCTGACTGGGCGGAGATTGACTACTCGAAGTTAGGGAAGACCGCGTTGACTCGAAAGATACAGAAGACCACGTTGACTCAAAGGATATGGAAGACCATGTTGACTCGAAGGATGTGGAAGACCACGTTGACTCAAAGGATATGGAAGACCACGTTGACTTGAAGGATATAGAGATTACGTTGTCTTGAAGGATATAGAGATTATGTTGTCTTGAATTTCATGCATTACCATTGATGCCAAAATTGTCATGATAAAATTAGATTTTGATTTCTGAAATTGTTTCTCTCCGTCAAGTGATGTTCATTCAAATCGATTATCTTATCAAAACACGAGATTTCTTATCATGAACCCATGCCCCGGATTGCTGATGATGCTCCATTGATTTTCCATTAAATGCCCCAGTTTGGGGGGCTGTTGATGAAGACTCCTTGATGTGCCCCAGTTTAGATTGTTGCTTTGTTTGACGCCATTGTTTGTACAATACTTTGACTTTTTAGGGAGATTAGACTGTTCCCTTTTGGACTTGAATTCACACTATCAAGTTGCACTCTCCAATCTGAAAAGACTTTATCTAGGTTATGATGGGGCCAAGGTTATGGACTTAACAAAGAAAGGATAATAGGCTAAAAAATCTCATTTTTCCTTGGGGTTGTTTGAGCTAGCAGCTATCTTGAACTTTTAGTGCCCTTTTTACTTTTTGATGGGCGCTTCTTCTTTTCCTCTTCTCTTCCTTTGCGCCCATTTTTTATTGGCGCTTTCTTTCCATTTGATTTTTCCGTTCCATTTCTTCGGTGCTCCTCATCTTGTTGTGTCCATGTGTTTGGCATTTTCATGTGCCAACGAGTTTAACACTTCTATTAATGTGATGGCTTGAATTCTCATGCACCTACATCTTGGGCACTTTTTATTCTTTCTTTTCACCCCAGTGTGGGGGATAGCTGCCTAGCTGGGTTCTTTTTCAAAGAAATTGATTCAGGCTCAAAGGAGCTTTGCAATGCATATTTATGTGGGGAATCAAACAAAGAATGCCTTTCTTCATTTCTTTAACTTTTGCCTAGATCTCATTTTGGAAGTTTGATCTAGCGAGCTTTTTGCCTTAACTTTTGCCTAGGCCGCCCTTACGGGTTTTCAACCTAGCAGGCTTTTTCTGTGTCCAAGCATTGCTTCTTGATAGCGCTGGGGAATGGTCCCTTGAAAATCCTCCTTGTGTGGGGTGAGGGTTCATTCAAAATTCATCTCGTGTTTTGAAATGATTATCATGTTTCTCAAATGATGGTGAAAAACAATTCCACGTTGAGGGATTAGTACAAAAATCCAAGTTTATGATGACAATTTTGACACAACAGCATGACATTGAATTTTGATAGTTGCGACCGAACCATTGAGGGTTGCCTACGTATCCCTTTTGTAAGGAATCAGGTCATGCGTAGTTCGGGACTACAAAAGTTGACTCTCTTTTTGAATTTTCCTTTTTTTCTTGACAACAACAAGATATTACAAACTTGAACTTGAAAAACTCATAGACACAAGAGCATGACAGACTCAAAGTACAAACTGACTCAATCAAAAGTGAACACTTGACTCGATACTTGAAGACTTCCAAGACTCGTGGAAGATTGGATTATTGCATGGCCATTGATGGTTCAATGGTTCGGTGAGGTGCTTGGTTTCGCCAGTGGAGTAGAGATGGATCCGTTGTCGATGAGATCTTGAATCTTGTGGCGGAGGCGGTGGCACTCGTCGGTAGCATGACCCGACATTTGATGGAAGGCGCAGAAGGCATTTGGGTTGTGATAGGCTGGGAGCTTTCGAGGTGGAGGAGTTGGTTTAAGTGGTTTGAGAAGACCGGCTTCGTAGAGCTCCTTATACACCAATGATAGGGGTGTGAAGAACTGTGAGAGGGTCCTTTGTGGTTTTTGAGAGCGGTGGGTTTGGACTGTGATTTTATTGATGGGTGCAGCTTGGTTGAAGTTATGTTTTGTGGAGCTGAATGAGGTATCTGCATATAGGGTGCTGTCATCCCCGGAGTTGATGTTCTCGGTATTTGGAGTGGGGTCACCTTTTTCTAGAATGCCATCCCGTATTGCTTCCTCAATGGACAGACCAACTTCGAAATAAGTTTCAAAATCGTGAGCTTGAGCAGTGACCATGTATTGGGCTAAATCGGGTTGCAGATTGCGGGTTATGATCCTCATTTGATCTTTGTCACTTGGACTATCGGTCATCTGTGCAGCCTTGGCCCTCCATCTCTTGACAAAGTCCGCAAAGGACTCATTTTCATTCATTTTAGTGGCCTCAAGCTCACGAGTGGTCATCTTCAATTGGGGATTGTAGTCGTACTGCTTAACGAAGGCAGCCATGAGATCTTCCCATGTCCTTCTTTTAGAGACATCGAGAGAGAGGAGCCATTGAAGTGCGGGTCCCGTTAAGCTCTGATGGAACATTTGGGCCATTGTCGGCTCATTGGCATTTTGGAGAGAGAGCGAACTCACATAGGCCTGGATGTGTCCTTTGGGGTTCCCTGTCCCATCGAACTTCTCAAAATCAACTGGTTTGTACTTCTCGGGAAGCTTAGCATCGGGGAACAGGCACAACTTGCTCATGTCAAATCCGATGGCCGCTGCCTTCTCACTTTTAGCAACTGATTCTTCAAGCTTAGCAATCTTTGCTAACATCTTGGCTAATTGAGGGTTTTCAGTAATTGAGGGTTTTCAGCAGGTTGTTCTTGGCGTTCCTCCTCGGGGATTTCTTGATCATTGGGAACCCCGCCTGGAGGCTGTTGCAGCGGGGGAAGACGACCCTGAATGTTAACCAAAATTCCCATGATTTGCGTGATTTGAATGTTGTGATTAGCCATACCATCTTGCATTTCCTTTCTCAACTGCTCAATCTCATTCGGATGATCCATGGGCACCGGTGATTCGGGTTCGGATGTGGGTAAGGTCTTCTTGCGTGGCCCAATGATTCAGGACTGGCAGTAAAGCAAAAAGGTCAAACTTAGGCTGTGCCCCTGGTTTTATTGAAGAAAATGTTGTGTATGCGTCGTTGTCATGTCGTCCTAAGATGTAGACTACCGGTCTCGGTCTCACTTAAGACATTGCACGGACGTTGAAACAACAACCACTGGTAAGTCGTGACAGGCAGGTTAAATCCCAAGCTTCCTGGAATCAGAGCAAATCTCATTTTAGACCATCCGAGACAAAGCAATAAGACTGTTGAAATCCGAATACAAATGCACTTAAGGCTAGCCCGAGACACGGGGAGCCGTTCGAGCACGGCAAACACTAGAGGTATCTCAAACTCCGTGGATTTAAAGTCACCTAGACTGACATCTATTCCTATAGATTATGCCAAGGTTAACCTATGGTTAGTCTACCGGTTTCAAATCTCACTTAGAGCCATTGCACATCAGATTGAATCAACACCACGGGTAAGTCATTTACTCGGCAGTTATGGCTTTTCAACCTACAGCCTAAATGTTGAAGCCGCAACCGTTATCCTTTCTTGACCATCTGAGACAAAGCAATGAGGTGTCGCTATCCAGTTACTAATGACTCCAAGGCTAGTTCGAAATACGGGCAGCCGTTCGGGCATGGCAAACACCGGAGGTATCTCAAACTCCATGGATTTAAAGTCTCCCAGACTAGAAATGTACAGCTTTGGAAGGTTGCCCCAATCCTCAAGTTTTCTTTTGATATTAAGTCCTTCATGTCGGACGATAGGATTTGGGAAAATGCGAACTCTCAAATCCTTGTAAAAAATCTAGCTTTAGATCTTAGGAACAATTGCCCCCAATCCCGGGCCAACCATTCCTAATTTCCGTTAGATCGTTGTCAAAGATTTGATAGTTCAAATTTTCCCACGTCCGACTATCCTAAGGACCACTCACAAGACAACGTACATTTGAAATGCACGACTCATCATCGGGTCGCGACAACCTCCTACTAACTGCACAGACTCCTAAGGTATACTACTCTCAACTCGGAGGGACTATATACAAATGCAAATGCATGCATGGATGCAACATGGCGATCTAGGGAAAGCGGTAACACATAGCATGCAAACAGGATGGAGCACGTAAACTCATCAAACGGGACGGCCACCTAATGGAAAAGGTTCTATGGTTAACTATATGCAACAAGGCTGGTTTTGGTTTCACAAGGGTACCCCGGACTAGAGTCATGATTGGATACCCACGGCGACGGTAATAACGACAGGTGTAACTCATCACGGTCGAGGGTTGCTGGGCATTTTGGGATTCCCCGTCACCGGCAAGCCGTGCGGGATTGCCAAAACACGCCAGCGAGGCTAAGAACAATGCAAGTGCAATGCAAAAGTTGAACTACAAACATTTCAAAAAATCCCACAAAAGCTTTTCAAGTCGAGCCCTTTTATTAATGCATATTTCAATAAAACTACGCAAGTGTAATTAAATTAAAGTATGCATTAACCAGAGTCCCCAGCGGAGTCACCAGCCTGTGGACGCACTTCCGGAGGATCTCGATCGATTCGGAGTCGCCACTCGGGTTTTAGCGGATTGTCCCCGAGGAACCGAACTCGATTGACTCGTGCCTCATTCAATGGATAAAGATTACTAGCCCGTCATCACCATACTATCTTAGGTTCGGGAGCTCAGATACGAGAGGGGAAGGGTTTTACGGCACCCCCCTAGCCCGGTTCGAAGACCGGTCTCTACTTGGTTTTTGTGGGATTATGCGAGAAATGTTTATAATTCAACTTTGAACAAGTACGGGAAGTGGGGGATGGGAGCCATATAACGATGATGAACATAACAATAAGCTGAGGTGTATGCTTGTGCTCCGTGAATCTACATGAATGATGATGATATGCGAGTATGAACAAACAGGAACATCAAACAGCAAGTAACAGTGTTAGAATATGATTAACAGTGACAGAATAACTCAAAATAACACTACAAGTTACTGTAAAGCAAAACCAATCTGATCCTCCACAACAGTTCGAGCGCTCAATAGATGAGCTTGAGCGCTCAAAGCCTTCTCACTCATTCATGCTTCTGATGTTCCTAATGATTCTGATCTGATGGAAAACATGTTTTAATCACCATTGTTTACTCAAAAACAGCATTTGAATCGCTAAACAAAATGGCATAATCACATAATCATGGGTTTAAACTCATCCATGGACAAAAATGAGGCAAACAGTGGAGAAGGAATGAAGACTCGATGCTTTGAAGCTTTGCAGAACACTCAAAAAGCCAAAAACAAGCTGAAATAAGAGAATGATTTGAATTGACCAGGAGACGGTTTGAGCGCTCAAAGAGGTGCATTGAGCGCTCAAGCTATCTCCTGGATTTGAGTGTTTCTGCAGCATTCAACCCTCATCTGTACCACAAACTAGTTCAACATGATATATGATGATACATAACGTATTGAAATTTCACCAACATAAATAAAATAAACTTGAGGTGTCCACATGAGTGGAGAGTAAGCATTGGACCACACATAAGCATGATCAGAGTGAGAGGGGAGAAGAGATTGGGTTGGCTTAGCCAAACATCAACACACACACACTTTGAGATTAGGTTGGCTTGGCCAAACATCAACACACACACACACACTTCGAGATTAGGTTGGCTTAGCCAAACATCAACACACACACACCTCATAAACTGAAAACAGAACACATAACTAATAGTAAGCAAGATTCAACACTCCAAAACTGAGCAGGGTTTGAGCGCTCATGGTGCTAGCCTTGAGCGCTCAAGCCCCATGCAAAGGTTGTGAGTTTCTGTGATTTCTGATCATTTTTTGATGTTGGTATGAACTTGAAACCTTCTGATCATGGTTAAAAAGAGTAAAATACACTGTTTGTTTCACAGAATAGGATCATCCATGGTTGATGATACCAAAACATCACTTTTATGGCTTTTGGGTTCATTGATCAATGATCAAAGGCAACATAAACTGACTTGAGAGTTTTTGAACCAACAAATAGACATAATGATGATATTATCAAGATAAGACATGGTCAGAAACCACAAAAACGTGAAGAGTGCTCAAACGGCTTGAGCGCTCACAGTTCTATCGTTGAGCGCTCAAGCTGTTTGAAGCTGGGGTTTTCAAAGATTGTTTTCTTGTATATTTAAGACCTTGTGAGTCCATTAGAGGTATAGAGGACCTCCATGAACCCACTGGTCTCCCTCAGGAGTACCAACCCGTAACTTTCACATGAATTTCTACCTTTTGATTTTGATTGGGGCTTGAACTTGGGATTTTGATGGATGATGGGATTATGGCTGTGTTTACAAGTGTAATGTGGGTTGTTTCGAACAGATTATGATGGGTGTGTGTTGGCTTGAGCTGATTTTGAGTGGATGATAGTGTATTCTAGTGAGAAGTTTTGATGATCAAATGGGTTTGATGGATGAAAGGGGATTAAGCTTCAAGTGATGGGTTGATGGTTGCAGGAAATGTAGATTTTAGAGGGAGAGAGTGATAGCTCAGAATATGAGAGTGTGTCTAACCTCTCTAAATGGTGTAGAAGGGTGGCTTTTTTAGAGTGAAATGGGGGGAAAGTGGGTTAATTTGAAGTGGGGGGTCTAATGAAGTAATATAGACTCACCCTGGGGTCTATCAGTTGCATGCGAGCAACAGAAAAACGGCTGGGTGGCTGCCATTCAGTTGGAATCTCATCATTAGATACTCTGCCACCGACAGACTGGACAGAGCTTGAGCGCTCAAACAGGGGGTTTGAGCGCTCAAACCCCTTTGAGCACAGGGGTTGGTTCTGGTTTATTTTGGCATTTTGAAGGGTATTTTGGTC
This sequence comes from Vaccinium vitis-idaea, assembly GCA_963854785.1. NCBI lineage: Eukaryota > Viridiplantae > Streptophyta > Magnoliopsida > Ericales > Ericaceae > Vaccinium > Vaccinium vitis-idaea. The sequence goes on along the minus strand of OY978226.1, from coordinate 2,707,127 downwards.
ATTTGGGTTGGTCTAGGTTATTCAGGAATGGTTTGGGGTGGTTTGGGGTGGTTTGGGACAAGTTCAAGCCTTTCTCTCAACCCTAAGGTATTCACGGGTGGCTTTCTCATCATTGGGAGTGCTTGGCAAGTATCCCGGGTGAAAATTGGGGTGTCTACAATTATGATACGGTATGGTAGTTGTCAAAGCGATCCAACCGACATGTTGATAGATGTTAATCAAATTATGAAATTTTAATACCTATTATGTTCATGTATTAAAATATTAATATTTTTATCACATAATGTTCATGCAAAAGTCATTATTTTGATTGAATCTATAATAAGATACGGTTTGGTAGTCGCCAAAGTGACCTAACTGGAATATTTCGTAGATTTCAATTAAAATTACTAAACTTAACACTTATTTATTTGGTATTTATATTATGCTACGGTTTGTTAGTCACCAAAGTGGCCTAGCCGGAATGACTCATAAATATCAAATTACATGAAACTTATTCCAATTCTTACGTGTTAAAAATAATGACTTTGCAAATTGCAATTCTCTAGTCACGTGGATATTAGGTAGGCCCAAAGGTGCACCACTTCTAAGTGACTAGTGAATTGGAATAGGATAATCTATATAAGTATTCACAATTGAGATTGGATTGGATACCCAAATGTAACATACCTGCTTAGTTGCGAATTCTTATCGATTAGTCCTATTGGTGATAGGGAATCATCATAAGTGTTAATAGTATGACATTAGATGAACCCAAAGGCAGATCACCGTTATACTATTAATTATTGTTTGGACAAAATTTATTTTGTCAACTTATTGGTAACTCAATGCATTATCGTTGTGAGCACAAATTATGTGTGCATTGTCAATTTTTTTTGCTTCATATTCACATGCTTGGCCTGTTTTGTTTAATTTAAATGAATAAAATTTCTCATACTGAAAAGACAAGATTAGTTTCATTTAGAATATTAGATCCTGAAAAAGGTTGCTTTTGAGAAATTATTGTTTTTTCTTTTAAAGTTTACAGTGTGTGAAGTAATTTTAATTTCTTCCATAAAGTTTGAATGAAATGAAACAGACTTGGCCTTATGTTTATGTGAATATTTAAAGTGAGCACTATTATATTTATTGTGCATGGAATGTTTGAGAGTGCCATTGAAATGTTATATTTGGCTATCCAACTAAAGTACTTGAGAATTAATGCGGTGGAAGCCTAAATGGGATATGAAGTTAGCACTATGTGATGCTAATGAGTTTACTAATGATTTTAGACTCGGAAATTGAAATGGATAATGATGGATGTCACTTCTGTAAATAGTTGAGGCATTATTAGAAAGTTTGTCATAAATTTAGGAATGATTCGAAAAGGGAAAGTAGTTATTATTGTTGCATGTTTCGAATCAAACCTAGCTAATTGAAATCCCCTTAAGCAAGTGATTTGATTATGAGCTACTGTTTATGTTTATAGTAAGATGCGGAGAGATTTAAAGTTATTGGAAAGCACAAGCTCATTAAGTTCTAAAGAAATGAGTTACAATTTTTTTTTTAAAAGAGCTTTGTGACTTATCTCGTTGACTATTTAAGAGTTGGTCATCATTTGTCTTCTCTGTAATCTTACGAATTTAGTTTCCTTTGTTAAACTTGATTTTGATATGATTTTCAAGGTTGAAAACAAAATTTATTTTGATTGAAGATACCCATTATTGTGTTATGATATATATTTTATTATGATTGCACAAAGTAAAGCTTGATGACCATTTTACTAAAAACCTTCCTTATTGTGCATCATAATGTTAATTTGGTAAGTAGCCTCATGAATGGAAATTACTTCATCTTGTGACATAAATTATTGAAACATAATTTTAAGAAATGTAGTGAGATTTGCATTAAGTACAAGCAAATCATGTATATTATGAAGTAAGTCACAAGAAATTATGGTTTCTTAAAGTAATTCACATAGACATATTCTATCACCTGTATATGACTTTTCATGTTATATCCATATTTCTATTGCATGAAGATCTCAATTAATGAATACTCTCAAGGTGCACATTATTGAGGTAGGAAGGGAAAATAGAAAATTATGTAAAAGTCATCTGATAAGATATGGGTGATGGATATTATTGAAGTCTGCTTCATACAGCAAAATGTAGTAGCCAAAAGGTAATTTACATTATAGAAAGTATGTTTGTAACTCCAAAATACCCATCATGTAGTGGATAGATAATTCTCTAAAGACCGCTGCATTAATATAATTAGGTTTCTTGTAAGGCAGTTTCAATACTTCTATTGAACTATGGATGGGAAGGAAACCGTATTTGAACACCTGAACGTTTAAGGTTGCTCAGCAGAGGCTAGAATTTCTAATTCACAATGAACATATTTGAATTTTTTTTAGTAGTAACATTAGTAGTTACTCTGAAAATTTTGTTGGGTGTGGGTTTTACTATTTAATTAACTATAGTACATGGAATGTAGAAATCGATCGTACAGATTCTTTAAGAATGGTGAAATCAGTGGGAGTGATAAACTATGTAACGTGGTAATTTATTGTCAATCACTCCATAATGATATTCTTACCAATGAAGAAATTATAAAAAAAAACATACGAGATAGTATTAAGAAAATCTCGAAGGAACATGAGATTTGCTATTTGAATGATTATTTGATTTATCTACAAGAATGTGTTTTTTTGTCCGATTTCATTTTCACAAGACGCGTAAAGTGATTATTTTTTTTATAAATTAATTAATGCCATGAATGATGAGTTGAACCAATGGAACATAATGAAGTTTGAAATTTCATTGGATTGCCATAACGATACTAAAATTATGTTGCAAGTGGGTCTTCAAGACTACACTTAACTTAGAGGGCAATATAGAATGATATAAAGTCAAACTTGTGGCTAATGGTTATACTTAGAAAGGAGGCATAATTGTAAAGAGATTTTCTCTCTTATATCCGAGAAGAGTTTGCAGAAAATTATCATAGCGTTGATAACTCTTTATGATTTGGAGTTATATTTGGACGTGAAAATTACCTTTCGAATGAGAGTTTAGATGATGGGGTCTATGTGAATCAATGTGAAGGTTTCTCAAGTTAAGTAAAAGAGCTTTGGCTTGCAAACTTAAGAAGTCAACTTTTTATTTAAACAAGATTCTCGTCATTATTTTCTCATGTTTGCTAATACCATTAATTCTTTTGGATTTAAAGAAAAGCAATATTACCTTTTATATATTGGGAGTAAGTTTATGTTTTTGACATGTATGTTGACAGTGTTTCGCTTGCTATAGTGATCCTTATGATTTGCACTTAAAAGTTTTTCTCATTAACTTTTAAACTAAAGATTTTGTGCTCACATTAAGAAAGTTTGATGATTTTGAGTTTATAGCTACTCAGATTTAGATTTTGTTTGAAGCTTTGATAGTATAAAGTCTACTTTTGATTAGCTGCTCTTATTATGTGAACGAGCAAACAAAAGTTTTAAGTCGCTATCATTGTTTCATCCATTATGATGGTTGAGTTGTGGCATGCTTTGAGGCCACACTTCATGAATAACAGTTGGGAAATTAATCTTAGGACTTGGGGTTGTCGACACCATTACCAAGTCACTAAGAGTTTATGATTCCGCAACTATTTTCTTTTCTAAGAAAAACTTTCAGAAACATATTGTGTCATTAAAGTCATAAGCACATAGCTTATGTTGCAGATCCACTTATGAAGAGGTTAGTATAGAGATGTTTAAGATATGCTAATTGAATGAGTCTAGCATACCTCATAATAGTTGTATGGATTGCATTATAATGATGTTATTTGACACTTGAGATATCTCATTTACATGTTTCTGATAAATTCATGTAATGAACAGTGTACGTACATATATGTAAATGATGAACAATTACAGGAGTAGTCTTTTACGAAAGACATGATCGTTGGACCTTTTTTAATATACTCCTCACTGACTGGCCATGTTAGACAAATCGCTAGTGTTATAGTACATGGAAGGGACTGTGTTGTTTATTAAATGTAGAACCGCCATGACTTGCGTTAGTGAGTTGTTTAATAATGGTATTATGACAGTGGTTGATGTGGTTTAATGGGCGCCTAAAGTTAATTTCGTTGAATGTGATATAAGTATCATATGGGCCAAGTGGGAGAATGTAAGATTATTTTCTTAAATGGCCCACATTACGGCACGTATGGTAATTATATATTGACGATATTTGAGCCATATTTTCTGTTACGGCCCAAGTTTTATTCTTCTAATAATCATTTATTTTCCATTTGTAGGTTTTGGACTTATATCTAATTGTAGTTCTTAGTTAATTATTTTGTGCATGTTACATGATTCAATGGTATGATTGTAATTTTTGAAGCAGCGGAATAATTTAAGGGACGCGGGGAAGTTTCAAAAGTATGTAGCACACTTAACCACTCACCTGGTTCGAAAGGTAGTGCAATTCGAACACGCAACAAAAGACTATCCTGTACAAAAACACAACATACAATATGACTATCTCGTTCCAATATAAACTTTAAAAATTAAGAAAGACAAATACTTTCAGAACCAAGAACCTAGCCTAATCCCAATTACTAGCCCATCAATACCCATCAAATTGAACCACAAAAATCCAACTTATTATCTAACTCCAACATCTGTTTCCTATGCAACCATTTGTTCCTTTCCAAGACACCCAAAATACATGTCACACATAATACTATTTTCTCAAAGCACCACTCTCCAATCCTCCGAAAACAAATAATAATAGAATAAACTTAATTTTTCAAAAGAGAACTTATGTTGCAACTCCACGTAACCCTCATAATTTCACCACTTCACTATGCATAATCCCACAAATCTCTTCCGCCTTCTTGCACACAAAGTGACGACACACACAACGTATACTCTATTCGCCTTCTCGTTCTGTATCTCCTCCTCTTCTATTTCGTGTTCTCACTCTCGCTCCACAAAGTGAATGCTACTATTAAACTAGTTCCCATCGCAGGGGTTGTCCAATCTGTAGAACAATATTTGTCACAGGAAAAGAAATAGATGAAGGAGAATATTACCTCTGATCGTGAAACCCAAAGAGGCCAACCTCAGAGAACCCAACAACTGCTGTCGTTCTCTCTCAAAACCTCCCAATATTTCTCTCATATAATAAGCCTAGCTTCTCCACACTATCGTCTGTTGCAACCCTATCCCTATAAAACCGTAAAACTGACCTCACCATGTTACCCCAAAAATAGCTAGTTAGGTAATTACAATTTATCTAGATAAGACCGAGAAAATAATTATTTCATACTGCAATTTAACCTAATATATACAAAATAAATTAAGCAGTACCTCAAGTTTACTAAAATTATTCCGCTGCTTCAAAAATTACAATCATACCATTAAATCATGTAACATGCACAAAATAATTAACTAAGAACTACAATTAGATATAAGTCCAAAACCTACAAATGGAAAATAAATGATTATTAGAAGAATAATGTAACAAGCCCTTGGGTAGAACTCACCCCCAAAAGCTAGCTCAAGGGGGAAGGGTGCCCAAGGACTTATAAACCCCCCACCAGGAGCCCATACTCCCGATGTGGGACAAGTCTCATACCTTGCACTGGATCATAACAAACCCAACCCCTTCAGAGCCAACGTCCACGGCGGCAGGTCGCCCTTCCGGCACCTCCGACAACACCCGTGGCAGCCTCTTCCAAGGAGGGACCTGCTCTGATACCAATGTTACAAGCCCTTGGGTAGAACTCGCCCCCAAAAGCTAGCTCAAGGGGGAAGGGTGCCCAGAGACTTATAAACCCCCCACCAGGAGCCCATACTCCCGATGTGGGACAAGTCCCATACCTTGCACTGGATCATAACAAACCCAACCCCTTCAGAGCCGACGTCCACGGCGGCAGGTCGCCCTTCCGGCACCTCCGACAACACCCGTGGCGGCCTCTTCCAAGGAGGGACCTGCTCTGATACCAATGTAACAAGCCCTTGGGTAGAACTCACCCCCAAAAGCTAGCTCAAGGGGGAAGGGTGCCCAGAGACTTATAAACCCCCCACCAGGAGCCCATACTCCCGATGTGGGACAAGTCTCATACCTTGCACTGGATCATAACAAACCCAACCCCTTCAGAGCCGACGTCCACGGCGGCAGGTCGCCCTTCCGGCACCTCCGACAACACCCGTGGCGGCCTCTTCCAAGGAGGGACCTGCTCTGATACCAATGTTACAAGCCCTTGGGTAGAACTCGCCCCCAAAAGCTAGCTCAAGGGGGAAGGGTGCCCAGAGACTTATAAACCCCCCACCAGGAGCCCATACTCCCGATGTGGGACAAGTCCCATACCTTGCACTGGATCATAACAAATAAAACTTGGGCCGTAACATTCTTCCCCCCTTAAAAATAATTTCGTCCTCGAAACTCTTTCATATCCACATAGTACATCTTATGGAAAAATAGGTAAACATATAGCGTATAGACATCTTTTTATTATTTACATATTCATCATTAGAAGGTCAAAACAGTTTTATTTTTATTTTTAAATCCTCTTGTAACTAAATAATTTGAAGCATTATAAATTTTAAATCACATCTTCATGAAAACAAAATAATTGTCCCGAACGTGATGGTGTAGCTGGTAGTAAATAATTAGTTTAGTAGTTAGAATAAGTATCTTCCATTGAGAAATCAAAATAAATAAATAAATAAAGGTTTTTTTTTTCTTCTTTTTCCCAGGTAGTTAGTAGTAGAGCAAAAATACAAATTTTCCTTGAAGCGGATATAAACAGTAACTAGTAAAATCACCATGAGGTTTCCACTCTCTCCAACGCCCATTTACGATCAGTCAGACCTCCTTACATCATTAACAATGTTTTATACTAGGGCGACTTGTTCAAAAGTCCTACTATTACAGTCTCCATAAAACTGAAATTGCCAACTACTCACAAAGACATCGACTCTATCAACACTTAAACCATCCAATAATCATGATTTGGATCACCTACTTCCACGCGGTATTAGAAGTAGTGATTTAAATGCATCTTGTAGACCATGACTTAGCATCAATAACCTTATTCACCGGTATCACCAACTAATGGTATCAACTGTCAAAACCCTCTAAAAGAAAATTTCCAAATACTAGAATCCTCAATTACTAATCAGATATTTAACTAGCAACCAAAAACCATACCAGATCACACAGAAGATTTCATCCTTAGTGTTCCGCCAAACTATGACATGGAAACAAACTTTACATTATCCACACTCCAATTGTCACACCCCAAAATGAGAAGTGACCGGCCGTGGACCACGAGGCTTCAACCCCGTGAAACACGCAGCCTAAAATAAAATAAAGTCATCAGACTTAACATATCCATTTTCTTTTGCTATCAAACCATACCAAAGCCAGATATATCCCAAATCATAGCCATGGGGCACAACCATCCCATAAACCAAAATGATAAGAATATATTACCAATAGAAAAAGGAGTTTCAATTTCTATTATAAAAGGTTTAACAAAGTGCGGAAGCGATAAATAAAATTAAGAGAGAACGGCAGCAGTTGTTGGGTTCTCTGAGGTTGGCCTCTTTGGGTTTCACGATCAGAGGTAATATTCTCCTTCATCTATTTCTTTTCCTGTGACAAATATTGTTCTACAGATTGGACAACCCCTGCGATGGGAACTAGTTTAATAGTAGCATTCACTTTGTGGAGCAAGAGTGAGAACACGAAATAGAAGAGGAGGAGATACAGAACGAGAAGGCGAATAGAGTATATGTTGTGTGTGTCGTCACTTTGTGTGCAAGAAGGCGGAAGAGATTTGTGGGATTATGCATAGTGAAGTGGTGAAATTATGAGGGTTACGTGGAGTTGCAGCATAAGTTCTCTTTTGAAAAATTAAGTTTATTCTATTATTATTTGTTTTCGGAGGATTGGAGAGTGGTGCTTTGAGATAATAGTATTATGTGTGACATGTATTTTGGGTGTCTTGGAAAGGAACAAATGGTTGCATAGGAAACAGATGTTGGAGTTAGACAATAAGTTGGATTTTTGTGGTTCAATTTGATGGGTATTGATGGGCTAGTAATTGGGATTAGGCTAGGTTCTTGGTTCTGAAAGTATTTGGCTTTCTTAATTTTTAAAGTTTATATTGGAACGAGATAGTCATATTGTATGTTGTGTTTTTGTACAGGATAGTCTTTTGTTGCGTGTTCGAATTGCACTACCTTTCGATCCAGGTGAGTGGTTAAGTGTGCTACATACTTTTGAAACTTCCCCGTGTCCCTTAAATTATTCTTTAAAAAAAAAGGAGATTAGAATTGTTATTTGACAAATCGAATTATTTTTATTTGGTTCTTTAAATTGGCACGAGATAAAAAGTGTTCTTTTTGGTGAGAACTTTATGGATATTATTGGGAACTTTTATTATTGGAAGTCCAGGGAAATTATTCCTTTGTCTAGGTGACCCTGGCCATTAGGGAAGAGACCCGGGTTTAGGCCGGTGACCCTTTTGCTCAACGGCTGTATTTTCGCCGGATCAACTTAGGGAAGAGTACCACGGTTTGCCAACACCTGGTGACTCTAAGTTCGATATTGGATCCAATCTTGAGATAATTATATTGTTGGCCATGGTACTATTTGGTTGTGGTTCCCCATTATTGTTGGATATCATCTGGTGATCACCATGGAAATTTATTATTGTTTTATGGTACATCGTGTATGCCAAATTATGTTTACTTGAAAATCTATTTTTATCTCTGTTTTTTTAACTTTATTTAATACACATGCTTTGCCATTCACTGAGCTTGTCAGCTGACGGATTTATTCCAACATCATTTTCAGGTAAATCGAGTCGATAAGTGAGGACTCTGGCTGCGTCATGGGGAGTTATTGTGTCGACCTCCATAGGATGTTGCATTCTAGTTTTATAATTTTATTTATCGCTTCCGCACTTTGTTAAACCTTTTATAATAGAAATTGAAACTCCTTTTTCTATTGGTAATATATTCTTATCATTTTGGTTTATGGGATGGTTGTGCCCCATGGCTATGATTTGGGATATATCTGGCTTTGGTATGGTTTGATAGCAAAAGAAAATGGATATGTTAAGTCTGATGACTTTATTTTATTTTAGGCTGCGTGTTTCACGGGGTTGAAGCCTCGTGGTCCACGGCCGGTCACTTCTCATTTTGGGGTGTGACATTTTTCTACCCTAATTGATTGGTCAAATTGATGGAGTGATTTCCTAAAATCTCACTTTGATGGAAAGTAGAATAATCGCTTATAAGGAAACAGGTCCTCTCTCTGTCTATAAAAGAGCATATAGTCTCCCATCAATTTAAGATTACTAAAACTGCTAGAAAGTGAGGCAAAAGAGAGAAACCCGTTTTCCTCCTAGGGCGTGATGCTCTTTGTAAAGTTAAGGTTGCTTCAATAAATTATTGGGTCACTAAAGTTCCGCATTAATGAGATCCAGCTACGCTACTCTTATCATTTAATTTTCACTAAATGAATATATTGTGATAAGCATGTTTGTTCTAAATCCTGGCTTTATGTATGTTGTTAATTATGTAACACTATAAAGATAATTTAATATACCTGATGCCCATTCATTGATCAAGTTCACTGCAATACTAGAGTTTGACTCAATCGCCACGTTGAGCAAGTTTTTCTCGAATATGATAGTCAGTCCTCTATAGATTGCCTAAGCTCTGTCTCCAAGCTTGTGTCTGTCACCATCTTTCCATAGAATCCAAACAGCCACTTTCCTTCTTGGTCTCTGAACAACCCTCCAAAGTCCAAACCCTGCCTTTGGTTAGTGATATATTTGCATCCATCCGTCTTCAAACCCTGCCCTTGGGTTAGTGATATATTTGCATCCATCTGTATTCAACTTGATGGATCCTGCCAGTGGAGGTACCCAAAGAGTTAGAGAGTTCTTCCTTTAAGCCATTGGCAATAGAAGATTTGAATGCCCCATTGATTTCTTTGGAAAATGAGATAATGGACTTGAAGCTCAGACTCATCGTTGTATCAATTATTGTCAAAACTTTCTTGTTACGGTCTTTCCAAATTTGTCATAAAATAACTATGAATACTGTGCTCCAAGGAGTATACACTCTCACACTTGACATCTTTTTGGATTTAGCATTAACAGAAATCCAGTCTAGAATGAGCCAATCCAATGTACTATTAAACCAGTTGCTACTACGAAAATAAGACCAAATTTCAGTTGCGAAAGGGCATTCCCGAAACAAGTGATTAATGTCCTTAGTGTGCCGAAGGCGTCTAGGAAATGAATCAGATTGGGGTCATGCCTCTGGGGTCATGCCTCTGTTAGCCCTGAGTTGTTTTGTAGGGAGTTTTTTTTATGAAAAATTTACCAAATGAAAGTTTTTAATTTCGAAGGAATTTTCAATTTCCAAAACCAAGTCCATCCTTGTAAATCACTAGTCTCTCTATTAATCAACTCATAAGCCACCGCAACAGAAAAATTACCATCTTTGGATCCAAAAGATGTAGGGGGGTCAGAAGCAGTAGAATAGCTAGTGATTAAATCACTCAATTTTTGGCTACCATTCTCATTTTTGGTGTGTTGTCAAGCCCACAGCAAAATCTCACAAGATCCTCACAGAGAAATCCTCATAGAGGATCCGGATCCGTACCGCGTTGGGTAACCTTATGGATTTTCTTTATACTCTTCCAAGTATGAGAAGCAGGTCTTTTCTTAGGCCAGTTACCCAAAGAGTGGTTCTTCAGGTATTTCTTCTTTAGCATGTCCACCCAATGTTTTTCCTTACTCGTATTTAAAGTCCAACCTAATTTAGTAAGAAGGGCTAAATTAGGTTGGCTTGACATTGAGGTGTAAGAATTGTGGTCCGTAGTCCTATACACAAAACACCTAGCAATTAATCTATTATCATGTCTTGATTTTTCGTTTGAACACATAGTCCTATACACAAAACACCCAGTAATCAAGGTTATTCAAAATTCAACACCTAATACATTACCTCAAAACAGGGTACAAATCTAAATGACAAATATAAGAAAAATAGGGAGAAAAAAAAGTATCTATTAGTACTTTAGTAGCGTGATCGTGCACCTCATCTTAGAAGGACAATCAACTCTCATCTCCAAAAACTATAGCATGTGTATAAAAAATCTGTGTAATTCGCCACATTTTCCTACAAAAAAAAAAAAAAGTATCAGGGTATTTATGCTTTGGTTTGCTTGGCTCAAAATATAAAAATTTGCTGAGAACAACTGATGCAGAACAAGTAGCGGCCCAATCCTATGATCAATTGGACCGGTCAAAGTCTAAGAGGCCCAAACAACTTCTAATTGAAAATTGTCAATTTCGGCAATTTATCAACGAGCCCGGAATAGGCCCAAATTCATTCGTTTAGGCCTTCAAGTTAGTAATTTTGCTATTTTAGGTAATAATTAGATTACGAATTTACTCTTAGCGTGTAATTCCGTTTTCATTGTTTCTAGTTGGGAATTTCTTATTTTTCTTTCTAATTTTCAATTTTGGAAGTTTCCCCAATTTTCGGGATACTTTATTTTTTGGTAAGTTTTTGCTAGGGTTTGCTAGTTTTCCCTATAAAAGGGCATGTAACCTCTATTATTACGCAGCTTTTAATCAAATATAATTCAGAGTTATTTCTCTTTCTTCTTGTGGATTCAAGAACCTCGTGGATTCGAGACCTATTTTCGTTTGAACTAATACGCAACTAGTTTCTCGTGAATTCCGCTACGTCAAGTGGTATCAGAGCGGGTTTTTCCTGGCTCGATGTCACGAAACAAAGTAGATGACACACCCTTTGACGTTGCTCAAAGGTTTGCTGATCCGAGGAAGATGGTGGAAGAACAACAGACAAGTATCATGACGGAAATCCGTGAATCGCTGCGGTTGCTGACTTTTCACCTCGACCAAAGACCAGGGAGGGTTGTAGAGAATCGCGCGGAGGGAGTTGCCCAACGCCGTCCTCTTAACCAGGTTCAGGAACGCGCGGTGGGATTTGCCCAACGCCAACCCGGTAACCAGATTGTAGTTGGGAGACGCCCAACTAATCGTGTGGATAACGAAGAAGAATCAAAACTTGAAGTTGATGAGGAACTAGAAGAAAAAGGGGAGCGAGTAAATTGAGTGGTGCAAAGGGTTCCGTTTGCACCAAAATAAGAGGATAACAACCAGCGGCACGACATCTTTCGATCTAGTTGTTCGATCAAAAAGAAAGTTTGTGATCTGATTGTGGACAATGGAAGTTGTGAGAATTTTGTGGCGAGGAGGCTAGGGGACCATCTGAAGTTGCCGACAGAACCCCATCCTTCACCTTACAACATTGGATGGGTAAAGAAAGGCCCTATAGCGAAGGTAACTGAAGTCTGTAAAATTCCTTTTTCAATTGGAAAATTTTATAAGGCTGATGTTATATGTGATGTTATCGAGATGGATGTTAGTCATGTACTATTAGGCAGACCCTGGCAGTTTGATGTTGATGTGGTATATAGGGGTCGTGACAACACCTACTCTTTCATTTGGGAGGGCCGTAAGGTTGTTATGATTCCTTCCAGCCAAAGGGTGCCTATTAAACCTAAAATAGAGCAGCCATCGTTTCTAATAGTTGCCAGTTCAGAAGCTGATTTTGTGACAAATTTTAAGGAGTTTAAACAGATTTATGCCATGGTGGTGAAAGCGTTGGTGTTAGAGGATAAGGGCACGGCTGCAGTTGCTATGCCTAAGAAGATACAACCCTTGTTAGAGGAATTTGAGGAGCTGGTTACAGATGACGTGCCAAACGAGCTTCCTCCAATGAGGGACATTCAACATCAGATTGACTTGGTGCCTGGGGCAAGTCTGCTCAATTTACCACACTACCGAATGAGTCCAAAGGAGAATGAGATTCTGAGGGAGAAAGTAGAGGAGTTATTACAAAAGGGCCACATACGGGAGAGCTTGAGTCCTTGTGGGGTTCCCGCCTTGTTGACGCCGAAAAAAGATGGAAGTTGGCGTATGTGTGTGGACAGCCGTGCCATCAACAAGATCACCATCCGGTATAGGTTTCCAATACCTAGGCTGGATGATATGCTAGACATGCTGGATGGGTCCAAGTGGTTTTCAAAGATTGATCTACGAAGTGGGTACCATCAGATTCGTATCCGACCTGGAGATGAGTGGAAGACTGCGTTCAAAACCAAGGATGGCCTCTATGAATGGTTGGTTATGCCATTCAGCCTTTCTAATGCTCCAAGTACTTTCATGCGGGTGATGAACCAGGTGTTGAGACCTTTCACGGGAAATTTTGTCATCGTTTATTTCGACGACATACTTATCTACAGCAAAACAGAGGATGAGCACATGGGGCACGTGCGCCAAGTATTGATGGTGCTGCAAGAAAATAAGCTTTACATACAACTCAAGAAGTGCAGTTTCTTGACAAACAGCTTATTGTTCTTGGGCTATGTGGTGAGTGCTGCCGGTATACACGTGAACGAGGACAAAGTTCGCGCCATTTGTGATTGGCCAATTCCCAAAACAATTACTGAGGTGCGGAGTTTCCATGGATTGGCCACTTTCTACAGGCGATTCATTCGAAATTTTAGCACCATTGTGGCGCCAATCACCGAGTGCTTGAAGAAAGGGAAGTTCTTGTGGGGAGAAGCAGCGAACAACAGTTTCACGGTGATTAAGGAGAAGTTGTGCACTACTCCAGTTCTAGCTCTACCTAGCTTCGAGAAGGTTTTTGAGGTTGAATGTGACGCTAGTGGAGTTGGTATTGGGGCTGTTCTTTCCCAAGAAAAGCAACATGTGGCCTTCTTTAGCGAGAAGTTAAGTGAAGCAAGGCAGAGGTGGAGCACTTATGACCAAGAGTTCTATGCAGTGGTTCGTGCTCTCAAACATTGGGAGCATTATTTAATTCAAAGGGAGTTTGTGCTGTACACTGACCATCAAGCACTGAAGTTCATCAACAGTCAAAAGAAGTTGGACAGTATGCATGTGCGGTGGGCCACTTTTATTCAGAAATTTCCTTTTACCATTCGGCACAAGTCTGGGGTGACAAATCGAGTGGCTGATGCATTGAGTCGTCGTGCCACATTGTTAGTGACTTTAACCCAAGAGATTGTGGGTTTTGAGTTCTTGAAGGAGCTGTATCCAGAGGATGAGGATTTCAAAGAGATTTGGGAAGTGTGCAGTCAGAATTGACCTGTTAGTGACTTTCATGTTACTGATGGGTATTTATTTCGAGGCAATCGTCTTTGTATACCAAGGTCTTCGTTGAAGGAGAGCTTAATCCGAGACCTTCATGGTGGAGGATTAAGTGGTCATTTGGGGAGAGACAAAACAGTTGCAAGTTTGGGGGCGAGATATTTCTGGCCACAATTGAAGAGCGATCGATGCTAGAAATTTTGTGCGAAGGTGCTATATATGTCAGGTATCTAAGGGTCAATCTCAAAATACTGGTCTTTATACTCCTTTACCTATTCCTAATAATATTTGGGAAGATTTGTCTATGGATTTTGTGTTGGGGTTGCCTCGTACCCAGCGTGGTATGGATTCTGTAGGGGGCGTAAATCCACGTAAGCCTGGATCACGTGCTTCCTTAATGCAACCCTAGATCTGCAAAACAAAGAAGGGATTAGAGCACCTTTGCCTCTCGTCGGCAAAGGCCCTCCGAAGCCTAAGTTAGTATCACGTACTGAGGTTCTCGAATCACAATGCGTATGAAAAGGGTGTCACAGCATACCTTTCTTCATGGGCATAGTCCTGTATTTATAAGTGAAGATAGCTTGTTGATTTAGGCATCTCGTGCCCCCTGTTTCCTACTAGGTTTAGGAATCCTTTTCCTAATAGGACTTTCCTATATGGGGTACACTCCTAATCACGTTAGGACTTCCCATATTAATCCCCTATTTCATGGGATTGCTCCTTATCTTGTAAGGAACCGCCTTAGATGATTCTGGAATGTCTCACCGCCTTGTACGTGGCGGTGCCGTGCTTCCACGTAGCTCGGAATAACTCGTACATAGCTCAGCTTATCACGCCGAGCTGAACTATGTATTCCAGAATGTTGTTTAACTTATACACGTAGCCTATCCAGCTCGGCCATACCAGGGGCATCCCCTTATGTCCTACGCCGAGCTGGTGCATCCTGATTTAGTAGTTTACTCTCTCTTAATTTGACCATATTCATGGCCAGACCAGCTCGGCACAGGGCTTTAAGAACTCCCCACGTGGTGCCGAGCTATTCACCCTCTCGTGGTGACCGCCATAGGCACGTGCTATGTCTATTTCTAGGGTAATCAGATTTTACCCACTCCAGATTCTGTGTTTGTGGTGGTAGACAGGTTTTCCAAGATGGTGCATTTTATTGCGTGTCGAAAGACATCCGATGCATCTCATGTGGCCCGTTTGTTCTTTCGAGAGGTGGTACGCTTGGATGGGGTTCCACAGTCTATTACTTCTGACAGGGATGTGAAGTTCCTTAGCCATTTTTGGGTCACTTTGTGGAAGATATTTGGGACTTCACTGAAGCGGAGCTCTACTACGCATTCGCAAACTGATGGACAAACGGAGGTGACTAACAGAAGCTTGGGTAATCTGATTCGAAGCATATGTGGGGACAAGCCAAGGCAATAGGATAATGCATTACCACAAGCTGAGTTTGCTTTCAACAGTGCAGTTCATAGTGCCACGGGAAAATCACCTTTTTCCTTGGTTTATGTGACACCTCCCAAGCATGCAGTGGATTTATTTCGTCTTCCGCGGGGTCCTGGAGTTAGTGTTGCGGCTGAGGCAATGGCTACGCAGTCCCAAGAGGTAGTTGAATATGTGAGGCAGAAGTTGGATGAGACTAATGCAAAGAACAAGACAATTGCTGACAAGGGTAGGCGTGTCAAGTTGTTCAATGAAGGAGATGATGTAATGATCTTTTTGAAGAAGAAAAGGTTTCCCGAAGGAACCTGCAACAAGTTGAAGCCCAGAAAGTATGGTCCATACAAGGTTTTGAAGAAGATTGGGGATAATGCATATGTGATTGATCTTCCCGAGTCCATGAAGATCTCCAATATCTTCAATGTTGCTGACATTTTTTAGTATCATGAAGAAGAGCCGCTCTATCCAGATTTGAACTCGAGGTCGAGTTCTTTCGAAGAAGAAGGGATTGATGCAGAGCAAGTAGCGGCCCAATTCTATGATCAATTGGACCGGTCAAAGTCTAAGAGGCACAAACAACTTCTAATTGAAAATTGCCAATTTCGGCAATTTATCAACGAGCCCGGAATAGGCCCAAACTTGGTGGGCTGAAGCAGAATCGCGCTGCGATCAAGACTCACCACCCTAATCGTGACTGATGGTGGATTTCGGCCAAATTCATTCGTTTAGGCCTTCAATTTAGTAATTTTGCTATTTTAGGTAATAATTAGATTACGAATTACTCTTAGCGTGTAATTCCGTTTTCATTGTTTCCAATTGGGAATTTCTTATTTTTCTTTCTAGTTTTCAATTTTGGAAGTTTCCCCAATTTTCGGGATACTTTATTTTTTGGTAAGTTTTTGCTAGGGTTTGCTAGTTTTCCCTATAAAAGGGCATGTAACCTCTATTATTACGCAACTTTTAATCAAATATAATTCAGAGTTATTTCTCTTTCTTCTTGTGGATTCAAGAACCTTGTGGATTCGAGACCTATTTTCGTTTGAACTAGTACGCAACTAGTTTCTCGTGAATTCCGCTGCGTCAAGTGTAACATCATGTTATGAATTTTTTTTGGTCACATTATACGCACTAGTATATGAATTTTTTTTAAATATTACTGGTAAGTAGAGCTAGTAGAGTAAGATAATTTTTTAACACCATGTCAATAATTTCTAGAGTTGCCACTGGTTTGGGAAATATGCGTTGAATCCACTTTTCAAAAGGTGTAGTATTTGTGTGATAAATATGCGCAGAAAATATTCTGTATGTGTTTTGTGTTAACCAAAATAGGAAATGTAAAAATAAGACGTCAAAAGCTTATCTCCCTCTACTTCTGTTTTTTGCTCTTTATCACTCATATATAGTAATGCATACTCCTCCCTCGATATTTGTTGGTCTATTTTTCAAATCCGTGCTATTTTTGATTGCTTACATCTCTCAATTTATAATGGTTTTCGTTGTTTTGCAAACTTTGTATTATAAAACTAATTAAGATCTATCAAAAAAGATCAAAATTGCATATTCTTTTAGATCCGTATTAAAATATATATAAGCAATATAAAAATCATACGTATTTAAAAAAGGGACCAACAAATGCAAACGAAGGGAGTGCATATTATGAAAACCCATTCTGGGTGAGTGGCCAGAGTCGCCAAACACCTAAAAGTTAAAAATTAGAAAACCAAAATGTGAAAATTAGGCTCCCAAACGGGCTTTTTCTTTTCTGTTTGAATGATTGGTGTCCAATGACTCCAATTTCGTTTTGATTCACGTTGTATCCCGTATATATCTCAGATTCCTTGAGTATCCAAAATATTGTATCCAAAGCATTTAAATGCACGTACCATTAAAAATTTGGAACTCTTGAAAGGGACCAACAAAATATGGGACGGAAAGAGTACTTATTTTCCTTGTACGATACGCAAGGCGTATCAAAAGTGTATTGATATCCTACGTATACGATACCCATACTAATATCACTCTGTAAGTATTCTAATTTCTAGACTTCTGCAGAACCCTACGTCACAATTTTTGAATTTTAGATTTATTAATTATTAAGAGAGAGAAATGAAAGGAAAACCAATAATTTGTTGGCTTTTTACAAAGTACATACAAAAAATTAACATAGATTTCGAAGTACTATATATGTTGACAAATTAATCCTCTTTCACTGTTACAGGAAACCTTTACAAGACAAGTTAATCTTAGAAGTTATGTTGGAGTTTTTAGTGTATTTCAATATGGGTGATTCTATTTGCAATCCTTTTTTTTTTCTCCATACAACTCATGAAAATGTCCTCAATTTTCATTGTTGGCTAAAGACCTAAATGCCCCTACAAATCTGAAAACTACGGGTTTTTTTCGACATTCATACCCCGAAATATATAAATTTTTTCAACATTTCGATGTTGAAACTTTTCACTTAACCGAAATTATGCAAGACAAAGTTCAGTAATAAATTGTTGACTTAAGTTACTTTTTTCATCATCATAATATCGAATTCTACACATTACATCAACATTTGCATTCCGAAAACGATACCTGAGAAATTCCATATATTGTTTCGACAATATAATGTTGAAATTTATAGATAATTTCTACGTTTTGATATCGAAATATGTACTTGTAAAATTTTGTAATTTGTCAACATAAGTTTCGACAAGATAATGTTGAAATTATTCTTTTATTTCGACATTTTGATGCGGAAGTTTATGCTTGTAAATTTATGAAAATTCAACCTTCAATATAAATTGACATGTGATTGTGGAAAATGGGCGTGTATTTCGACATTCAAAGTACGAATGAGTTGAAGGGTATTTTGGGAAATTTAGGTGTATTTAGTGGGTTGTATGGAGTAATTGATTTGAGAAATTTTAGTTGTGGGTTGAATGAAGAAAATGAGTTGTATGGAGAAAAAAAAGGGTTGGAAATAGAATCACTCATTAATATTAAAACATGTTTTTCTTGTGATATGGTTTTTTCGTGGAAGTTGGTTCAGGAAGACTTGAGGGCATGTCTGCGAGGCCCTGCTAGAGGGTTAAATGACTTCAACTGCCTTTATTTAAGGGAAGGCTCCTGTGCACACATGTACAAGGAAGTCCAACAATCAAATGTTATGCAAAATCTTACATGATTTACTTGATCTTATTTTCCTCACTTTTCTTTAGAGCATTAAACTTTAATTTATGAGATTATGTTACATACTTTATTTCTTGTTCCCTCAAGTATACATTGAATTTACTGTTCAAATTAATCTAGATTCATTGTACCTGCAGGTAAGCGTTTGAGGTATAATATCACAAAATGATTTATGTAAATGGGCCCAATTAGTGAATGAATAATGATAAGTACCCAGAAAACTTACCAAGAAAATTACCCAGAATTTAAAATCAAAGGCTCAGATGCACTTCCAAGTGAATCTTAGCCACTAATTTCAAATTCTGGACAAGTTTCTAGGTAGATTTTCTGTTTATGTAGCCTTGGTAAGGGCTTGTGGCTCAGATGCACTTTCAAGTGAATCTTACCCACTAATTTCAAATTTTCTGTATATGAGACTTGTGAGTTTGCACCTCAAAGGCCTTGTTTGTTTGGGGGTGGGTTGGAGTAGGCCCCATTTTCCAATGTTTGTGTTCCATCTTTTGCATGGGATATGAAATCCCTACCAAGTTTTTATCCCCATCCGTACGGTATATAGAATCCCATTGGGGGGGGGGGGGGGGGGGGATTTGGATGAGATTTCCCCATTTTAGTGCAAAAAACCGAATATCCCGAGCAATATCCCGTCGAACACAAACACCGGATATGAATTTTGCCCATCCATTGATATCCTGAGCAATATCCCAAGGATTTCATATCCCACCCATATCCCATGGGATTTTATATCCCATCCATTTATCTCTGGCCAAACAAACGAGACCTAGGGCTTGTGGCCGCTGCTCTTGTATTCTTTCTTCTTTTTTTTTTCAGCATATGTACGTGGTTGTACATGGATTCTTTTTTGGCTAACGTTCATCTTTGGGTATTTTTACCCCACTTATCTTTAGCATGCATATATCCCACCAAGAATTATAATTAAATTGGTTTTGTGACGGGTGGTTTTGAAAGAACTACACACTATCAAATTGAGACCCGGATCTCAGGGCTTGCTAGAAGTGAGCCATTCTTTATGGATTGGCTCCAAAAATTTTATGTCCCCTTTTTTGGGCCAAGTGAAAATTGCTTCACCACCTTACTAATTTCTTGTGACTAGTCACAGACGTGGTTCAACAATACTCTTTCAACATTTCCATTTTTCCAACAGTTCTTCTGATTTCATAATCCAACATAAACGACTAGCTGGTAGGAAAGACCAGAAAACCGAAAACTTAAATGAGGCTGAAGTCAGTATATGCATGTGGGCGTTGGGTTTCTTCGTTGGTTGCCAGTGGTGTCCATCCTGATCCATCGGAGGTGGTAGTCAGACTGTTGTATTCCACCCCATCGGACAGACTTATTATATCTTCCTCCTCCGTTGGCCTAAATGGCCAAATAAAAGGCGGCTTGAACGGCGGCACCTGAGGCACAGCCATGGAGCCCGATAGGATCTGAACAATTTCCTGAGTTTTGGGCCTTTCGCTTGAGATCGGATGTGAACAGGCCAAGCCCAGAAGCAAAATTCTTTGGGCTTCCTCCACTACATAGTCCTTCCCAAGCCTCTTGTCGACCACCTCAAGTAATTGGCCTTCACGATACATGTCCCAGACCCTCTCTAACAAATACTTCCCGCCACATAGGTTCACGGCCTTTTCTCCACAAACCACTGCCAACAGAACTACCCCAAAAGAAAATACATCACATAGATCGGTGGCCTTGCCTGTGATTAGATATTCGGGGGCCAAGTACCCCATTGTTCCCGCAATAGGAACTTCTGCGGCTTCGTATGAGCCTTTTTCTTTGTGTAGGGCCTGTGAAAGGCCAAGGTCTCCAAGCCTGGCATTGAATTTAGAGTCGAGCATGATGCTGCTGGGCTTGATGTCAAGGTGGACCACCCTCTGGTCGAACTCGTTGTGGAGGTAGTGGAGGGCTGAGGCTACCTCGGATATGATCTTGTAGCGGAGATTCCAGCTCAGAGGCTTGTTGTCACCGTCAGAGAAGAGGTGTCTGTCAAGGCTACCGTTGGGCATGTAGTCATAAACTAGCAGCAGCTTCCCATGCTTGTGACACCATCCTGTAAAGAGAGAGATCTTGAAGACATAACTATATGTATGAACTACGACGGAGCTAGGATTTTCGATTTGCAGGTCAAAAATTAGAATTGCATGATTCACTTTTCCTATTTGCTAATCGAAAGAAATGATTAGATTGACAAGTAAGTCAAAAGTAGATACATGTTACTCCCTCCATCCCATATTGTTTGTCCATTTTTCATTTTGTCTCTTGTGTCTATTGCCTATTGCCTATATCTATCAATTTATAATGTTTTTCTATAATTTCAAGGACTTTGTATTGTACAACAAATTAAAATCTATCAAATAAGATACATATTGCAGCTAGATTATAGGTACAGTGTGTGGTTGGGTTGTTGTATCCTAGAAGCGGCTGCTTGGAGACCCTTTTGCATTAATCTTGAAATAAGGACGAGTACCGTCTTAAAGAGAATCGACTAGTCTGTGCCTCAACTCGCCGTTAACTTTATTTCGGTGGAACTAGAGACAGCTGTCTAAAGTTTGAGTCCATATCAGAGGTGATTTCTTATTTTTGGAACAAAACCAACAATGCATTTATGAGGAAAAGGTCAAGCTTTGGACCTTTGGCGATTCCATCTTTTTGTAGAGAGAAGAACAATCGGGGTGTACTGTGTACATGCAAGGCCGGCTCTAATGTTTAGGTTATCCAACCCCGAACTTGGTTGTCCATTTACCATTAAGTCATTAAAAAAAAATCAAAGTTACACCAAAATCTCACTCACTCTATTATAAGCATACCAACTGCTCTTAGGCCTATTGCATCTTTTTGTTTCTAGACTTTTCTATTATGAGATCCGGATTTTGTTTCCGAAAACCTCAATCTATTCTTTAATTTTGTTTCCGAACTTGGTGGTTTTATTTGTGTTTGTGCGTTCACTTTGTTGGTCTCACTATCCTGTTGGTATCCTATTGGGAGTAGGTTTGTTTGGTTGATTTTTGGATTTTGTTTTCGCTATCTCCCAATAAGGTTTGTCTCATGTACTCCATGCTTTTTATTAATCAACTCAAAGTGTTCAGCCCTTCCAAAAATATGCAAGGCATAAGTGCAAACGATCACACACCATTGAGAATAATTGAGACGAACTTCATTTGTTTCCCGCAACATAGGCACCGCGTGATACACTAGTATCCTTTTTCTGATCGTTTATTCTCTAATGGTTGTTTTGCAAGTGCGTGAGTGGTTTATTTGTGTTTGTGTGTTCATTTTGTTGGTCTCGCTATCCTATTGGTATCCTATTGGGAGTAGGTTTGTTTGGTTGATTTTTGGATTTTGTTTTGGTTGTCTCCCAATAAGGTTTGTCTCATGTACTCCATGCCTTTTATTAATGAATTTCTTCTTTTTCCTAAAACAAAAGTGTATAGGCTGAGCGGTAAACATGTGTTGTGATTAGGATTTAATGCCTCCGGAGTAAGATTGAACACGAATCCAGATTCGGGTTCAACCTGTGGTCCAGATTCGTGCTCAACTTTGCCCCGGAGGCATTGAATAATGTAAGATAATGAATAAATTTACCATGTTTTTTTGATATATTCAGAGTGCAATCTAGCCAATTTACCATGTTTTTATACTAACGTAAAACTCCCTCTTTTTGGATTTGTTAGTCCATTTTTTAAATCCGTGTCAATTTTGGTTGCTTATATCTCTCAATCTACAATCTATTATGGTTTTCATGATTTTGCAAACTTTGTGTTATAGAATTAATTGAGATTTATCAAACAAGATCAAAATTGCATATTTTTTTGAGATACAAATTGAAATATATAAGCAATTGATGTAGGACAAGATATACACCCCTATCACTTATGGAAATATTATTTTGATAACAATTTTTATTTACATTTATTATTAGGAGATCTTATTTCTGCTGCCTGTTTAGCACGATTCTAGTTTCTTATTTTCTAATTTTCTAGAGTTTTATTTCCTTATTTTGTTTTGTTTGGTTTTTACGCCAAGTTATATTCTTGGTAGCCAAGAATTACCTTATTAGTTAGGTCTACTGCTAGTATAAATAAGGGTGTAAACCTATGGCATTATTCAACTTTTAATCAATCAATATAATTCTGAGATTTTCTCTTTTTATTCTTGTGGATTCAAGAAACTCTCGTAGATTCGAGAACCTATCTTGTTTGGAATATTTCGCTAACTATTCTTTCGTGAATTCTGCTAAAAAATGACACAAATTTCAAAAAAGGACTAACAAATCCAGACGGAGGAAGTAAATTTACCATTGTTTGTCTAAATGTGACCAAATTACAATGTATCGATATTAATGTAATAAATTTTTCATGTTCGTCGATATATTTAGTTTGCAAATTGCAATGTAACGAATTTACCATGTTCCTATAGTAATGTAACAAATTTACCATGTTCGTCAGAATAGAATTTTACATGTTAGTAGATCTTTCGAATAAAAATGATAAGGATGATTAAGGTGATCAATGTTAAATATGGTACATCCACAATTTTGAATTTTTCCATAATTTCCATAGTCAATCAAATCTCCCTCAAGTAGAAAACTGCATTTACATGAATCATAATCAATTCTCCTTAATTAGGAAACTATATTTACATATATCAATACATATTACTAAAAAAGGGTACAATGGTATTTCATAAGCAAAAAGAATGAAAATATTAAAAAATGACCGAGATGAAAACTTTTTTTTTTTTTTTTTTTGGTTGCTAGGCAAAAAATTTATGGATGAAAACTTGACAAATGATACATCAAGTTTAAGAAAAACCATAGGGGTGTCGGAGAAATTTACCCTTGAAAAATTAGAAATTTGTCCACCTCACTAAACGTTGAAACGCTCCCTCTCCTATGACATAAATCAGAACTGTGATTATAGCCAATCGAGATGAAAACTTACTACGCCCTTTGAGAAATGACCAAAATTTAATTACCCCAGACAATCTAACAAGTTATAACCTTGTTTTTGAGAAGATTTTATAATTTGTGGAATAGGTTATATATGGGAAGAATTCATGATTCAAGATTCAAGAAAGGACTCACCTAACAATCGGAGAATATGCCTGTGCCTGAGTTGATAGATCATTGTAAGCTCTCTCAAAAATTCATCCCAAGTCCAGTCAAACCTCTCTCTCTCTTTAAACTTCTTCACAGCAACCTCCAGATCCTCATTCCCCAAATACCCTCTGTAAACCCCTCCAAACACACCTTCTCCCAACTTCATCTTCTCATCAAAGTTATTTGTAGCCTTTTTCAAATCCTTCAGTCGAAACTCCCTCGGAGTCCCAGGTAAGTTCTTCAACGCTTCCAGTATGTAAGGGTTCTTTTTTTCCTCAGTCGGTATGTTAGGGTTCGATCGCGAAAACCACGTCTTTCGGAGATAATCCATACTGAATTGTAAAAAGGAAAATAGTTGGAGAGAGAGGGGCTGGGTTTGAAGTTCAAAATATAGTTACAGGCCGAATGGTCTGCTATCTATCGCAATTGCTTCGAACATTCTGAATTCCCATCTATCAAAATACTCCGTACTAAAGAGAATCGGGAAAGGTCAAATTTCCACCACGCGTGGTGCGTGGTGAGTCGTCGCTTTTCTTCGGAGTCTTCATCACTAAAGTATTGAAAATGCCAAGTGCCAATAAATGTTGCCGTAAAATTAATTAGAAAATTGCAATGAATTGCTCAGATTTATTCTCAAGTGAATTTGAGTCACTTATTACAATTTTCTAGGTACTCTCTTTCTAAACAAATTTTTGGGATACGTAGCACTACTGCTGAAGTAGTGAAGTATAGGTTCAAAATAGACAAGTCAGATATACGTTTGTCGACAAAACTGCCCTTGGTTGCTATACTTATTTGCAGAGTTATAGAAGTCTAAATAATTGGGAGCGCCTGTAGCACTTTTTCCAAACTTATAGCCTTCAAAGCAAGAGTCCCCCATGCTAATGGATCCATCTACAAAAGCCTTTGATGGGAAACTAAACATTGGTGAAATCCTCCCTGGGGTATGCGGTATGCTCCTTGTAGGCTGTACATTCGTTTATCCTCTTTTAATTTCAAGCTAATTTACCACAAAAAAAAAAAACATTGGTGAAATGACTCCTGCATGCCTTATTTTGGTTTGATATTAATTTCGTCTTTTGTGAAATTTTAATATTTTGTATTCTTTTATAAATAGGAGCTTTGTGGCCTCCTAGGATTTTGTTTCGCATTCTTATACTTTTAGGCTCAGTTTGGAGAAGAGAATCTTGAGAAGAGACAATAATAAGAATGCGATTCATGATGATCTGAGATTAACGGGTCAAAAATTTAAAAATAAAATTTTGACTTCGATAAATTTCGAAAGTAAATGTTTCTTGCACAAGATTACTAAACTAATCTAAACACCAGAATGAACTAGGCTTCAAATTCCTACTCAAGTAAATCCCGGGAATTTGATTCCCAATATTCATATTGATATTCTTACTCAAGCTCCTAGTCATCCAAACATAGCCTAATGATTTCTCGAGGCGAGAGACCAATGATTAATCTCAAAGACTGGCAAAAAATTAAGTAAAGCCAATAATACTAGAGCAAAAGTTTACAATGAACAACTCCTCTGATGTCTTGAATAGTTATTGTGATAATAGCATTGCTCTTCAAAGAAATCAAGTAGAAAACGAAAGCTGATATGAATAACCTGATGTGCTTCACCATCTTTTTGAGTTCGTCATATCTATCTATATTAACAAATATGCCGATAGGCAATTCCATGTGCCCGCTCAGCACCATACAGATGTTGTTCTAATTTAATATTTTACAATTTATATTTTATTTATAATTTCCAAGTAAAATAATTTGTTGGAGGGATACATGGAATTAGTTGTTGACCTTGACTTGGTCTCCTTAAAATTCTCCCAATATCATAGGGTAGCAAGATTATCTCTAACAAATTAATCTTCCCTATATGCTAGTATTTTGTTCCTATTTTCTCTCCACAAAATTAGAACCTCTTTAACAAACTAACATGTATTTCCGTTGGTTATAAATTGGAGTTGGTTGTTGCTTCAATATGATACTACAGAGATATTTCCATCTCCTACTTCAGCCATACTAATACAACTATTGGCATATCATATTTCATAAACCAACTGCCAACTGTTGAATGCAAACCCACGAAAGCTTCTGATTCCTATCTTCTTTCTTTACAAATAGACAGTTGATCCATTACATATACGATTTTGAGTGTCGGGAAACAATTGGTTCGTGAGTTTAATTCGCTGCACAGAAGAAAACTCGAAGGTCGTTGTATCTTGGGGAAGGAGCACCATTCAACCCCGTGCAGAAGGGGGTGTATCTTTCCTAAGGAGATCGCGATTTCGCGTGCCTCGACCACCCCACAGGCTATTCTAATCCTTTCTCTATTTATCTAATTTCCTTAATTTGTTTGATGCATATAATTTTGAATTATTATTCTATCAGAAATTCCTATTCCATATATTTTCCCCAACAATCTTAGGAAAGATCCTTTAGGATTTTCTGCTAGAATAATATCTAGTTTGGGTGTCATTGGATTAACGTATTAAAAATAGAGAAGAAGGAGAAAAGGGCATATAAGCTGTCATAGGAATTTTAACCCTTGAGATGAAATTTCGAGGTGCTCATAATTTAACTTGCCTTTACAAGGAATCCGTATGACAACAAATACCCGCACTTCATGTGATGTAGTTGATCCATAATTTTATTGGTCATCATGGTTTTTAAGCATGAATTATAATCTTAAGGTTAAATGAAGTTATTTTTTACAAAAAAGCAATTTGGTTATATGCCCACTCCGGATATTACGCATAACAAGTTCGCTTAATGAATTTCTCACTTTACTGTGCGTCATAGAATTGGGATAATATTCTTGTGTTTTGATGATTTAAATGTTATCATCTTGTAAATACAATAGTGCATGCAATATGACATCTCTTGATTCTTGCATACATTTTTTTGACAGTTTATATAGGTTGCTTTGTGAATTAGCCATAATTGTTTCTAGAGACATTGTGTAATCTTTAACATTGGTAACATTGGGATGAGTGAATTCAGTTTGATGCTGCATGAATGGGAGGAGGATGAAACCATATAGAACTGAGCACTTTCTATGATTGATCTCTTATTAAAAAAAAAAATTGAATCATGCATGACAGAACTTTGTCTACATTTCTGAATAGTAATCCTATTTAAATTTGTGAAGCCACATGTTGTTGGATGCAGGAGGTTTATATGTGGTTGTAATGGAAATATTGTGGTTAATATTGAAATGCTTCAACCAAACAATCTGCGTAAATGCTAGAAGTCACATTTTGTAATTGGATGTGTCATATAAAGGCTAAAATATCCAATTGAATGGGAGCTATTTGACACCAATAATTTTAAATAATAGTCATAAAATTTTGATGAATATTTCTTTGCAATTATAAGCAACTTTCTATCACGTTTCTTATGCTAGTTTTTTAAATTTGTGGTCTATTAGCTAGATTAGCTATTGAGTTATATGACATTGATTTAGAGCCACCAGAATGCTCAATTTTATGGAAGCAAATATTGGCTTACTGCCACAAGTTGAGTAGACAGTACACTCGTACATTTTCTACAATGATGATAGCTAGAGTGTACATAGCTTGGGTATTAATTAAGTTGAGAGTGAATAAGTCTACTTGACATATCATCACTTTTATCTCAACTACAACAGGAATTTGAGTTTGTTCACTGAACGACTAACACTGAAAAATTGTCTTTGTATTGGATTGTTTTGCATTTTGATGATCTCTTCCGTATTAACCTCGGATTGTTCACACCGGTTATTCAAAAAATCATAATTTAATAGAATGCTTTATCTGGTTGGTTAGTAAAATTGACTTTTATATACAAAGGGATCTTGTGGTAGTTAATGTAATCTGCTGAGGTATGTCCGAGCACTTGGTTGTTCAACGTGAATGCATTTTATTTCATTAATATAAATTGATTTGCTTCTAGTAAATATAGTGTATGTTCACTTAGAGAAAATTATACACAAATGTGGGTGTTTATTACCATGATCATCCGTGGATGGTAATTTCATGATCTTTGAAGGATTATGTTCTAATGAGACACTAACTTTGTGTCATAGAATTTTGTTTGGAAAATCCAGATGGATGTTGGCCAACTAGCATTGACTTCAATAAATCCTTTTAAAGGAGTGAAGTATATTTTCTTAATTTTATACCAATTGTCACATGATTTAAACTTCACTAATTTTTGTGTTGGAAAATGTTGGATAAACATTTTCAGGTAGTAAATGTTGGCAAGCTTGAAATGAAGCAACACTGGAGCTCTGGTAAATATCTAGAAATTGTGGGGGCCTGATCAGCCCAAAGAGAATTCTCATAAGAAAAGATTAGCGCGCAGGCTAATCTTCGACGTCTTAAAAAAAAAATTGCTGAGAATGTTTGTATCTTAAAAAGAACAAAACATATTCTCGAATTAGCACGAAGGCTAATTCTTTAATCATCGAGGGGAGTAAGACTGATGCCCATAAGTTAGTCACCTCAGTGGACACCTAACCTTTGTGATTGGAGATCCCATGAATAAGGTTCAATAGGTAACAACGAAGCTGAATGGTGACTAGGAGGAGCACTAAAAATTAGAGGGGAATCCCTGGTCCTATTCCTATGGTGATAGTGCTCATACTATGTGCATGTTATGTGACGATAGGAAGAGCTTAGCTCTGAATGTGTCCAAGGTAGGATTTCTACGGGGTGTTGGTCACAAACTACCATTGGAGGACACACCTATATGAGTGTGGCAGTGGGGTCGCTGCTGTGGGAAATTGGGCTATTCTCTAAAGACACTCATAGAAACGAGATATGTGCGCATGACCGTCTAACGCGCAAAACCGTTCCAGAACCATAATGTTTCCCGTACTGTGTGTGTGGTAGGCTTAAGTTTGAAATCAAGGGCCTAGTTCAAGACTTTGTTCACTACGGTTCTTCAAACTGAAACTTGCTAACACTAAGTGTAGGTTCAAGTCCGGAAGACACCTACGCCCATTGCACAGTAAAAGCACTCTTGTAAAATTTTAAATTATGTGGGGGATTGTTGTTCTAATTTAATATTTTACAATTTATATTTTATTTATAATTTCCAAGTAAAATAATTTGTTGGAGGGATACATGGAATTAGTTGTTGACCTTGACTTGGTCTCCTTAAAATTCTCCCAATATCATAGGGTAGCAAGATTATCTCTAACAAATTAATCTTCCCTATATGCTAGTATTTTGTTCCTATTTTCTCTCCACAAAATTAGAACCTCTTTAACAAACTAACATGTATTTCCGTTGGTTATAAATTGGAGTTGGTTGTTGCTTCAATATGATACTACAGAGATATTTCCATCTCCTACTTCAGCCATACTAATACAACTATTGGCATATCATATTTCATAAACCAACTGCCAACTGTTGAATGCAAACCCACGAAAGCTTCTGATTCCTATCTTCTTTCTTTACAAATAGACAGTTGATCCATTACATATTCACTAGTTTATTTGCTACTACTTTCATACGATTTTGAGTGTCGGGAAACAATTGGTTCGTGAGTTTAATTCGTTGCACAGAAGAAAACTCGAAGGTCGTTGTATCTTGGGGAAGGAGCACCATTCAACCCCGTGCAGAAGGGGGTGTATCTTTCCTAAGGAGAGCGCGATTTCGCGTGCCTCGACCACCCCACAGGCTATTTTAATCCTTTCTCTATTTATCTAATTTCCTTAATTTGTTTGATGCATATAATTTTGAATTATTATTCTATCAGAAATTCCTATTCCATATATTTTCCCCAACAACAGATATATAATTGTCACAAATCTCACTGCACTTATGTCGGGGTCGAATTTTAGATTTGACAGTGTACTATGAGCGTGGAAGAGTAGGATAGCTCCACCAAATAATTATGGGGACTTAAACCGAGTATGAGCGAGAAAGAGCAGGTTAGCTCCACCCGAATACTTATGGGGACAAAAACCGAGCGAGTATAGAATCAACCAGTTGGTAGTTTTACACCTAAACCAGAGATTTTGGCTCGAGAGCTACAAGTTGGAAGGTATTAGGCACCGACCCGCCTAAAGAGTTGAGTCTCTATTCATCACTTGTTGGATATCAAACTTATTTTCAAATTAGCTACACAAATCGGAGGGGGAACATGCACTTGTATACTTCCAAAACCTAGAAAAGGATTGTATGAAGTAATGGTTTAAAGAAAACAATATGCATCGTACATACAAAGGATTTCCAACTACATATACTTAGACCCGGATAGAAGAAAATCACTATATATGGTCGTTGCGTTTCTGGGTTGATGGCGAATGGTGTCCAACCTGATCCATAATGCGATGTCATATAGGACGCCGTGTAGGTGGTGGTGGGCTGACTTATGTCTCTCTCCCCCATCGGCACTGACGCCCACACAAGAGCAGGCTTGAACTGCAACACAAGAGGCACAACCACTGTGCATGATAGGATCTGAACAGTTTCCTAAATTTCGTGTGTTTCTGGGTTGATGGCCAATGGTGTCGAACCTGATCCATTAGGTGAGGTCATATCGGACGTCATGTTAGTGGTGGTGGGCGGACTGATGTCTCCCTCCCGCATCAGCAGCACGTAAGGCACAACCATCGAGCCCGATAAGATCTAAATAATTTCCTGAGTTTTGGGCCTTTCACTCGCTGTTGGATCCCAACAAGCCAAGCCCAGAAGCAAAACTCTTTGGGCCTCCTCCACAACATAGTCCTCCTCGAGCCCATTGTCCACTCCCTCAAATAACCGGCCTATACGATTCCATGCCCAGAGTCCCAGACCCAATCTACTAAGGACTTGTACATGCTATTTTTGGTCCACAGCCTACGCCCACAAACCACTTCCAACAGAACTGCACCAAAAGCATATACATCAGACAACTCGGTGGCCTCGCCTGTGACGAAGCATCTGGGGGCGATGTACCCTGGTGTTCCCGAAACACCTTCTACTTCTTTGTTCGAGGTTTTTTCTTTGTTTAGGGCCCATGCAAGGCCAAGGTCTCCAAGCCTAGCACTGAATTCGGAGTCGAGCATGATGTTGCTGGCCTTGATGTCACGATGGAACACCCTCTGGTCATACCCATTGTGGAGGTAGTGGAGGGCCGAGGCTACCTCAGATGTGATCTTGTAGCGGAGAATCCAACTCAAAGTATTGTTTTTAGTAACAGAGAAGAGGTGTTTGTCGAGGTTGCCGTTGGGCATGTAGTCAGAAACAAGCAGCAGCTTCCCATGCTCATGACACCATCCTGTAAAAGAGATAGATATACTTTTAAGACATAAACTGATGTACAAGAGACAGCAGCTAAGGTTCTCGACACAATCTTTCACTTAATCTTAGGTTGTTACGCATTTTGGTTCGCACTTCAACTTCTTATGTTTCACGGTGTCAAAAAAAAGTAATGAACTGATGTTTTAGCAGAGAACTAAAGTATGTGTCTCTGTCAAATTCATCTAATTCTCAAGATGCCATAGACTCTTTAATCCATTTATATTATGGAAATTAATGCGCAGTTCAAATGTACATGAATGTGAACTAAAAGTATTGGAGACGTCCCATAGTCTTACCCAAAGTGTTTGGACCAATTTGGCGTCCAATAAGGTATTGTAGATCTTTTCCAAATAGTCCACGAAACATAAAGCATGAAACTGATGAGAACAAGAAAAACCCTGGCCAGAGCTTTCTTTCTTTCTTTCTTCTGTTGCAATATGTGGAGCGGAAGGAAGAGAGATTTTACCATTTCATGGCAGTAATACCATGCGAACTGTCTTTATTGATTGAGTTTAGCACTCAAGACTTTGGTACGTGAAGTGGGGAAAGAATGTGTCGCAGTCGATTCATTGTCTTCTAGTCTAACTGATTCTCCATCTAATTACAGATGGGCAGGACAATGAGACACAAGGAGACAAAGCACCCGCAACAAAACTAACAACTCCGTAATACATTCTCATATCAAAACAGTTGAATCATAATATAGGAAACTTGCCTACACGTGGTGAATGTCCACAATCCGTAAAGGTTACGTTGCAAAGATTTCCGGACATTTCTATCCCCATTGAATACGGACACGGAACCATCTAGCGAATCGGTACGACCCTTATTACGCCGACCTCAACCAAAGCCTGCCGAAGCAATACCTCGGACGGGGACCGCCACAGGGAGACTGGACCACCAAATAAAAAAACATGTTACACGTGTTTTGTCTAGAAAATAAATTCATCTATTTTATAGGCCCTGTTTGGAAGCTCATTCTAAAATGCATTTTGTCAAAAAGGAATTTTCTGTAGAATGCCGAATTCAAAAATCACTCCCTCGAGGAGCTTTTTGGTTTGTTATTAACCCTTTTTTTTTTTTTTTTTAACTGTGTTATTATACCTTCACTCATACAGTTGTTCCGCAAAATCTATCTGCACATACCAACTAAAGTTGGGCAATTTCTCAAAATAGAAATGGTATTGAGCCCAGAACCCAAGTGTGCACGGCCCGTGGGCTGAACATAACTGGATTCTTGTTTGGGCTTTGGGTCGAACAATTACCCGGCACTCTGCGGCTATTTCCTTCTCTGAATTCTGATCCCCTCTCTCTCTCTCTCTCTCTCTCTGCAAATACACAAGGATAAGTTCGTTGTCACTTGCCCACGGTGATTTGCGACTGCAAGCTCATCGCAGCATCGATCGCGAAGTGGGGAGTCGGAAGTTGCCTAAACCCTAGATTAGTATTTGCCAGGTACGAGGTTTAATTTGACAGCCCCTTATCCCAATTTTTCTTTATTCATACAGTGAAATTTACGTTCTAGGGCTTGAATGTTGTATTGAAAGCTTCTAGCTTTCACATAGTAGCTGTCACTTTGTCTGATCTTGTTGTTCATAAGTCGCACGAAGAGTAAATTAAGCAAAAATACGAAAGAAGTACGTGGTTCCTAATTGTGAAAATTAGGTACATCCCCCCGACCAGTTTTTACTATGTATAATCGAAGTGGCAAACTAATACTGAATCGGTCATTGTAAAATTTTATGAATTGGTTCAATTGGAGTAGGGTTGCAAACGAACCAAGCTCCTCACAACAGCTTCAGGCTCAGTTTGGCTCGACTCGTTTAGTAATCGAGCCAAGCTTGAGTTTTAGGCATGCTTTGTAAGCGAGCCGAGCTCTACACTCCAAAGCTCGGCTCGACTCGAAAAAGCTTGGCTCTCGGCTCATGTATTGAGAGCCTCATTTAGTAAATGAACCAGGCTTGGCTTGGCTCAGCTTGACTCGAGCACACATCAAAGCTCGGCTCAACTCGGCTTGTTTGCACTCCTAATGGGGATTTCATATCAGTTTATGAGTTGGTTAAATTGGGTGGT
This sequence comes from Vaccinium vitis-idaea, assembly GCA_963854785.1. Classification (NCBI taxonomy): domain Eukaryota; kingdom Viridiplantae; phylum Streptophyta; class Magnoliopsida; order Ericales; family Ericaceae; genus Vaccinium; species Vaccinium vitis-idaea. The sequence continues at coordinate 2,673,818 of OY978226.1, read as the reverse complement.
GGTGTTAGTTTTGTGGGGTCGTAATAGCTAGGTTGCTAATAAAACTTAGGTTCTAAATTTTTCCTCATGCTCATGCGAAACTTTTTTACTTAAATTCAGTCGGACAATAATATGTTCCGGTACTCTTTATTGCTTAATGTTGAAGACAGTTTTTGCCCGTAATGGTGTTTATTTTGTATGACAAACTTCATTTTACTCTGCTTTTGAGTAGTGTTGCACCAATTTGTTGACTTATTTTTTAGTCAACCTTCCAGTTGTTGACAGCTGTGAAATGGTGAAATAAGTTGATGGCTTTTGTTACTAACTTACTATATGTTGATCTGGGCGGTTGTATTGCATGACATGTAACTCTGGAACATTAATAATGACCCATTGAACATGTCTCTTGCAGAGCAGAGCATGTCTCATGTAGAACAGTAAACGTCAGCTGGTAATGCATGAGATGTTGATATACATTTGTCAATAGCTACTAAACTATCCTGTGATTGGACCTCTAGTTTTTGAGGGACAGAAACTGTTGAAAGGAGAAGGGGAATGGTTTTTCTCAATTTCTGACGAGTGATCAAACCAGGAAAATGGACATTTTGGCAACTGCCTATGGATGGGAATGGGATTAGTTGGTGTTGGAGTGGCTTGTTTGGAGCCTGAGGGGGTATACATACTTGTAGGTTGGTCATTGCGGCAGAGATGATTTAATGTAAACTGGTCATGAGTTTATTTTTCTCATTACGGCAGAGATGATTTAATGTAAACTGCTTTTACATTATATTTGATTTTCGCTTCAGATAGATCCCTTTGCTGTATTCTCAAATTAACTTTTAAACGTGAGATTTTTTTATTGGATCTTCAATGCTCGACATGTGCATCATGGATAGTAGCAAAAGGAGATGAGCAACACATTTAAGCTAACTTCAAGAGAGTCTAAAATCTATATGGAGCAATGGGATGAGCTTTACTTTTTGAAATGAGTTTCATAGACGTATAGGGGATGCTTAGCTCGTTGAAATTGAGTTGAATGAATTCTTCTCTTTCTCGCTTCTCTAAGTAACACGGTGAAACTACGACTGTGATCTTGCTCTTGTGAAGCTTTGCCTGCAGACTTGCAGTTCTCATTTAGAATTACTCCCTCCGTCCCCATTTATTTGTCCCTTTTGGGAGTTCGTGCCATTTTCAATTGATTATAGCTCGTAATTTACATTGTTTTACGTGATTTTGAAAACATTGTCTTATAGAACTAATTGAGATCTATCAAACAAGATTGATATTGAATATAAAATTCATTACCGATTTAAAGTTATAAGTAGTTTTTTTTTTCCTTTCTGGTTAGAATAGAACTGGGACCAAAATTTGGGGACGGAGGGAGTATCAGAAGTGATGGTTATATTGACTCTGGCTATTTCCAGTGCTGGATATAAAATTTGTTGTGGTAGGCAAGAGTGGCATGAAGGAACGCCATGCAATGTACACACTACTCTTGTTTACATGTCATATAGTTATGTGTTTGTAAGAATCATTTAGCTAGCTCCTTTGACGGAGCTCTTGGACTTCATAATCTGTTTCTTTTTTTTTTTACTTCTAACGAATCATTCTTGCGCTGTATATATTTTCAATGCTTTAATACTTGATCTGCGTTGCTTTTTGTATTCCATAGTTATCAAACTGCCTTGATGGAGCCTTATAATCAAATCATCTCGTTGACTTTCCCAAATAGTTCTCATCGGTAGCTTGAAAACTTGTGCTCTTAACTTCTTTACGTTTTTCATTACAGTGCTTTCTTCTAGCATTTGAGAAATGCAAGATCCAGGTATGCTACTACCCGAGCAAGCTTTACTTTCCAAGTCGAGAAAAAAGAAACCCTCAACCCATAAGGCTTCTGTATCTCAACAAGGGCACAATGTGGCTCTTCCAACTCAAACAGGGAAGAAAGCCTCCAAAAAAGGGTTGAAGAAGGAAGTTTCTCCCTTGTTCCAACAACCCGAGACCTCACCCTCAGAATCATTGCCGGACTCTTCCACATCTGGAAACGATTACAGGGCACTGAGAAGAAAATTTTTGCTGCTGGAGGAAGAAAGCTTTGGGATTGGAACAGAGTTGAGAGAGGTTGAAGATGAGGTGAAAACCCTCGAAGAAGAGAAGATTGCACTCCTGAATGAGCTCGTTGTGTTAGAAGGCTTAATCGATCCTTCGGAGTTACAGTCCCAGGGATCGCGTTTACCGTAGATCCAAATTGTTGGGTTTCTTTTTATGAATAAAGCCTACTTTTATCTGAACTTTTGTTTATATGTGAAATATGTTTTTTTTTTAACTGCATATGTGAAATATGTTCATGGTCATGCTCTAGTACTAAAAGAGGTCGGCTTAATAGAGTAATTGTTACCCAGTACAGCTATTTGTAGCATCATGTACAACTTGTAAAAGCCTTCTGTAAAATTGGTTTATGATTTGATGGGTTGAGCTATCATTTGTGTTTTTCGTCAGCTAGAGGATAACTTGAACTTGATATACTAGTGGGGACCGTGCAGGATGGGTCTTGAGACCCAAACCAAACAAGGTGATAGTGTTTGCTTGTTTGAAAGTTCGTTCGAGATTGGCTTGTCATCTGAAAAAGCCAACACCTGATTAACCAACATATATCCTTTCTTTTTTCTTTTTGTTCTAAGATTCCCTTTTGTTTTATGTATTAAGCCTGTCTCATAAATTGTGGGGTTGACGGCCCAAGGGACTCGATCATATCTTAGACAATGAACTTGTCCATGTCCTATTCAAAGTATCTACTATTTCCGTCTCAAAATGATTGTCCGGTCTGCAAAACGAGAACTTAGAAGTAATGCATTTTTGTGACGAAGTATTTAAACTTTTTGTCGCAAGTTACTAAACATGAAAGAGTTCTTTTAATTTAACAAACAAAAGTTGAAATTTTAGTTGATAAAAGTACAATCTTTGAACAAAAAATGATGGTAAAAAGTAGAAGAAAAGGAGAAAAATACAGAATATAATGAAATTGAAGTCAAACTTCCCTGTAATGATGAATTTCATAAGATTCCTTGCCTTGCTAATCTACCTATACTTATTAACCATCGATTGGATGCCTTCAAAGGCTGGTTATGATTGAATTTTGTTGACAAAGAGAGACAACTAAGGTGATGATTACTACATAACCACCATTCCACCACCTGTATTTTCTCTCAGCAAATGAGAGCACCTACCAAAATGTCTTACTCTAATCATCATGGAATATTTCTCATAACTTGGTATTCAGTTCAATGAACGAGAGATTAATTTCATCGTCCATTACCCGAGAGTCCAATTTAAATAGAGACAAATCCTATATGAACTGATCGAATACAGGAATTGGCAGTTTGAGAGAGAAAATTGAACCTCCAAACTAAACTTTTTTGAAATTCTGATTGGCAAGTCACAATCATGGCTTCAGCCCCTGGAAACATCATAAATGATAAAAATTCTATCAAGGTTGAGTGTTCACTAGTTTTTTGTCTTCACTCAAGGCCAAAAGACAACTCGTTATTTAGTTAAGAGAAATAACTTGTCTTAAATAGTGAAAAAACAAGTACCGAAAAATATCGTCAATCAATAGCGAAAACTCAACCTAAGCTCGGACTAACATATATCAGTGGGCATTTGAGCGGTGGTAAAGTGCTTTTTGGCACCGAAAAGAAGGCTGTGATACAGTGTATTTTGTCAACCAAGTAATCAGATGGGTCATGATTGCTTCTTCCACAAAATTTGATTGCTTTCAGTGTGGTCTCCCTTTGTCCACAGGCATAATTTCTTCCAATTGTTTTTTTTTTTTTTTTTTGGCACTGATGGCCTGATGGGTGTCCCTAGTCAAGTTGCGCGTATCTCGGATTAATTAAATTCTTTAGTCTCTTCCATAGTACGTACTTCGGACTAACGTCTACAGTCCGTCCCACAGTCCTTCACACGCTTACGCGGAAAGTGAAGTGCCGTCCCACAGTCCTTCACACGCTTACGCGGAAAGTGAAGTGCCGTCCCACAGTCCTTCACACGCTTACGCGGAAAGTGAAGTGGCTCCAAGAGTTGAGGAGAATCGGACCCAAGAACTCAAGAGGAATAAAAAATCTCAGACAGACACCATGCACGATGGGTCATTCTACCAAACTTTGAGGCTTGCCCAAGTCTTTAATGCTTCAATCAAATCTGAATCCACGTTTGGATAGAAGACAAATGCCACAAAGGATGAAAATAGATTGATCATCCTGTGTAAGGCTCAACGCTCTAACATGATGAATACAATTTGTGGACCCGTCAAATTTCTTGGTAATTTTTCTTATTAGACACAAATCCTCTATAGTTCCCGGTCCACATCAAAATCATGGAATTATGTCTCTCTCTCTCTCTCTCTCTCTCTCCAACTGTGACGCCCAGACTTTTTAACACCTAAAAAATAAATAATCTGTCTAAGTATAACAAGCCTCCAAAAAATAGTACATTTCATGGGCCCTCACCAAATAATGCAAGTGTATCAAAACATCTAAATCTCCTACAGGGCAACTCTCCACATCTCTGTTGTACCAATTCTTGAATCACTCTATACAAAATTTATAAGGAAAAAGCATCGTCATCAACCATTGGAGGTTGCGAGGCATTGGTGGAGCTATGAAGGGGCTGGAAAAATTTTGAAGTTCTGTTTTGTATGATATCTAATGTTGTGTTATTAACATTATTAGTGTTTTAGTTTCTTATAATTTTAGTAATTTTGGTTGGATGTAATAAAATACAATTTATGTTGCATTCTCGTTTCTCAATTTTTTTTGTAAATGGAATATAAGCACATGTGATTGTTTTTATAGTCGAAAGAAATAGAACAAAATGATTTCACATACTTTTACTCTATTAGGCTAGAATGACTTTCAATGTACAAATGTACCATATTAGAAAGCAAAAATTCTGTGATATAATAAGTGTACATTTAGATGAAATTATGTCTACTTGGCGAAAACTCAGTGATATAATAAGTGTAATGTTTAGATGAAAATATGTCTATTTAACCAGGCCCCTTCGGCCCAAAAACCTGGCTCCGCCTCTGTTAGGAGGTGGCAGAGAAAGAAACCTATGGGGTTTCCTGTATGGGTTTTAGTTGGAGTAAAACCTTTGTAATCTCTTCTTATATTAAAATTCGATTCCCGTAGATGTACTGATTTTGAAAAACCACGTAAAGTGCTGTGTTGTGTGTGATTTCTGTATCGATCCTTCTGGCACAATAGATGAAGTAGGGTTCACCAGACCCCACCACTAGCAGTCCACTAGTAGAGAAGCCAATTCTATAAAGTGCTTGAAATTTCCGATAATAACAACTAGTAAAAATTTTGGTTTTTTGAAATTTGATCATCTAAAGTTTTCAGCTTTCACATTCTTTTGCCTTTTGTTTTTACTGAAGACCTTTGTTTTAGTGGAGATTTCTCGTTGCTGTTGCCACTGTTTGCTTATATCCCTCCACAAAATTCCCCATTTCTTCTCGGGACTGTTCCAAGTTCCGACTACATGATCCACTGAGCTTCCCCAAAGAATCCGGTAGGACCGGAACTGTTCTCACTAATTACAACTTTATTAGATCGCGTGACCGCAGCGTAAATTAGAAATCCCCTTCCGCAGCTGTTTCACATAAGTGTTCGTCTGCGGGAAAGATGGCACTAAAAACTTTGATGTTAGTGGGACTTGAACTGGTGACTAATGTTCGGGGCGGTGGGAGAGGGGGTCACTGAGGTGGCATTTTTCCATAGGTTAGGTGTAATATTAATTCTTGAGAATTTTGCATATTTGCCCATGTACATATATCATACTTGTTGCCCCTCGAATTTGACAAATACTACAATTATTTGCTCTTACTACACCTGATTTTTCCCTTCTCTATTTAGCATACTCTATAAACGAGAAAAAGAAGTAAGCAGATTTGGTTTGTTTGGCTGGAATGGATATCCTCCCTCTCGGTCCACCACGGCCTTGGTCGAATGTAAAAAATTAAGTAGATCAAACATTGATAGCAACAATAAAAATTTACAATTTTGTTGAAAAAAAATAAATCGTTAATGTTCTTCTTTTTAATAAATTGATTCGAATCATGGAATTAACAATATCAAATTGATCTAATTTTTTGCATGAGTCATTTACATGTCTGGAGCTAGAAAATTGATGTCTCGAATTCTCAAACTAGGTTTTGGGTCCGCACATCATTGAGTGGTATGATTGAGAAGTGTGTTCAAAATAGTGTGTACGTAGCAAGACTCGGGATTAAAGCATCCAAACCCTAATGAATCTCTTCCTACTACGATGACGCTCAAATTATGTCATCAAATTGAACAAAGAGGATAAAATTAGGGGAGTGATTTCCACACCCCCTAAATTGTTATCCACACCCCCTTTTTTGTCTTCTAGTGAAATTTTCATGTGTAAAAATGTCACTAAAAGACAAAAAGGGGGTGTGGATAACAATTTAGGGGGTGTGAATATCAATTACCTAAAATTGATGGCAATAATGTTAATGACAACATAAGTTATCATTATTGTTAGGAAATGTTATCTTGGTAGATCCCTTCCCTGGGTCGCAACTGCTTTCTTGCAAGCATGGATCCACCAGGGGAGTTTTTTTATACATGAATTATTCTCTGGTGAGTCATGAGTGAGCAATTTTTCAGTATTGTATCACATCTAGGCCGTCCATTTTGACTTTGAAAGGTCTGGATTTGGAGAGAGAAAACGAGAGACAAAGAGGAGAAAGGGTGTTTTAATCTCGACCGTCCAATATACTTTAGGACAACTCGGATGAGATGTTCGGGTACCACGTAGGCTCGGCCATGTGGTACCCTGTAGATGCCCAAAAAAATTCCTATTGAGTATTCGTTTATATCTCATACAAACTACTCAACATGGGACTTCTTTTTTTTTTTTTGTCTCTTTTCTTTTTTACTTCTAGTAGCTTGATTGAGTGAATGCATGACAATAGATAAGAGGTTGATCCTCGAGTTCACAGGTTCTACTCGCACTGAAAAGAAAAATCGTTGGAGCTATTAGCGATTTTTCTAATTTTTAGCTTCACCATCTCAAGATAAGTCAAACTGCGTGTAAATTAGCAGAATCCGTAGAAATTAAAATCATGATTTTTGAATCTCGTAATGAGGTTCAATAGCTCGAAACAAGGGTGGTGTAGTTTTTTCAAACAAATCAAAATGAGACTCAAGAAAAATGTCCCAAGAGCGAGAAAAACTTGGGTATCCGTGGCGGTACGGCTGTGCCAAACGTGCATCTCGTTCATTCAAAAGTGTTTTAAACAGTTCGGAGTTTTAGAGAAAGAAGAGAGAGGGGAAAAAATTCTGAGCCGTCCAAAATAATTTTGGATGGCCAAGATGCACACTCAAATACTACGTGTGCATACCCTATTTGCAGCCAAGTTTTTCTCCCCAAGAGCAGTGGATAATTGCTCACTTTTGGGTGGGCTACTGTTGCCATGTTTCAGTTCGATAATGGGATGCTTTTTCAGTTTCTCACTTTTTCCCAAAACGACACACATATATATATATATATAAATAAAATAAAATTTGTTTGATATCCTAAAAAGCATAAATTAATAATTTCCAAGGGAATATTGTGTAACGGTCTCCGGAAGAGATGGGGTTGTGGGTGGTGGAGTGAAGCAGCCGTCGGCTCACCTCCCCAAAATTCCAAAGTACTAATGAATAATAACCCTTACAGAGCCGGCCCTCATATAAAACTCGGGATACGACTACTTTAGACCTCTAAAAATTTACACATTTTAAATGACCCTCTTATTTTTACATTCATTATTATACAATCCAACAAAAAAAAAGACTAATTTCCACTTTAAACCCCAAAAGTCAGGGCCGATCCCGAACCAGATATGGTGGCGTGTAGAGAGCTCTCTTGACCGTTTGGTTGCCAATCGACGGTCCTAATAAATTTGGGTCGAATTAAATGTAAAATACCTTTTTAAGATATAAGATGATTGGGAGTGTTCTCGCCGATCTGACGACCGAGAGGGTTCACTCATAACAAATCCTGTGCCACGACTCTCTGTCGCTCTGTTTCTTTCTCTCTCTTCACGTTTCCTTCGCCTTCTACTTCACTGCAAACTGTACCAGCCTCACTCATATTGACTTTATTGTAGGATACTTGTACATTAATTTTAAGAACGAAATCCGGTTATTCTTTTGTGTCTCTCATTTAATGTGAAGCAGTAGAATGAATACATCAAGCTCAAGTAATAATAGTAATGAAATATAAACTAAGATATCGTGACAACTTCTGGGTTAAACCGCAAAGCTTTTCTAATTTTTGCGTAGATGGTTATGCCCGCCTTTGATGGGACAGGGTAGAGAATTTAGTCAGCCTAAACACGCGTGACCAAAAAAAAAAAAACTGAGAATACATCATAATTTTAATTCATGGTCGATAGTTTATTCACCGTGTAAATAATTAAATTAATCCGACATCGAGAGCCATTTGACAAATATATTTATCACAAGAACAATGAACCACGAAACTTTGTGCTACCCATTTTCCTTCAACAATTATGATCTGATAAACTCTTAGTAATTATTCGAATGACCTAATTTTATTTTTTTGTATGACTGACAATACATTAGATGAGCCTTTAAAATAATCACCCCAAATTACCAAAATGGTGGCGATCCCAAAAATATTACTATCAAATGATATCGTGTGGTGAGTATTATTTTGCATCATATAAGAGACCCCGCCTTGGTTTGGAATGTATCACATTGAGCGGTTCAGGGAATGCGTTATGCACCAGTACGGGTGTTGTGCAGTCTCTTTGGGGCTCACGCTGGGTTCCATTATTTGATCTGAATCATTCTTTTTGTTTGTCTCGTCGAGTAAGTAGTCCATGTAAAACTTCATGTTGATCGGACCTCAGTAACTATGTTTTCAGACTGTATTTTATTTAAAAATGAAAAACTCAATGAAATTGATTAGGTGATTTTTTCTACAAAACTGTAAGCTAAATGACCACCGATCAAATAGTTACCGATATCCTATCAAAATAAATTTTTATGTGGCCTAGATACTCAAAACGACAAATAAAATTAATAATTCAGATCAAACAACGGGACTCGAGATTACCCTAAAGGAACTACACAGCACGCATGGGTGCACAACACAGTCCCCGTACCCCACACTGAGGATCTCTACTCGATTTGTACATACTTATCTACTTTTTCGCATACAATACCTCGTCCTGTGGTATCTCTGAACAATACCCCTTTTCCACGCCCTTTCAAACCTCCATCTCTCTCTCTTCTCTCTCCCACCCTATAAAATAGCTCCATCCTCTTCTTTGCCATCCTGAAAATCCAAACCCATTTGAGACAAGTAATGGCTTCGTCGAAAAATACTATTATTAGTACCAATGGTATTCTCTGTCTACTTCTTTTTGCCTTTCTTGCCGAAATTAGGCTCTGTTTTGCTGCTAAGGTATGGTTATTGCTTCCTCATTGTTTATGCCTTAGAAATTTGTGGATTTTGTTTTTTCTCTCGATATTATGTTATTGGGTCTATGAAGGTCTATGTGGTCTACATGGGAAGCAGAGGAGGTGATGACCCAGATGAGATTTTGAAGCAAAACCACCAAATCCTTACTGATATCCATGGGGGAAGGTTTAAACTCAAAACCCAGATTTTATTTTCTCCTTTTCTGTAGTTTTTATTCTTTTGAATCGAAACCGAAATTTCGCAGTTTTCTGCTTGTGTTTTTTATGTTATTTTTCTGTTCCTCCTCTTCTTGTTGTGTGCTGATTTAATCATTCTTTGTTGAAATGATTTGATTCTGCTTACAGTGGTGAAAAGGCCAAGGAATCCCATGTGTGTAGTTACAGACATGGGTTCAGAGGATTTGCAGCCAAATTGACTGAGGACCAGGCTTCTGAAATGGCTAGTATGTCTTTATTTCTGTTCTTGATCAAATTTTATTGATTTGCTTGTTGGTTTTGTAGAAGCTAATTAGTACTGGAACCAAGTTGTAGTTTGGAATAAATTAAGTTAATTTCATCAGAAAGTGGCTTGTGTTTGTTGTTAGTGAATTGTTTGGATTGAAAAACTTAAAGAAATACAAAAATCCATCGAAATTGAAAAAGTTAACACAGACAAAAACAATTTCAGAATATTCTGTACTGAATTACTCTACTTCTGTGTTTTAGCTGATTTATTGAGCTTCTGGAAGCATTTTTGTAGTGTTTAGATTCCTTAGCAGGACAAATCGGGAAAACAAAAATATTGACGTAAAATATTTGTACTGTTTCCAAAAAAATTTATTTTTAATTGATTGTTTGACCTTTATTTAATTATTTCTACTAATTTTTAGATTGTTCAGACGAATAAAATAATAATAATTGATGCAAAACTACAAAACGTTTAGTAAAATTAGAAATAGCGAGTCAAAAAATAATAATTAAATGTGTGCATGCAAATTATTCTCGTTGGTTTTTCCTTGTCCTATTGTGTGTGTTTGATTCATCTCCTAACATTTATATACATGGGTCTGAATTACATTTTTGGAAAATTTTGCAACAGAGATGCCGGGAGTGGTATCGGTATTTCCCAATGAGAGGAGGAAGCTTCACACAACTCATTCATGGGATTTCATGGGTCTTGTTGGGGAAGAAACCATGGAAATCCCTGGTTATTCAACCAAGAACCAAGTTAATATTGTCATAGGTTTCATTGATACTGGTTAGTTCTGTCTCCCTTCCAAATAAATAAATAAATAAAAATTCATTTTATTTTATTTTTTAACTTCAATTAATTCACTAATAGAGACCACTTTTTGTACAGTATATCTGCACTTTCTTTTTTTTTTTGGGTACAAATGAGGGACCGTTCATTTATTGGTTCAGTTAAGGAGACATGACTTCTGGGTATTCCTAGTACTGTATTAGGTAGTAGAAAACTGTACACTTCATTTACTGCTAGTCTTCTTTTTCTTTTAATGCACTATTTGTTTCAAGTCATAACTTTAGTGGGGTAACAAAGCCCTTTCTCAAATCTCATTTTTAGTTAGTTCAAGAAATTTATGAGGTCCATTTGGTTAAGGACTCTCTTTTCTGGTCCTTGTTGTTTCTCCTTAAGTCCTCCTTTTTGCCGCTGTCAAACAAACACTTAGTTTTGTTTGATGGGACTAATAGCGAAACACTATATAATCTTAAAAAACGCGTGATGTTATAGGACTAACAGTGAAGAGATCAATATTACCACACCTCCATGTTATTGTATATATTCTACGCTCTGCCGAATTATATATCCTATGCGTGTTTATCTGAACAGTCATAATTTAACCAAACACCGAACATAGTTCCCTTTAATATATTGTCCAATTCGATGCTCTTATCCAGTCGAAGAAATGGGCTCTAAAATGTTTTCCCCAAATTCCCTCCAGTCATATTGCAAGAACTTAAATTATTTTGATGAACAAATAGAGGCAGCTGTCACATTTTGAGTTGCAAATCTCTCTCTCTCTCTCTCTCTCTGTGAAATTGCTACTAATTCTGCTACCTGGGTAAAGCAGGAATTTGGCCTGAATTACCAAGTTTTAGTGATGAGAACATGCCTCCACTGCCAGCCAAATGGAAAGGGAAATGCGAATCAGGTGAAGCATTCAATGCTTCAACTTGCAACAGGTAGTTTTATTTTTAACCCAACATTGTGAATCTTTTCTTGTACCTGAACAGATAAACAAAATCTAATCCTCATTCTCTGCTAAAAATTGTGGCAAACATAGGAAAATAATAGGAGCAAGATACTATTTGAATGGCTATGAAGCTGAAGAAGCAGATGATTCAGTCAAGACCGTTTCATTCAAATCCCCAAGGGACTCCTCTGGGCATGGTAGCCACACTGCCTCAACAGCTGCCGGTAGATACGTCACAAACATGAACTATAACGGGTTAGCAACCGGAGGTGCTCGAGGGGGTGCACCAATGGCCAGAATAGCAGTGTACAAGGCATGTTGGGACTCGGGATGCTATGATGTTGATTTACTGGCTGCCTTTGATGATGCTATCAAAGACGGGGTCGATATTTTGTCGGTCTCTCTGGGTCCCGCTTCTCCTCAGGGTGATTATTTCAGCGATGCAATCTCGATTGGGTCGTTCCATGCTTCTAGCCATGGAATAGTTGTGGTTGCTTCGGCAGGAAATGAAGGGAACCGGGGGTCTGCAACGAATCTTGCTCCGTGGATGATCACTGTCGCTGCTAGCTCTACTGATAGGGACTTCACATCCAATATCATACTGGGAGATGGTACTAACTTCACGGTAATGCTCAGCAAAAAAGAAATTCATAGTGACTCCATTTTCTCCAATAAGATATTTGCCATTTATTAAGGAAAATATCAAAGGGAGTTGTTCTAGTGTTCCAGAGTACTAGCAGTCTGTGGCTTGGCACATACATATCCAATTATGGTAAATTTCTCTTATGAGTCGAAAAATCTAGTGATCCGAAGCGAGCAAAAAAAAAATTTCATAGTTTTTCCCTTGAAGGTTTCATTAGGAAGAATAAAACACATATAATGAACATTGGACTTGGAATAAAAGAACTGAATCCCTTGATTTCAAAATGTTTAGTTTACGGTTAGCATCTGTTTACAGCGTTTTGTCACTGGTTTACTTAATTGGGTTAGATTTTCACGTCCATAAAAGACAAAAAAAAAGTTTTGTTTCAAGGAATGATGTTCGATGGTAGATTTTCGGCTGGATAACGTGTCAAAAAGTAACCCATAGTGCTCCCATAGATGGTCAATAAAAACGAAAAATAAGATATCGTATTGCCTTTGAATTGTCAAGAACTTACTACATAAGTACCTTGAACTCTAGTAGCAAGAACAAACAAATTTACTCTTATCATGTTACCATGTTCCTGATAAGTGATACTATATAGAAATTCATTGATTCTGAGAGTCTTGTTTGTTTGGTCACTTGAATAGGGTGAAAGCCTTACTCTACTCCAAATGAATACCTCCACAAGGATCATCTCTGCTTCTGAAGCCTATGCTGGATACTTCACTCCTTATCAATCCAGGTGAAGCAAAAGGTACTTGGCTGTGAATACCACCTAAGTATCTATCTGCTATAGCGAAACCTCAAAAGTTATTTGCTTCTCTTCTGCATTTCAGTTACTGTTTGGATAGCTCCTTGAATAGTACTAAGTCCCGAGGAAAGATTCTGGTATGCCAGCATGCTGAAAGTTCAACCGAGTCGAAGCTGGTGAAGAGCAAGGTTGTCCAAGCAGCCGGTGGAGTTGGGATGATTCTTGTAGATGAAGCAGATAAAGATGTTGCTATTCCTTTCGTGATCCCGGCCGCTGTCGTTGGGAAACGGACTGGAAATAAGATCCTGAGTTACATTAATCGTACGCGGTTCGTTCTTAACTTTGATTCTTTGAAAGATATTCTGTGTGCGGAGGTTTTCTTAGGCTGGGCTTGGTTCGTGGACTTCGGGACGGATATGTACCAAGAAAATGGAAAATCGACAAACAAACTAAAGAGGGTGTTTGTAAAACATTTTAGATAAGTAAAATCTACTTGCTAAAATAATAATTCAAGGGCCTGAGAACTAGTTTATAAGTAGCTTTTGAAGTTATTTTTGGCCTAAAAGCAGAAACACAAAATCCCATGATCCAAACACAGCCTTGGTTGTTTTTCCTCTCTGGATTTTAAGCAATTCTCTCATCATGATTCATGAACAGAAAGGCCACATCTATGATTTTCTCTGCGAAGACCTTCTTAGGATCTCAACCTGCTCCCCGAATAGCAGCTTTTTCTTCGAAAGGTCCGAATGCCTTGACTCCAGAAATCCTGAAGGTGAATTTCGTACTTGGAAGCTCACGATATCTGAATCACCGGTAATTATTTTGTTTTCAGTTTGCATAATTCCTCTTTCGTTGCAGCCTGATGTCGTGGCTCCCGGATTGAATATCCTAGCAGCTTGGTCTCCAGCAAACGGAAAAATGCATTCTAACATTCTCTCAGGCACTTCCATGGCTTGCCCTCATGTGACGGGAATCGTGGCCTTGATCAAAGCTGTGTATCCATCTTGGTCTCCTTCCGCAATCAAATCTGCAATCATGACAACTGGTAAAGTCCTTGGTACTAATCAAGCTCATGTTCTTGAAACATATGTTTTTTTTTATTAATGAGGTTGAGTTCTTTGGCCAACTAAAGAAACGATTTCTTACGAATCTTGTGAATGTTTGTGTTTACTGCAATTTTTCGCTTTGAAGATTGTTTCAATAAATAGAACAGATTATCTGAGACACGATGTGATGAATCACACGAATTGCCCCTCTTCCTGATATTGCCAAATGAGTGTTGGAATTTTCTAAAAAAATTGTGATTGCGAAATGCAGCTACAATGATGAACAAGAATCGCAGACCTCTCACTGTCGATCCAGAAGGAAAGAGGGCAAACGCATTCGATTATGGAGCTGGTTTCGTGAACCCAACAAGAGTCCTTAATCCCGGTCTCATCTACGATACACAAACCACAGATTACAAAGCCTTCCTTTGTTCAATTGGTTACAACGAGAAATCGCTTCATTTGATAACAAGAGACAACAGCACTTGTGATCAAACATTCACAACAGCAACTGGACTCAACTACCCGTCCATCACAGTACCGAATCTCAAGGACTACTTCTCAGTAACGCGAACAGTTACCAATGTCGGGGAGCCTAATAGTACGTACAAAGCAGTTATCTCATCCCCTATGGGAATTAATGTTACAGTTGTGCCAAGGCGATTAGTCTTCAGTAGTTACGGACAGAAGATCGATTTCACTGTGAGTTTTAAGGTAGAAGCTCCATCAGAGGGCTATGGTTTCGGGTACTTGACATGGAGAAGTAGCAAGTCGCATGTCACCACTCCATTGGTCGTTCGCTCCACACATTCTACCTTGGGGCTTCTCAGATAACGGAGCTGAATCGGAAGAAGTTATGGTAGGAGTTTTTAGAGTACGTTTATCGATACTAGAAGCTCATTAATTTCCGCATCTCGAGCAATGAAGGTCATCATCTAGAGTCATTAACAGTTTTTAGAACTGTTTCTTTGAACTTGCTAGCAATGAAAGCACAGTAGTTTGTTCATAAAAAGAACCTACATACAAGCAATAGGAAACCAAATTCTTCTTCTTCTTCTTCTTCTTCTTCTTCTTCTTCTTCTTTCTCCTTCTGTATATCGCGATTGATGAATGGTTTTTTACTTGATGATTTTGTGCGAATCATCTGACCTTGTAGACAGGATTGTAGAGCATTAGCTTCAATCAAAGTCTGTCTTAACAAATGCGTGCTCTATATTTGTTGAGTGTTCCACCTTGTTGGCATCAGTTCTACACTTCGTCCATGCGAACCGAGGGGAAAGGGTGCTCGAAACCTGTACGAGGCTAGAAGCCTTCTCGACCCCTCAAATATTATTCAGAGTGGTATTTTGCTTTTTACTTTTCTTTCTCTCTTACTGTGTGTACAATTCCTTTCTGGCCGATTCCGTTATATAGCCAAAAGGCTACTGCCATTTCAACTATCCTATATTTCAACTATCCTATTTAAGACATACGGCTAACCTATTCAAGACAACCACTCTTTTCAAGAATGGTCATCCATTATACATGTCATTTATAACAACATGAGATTTTTAGCCACAAATGCGGATGCAACAAATTAAACTAGAAGGGATGCAACACACTTTGTATCACATACTTCGTGAGAGTATACATACATTCTATCGATAGTTAATTAAGTCCTTAAAAATTTTAACCAAATATCGGTTGTACCATACCTGAGATATATTATCGAATCCAATGTTCATATCCAACCAACAAACAATGCTCCTAAGTCATGATCAACTTTTAGTCACATGACTTGTGCTACGAAATTCATGTATTTCGAGATTTCTATTTCAAAGTATGGTTCCAAGTAAAAGGCTGATTCTCTGATATCATATATGTTACAATTGGTGTCCTATCAATTAAAAGAGCCGTAAATAATTAGAATCACGCACGAAAACCCAACAAATTTTAAAATCTTGGAGGCGTCCGCAAATGGTTTTGGGACTTCACAATTCGATAGAATTATATGTCACATAATTTATTTATTTATTATTTCTTAGGAAAATGCGAAGAGAGTTTGGATTGGATGAGATCTTTTAAGTTTTGAAGGTTTAGCTGTTTGTGCTTTATACTAACGTTAGGACCGGTTTTGGGTATATGCTAAGGATGGAGCTGCATCAAACACCTAATTTAGTAGGAACAATTCCTATAAAATTAATGGCCCAATTAGAGGTGGCAAACAAAACCCAAACCCAATTACCCGCCCATGTCTGCCCAATATTAACCCAACCCAGCCTACCCGTGTACATAATTAGACCAAGTGGGCCGGACGGGTAAAGTACGGGCTGGTCTTTTTTTGGTGTGCTGTTTCCCACGCACTCCAGCAAAAAATTCAAAAGGCACCAATAAATCCACTGGCCTACCCGACACCCCCATATGAAAGTGCCTAAATTCCAAACCGAATGAAAGTGCCTAAATCATACTGTATCCTATGAAAATGCCTAAAACCTTAAGGGTACCCTTAATAAATGTGCCTAAACCACTAAAACCCTATAATATGAAAGTGCACCCTAAACCTAAACTATGAAAGTGCACCATAAACCTAAACCGTAGGATATCCTATGAAAGCGTTTAAACCCTCAAAATTATGTGAAGTACCTAAACTTCTAAAACTCTAAGAAACGATATGATACCCTAAGTACCTAAACCCTAAAAAAGAATGACTGGCCTTAATGGTAATTAAAAAAGAGTAATTGACCTTAATGGTAATAAATATTTGTTTTCTTACTTTAATGGTAATTTATCCCCATATTAACCCGTTTAAACCCTACCCAACCTATCCATCGGCCACCTTCAGGCCCAATGGAAGCGGAAAGCCTGAAAGCAAAAGACCGAAACCTACTCCTAGCCGGACCTGTGCTTAGTGTCGGTGATCAAACCTACATATATATATATATATCCCTGCCCCCATATTGTGAAAAACAACACCAATCATCGAAAGACCAAAATTCAGAAAGAAAATCCATCTCCTTATTCCCTTTTCTCTTTCTATCTCAATTCTCACTTTTTTATTGTTTGTTTTTATTTTCTTTGTGTTACAGTATTAACCCCCAGTTTCCCCATAATGCCTAAAAGGAAACAGGAGTCCGTCTCTGGTCTGGTAGGTCTAACCCAATATGCGTCTTTCTCAACAATTCTTGGAGAATTGAAAGCAAAAGCTTCAATAATTATGGTCAGAGATGGACTATCTAATATGCAATGACTGCTTTCATTGAGAGAAAATTGGTAGGGTTTAAAATTTGTACTCCTCCTTCCCCTTTCAGTTCTCTTTAACTCTGTTAATTAACACTGTGAAGATCCCAGAATTTAGTGTACTCGTAGTGACCGAAGTCATTGTATTTCCGTAGTGACCTCAATTGTGGACTCTCTATAATCTGTTCTTAGGATCAGAACCGTACAATTTGTCAAGACAATTAAGTAGATCATTCAATAAAAAATTAAATTAATTGAATATCGGTTGCCATACGTTTGGATACCATTTATATGGATGACCAATGTCATTTGGAGAATACACTTAAGACAAATTTGTCTCAATTGTCTATCTACCAATTTCTGATGATCATAATTTTTTGTACACATAACGTGCTCAACATTTTTTGAAAAAATAAACGATTCCGATCCCAAATGAAAATTTCAAAGGGTCCACAATTGAGGCCACTACGGAAAGGAACCCCAAGTCCGAACCCATTTCTCGTTTTCCGATTATGCAATTTTTCTTATTACTCCTATTTTATTTATAACCCAATATGTGTCTTTCTCAACAATTCTTAGAGAATTGAAAGCAAAAGCTTCAATAATTATGGCCAGAGATGGACTATCTACATAGTGTTTTCTAATATGCAATGACTGCTTTCATTGAGAGAAAACTGGTAGGGTTTAAAATTTTGCGTTTTTGATAAAAAGAAAATAAAAGAAAAGCTACCTCTAGTTTGGCTGGATTTTTTATTGTCTCTATTCAAAAAATAATGCGTTAGTTTCGTTTCAAAATGTTGTGGATTATTGGCTTGTCTCGAAGAGAAAAATCATAAAAGTAAAAAAAATACGATTTAAACTCAAATTTGTTGAAAAAAGACAAAAATGAAGAAAATTCATTAACCCGTTCAAAGCTTACCCAACCCTGCCCTGCCCACCCGTTTATATAATTGGACCAATTGGGTTATGTCCAACCCACGAACGATATTAACCCGTTCAAAGCTTACCCAATCCGTCCATTTAGGCCCGATGGAATCTGAAAGCAAAAGCCCATAATCAGAAGACCGAAACCTACCCCTAACCGGACCTGTGCTTAGTCGCCATTGTTTTCAACATATTCAGAAGTTCAGAGTGTGTGTCCGGAAAAGAAAATTCATCCGTTTGGTAAAACATCTTCTCTCTCTCTCTCTCTCTCTCTCTCTGTTTGTTTATCATTGATGTTAAGTCCAAATCCTTTGAACGTGTGCTTGTCATAGTTTGATCTGTTGTTTTAGCTATTTCTGTATGTTCTCCCAATATTATTTTGGCTGTTTTTTCAAATTTTTGATCTACAAGTGTCAAAGTTTTCTTATAAATGTAATAGTAAATTTTTAAGAATTTTACAAGTATATAAGTTCGCCCGCCCTTTGTTGTAGTTTTGCCAAACTCTCACTTGAATCATATGACTGTCCCTGAACCCACGGCTCGAGTTTGCTTGCATATTCACTTGTTGATATATATCTGTTTCTTGAGTTGTTAATCGCGAGTTGATTTTCTCCTGAGTTACTGTAGATAAATTGGATTCGGAGACCCTGTAGTGCCCCAAATCACAGCGTGTAAATGCATTTTCAATGGCTGGATTCGCATACGCTAGAGCAATTGATTACCAAAGTTGGACGGATGTGATGCGCGGTACAAACCGTGGAGCTTTGGCCTTTGGGGTGCTACAGGTCTCCGAATCCAGATAAATTCCATTGTGTATGTCTTCAGAAAGACCAGATAAATTCCATTGTGTATGTCTTCAGAAAGACCATCTACTTTATTGTGGGGCCGGTCTGAGTGCAAATTTGTTGGTGAGGGTGTAAACCCTCCCTCTAATCGGTGAAAATTTTCCAACCCTTTCCACCGATCAGAGTGAGGGTTTTGTTCACCCTGACCAAATTTGCACTCGGTCTTTAACGGCAACTCGTCATGTCATTGTGTTTGTTTTCCTTGTGTTACAGAAGAGTATCAACCACCAGAATGCCCAAGGAAACAAGAGTCCCTCTCTGTATTGGTAGTTCCTCCGCATCTCCATATCATTCCACCACCAAAACCAACAAGATCATGAAGAAGAGGATGTCAAGAAAGGTTGCGATGTCAAAAAGCATTGCGGTAGTTTATAAGAAAGTCAAAGAAGCTAAATGCTCAATCTGCAAGGAATCTCCTCACAATGGAGTCATCTTACAATGCTCTAACGTCGAAAAAGGATGCCGCCCTTACATGTGCAACACCAGCTACCCCCAGTCGAACTGTCTCAACAAATTTCTCGAATCACCTGCCTCGACTTTGTGCCCACTGTGCGGAGGGGAAGTAGGTGGTACTGGTAGCAAGTGGAATAATGTCAAAGGGGCCACTCTCCGTTTCATGAATTCCAACCCGAGGAGTTGTTCTGTCGAGACTTGTGAATTTACCGGGAATTATGCGGAACTACAGGATCATGCCAGTCTTGAACATCCCTCCCTTAGGCCATCAGTGGTGGACAAGGATTTGATCGCTTTGGGTAATGATTTTGAGCGCGTTGTTGCTGTGAAGGAAGGTCATCATCAAGTCATTTAACAGTTTTTAGAACTTGTTTTCTTTGAGCTTGCTAGCAAGGAATGCACAGTAGTTTGTTCAAAACAGAACCTACATACAAGCAATAGGAATCCAATTTCTTCTTCTTCGTATTTTCTCCTCTGTATATCGTGATTGATGAACGGTTTTTTACTTGCTGATTTTTCGTGATACGTCTGACCTTGTAGACTGGATTGTAGAGCATTAGCTTCATTCAGATTCACTCTTAACAAATGTGTGCTCTCTATTTGTGAGTGTTCCCCGGCATTGGCACCAGTTCTACACCTTGAAACTCTGATACTTTTGAAACTACGAGCCACAATCGTCGGTTATCGGAAGCGAAACGGAAGTATACCAGCCACGGAAACGGGGGTGCTGTAGTTCGCCGTGTAGGGTGCCACATTGTTCTCTTAAATTTGATTATACATCCTTTTTTTTCTTTTTCAATTATGATTGGATTATCTATGAAAATTTTAAGGCTGCCCAAGTTGCCTTAGTCCAAGTAGAGACTTGGGGAATTTATGTTGGATAACTTGGTTTTCCATCTTCCTTATTTTTTGGATGTTAATATATTGCCTTCCGAGGAATTTGCAGAACCCTACTGTTCATGGCATATGAATTCTGAAAATTAAGAAATCGAAGGCACAAATACACAAAAACACCGGATTCATGTGATTGACCTATGGTGGGGTACGGCTGCTGAATTAATTTCATATTACGACGCAGATGATACAAAGATAAAGGAAAAAAACGGAATACATTTGGCCTACATCTATACAATGAATAGCGAGGTTATAAGTCCGAATTTGTATAGAAAAGAATTTGTTACATTGAACGAAGATTAACAATAACCTTCCAATCACAACTCTCCCACATGCAAAACCGCTCTCCCTTGTAATATAAATTCTGCATCCAAAATGTATAATAAATTCACGAAAGTAGTTAGGAATATTGAAGTAGATCCTTTAGGGTCCAATATAGATCTTGAAGTTGGAACTTGCTGATATAGGTGAGATCTCTGCCAATTTTAAATACAATCATTCGTACATGGGATCCATATTGTTACCAGTTGCATATAAAAACACTTGGTTTTTGGCTTATCATAGAAGGTTGCAATATACAAAGTGTACTCTGCAAGGGCTAGATATGAGATGTGTGTCTCGAGATTCAGTTAGAAAAATAACTAGTAATGCCTCCGTCTCACGTTGTTAGTCTTTTCAAAAGCTATGCTACTTTTGTATAGAGAAATAAATACAACAGTATTTCAACTTTTGATCCGACAATGACACAATTTTCCAAAAATGACTTGCGATGTGGATGGAATGGTGAATGACACCTTATAAACACAACTTATCATAGAAAGAGACAAAAGTAATTGTGAAAATTCAATTGCTGACAAGTCTAGACCTCGATGTGACATTTAAACATGTACACGTTAATAAATTACACATTAACGTGCCCGAGTCCATATAACATAGGTGGCATGTGATCAAGTCATCTACCCATGTCATAATTCAAGATTTTCATAGCAGCAGATAAGACAGGATCAGATAGTCTAAAGTAAACAATATAAGCTTCAAGGGTTTGTCCAGTTGATCAGGGTTCAATTTTTGGAATTAGGCCATAAGAAAGTGGAGTAATTTCTTATGAATCCCCTCATCCAGGCGTCGCTTTTGATCTAAATTAGGAAGGGGACTAGTCGAGGTGCATGTAAGTTGGCCCAAACACCCGACTATCGAAAAAACAAAAAGTATACAATAGAAAGAAAATTACATGGATAGTGATAAGAGAGTATGGCAAGGGTGGTGGTCCTTTAATGCCCTCTTTCACTGGCTTCTTCTGCCCATTATAATCATTATCTCTACAACCGTTTCTTCCACATCTTGGAAGCTTGGATTGGACCAAGTGTCCACATCCTCTCTCTCTCTCTCTCTCTCTCTCTCTCTCTCTCAAATAAGCAAGAAACAGAATGCTGTTGCATTAAAATTTCAGTGTCAAATGTGTCAAAAAATGATGGTATGCATATTATGCGTTTAGACTGGTAGAAGGTTGAAAAAACAGAAGAAAAGCAGGACTTGATTCGATAAACACCATGGAGATTGATGAAAAGCAGGAATTTACCTCACCCTTGCCAGTTCTTCCCAGATTAAATCGCCTTGATCGCTTGGTAGTGCAATTCTCTCTCTCTCTCTCTCTCTCTCTCTCTCTCTCTCTCTCTCTCTCTCTCTCATACCGCGAGATTTATAACATTGACGGTTTTGTTTGACGTGACTAATAGAGAAGGAGTATGTGATCTCATAAATATGGAGTTTTATGGGACTAATACTAATGAAATTAATAATATCACATTTAGATGTGTTATAGTTAATTCAATCCATAAAAAATTTCAACTAAACACCGGTTAATAACATGATAACATCGGGTTATCCTTTGATATATTATTGAATCTGATGTTCATATCCGGTCAAATAAACAATGATGTCAAGGGATACTCTCTTGCTAAAATATTTGTTTATGTCCTGATCTACTTTTAGTCACATGACTTGTGGTACGAAATTCGTGTGTCTCGAGATTTCTAGTTTTAAGTAAATTTCAGCTGCTCTACAACTTCTTCTTTTGACTTTCTTTTCTGTTGGAAATCAATTGTTGAAAAAATTCACTTTTACGACTCATGATTCTTGATAAGTATCATTTGAAGCTCTCATATTGCTTCACGGCGACCGTTACCGTTTCATGTAAAAAACCTGTAAGTGCATAATTATGTACGTATGAAGGACAAGAAGTTTGAGCAGAGAATCCCTGACAAAGAAAACAGAACACAGAATCAGAAGGCATACGTGACAAGAATTCAGAATTGATAAAGACTACATTGATTCTAACTCTTCAAACATATTTGCCATCTTGCTCATTTGAATGTGAAAATTCCTGATGATGATTCAGCTTCACCTTCTGGAAGAGAAGCATAATGGCCTTTCAGAAAAACATATTCCCGAGCCGGTACTAATCGGAGACATGGAAGCAGAAGAAGAACAAGAAGATAAGACTTGTAGAACTCTTTCCAATGCGCTCGACGAAGTTCATCACAAAGGCACATTGATGGAAAGACTTGAAATGCTCGAGAAGCGGGTGTTACAGGTATTTTCAATTAGGATCTAGAGCCGTACAATATGTGTAGATCCCACGTGCATCGAATGACTTCAGATACATATGTGTCCATATCTGCGTCCATGACACTGATCTTTTAACAAATGAAAATAAAAAATGTTATGTTTTCGGTTAAGAAACCTATTTCATGTCAGATCCATGCTATACCAATTATGGTGGAACTCTCATCCAAATAGGCTTCACTTGAAAGTTTATGCTGAAATCCAGTGTTTTAGTGATTACCGATTAGATCAAAGTTAACCGATTCTGGTAATACTCTCGACCAAATACGCTTCACTTATGAAGTTTCTGATTAGGGATGGGCATGGGGACGGAGAGTACTATCTCCACACTCCAATCCCCAAACTCCTTCTCCATATCCATCCCCTACCTGATCCCCAACGGGGCTTTATTTTCATCCTCCATCCCCACTCCAAATGGAGAACGGGGATTCCCATGGGGATTCGGGGATCCAATCATTTTTTTTTTTTAAAAAAAAGATTACTAAAAATCTAGAATCTCAGTTACAAATTAAATGCTAAAATCAAGTTACAAGTAGAGGTGTCGAATGGGCCGGGCCGGCATGGGCACAGTACGTTTATCGTTGGCACGGTACGACACGGTATCCATGTGTAAGCGTAAGTGTTTGCCAACTTCAATTCAAATTGTATCAAGTATCAACTAGATTTCTATTTTGAAAACTACAGGAACCACAACCAAGATAGCATATTATGGTATCCATCAGTTGTAGAAAAAATTAAGTGGATAACGTATGAGTAGGCATTTAATTGGATGAAAAGTATCATTAAAAAAACACAAATTGGGTCCCGATCGACAAGCTTTCTAAACTCGATCGAGAAGAAAGTTTACACAATTGATTTCATCAATAGGACCAATAAAATCAATGGCTCGATTGGAAATGTTTTTATTTTGCATTTTTTGTGTGTTTGTTTTAAGGAATGCATATGACTGATAATTGAGCAGATGTCAACCTAGTTGGGATGTATTAAAATTATAGTGATGCATTTCTTATTTAATCACATTTATTATATTACAAAGTTCAATTATAATAAAATGTTTGGAGAAAATTTAGTGTGACCCCATGTGTTTGGAAAAAATTTAGTGGGACCCAAAAGTTTCATAACTCATGAATAGACCCATATATTCGGGGATTCGGGGACGAGGCGGATCGGGAACGGGGCGGGGATGGATCGGGGAACGGATTCGGAGCGGGGACATGCCTATCTCCACCCCCTACCCGATCCCCAAACATTTTCAAAAAACATTCCCATATCCTATCCAATCTCCAAACAGATCCCCATATTGCCGATCCGTTCGGATCGGGGATCGTATTGGATTCGAACGGATCTGAGGAAATGGCCAACCCTATTTCTGATGGAATTTGGTGTATTAGAGATTTTACCGATTTGATCTATGTTTATCGACGATTCTCATTATACCCTCGTCCAAGTACACTTCACTTGTAAAGTTTCTGATGGAATTTGGTGCATTAATGATTTTCCTGACTTGTTTTAATATGCAGTTGAGCCTAGAAATAGATGAACAGAACACTTCAAAGTCAAGTACTTCTTCAACAGTTGCGGTTTCTGAGAAATTTGGCAACAGCTCAGGTTTATCATCGGTTACGAAGGATGATCAAGATGTAACTAGTAGTACTCTTGAAGGGAGGCCAGATCCTCTTCTAGCTCATGTAAGTTGATCCTTATATTGTTTGCCATATATTTACCAAAAACAAAGAGAGATTAAATAAGGGTAAGAACATGATTCCTAGTGCCAGCACAACATCAAAGAAGCTACAAACAAGCCACAGATTTGGATGAAGCAGTACACCTAGCCAAGTAATATAGGCGCCTAATCCCGGAATCAAATGAGGCCTAAATCTCTAACAACTAGAGTGGCCAGGCCAAAAGACCCAAAACCAACCCGCCGTTGATAAAACCAAGCTAAAAATAGCTAAAATACTTGGAAACGGCAATCAAAAGTTATGCCCCTGTGACAATGTACTCTCAATCACATAATTGAAACTCGAAATTCTTGTATTTGAGAATCAAACTACGCCTTGTTGTAAAGAATGATAGAACATGGGAAAATGACTTTTCAGTCCAGAATTGCTTTAACTAGAGTTCAGTAGGATTGTTGTACCCGGGAAATTTACACAGTAACACATTACCAGATTCTTATCGATACTGTCCAATATCGTCTTAAAGAAAGTGTTTCATCTCTCCTCCAAGTTTTTTGTTTTTTCATTAATTTGTTTCTGTTTTTCTTATTACAGCAAGATTATTGTCACTTCTTTGTAGGCCACAATCTGCTCCAGTGAGCTTAACATGCCATACCCATCTTGCAGGAGGATAAAGTCTATGCACAAGCCCCTGCAACAACCCCGAAGAATCGCCACAACATCAGAAAACAGAACACAACACCGAGTAGAAAATGGAATCGCTGCTTTCGGGTTGAATGTTGACATGATCAAATACAAGTATCATCCTTAGTTATGGTCTAATGAACTTTTGTTCTACCAGTTCAGTTTCAGTCCATTTTTTTGTTATGTTTGATTTTCAGAAACACTGGAAATTATCACTTTGAGTCTCTGCGGCAATAATACTAAAGTTCTGTTTGGATAAGTTGATTTGAAATTTATAAAATGCGGCTTGGTACAGTACCCGAAAAGAATCCCATAAAATCACCCAGAAAATGCATATGGGTGTCACCCATTGGATGCATTTTCTGGGTAATTTTATGGGATTCTTTTCGGGTACCAAACACTTTCCCTTATAAAATGGAATAAAGGTTTACTATTAGAGGTAAAGATGCCTTTTCCCAATATTCAAAGTACAAATGGGGTAACTTCTATGAAAGAATCTCCACCAATTGCAGACAAAACCTTATTTTGTATCCAAATCTAGAAAATGACAAATTTAATTGGAAGTTGTTGCACTTCTTGAATAATTGATACCTACTCTCTTGAGATCCAAATCTAGAAATCCAAATTCTACGTACCCTTTTTTTTTTATTCATAAGTTGATTCGGATAATTTCTAAATTTGTGGACAAACTTCACATAGAAGGTTGCACAAAATAATTAAGAAGCTGTGAATTCTAATTCACAAGACTTACAGTATCCGTGGCTTCCACAAATTGACTTATTGGCAATAAGTCAGTGGAACTGCCTTATTAGGTGAAATTGGGTTGAGAGCACGATCTCTCTCGTAAAACGTAATAAAGTTCAGTTTTAAAAATGAGTCAATTTTGCGGAACAGAATACGAACGTTACAATATTCCCTAATTTGATGTGCAAACGAAAACTTTAATTTCGATTGATAAGAAAACTGATCTATATCATTTTCGTGATGGATGATGAACAATGCCACTAAAAATTGTTTCTCTATCTGTGTTAAAAATACACATAGGAACAAGACCGCGCTCTTCTTTGTTCTCGAAATATGTGTTAATAGAGCATGAGGCTCATGTCTAGGTCGTAAGGTATTGATTTTCCATACTCGTGTTTCATGATATCATCTCAAGATTTAGATTGGATATGTTTAGGTTTTCTATTGCATTTTGTTAAATCCACGTAAGCGCGGCTTGCCTTTGAAATTTGAAATTTCCTAAATAAGGTCAGGAGGGGTAGGCATCTTCCTCATCAAGAGATTGGGAATTATTTCCTAAATAGGAAGAGAGTTTGACTTCCGCGGCGAGTTTGCTCAGCGTCCAAGTTTAAAATTTTTTTTTATAATAAATATCGTATTTTAAAATTTTTACAACTATATAAGTTTACCGGCCCAATTAAATTTTGTTGTAGTGTTCGGTCAATTCACATTCGAATCCTGTGTCCGCCCCTTATAGTGTTCTTCTGTTTTCTCTATCTAATTTTGGCCTTTTGTGTCGTAATTCCGAACTTTGTCAATTAATTTTTAGTTTTTTTAATCGTGGTTCTCGCCAAGGGAGAAAATGTGATAGAGTGACTCCTCTTTTGATTATTGATGAGTATTGGCTATGTGATTATCTTCTTTTTTTTTTTTTTTTTTTGGTCTAAACCACCGGTATCCGGAAGCCCATTGGACCCCGACTAAATCCGGTTCGAGCCGGGTCGGCCCACGAAGGGGTAAAGCTCTCCCAACGCAAGTTTCCTCCATTCACAAGACTCGAACTCGAGACCTTGTTTAAGGGGAACAAGTGCCGAAACACTTGAACCAACCTGCGTTGGTGGCTATGTGATTATCATTTATTAGTTTGTGAACAAAGAAGACGTTTTTTTTTTTTTTTTTCATTCATCATTCTTAATCTTGTTACTCCTAGATATTTTGTGATTTAAAATTATTAACCTTCATTTGTTTGATTGATTTAATTATTAGTTTTATCCTGCCAGTTATTATATGACACCATAAACACAATTAAGGGATTTCAATGTGGGTAGTCCTAAAATTTGTGACCGATAGTCAAAGGTTTTGAAAGCATTAATTTGGTATTAGTTATTCTTACTCCTTAAAATGGGAGACTCACAGCTGGAAAGGTATCCTAGTAAGACTAGTAGATTAATTGATCATGCTCTCAAAAGTATTACGAATTCTTTATATACATTGTGAGATTATATAAGGAGAAAATAGAGATATATTATCTTATTACTTTTGAGCATACGGGCGATTCTTGATTCGTGTGGAAAGCTTTAGTTGCACACAAAGCTTCCGTGGATGATCGTTGTATCTTGGGAGTGAAATGTCACACAATTCGGTGCAAGCAGGGACATATCTTCTCTTAGAAGAGCGCTTTACGCGTGCCTCGATTAATATAAGTTTTCCTAATCTCTCTTATTTCATATTTATAGTATTGTCATATTATTTATTTGTTGTGTCGTTATCTCCAATAATATAAGTTTATAGAAATCCTAACAATTATTTCCAACAAATCTATTACATGGGGAAGAGGGGAATGAGACTCGATCCCGGGATGCAGCGTGGAGCATTCAAGAGACTCGATCCCGGGACTCGAAGTTGTGGTTTAAATCTAGTCACGGCTCTTAGTTTGGAAATTTTTTTTAGTGCCGAGTGGGTATTGCCCATGTGGTACTCGCTCGACAATCTCAGCCGTCCATAACACGAACCAACGGTCCGGATTTTAGAGAGAGAAAATGAAGAGAGAGAGTGTTTGGGTGAGAGGAGAGAGGGAATCAATCCGGACCGTCAAAAACACATTTAGACAGCTCGGATCATGCTTAAGTACCAATTGGCAATACCCACTCGGCACCCAAAAATTTTTCGTTAGTTTGGCAGAGTTTGTTGCCCCCACCTACCCCCACCTTCCATCACATGGAAAACATATTGGATTTTGACCCAATTCATTACAAAACAAGATTATCGCATAGGTGAAAGTTCATTAAATTTAAGAATGGACAAGGACTTCTGTCTCACCAATGGATTTGTCAAGGCCGATCTGCAGGTGTTTATTATTGACCAAAAGAACACTACTACTACTATTTTATTACTATACTTAATTCAATGATTTTATTATCAGGGTTAATTCAATGATTATCCTAATGATTTCCTCATACCAACGCGTTTACTCTTTTCCCACTGTACCTAATTTATACAAAATGTATATTTATTTCAAGACTGGTGACCAATAATCTTAGGTCCTCTTTCTTAGTTGGACTACTAGTAAAATGACAACTATTTCATAGAACAAAAGTTACTATATTGAACTAATAATGAAGACCACCGACGTTGGTGCATATTACAGACATGACTCGGTTTCGATTCTCGCCCTTAGCATGTCTTTTTGGAGTTGTTGCCAAATACTATGTTGTACCTAGGTGGTGCTTGTGATGACAGCATGTCTTTCCAGACGGTAGCTATGGCTCAAACTGGATATTCTACAGCGAGCCGAGAGCCTCTATAGTCACACCCAAATATTAGTATTTCGGAATACATTTTAGCACTCCTTTTTTATTCAAATACACTACTATTTTTTTGGTCCTTATTAGTGCTAGTTATAAAATTATTCCTCATACATTGATTTACATGAAGAGATTAATCTTGTAATTCACACTAATAAACACAAAATAATAAGAATACGTTTAGATAAATAGAATATATTATTAAAATAAATTCTTGTTTTATTCATCTTTTTGTTGAAAATATTACTCGTATTTTAGTACATATTTTGGTTCTTAATTCCTTGGAACAGGTCAAAGAAAAAATATTTTTTCCAATCAGCATTAAAAATACTAACTTTGCTACTGATTTATACAAATCGCAGCAAGATTTTTTAGAAACATCACAATCTGACTCATATACACCCATAATAAAACAAAAGAAATATGCACAAACTTCACTTATACCCCTGTGGTTTGAGCCACGTGTAGTCACATTCTTCTGGTTCACTTTGTTGCATCTGTACTCCCTGCAGTTTGTAAATTTGTGCAAACACACTCAATTTATGAAATTAATGCTTGCACCGTTAACAGAAATGACTAAAAGTCCAATACGCCATCATCTTCTTTTTCTTCCTTAAATATGAATAATTTATCCCCTGAACAAAAAATTGGACCAGAACCTTTCATAATGTAAAACTTGACGAGTACTAACAAATTCAAGTTGATTGGAAAATGGAAACTTCATGACTGAATACAATTTATTATGAAGTAAAATTTCAAATTTTAACTTTCCTTTTCATTTTAACAAGATCCCGATCACTAAGTAATGGATATTTGATCGACATGTTTTTTTATTTTTTTATAAATAAGCTCTACCCTGCACTTTTTTCATCAATTAGAGCAAGGATAACGTTCACAAGTGAGAGTGAACAAAATCGCACTATTGTTTCCTAATTTGGTGTCTTCGTCTTTCAGATGGATTTATGAAGTATAATTGCCATTTGTTTTTTTTTTTTTTTTGGCTTATCGTCGAGGGTGTGTGAAACATTGTTCCTCGACTAACATTGTACCGCAAGGGGTTGACAACATAGTCTTGCCATGAGACTTAGGGTTTGCTCTCACCTAAGGTCTCAGATTCGATTCACTTGCCAGCAAACTTTTGGGGTAACTGGGGTTATTTTTAGTTCAAAGTGGCCCCGACATTAGTCAAGGTACGCATAAACTGGCCCGGACATCCGATTATCGGAACGAAAAAAAAATTCCTCGTGTTTATGCAATGTTCTATTTCACATGTACCGCGTAATTACCGGGTGTGTAAGCCAATACGGGTAAGGGGAGTGAGTGATGGAATTGCCATTTGGCTTGCGTGAATGAAATCTCATTGCTTTCCAGATTCAACTAGTACCAAAAAAATACATATTCTTCTGATAAAATAAAACCAAAAATAATTATGCCGGCTGCTTATCTAAAAGTCCAAAAATTTTAACCAATAACCTTTGGGTCCGCGTGGGGGAGGTGGATTCGAAATTCAACAGTCGTCGTAGGGGATGGTTGTTGGGGGTGGTTGGGCGGTGGAATCCACGTCGGATTCCTTGTCAACTCCAACGTGATTTCCTATTCCAAAAGAAATTAAAAAAAAAAAAAGCTTTTCGATTATTTTTATCGGCAAGACAGATAAAAAGTTCAATTTGTAAATGTGCTTATATATATATAAGTACGTATCAGTAGGTATGCTTGTGATTGATTCACTCACATTGCACTTGAAGGAAAGTGCTGATTAGATTCGACGGTAAAATGGTGGCGGGGACGGCGGACGGAAAGCGGCGACCTCCTTCGTCAGCGGGGCCGACGCCGGCGGAGTTCAGGGGATCAAAAGTATCAGTAGTTCACGGGATTCTGGCGGCGATTATTTGGCTTGGGGGTATCCATTTCAACATTGTGGTCGTAGTTGCTTCCTTCCTCTTCCTACCCCTTCCTCTGTTCTTCGCGTAAGCTCAACTTCTCTCTCTTACAAATACTCCCTACTCCCTCCGTACTAAAAAGTTAGACACTTTCATTATCCCAGTACTATGAAAACCATCTATATATATTTTTTAATCCGTAATATTTTTTATATGCAATATGAATCAATAGATTTTAATTAATTTTATTAAATAAAATTTTAATAGTCGCATAAATCATTATGAAATGCAATTCCAAAAGTGTCTAACATAGATAGGGGAACTAAGTACTTACGTAAAGTGCACGAAACTCCCACATATACGGGGTTAAGAATAGGATGGATATCAACTTAAGGGAGGAGCTTATTGTATTCCGTCCCGCAAAATAGTCCATTGCAACTTTTTGCTAAAAATAAACTACTCTTGTCTCGTCTCGTGCTTAAAATTGTTCGTTTCTTAGATGGTTTTACTTTATTCTTTGGTTCGAAACATTACACACATCTTTTCGCAATGGACTTTTTCACATGACAAAGGGAGCGTACAACTAACCAACTATACCCTTACCGTGCACTGGAAGTGGACCCCACGAGCTTTTTTTGTTTGGCTTTGAAAAGGAGCTCACCTACAATTGTGATTGTATGTTAGGCTCATTCCGTTTGTTCCGATGTAAATTATTTTGCATCAATAATAATTACTGTGTATGGTTCTTATAAAAAATAAAAATTTGTTGTGCTATTGAAAAAGTGGGCATCACTGTCAGCTCGTGCATACCTTGAAACATGCATTGGAAGAACAGTCATTGTCAAACATATAGAAAGAGGGGGCCTGCTGTGAGTTGTACTCTTCAGAATTCAACACCCACGAATATACTAATTTGAAACGTTCATCTTTCCTGAAGAAATAAGGGAATTCTAGACTATCAAGCAACTAAATAGTAGGAAATATGAAATTCTAATATCCCCACCATTAGACTGAAGGTGTAAGAAACCCATTTAAGTTTGCAAAGAGAAGTAGAGAAAGGTGATGGTGGAGCTATTGAGTAAGTTGTACATGATCCGTGAGATCCGTGTGCAGAAGAACCATGAAAGCTGGGATGGGCAGGGGCAGACGCAGGATTTAGTATCAGCGGGGTCAAGTATACAATAGATCCAATATAATACTTAACCAAAAGATATTTAATATATATATAAGCAAAAGCGGTTTGTCAACCATAACATATCATATCGTTTACAACTCGCCCCGACGGTTTTTCATATTTTGAAACCGATTCATGATAGCTTCATTTGAAATGGTATCAAAAATCTCTCGCTCAATGTACACAACCAAACTATCTTGCATCCACTGGTCACCCATTCTGTTACGAAGTCGATTCTTCACAATCTTCATTGCAGAAAGTGTTTTCTCCACTGTAGCGGTCGCAACTGGTAAAACTAAGGCTAATTTCAAAAGTTTGTATACCAATGGATATCCGATATCTCTTTGGTCATAGTTATATTTATTTTTTGTTACTTGGGGCACGATTAGAAAATTATTTAGGCATAGTTATATTTATTTTTTGTTACTTGGGGCAAGATTAGAAAATAATCTATACGGTATGGGGGCAAAATTACCAAAATACCCAAAATTATATATATACGGCAGTAGGAAATTTCCGTCCAGCGGGGTCACGCTTGCCCCTATGTGGGGCCGCCCTTGGGGATGGGACAGATCAAGGGCAGAATCACAGGAGCTGGGAGATCCCGGGTAAAATCTGGATGTGTGAGCCAAAGTAAATAAATATTGTAGGACTTCTAAATCCCGGGGCGGAAGAAAGAACCACAAAATCCGGTCGGGTTAGTGAGCTAGTTTAAATAGTGATGGTTGACTTTGAGATCCCGGGTGGGAGAAGAACCACAAAAGGCGGGATGGGAGAGTGCACAGGCGCCCGTGGTGAAAAATTATGGTCAGGAGGAATGACTGAGAGGCCAACTGGCAGTAAAAAACGGCTAAGGTGTTTGACAACATACAATGAGTGTCGGGCAGATGGTGACAAGACTTTAGGCCGCCCGCCAGAGAGCGGATAATTATATAGGGTGGTGCCATGTTAGCATATTTGGAAAGTAGATATTGTATTGAATTGTGTTTTTAGCATTGTACAGAGGAGCCATATAAATGAGCATACAACGGAGTGACTTTCAAATAACATGGTCAAATAAGGAAGGGAATTTTATATAATCAAGACAATATACTAAATAGGAAGTAGAAGGCAGGAAATTCTAGTAGTATAAAATCTAACACTTCATAAATGAACCAAATGGTAGATGATCTGAATAGTTTGTTCTATTTATTCAAATTATATGTTTGTTTTCATGACATATGTAAACCATAACCACTCACCATGACTTTCATGAAACTTGAGTTTGACGCAAAATGGGCAAAAGATGGGTTCAAGTTCTTTTAACAAAGTGATGTCATATTAAGACCTAAATGTTTCATCAAATCAAGGAAGAAACAGCTTTATGATCAAATTTTATGAGAGAACTTTTGGGGATAAGCTTGGAAATATCGAAAGCAAAAGTTCAATAGTCTCAGAATTGGAGCATTCACTTTTGATAGTAATGGTTATTGGTTTGAATGAGTTCTTTCGATAAGTTGTGTTGAATCAAATATATGCTCAAAATTGATTTGGAAAAAATAGAAAGTTGAGGATTGGAGATTGCCTCAGTATGTTTTTTCTGTGAGTTTCATTGTGTTTGTTCATCATTCAGGGTATTGGGGTTGCTTGTGATCTTTACCCTGATTCCAATAGACGATAACAGCAATTTGGGCCAGAAACTAGCGAGGTCAGTAATTTTTTTCTTAGTGACTCAAACACTAGGGTGTTGGTTATAAAGAACGATGCTGATTACTCGACGACTCTCAGGTATATCTGCAAGCGTGCTTGTGGTTATTTTCCGGTGACTTTACATGTGGAGGATATTAAAGCCTTTGATCCAAGCAAGGCCTATGGTAAGTATCACCTTATGATGCCAGTTTTTGGATTTTAATAAAGTTGGAATTCTGTGTATGAGCTTTGACAGAAATGTTCAGGCCCTGAAATTAATTTGTTACTCTATAAAACAAATACAATATTCAGAATGGGTTGAAGTTATCCTGCCATATAGTGCAAATGGTGCAAGCAAAGACGGTTTAAGAATGACATGGGGACTTGCCATGCCATGTGCCATGTGGGGCCACTCTGTATGGGGCGTTGACCGCCTTTGTAATCAAACCCCTGCAAGTGGATGGTGGGATTGGTCCCAAGAATTTGTGGAGGTATGCATAAGCTGGTCTGGACATACTGAGTTGTCTAAAAACAAAAGGATATAGGACCTTGGATAGAAAGGGGCTTCTACATCCAAGTGTTCACTGTCCATTGTCTCTAGCAATTCGCCAATTCCCGTGTGTTACTAGCCCAATGTCTTCATGGGTAGGGGTGGGAATTTCTACACTACACGAACCCGACAAGAAGTTAGCAGGTTAGGATCGGTCTGACACGGATCACGAATATGACACGACACGATAACACGAAAAGCTAAACAAGTCAGGGTTGAGAGAATTCTGACCTGAACATGAGATGACATGAAAAGATGCCCACCCTTATTTAGGGGCAGTTGTCTCATGGTATCATGGTTTGCATCTCTAATGTGATTCGATCATGGTTTGACCAAAGCATTGCATTTTAGCTTTTTCTTGCTTTCTGAGAGTGATGCTTGGTGGGTGACAAGTTCTTACGTTATGCTTTAAGCTATTGCCCTTGGAATGGTCTCAACTCCTCTTTTGCTTTGGAGTACTACCAATCTAGCAAGCTAGTTAGATTATAAAATGAAGGACTAGTATTTTACATAGTTTTGGTTTCCGCCGGATAAGGATGTATTCACATGTGGTTTATCGACACACAAGTGATGCACTTTTCATGTGCTGCTTTGCCCCACAGCTGGATAAAACCATTCTTAATGTTGTACCACAAATGTTTGATTTGTATAATTTAGTTCTAAAACTTACATGAGGTCCCTTTAGGTTTTGTCTTCGGTTCTTTCACGAGTCTAGTGAGGATGTATCAATTTTGGCAACCTGACCTGAACTGGTAGTTATTGCCACTGTGATCCCCAAGAAGTTTACCATGTGCTGATAATTCCAGTTTATTCATACTTGTTTCATTCAAAGTAGTGAATAAGTCCGTGGTTTGTGCAGTTTTTGGCTATGAGCCGCATTCAGTTTTGCCCATTGGTTCAATTGCACTCAACGAGCCCACAGGTTTCATGTCTCTTCCAAACGTTAAGACCCTTGCGAGTAACGCTGTAAGTATACCACTTTGGTCCTTGAAAACTTGTAAAGTTCATGGATCCATTCATATCTTTCTGTGCTTATTAACAACTTGAAATTCCCACAAAAGGCATTCCAAACACCCTTCGTTAGGCATATATGGACGTGGATGGGACTTACACCTGCGTCGAGGGAGAATTTCTTGTCTCTCTTGGAAGCCGGTTATAGCTGCATCATAGTCCCTGGTGGAGTGCAGGAGATAAACCACATTGAACGAGGTTCTGAGGTCTAACTCCTACCATAACTCAACTCTCATTGTCATTAAGTTTCTGTATTTTTCGTTGCTCCATAACCATATCTAGATTTTGGGTTTGAGTATAAACGGTAATTTCATTTACTGTGGGCTTCTTAATCTTCTCTTTCTCTTTGGCTTAAATTTATTTAATAGCAGTACGCGTATTGTTGTGAACCTGAACTCACTCTGTCTCTTTAGGTTGCCTTCCTCAAGTCAAGACGAGGATTCATACGCATAGCCATGGAGAAGGGCAAACCGTTGGTTCCAGTTTTTTGTTTTGGTCAGGTACTGATTTTTTATGTTACCTTTTCTTTGTTTTCCCCTTTCTGATTCGGGCTTCATTCCACAAATTTGTTTGGTTGTTTCATAACTTTCTCCCTCTTTCTCAATTCTACTGCAGTCTCATGTCTATAAGTGGTGGAAGCCTAGTGGAAAACTGTACGAGCAACTTTGCAGAGCTATTAAATTCACCCCAATGATCTTCTGGGGAGTCTGGGGGTATGTTTAGACTATTTTTTGTTCAGCAATTTTTCAATTTAGTTTCACCTTAAGTACTTTCTTACATGACCACGGTTCTAGACTTCATTGTGATCTTTATATATCTCCAAAAAGGTTTGAATCCCTGTAGCATGTCAAATGTATCAGTTGATCGTGTCCAGGTTCAAAATCTTCAGATAATTATGGGATTATCTGCACAATAGACAAATAATCTCTATGTGAAAAACTCTTATTAGTGGTTCACAACAAGTAATGGGGTTATCGCGAGGTTTTGGGGTTTGTGATCCAAACATCTATCTAGCTACGATTGTGGATTTGGAAAGGGCTCTTGCCCCTCGTCGTCATCCTGCCAACCAGGCTGCTGCCAAATGCACTGCCTTTTTTTTCGACACCGCGAGAGGAACTTTCCTTCGCAAAGTTTTTTTTCTTTTGTTTTTCGGTAATTGAGAATCCAAAAGGCACAAGCTTATACAAGAGATATACCAAAACTGATAACAGCAAAGCCTATCCAAGAGAAAACAACCAGAGAGAAATATGCCAGTTGTGGCGGAGCTGAGAGTAAAGAAGTAGGCTTCATATTTCTGCCTTGAAAGACTTTTATCCTGACATCAAATCCGATCTGCCCAATAACAGCTGAAGGAGGCCTATGAATGCTGCTAAAAATTCAACTATTCCTCTCTTGCCAAACAAAATAGACTGTAGTAGCAAAGGTTATAAGATTAGGGAAACCTCTCCCTTTGAAATTAGTGCAGAACCGGGCAATCTTTTGAGGCCAAGGGGCAGGACCTTGAGGAATGAGGCAGGGATCAGCAAGCAGCCCCCTTTTGACTGGAGAAGGAACACTCAAAGAGAAGGTCATCCAAAGTTTCAGGAAATCGATCGCAAAACTGTGAAGTTTTTCTTTGGTTCTTAAGCTCACTCTCTCCAGAGAATGAAACTATGCCTGCGATTTTTTTTTTTCTTTTGAACCAAACAACCAAGAGACTAGAGGACAGCAAGAACCAGCCCAAATAAATGAGTCGTAAATATTGGGATGAGGCTCAGGATCAGGACAAGGAAGAGAACGAACAGGCCAAGTCCAGATATCGTCATATATAATGCAGAAGACTTTAGCTGCCATAGGTGTACCAGAAAGGCAGAAACCAGCTGAAAGTGATGGCCAAAGTAATCAAGAAGATGCCCAGCTGGATGCCATTTATCATGCCAAAAACAAGTGGAATATCCATCACCAAAAGATGTATCTAATAAGGAATCTCACTTTAGGCCTGAGCTGAAGTAACTTTCTCCATGTCCGTGAGAAAGAACAGGGAATGTTCATTGACCAAAGGCATTGATTCTTGATGATGTAGAGATATATAACTCCATGGCCCAAAGGTGTTTTGCCATTTTGGCATGATTCCAGTCCATAATCCTTGAGGAGAAAACTATCATTGTGGTGTTTTGGCAGCGCCCTGCCAACCAACACTGGTGGCCATCAATTCCCTTGTATGAAGATGTGTGA
Organism: Vaccinium vitis-idaea; assembly: GCA_963854785.1. Classification (NCBI taxonomy): domain Eukaryota; kingdom Viridiplantae; phylum Streptophyta; class Magnoliopsida; order Ericales; family Ericaceae; genus Vaccinium; species Vaccinium vitis-idaea. The sequence continues at coordinate 2,636,336 of OY978226.1, read as the reverse complement.
GACATTGAACCTTGTCTCCAGGTATTATTTGCATGCCCCAACTAGACCAGTAGCTAGAGGCTTCTTGTTCCATTTGGCAACTAATCGATAAGTAAATCGATCCATTGGGGACAGTAGTTTATTCAGTGATTTCGACACACTATTGACGCTACGCCCCAAAATTTTGTGCCATATATCTGTTCAAATAACTGGAATTGAGAAGACTCTCAGTGCCTTGGAAAAGTCTAGCCCTCGAGCCTTTTGGCCTCCACATGCAGTTCTTCGAATAAATTTTCTGCATTTATGTTGTAAAACTTGGAGATTGTCTGCAGAGCTGATTTAGTTCCATTGCGCGATTCTTTTTCTTGCAGGTCTCCGGTACCCTATGCCCATCCAATGCATGTTGTGGTTGGTAGACCAATTGAAGTCAAGAAAAATCCACATCCCACCAAGGAAGAGGTATTGATCCACCTTAGTCTCTTTAAATAGATACATTTTGTGCTTGTCCATTCATACTTAAATGCACATTATGGCCGAAGCCCCAAGGTGACCAAAACATCCGGTGTTTGGTAAAAATATTTACTATCCTGATTAAACATGCCTCGAATATATAAGCCCAACAAAATGAGAAACATATAATGCTGTTGAGGGTGTGGTACTATTAATCCGGTGGAATTATATGTCCCTTCTCTATTAGTCTCGTCAAACAAACAGGCGTTGTGTGTTCATATCATGTTCATAGTTGGTATCTCAGATAATATAACAAACATCCTTCAAATCAGGCCAGTTCAATCATTTTACTTCGTTCGCGAAACAGCATTTGCATTTTCTTTTGCCGATAAAAAAAAAAAAAAAAAAGCGGCATCTGCATTGTGAATTGACAGATTCTTGGTTTGCAATGGATATGGTCATGAGTAGGCTTGCATGCCACACAACCTTATGAAGGCTTAGATTATTTCACTGGACTGTGTTAACCTTTTCTTTTGCCCTTTTTCTTGATCTCATTTTGAAGGTCAATGAAGTACAAAGTCAGTTTATAGAAGCGCTTCACGAGCTCTTTGAGAGGCACAAAGCGAGGGTTGGCTATCCGGATCTTCAATTGCGAATTCTTTGATGATTAGAGTTCTTCAATTGTATACTTAATCTTCGTGTTATTCATTATGTTGTCATGCTTCATTCAGTTGATTATTTTACCAACTGTAGCGGAGTCGTTTAGTGGGGGCCACCCCCAAGTACGAAAGCATAAAACAAAAATTGTTCTAGATCGCAGAACAGTACGTCGTTTTCTACGAAACACGTGTACCTTTTTTTAGTTATCAAATACTCCCTCTGTCCCATTTTAAATGTCTCCTACGTAAAATCGTGCTATTTTGACTTTAAAAGAAAACATATTTCTAGATATTTTTCTTCAAAAATTTTTACACCATTCAAAAGTACTCGTTGAGATTTTTTGAACGATACAAAAAAAAATTTAAAAAATAGTTCCGAAAGTATTTTATTTTTTAAGGTCAAACCTGCACGGTCTTGGGTCACCCGTAGGGAACATTTAAATTGGGACGGAGGGAGTATATTAAGGGATGATTAATCTATACTTTTAGAGGTACTATCAATTATGGATGGTTAACCTTAGAACACTTATTTCTTTTTTGGGTATTAAGTACATTGTTTTTTTTTGGATGCCACCTCGAGTTTATATCATGGCTCCGTCACGTTGGTAAATGGGCCGATTTGGGCTTAGATAGGGCCAGCAGGGGTGTCCAATTTTTCCCTATTCCAACAGATATAATGGTGTCCGTGGGGTCAAGGTGGGCCTACGAGCGGACCAACTCTGGCTTAGACCCGATGGACTCAGACCTTGGGCTTTGACCAGATTGTTGTGCCCCAAAGATCAAAACCAAACACGCATGAAACACACACACTAAACACAGAATATTTTACGTGGTTTCTCAAAATCGGGTACCTCCACATAGAAATTGGAGTTATCACACTATGAACAAGCTTTACAAAAGTGCACATATACTATAGCAATGTATTGAGCCCCAAAAGCCTCCAAATCCGTAATGCTAATTTTCTAGATTTTTTACTTTATAAAAAAAATCCTTGAAATCTGCCACATGTCAATAACTGAATACATGTACCAACTAGGAAAAAAAAAAGAACATTCCCAATCTGCTATCAAAGCAACCCCACACGCTTGGCAAGGAGCCAAACGAGAAAACCAAGGCCAAGCCCACAGCCCAATAGGTTTGAAAAACCCAAATGAAACATTACAATCCGCAATGAAAATGGGTCAAGCCCATTAACAAGAAACCCTAAGCAGTGAACAACAACAACCGGCGCCAACACCACAATCACCAAATTGTCGCCACCATAATCACCAGATTGTCGCCACCATCCATCCTTTGCCAAACAACATCATCCTTAGCACCCTGCAAAAAACAAAAAACCCAAGACTACAAGCCTCAAACGCGCCACCGAACTGCAGCCAGTTGAAGAGGGAAATGCCGTTGCTACAAACCAGCATCGCCAGCTTCCGGGAGCAAGACCCAATTGCAACACCGGAGAGTATCTCGACCGCCAACTCCAAGAAACCGCAATCCGCCATCACAAAACACAGAAATCGCAGAGAATAAATGGGTCTACCGCCACGACAACCGACGTCCGTGAGTCCACCTAAGCCGATAAGCAAAGCCAGAGAAACACTTAAGAGTGAACTGGGAGGACTGGCGGTCCACGCAACAACCAACCACCATAGCCGCGGACAGATAGGAGGAGGATCGGAGAGCAGGCAACCGCAATGGAGGAGAGGAACCTGCAGAGGGAGGAGAGAAAGGAGCCTGGGGGGGAAAGAGGGAGGCGAAAAGATATATATATATATATATATAGAGAGAGAGAGAGAGAGAGAGGGAGACGTTGTTCACATCCTATGCAACCTGTAACCCCTCCCCACGTCCCCTTCAAAACCGCATCACACTATGGATACCTACCCTACTCCCACATCCTCTTCTTCCACTATTTTCCCTCCACCTATAAATTACACTGTCAAACTCTCCAAATACACCTTTAGGCCCTGTTTGATAAGAGAGATAGAGCATGGGATTGGATTACCAATCTTGTGGGCCCATTAATTTTCATGTTTGGTGTGCAATGGGACTAGCAGTCCCATAGGACTACGAAACCCCCATTTTTATGGGATTGGCCAACCCAAGGGGGGTTGGGTATTATGAAACCTATCCCATGGGATTGAGTCTAGAAAGACAACATTGCCCTCTTCCTTTTTGTTTATTTCCCCAATACGCACCTCTGGTGCTGCTCTTGCTTTTTGTTCATTTGTTTTCACTTTTTTTTTTTAATTATGCTGTTGCTTTTCGTTCATTTGTTTTCGCTTTTTTTTTTTTTTTGCTTGTGATTCTAAAATTGTTTCTACATCAAGTATCTGGGTAAGAATCAAGGATTAAGCTGTTCCCAGCTTTCGTTTTTTTTTCCTTGGATGATATGAAGTTCACATAAATCACAACTCATTACTATCGTCGTTCAATCTGTTGTATTCAAGTTACTCGTTGATTCATTTTATCCATTGAAAATCTGGACAAAAAAAATATTATTCTTCATTTGAAATCTGGAAAAAAAAAAAAAAAAGAGGAGGAAAATTTGCCATTGAAATCTGAAAAAAAAAAAAAAAAGCTTCCAAATAAATATGTTATGTGGTCAAATGGTTCTTGAATTTGGTCAAAGGGAAATTCATGGTTTGCATCCGTATAACCTGATGATGAAAAATGGTGTTTCCATGTAAGGGTAGAAGTGGAACAAATTATTTTAACTCAATCCTATTCAATGCAAAACAAACATGTTATTAGTAATCCCATGATCTAATCCCGTACAAAACAAACACGAGTGAAGGATTCATCTTCTCATTAATAACCCCACCTCATTACCAATCCCAATCTACCTCATTACCAATCCCTTTGAAACGAAACCTCGTATCAAACGGGGCCTTAACTTCACACCATTTCATATTCTTCAAAGTTCAAACTAAAAAAATCTATCCAAACCAAAAAGCATTTAATTGCTATGAATGCAAAAGAAAAAGGGACAACAAAATTAAACATATAATATAACAATGTATTGAGCCCCTAAAAGCCTCAAAATCCCTAATGTTAATTTTCTAGTTTTATGAAACAAAGTTTTCAAAACTTTACAAAACATCGTAGATTACAAAACATCGTAGATTGTGATATATAGACAATTTTTTAAATGACACTTATGTTAAAGTTGGTCAGTAAGTACTAGGGGCTACTGACCCCCTGGTACAGGGAAGCGGGGGGCCTGTAGTGAGTAACTCACTACAGGCCGTGTAGTGAGTGAATCTCGGCCGTTAAAAGTGTTTTGAACGGTCCGGATTTAAAATAGTGAATAATGTAATTGTTCGCGCGAACAATTCAATTAAGATCCGGACCGCCCAAAACAAGAATGGACGGCTGAGATCTCACTACACGGCCTGTAGTGAGTTACTCACTACAGGCCCCCCGCTTCCCTGGTACAGACCATTTCGTTGTTGAACGAAATAGGGTGATTTTGGGTCGAGTACTTAGGAACGTCCGATTGAGGTGATTTCCGTATAAGTCCTCTTGGAATTTGATTTTGGGATGAATGGACGGCTCGGATAGACCGTGTGAGACCCATAAGAGGGTCCCGTCGCTGGTCGGTGCAACATTAGTGCACCCCGTCTGTACATAGAACGGTTGATTTTTCTTGAATCTAACGTCCAATTTAATACTCAAGCTGTCAAGCAGATGAAATGATAGGACCACATATCAGTATTACGTACTATATTGGTAGTAGTAGTAGTGGTAGAAACTCAGCCCCAACTCAGCCCCATGTGTGTGCGCTTTCAGTTCACATTTTTCACACTTGAAGGAAACTGCTGCAACCTTTTTCCGCTTGAGATTTCGATTTCTCAATGGTCACCGACACGGCAGACGGAACCCGGTTACAGCCGCCTTCGGAGCCGACACCGGCGGAGTTCAGGGGGTCAGAAGGATCTGTAATTCACGCTATTCTGGCCCTGTTCATTTGGCTTGGGGCTATCCACTTCGTCGTTTTCCTCCTTATTGCGTCCTTCCTCTTCCTTCCCCGCTCTAACTTCTTCGCGTAACTCTCTCTCTCTCTCTCTCTCTCTCTCTATATATATATATATATATATATATACATTTATATATATTGCATACATGCACAAGTGTGTATATGTGTTCTATTTTTCGTAGAGTTAAAGTAAAAATTGTACATTTTCACAAAGTAATGATTCAGTCCTGCTCTGAGTTTTTTAGGCCGAATGCGAATTTTATTTTTGAGACCCATTATATACTAAAAAAATAATAATAACACAAAACTTGGTAATCATTATATACGTCAATCCGAAATATATTATTTAAACATCATCCCTCTCACATTTTTCGCTCAAAGATAGTAATTAAGATCTCATAATCCAGTTTAGACACCATATAAATTAGGCCATAAAGTTTATTGAATATTATAGATGTAAAGCTATATATAAGGGTATAAAATATCAGGGCGCACAAAATTAGTCAAAATTTGGGGGCCAAATGCGACCGCATCCTTGGCATATGTCCAAAGTATTTTACCCAAGTGGTATCAAAAGTAAGACATAATTGTTTTTATCTGAGTTAAGGAAGAAACTACATGACCAAATTTGGATGAAGTAGTGTTAAGGATGGGATTGAGCATTCAATTTGGATAGAAAATTTGGGGCAAAAGATGAGAAAAAAGTGAGAGTAGGGATAGGAGATTGCCTAAGTATGGTTTGTAAGTTCATTACTCTTGTTTTATCATTCAGGGTACTGGGCTTGCTTTTCATTTTTATGGTGATTCCGATTGACGAAAAAAGCAAAGTGGGGCATAAATTAGCAAGGTCAGCGATTTCACTTCAACAAATAATCGTTTCTAAATGACATGAGTTGAAATGTAATTCCTCGGTAATTCGATAGTTGGGTGTTGGTTAGATAACAATACTGACAACTAGACGAATTTCAGGTTCATCTGCAAGCATGGTTTTGGCTATTTCCCGGTGACTTTACATGTGGAAGATATCAAAGCCTTTGATCCAAACCAGGCCTATGGCAAACTTCTTTACCCTTCTTCTTCATGTTCTTTTTCAGTATACTTCTGTATCTTATCTCTAAGAAGCTCTAACGTAACTACGTGCTAACACAACTCTAGTTTATTTGTTCTTCTTTCACACAAATATTGAATAAGCCTGTGGTTTGTGCAGTTTTTGGCTATGAGCCGCATTCAGTTTTGACCAATGGCCTCATTGCATTTGCCGATCTCACATGCTTTATGCCTCTTCCAAAAGTTAAGGTCCTCGCCGGTCCTGCTGTAAGAATACCACCGTTCTGTTTGAACATTTGTAAAGTTGATGAAGCCATTCTTGGCGTTCTGTGTGTATTAACTAATGATTCCCACGAAAATAGGTATTCCGCACACCATTCCTCAGGCATATATGGACATGGTTGGGACATGCACCTGCTTCAAGGAAAAAATTTCTCTCGTTGTTGGAAGCTGGTTATAGCTGTGTCATAGTGCCCGGTGGAATGCGGGAGATAATTCACATGGAACGAGGCTCTGAGGTTGCATTCCTCAGGTCAAGAAAAGGATTTGTACGCATAGCCATGGAGCTAGGCCGGCCCTTGGTTCCAGTTTTCTGTTTTGGTCAGGTAACGATTCCCTTGATTTGTTCTCGTTTTCCCCTAGTTAGTAATCCAGGCGTGACTTATTGTAATAGATAGATTCTCATTGTTGTGACTGTGCTAGTCTTAGAATTACTTTTTTTTTTTTGTCTAGGCTAACAATTTTGAATGCCTGTTATCGCTGTCTATATGCCTTGTACTTGTTTCTTTCCGTGTAATTTGTTGGTTATTACTGTATTATTACTACGATTCTTAACCATACGTCGAACAAACTTAACATCTCTTTGTCTCTCACATCTACTGCAGTCATACGTCTATAACTGGTGGAAACCAACCGGGAAACTGTACATGCAATTTTGTAGAGCTATTAGATTTCCCCCATTTATCTTCTGGGGTATATTCGGGTACGTTTTGACTATATATTTTTGTGTGTTCATTGTCATGAGGAAGCATTTTTTGTTAAGCATGTTTTAAACCAGATGTACTTTCTGAAACGTTGTAGTATGTCGATGAATACATTGTTAGTCGATCCACATCCACTCGTGAATACTCCCCTGTTTGGATCACGACAATTATGTGTCATGGCAATGTTCCGGGTTGTGATCCAATCATGTGTAGCTACCATTGTGGATTTGGACAGGCCCCTTGCCTGATCATCCTGTCCCCATGCTGCTGCGAAATGCATCTGGAGAAACTTTTTTAATTACCAACCTCACACGACGCTGTTGAATTGTCCTCCACAAAAGTTTCTGTGGAGAAAACTTTGATAGCCGTCATTGGCCTTATATGATCGTGTGCGACTCAGGCTTGTGTGCATGAGCTGCCACATGCAATTCTAAGAGATTTCTGCTTTTGTACTTTTGATAGTTCCGTAGTTCTGTACGTTTTCTGTTTTCTCGAGTGCCTAATTGCCTATGGAGCTCTGATTGAACTCCATCGCATAATTCTTCTCTTGCAGGTCTCCCATACCTTATCGACATCCAATGCACGTTGTGGTTGGTAGACCAATCGAAGTCAAGAAAAATCCAAATCCCACCATGGAAGAGGTATTGATGCTCATTGCTTCCTCTTCCATTTGCTAAAATCAACAGTTGATTTTACTTTACTGTTTTGAAGGTCAATGAAGTACAAAGGCAGTTTGTTGAAGCACTTAGCGACCTCTTTGAGAGGCACAAAACAAGGGTTGGCTACGCGGATCTTCAATTGAGAATTCTTTGAACAGAGATTCCATCTGGCATTACATACCAACGATACTCCCGCTGTTAGGCCAAACTAATCTGTGTTGTTCATCTTATATATTGATGCTTCAATTCGTTAAGTTGTTTGACCAACTCGATAAATGGGGTGGTATGTAATAGTATAACAGCTCAGGTGCAGTATCTAAATATAGTTCCTGTAAGTAATTGAAGTTCCTTCTGTTTGTCTGTGCGCGCGAGAGCTAGTGTGCATATTGATATCAGTACATTGGATGAAAATCACGAAATTTTGAAATCCCCAGTTGCTTCTGCGGGTTACTCTGGCCCAGCAAGTACCAACTTTGGGCTCAGCTAGAGCCCTTCTTTTTCATTCCTTTTTTCCCGAAGCAAAGGGGTGACGGAGGAGCGACCGGCCATGGCAGCCTCCCATGTGCGTGACCATAAAGATTCCAGATTCACGACAAGTATTGTGAAGAATCAATCACCCCCAATTTTCATCTTCGAAGAGCTAGTAGGTCACAGCCGATCTTTGCAAGACGACTCGAACTAGGGACGGAGCCAGGATTTTTGCGAAGGAGGGACGGGCTACATATGTGGAGGGGGATAGGATTATATAATTTAATGATATACATATTTTTTCAATGCAATAATAAGGTATTTTTCAAATTGTTGACCACCCTAGTCACTTAGGAATAAGTCATTTACTCCAAGTGGACCAAGTCTCCAAAGCTACAACTTTAGGGTCTCAAATCCCCTGTAAAGACCCGGAAAATTTAATTACTTTTATTGAAAATAAAAGTTGGGTGTGATGTAAGGACTTGTATGAAAAATCATTTTTTGGAGAAGTTTCGTTTTGGCCAATAAAAAGTCCCGGTAATTGTTCCTTGGATTTTTCTAATCAAAATGGTATAATTGGAAGTTATTTTTGAGTAAGGCAAAGTCATCTTTCGCTCATTTTCTTCGGAGAAAAATGTGACCGTTTTCGATTTTGTACTAAAAGGGGGGGGGGGGGGGGGGTACTTCCTTATTTTCATAAATAAATTAAAGTAAAGAAAACTCAAAATTTTAGTCTTTACTTAAGTTTGGCTTATGAAAATAAGTATTGTTCTGGTACATGCCTTGCTGGCACAGTGTGTAAGAACCCGTATGTTGGGTAAATGTGAGGAAATGAAAACTTTGTTAAGTGGGCCGATGTGGAGTCATTTCATTGCACATGGGTGTCTTTAAAATGTTTTTGAAACATGAGGGGTGTATGTGTAATGTGTGAGGTGTATATACATGTGTGTGTGCATACAAAACATAAAACAAAATCCCCTCTCTCTCTCTCTATCTCGACAGCCGGCCCCTCCTCCCTCCCTCTTCTCCATTTTTTCTTCATTTTACTTACCAAATACACCACTCTCACTCAACCTCTTCAAGATCTAACTCAAGATTCATCTTCTACGCGTAATATGGAGTCCGGGGTTCATTGGTTTCGCATGGGAAGGGGTTATTTCGGGTTGGAAGCTTCATAACCTTGGGTTTTGCATTTTCTACACATTTGGAGCTTAACCCATGAGGTAGGGAAACAATTGCTACCTTCTCTAGCTATATACTTGTGATTTGCAGCATATATCTAGTTCTTGGCTTCAATTTCTTTGATATTCATGTTTTCCCTCTTTGTGTAGGTTTTTCTCACTTTAATTTTGTGATCTATGAAATTGGTTGTTGATTAATGAAATTGGGAGTGGAATTGGTCTTCCTCCATGTTTAATTGTTGCCTAGCATCTCTAGTTTGAGTCTTAACTATCTAATTTGCATTTGGGTTGAAATTTCACACCTTAAGAGATGAAAATCTGTCATTTTCTGGACAATACAGCTGCTGCCCCTGTTTTCCAGTGAGCTGTCCCAATTTTTTGGGTAGTTTCCGACCACCCTTTGACGTCTGTTTGGCCTCCAACCGTCCATATCTTCGTGTACTTGACTTATTGCAATGTAGTAACCCCAAAACCATTTTGAAAATCATTAAAATACGGGATTTGACACGTGATTATATTGGACAATTCGTTATATGTATCAGACACATATTCTTTTGAATTGGTTGGTCCATTTAACGAAAAATTGTGATATTTTGAAAGAAATGGGATACATCGAATGTTTTGATGAAATAAATGTCTGAGATGATAAAAATGGTTTAACGATTCTAGGGATCACCCGTTTGGTGTCCCTAGCCATGGGTGCACGGAACCCGCGAAATCCGGCAGAGGGACAGAGTCCCTGTATATATATATTACTACCCGTGTATCGGGCCATGGGTGCACGGAGCCTGCGAAATCCAGCAGAGGGACAGAGTCCCTGTATATATATATTACTACCCATGTATCGGGCCATGGGTGCACGGAGCCCGCGAAATCCGGCAGAGGGACAGAGTTCCTGTATATATATATATATATATATATATATACCCGTGTATCGGGCCATGGGTGCACGGAGCCCGCAAAATCCGGCAGAGGGACAGAGTCCCTGTATATATATAGGATGCGGTTCTAGTCCGGGATCCGGACTTCCGGACCTCCATGATCTGAGCATTTTTTTGACGATCCGAGCCGTCCAATGTGTTCAGAAGGTGTTTTCAAGGGTATACGCGGGAAATCTTCAAAAAAAAATACCGGGAAGGGCTTGAACCAAGCAATTTTTCGCAAAACTGTAAATATATAGTTTTTGCGAAAAACTGCTTGGATCAAGCCCTTCCTGGTATTTGTTTTTGAAGATTTTTCGCATGGGCCTTGGAAAACACCTTTTGAACACATTGGACGGCTCAGATTTTCCCAAAACAATTTGCAACACAAAAGAAACACCCATTTTCTTCTAGTCAGGGATCCCTGACTGGAACCGTGAGCTATATATATATATATATATATATTAATACCCGTGTATCGGGCCATGGGTGCACGGAGCCTGCGAAATCCAGCAGAGGGACAGAGTCCCTATATATATGTTACTACCTGTGTATTCGGGTCATGAGTGCACGGAGCCCGCGAAATCCGGCAGAGGGAGTTATTCCCTATAAAAATTTAATGGTTGATTTTATGACAAAGTTGGAAATAAAAATGTTTTGAGGTACATAAGGCATTTTGGTAACATTGAATACTTGGACACGACTTTAGACATGTGTGATACTTGTGGGTGATTTTGACAAACTTAATGAACTAATGGGTATTTTGGGACACTTTGAAATCTTTTTGGACTCTTTGATGTCACTTGAGCACGTGGTTACTTCTTGGACACGTCTTACTTGTCTTAGCCTCCGTTATGTTCCTTGATCATTTCTTCTCATGTTAAATTCATATCACGTACACTCATCATATTTATATGCCTAGCGACTGTAGTATGGTTTCCCTACGAGCTAGTGAGCTCACCCTATCTTTCCCAGGTACACAGCATGGAGCATGGGATCGGATGCTTGTGGAGTGACGCATTATGTGAAGCTTATGCATGCATGAAGATATTTATCCATCTCAAGTTTTGTATTTTGATAAATGATAATGTAACCATTGGTTATTCAATCTTTTGATAATTTGGACTTATGTAATAACTTAAAACTTGTATTTTTTTTTAGGTAATTATGCATCCGGGAACGATGTAGTGCCACCGAGAGAATTGTTAACTTGGATAAAAGTATGTAATGGAACTTTGACTTAGATTTTCCAATGGAGAGTTGTGGACTTTTGACTTGTGCCACGTGGATATTGGTGATATTTGTATTGTTAAAAAGCAGGGCGTGACATCCCATGTTCCGGATTTCCCTATTCCACCTCTCATGAAGTTGAATAATTTTTGGATACCGAATGGGTACTACAGGCCAAGCCTACGTGATACTTGAATATTGCATCCGGACTGTCCAAAAGTGTATTGGATGGCTGAAATCGAAACCCTCTCTCTATTCCTCTCTCCCCATTTTCTCTGTCTTGTTTCTTTCTCCATAATCTAAACCGTCCAAAACTGAAATGGACGGCCCATATCGCGCAGAAGCGGGGGAGGTGTTGTGCACCCCTCGGCCGTTGGATTGAGTTTTGGACGGTTCGGATGTATTTTGATTTTTTACTGGTAAAAAAAATCAAAATTAAAAAAAATTTGCCGAACGCATCCGAGCCATCCAAAACTCGATCCAACGGCCGAGGGGTGCACAACACGGCTATGCACAGCACCTCCCCCGAGTCCCATATCGCGCACGGGTACTATGTGGTACCCGCTCGGCACTGAAAAATTGCTCAAGTGGAGTGTGTGTACGAACCCCAAAACGTGACACCTATCTAGAAGCACAACACTCTCTCACTTCGTGCATGTACACACACATGACAAAGGAAAAATGAATAAATTCCGCCAGAAATCATACCTATCGCGCACACAACCTTGGATTATATGGGGCGGTTCGCTCACACAATTTTTGTGACAAAAATAACCAGAGGCACACGCTAATATTCGTAGCCGTTCAGCTTGTTTAAAACATGTTTTTAAGAGTACCCATAAAAAATCAATTCATTTGAATATCGATAAAATTGAGTTTGGATCTTATTTTTCCGATTCCTGTCGTCTAGATAAACCAATAATATACAAAAAAAAATAATGAAAATCTAACTAATGCATGAAAAGAAATTAAATAAGTACAAAAAAATAAGTCAGGTGACTTTTTAGGCCAAACATGACGGACTTTATCTGTCCTATTATAATAGTAATAATATGAATAAAGTTCCAAAGAGAAAAAAAAAAATTAAAATTATCGTTGAGATCCACCTTTACGGTGAGTTCTCCAATAGATTGTATCAATATTTTGATAAAATCAACCCCTTGATTTTATCCATTCGTGAAGACATTTGATAAAATCTGTAGATTTTTGAGATTTTTTAATGCAACCCCGTGTCCTATTGCTCTATTTTCCTTTTTAGAGGGATTCTCCATACATCAAAATGGGCATATGATAGATTTCACTCCTGAAAAGATGTCATATCGGGATTTCAATCTCGAACTTTCAAATTCATTCGATTAGTTTACAGTGACGATAAGATTAAATGTTATTAGTTTTTGAAAATCATTTTATGGAGTCTATTTCTTGTATCTTTTTATGTACATCGTAGATTCCGCTTACATCTACTCTTTAGGTGGTACTCATTCTGTCCAAAAAAAAATCATTGAAAATTACTAATCATATCTTTCGAAAAAATGATTTATATTTGTAATTTATAATACTTTTTATGATTTAAAAAACTATATTTAATAAAACTGAGTGAGATTTATTCAATAGAATCCATGTTACATATATAAAACATTATAACCCAACCCAACCGGTTTTTTTTCTTCTTTTTTTTTTCTTTTTGCTTTCTCTCCTTCTTCTCAAATTTTTTACAGATTGATTTCTGCCATTGTTGACCAGTGATGTGGTTTAGGTAACTCTTCCAATTGCCAAGACTACCTAATGCACTACAAATATAGAGTAAAACCCATGATGAACAAATACAATGGCAAAACCAACTCATTTACAGTAACAAATGGTTTTTAAGCCAACTCACACTGAATTCCAAGCAGGGCGGACACTCCATTGTAGTATTTTAATTCACACTTGAAATGACAGCTTGGTATTCATTACTAGTATTTCAGTTGTAATTACTCAAGGAACAAAAGAATATGATGCCCTCACGATTGAACCACAAAAGTGTATCAAACTTGCAAATTACGAAAATTCAGCAAACATTAAAATGTTAACGGAAATGAAGGTGCTGTGCACCTATCGGTCGTCTGATCGTGTTTTGGACGGCCCGGATGTGTTAAAAATTAAATTAAATTAAAATTACCGAATGCATCCAGGCCATCCAAAACACGATTGAACGGTCGTAGGGTGCACATCACCCCCCGATCCCATGTTAAAAAAAAAAAAAAACAGGCATGTGGCAAGTCGTTCGGTTGAGATTTGAGTTTTTCTTGAGAGAGAGAAAGAGTCGAGAGATTTTGTCCACTGATTTTCTGTGAAAAAACCGGAATGAGGGGTCCTACTGTCCAGGAAGATTCAAGTCCGCACCGATCTTGTTCCGATGATCGGAAACGTTTACTTCGTAGAGCTCATCGAGTAGAACAAGTGTACCAAAAATTAGCTCAATTAGATATCATTAAGTGTCTGATTGGTACAGATATAACTTGGCAATAATGGGTTTCAGTGGGTTTGATCTAGTGTTTCGGATAACTCTTTTTAAGATAAAAGTGTTCCGATCAGGTACTTAATGATATCTGATTGAACTAATTTTTAATACACTTGTTCTACTTGACGAGCTCTTCGAAGTGAACATTTTTTATTATCCGAACGAGATCAGAGGAGAACGAAATTGCCGGAGACAGCAGATGCTGTCCCTTTTGAGGGACAGCATGGCCCCCTTAGTCCGAAAAAACCCCTAATAGAATGGATCGGTTTCTTTAAGTTGGACCTATTTCCAACCCATCTAAACCCAACCATAAGTGGGTTTAGTACGTTGGGCCAATTAGAAACCATATTTGATATGGGTGGATTTAGGCTGATTATAATTGGATGGGTTTGGGCGGATCCATCAAAATGGGTTCAATATCCTTTTAGTTTTTATATATTGACTAGTTTACATTGCGGGTCCGGATCATTTCAAAAATTCAATTAGGTTTTATGTGTTTTTATACTTTTTTTTTCTTTACGAGGTAGGAATTTAATTAAATGTTAGTCAAACTTATATTATTTTGAAGTTCGCGGATGACGATGAAAATTACAACTCCATTTTTTTTTCTATGGTATAGAATAATAGAAACTTGTTTACTTCATTTTCTTTCCTTAACTTCTTTGTCAAATACTACTAAGAAGCCATCTGTTCAACAAGCAACCTTACCCCTTTCTAATAAGCAACAAGCATTTTCAACAAGCAACCTTAACCCTTTCTAACAAGCAACAAGCATTTCCCCTCAAATTCAACTCCACTTTGAGCAGAACAAACACCAGATTCTACCTACCCCTATGGATCCCAAATTCACAATAAATAGTGAGGTCGCTTCAATTTTAGAAAAAAAAAAAATTTAAAAAAAATAGTTCGATAGAAATGCAGCGCCAACTGTATTGGCACCCGGCCTCTTGCTCTCAATTGTTCGATAGACACTAAAGTAAGGTTCTTGCTTTATACGCTTGTCATTCTTACGTACAAAGAAAAATATCAGATGGTCAAAATATTATTTGTATTGCCGAGTTAACACTTATTCGCTTTATTAAGCCAGTTGTTCATAGTGCGAGGCCCCGGGTGTTCATAATGTGATACCCCCAGGACCTCCCCGCTATTCAAAGACCAGATGCTTGAAAGGAGTTTCTTCGTTCGTTCCATTCCCCGAATGTAACTTCACTCTTTAACTCCTTTCTAAGCTACTAGTATTATAATTAGCGTATGGTGTATTTATAATTAACATTAATAGTAAAAAAGAGGGATCCCGACCCCCTCCTTAAATGGTTCCCGGCCCCTTCCCAGTTTTCATTCCAGTAAACGTTGGACTCGCGTGTGTGTGCATATGCGTAATTAGTTTGTATACGTGTGTACGCGTACCATGATTCCTATTGAAGGCCCTAGGAATTCGTCAAATGATAAATCATCCAGGTGTTTACCCAAACTCAAGATTTTGTTACATAGAATCAATTTTAGACTTCGTTGAAACTCCTTCTTTTTCAATTCCGTCTCAAGATTTTGTTACATTGAAATGGCCATATAATTGTTGAAACCCCTGCCTCTTGTTTTTCAATTCTGTCGAGCTTATTGATAGCAACTCAAGTGAGGTCGAACTTGAAACCACGATATGAGACATTTTGCACCTCCTAGTCGTTGTGTGAAAAGTTTTGACTTTTTTTTTCCATATATTTGATATATAACCTTTTTGGGAGATTATGAAATTCGTCATGTTGCAGTGTCCCAAGATTACTGAATAATTTTTTGCATTACTAGATGCAGTAGTTGATTTTAGAAAATTTGGCTACGTATACCACGTGATCTTCCGGCCGGATCTACGGAAGATTTTTCTCCTGGATCCAGAGGTGTAGCGTAGATGTGCTTACTTTGAAATAGGCGTTGTGCTTACCTACATGAAAATATGAAAAGGACACAAATGTATAGACTAATTTTTAAAACATACACCCTTGATTACGGAAATTTTTGGAAACAACTGTTATTTGTAACGCCATCTCATAGAATGTGGATTCTATGTATGCAGTGGCGGCTCCAGAAATTTTTTAACAGGGTGTTCAGATATTACCTTTAACTCTACTAGCTTAACCAATCAATCGTATCTTCACAAAATTTCATATACTAGTGTGTATAATGCGACCTCAAAAATACAAAAACACGTAAAACGTTGTAGTTGTTTTCAGTTTTTTTTTTTTTTTTTGTATATTTACCAAAGCAAAATCAAACAGGAGCATAAATATGCTTATTTTTTTTAGGAAATTATGTAGCGAATACGTTTGCACGGATCTTTTTAAACATATGTTTTTATTTTTGGATTGTCTGCTCTAAGAAAAAGTACACCATAACGATACCAATAGATATTTTTTCCTCTCCATTTTTTTGTCATTAAGATGTCTATCTTGTTTTGAGATGGTATATTAAGTATTCAATTGTAAATCACTTGAATTGCAATGTGTTTTGTTTATAGTATAAGACTAAGTGTTCAAACAAAATATTAGATAAAATTACTAGATGCAATATAATAACAAAATAAAAAGCGTATTCAATTGACCACATTTTCTTATATGTGGTGTCACCTATGATTGGGCTATAACGGGATGTAATTTAGGTTGTTCAAAGTAGACTGATTTTTGTTGGTGGGTGTTCATTTAATTTTGCACTGAGTGTTCATTCATATTTCGGCTGGGTGTTCAAAACATGAACTAACCTAAAATTTGTACAAATTTTTACATGTATTATTAGTACAAATTCTTTTTTTAGGGTGGTCATGTGACCATCCACCCCATAGGGTGGAGCTGCCAGTGTATGTATGTGCGGGTGCCATCCCATATTCCCGTGTGAGATAGACATTACAGAATTACAAATAACCGTTGTGTTGAAAACTTGAAATTTTCTCATTGGTTATGCAAGGAATTTTTTAATAGGTTTTTTTCTTGCGTGTATGGAAACAAATAAGCATGTGAGTTATTTTTGAAAAATAACATACCCCTAGATAAAAACCGAGATAGAAAACTGGGAAAAAACGCGCGGATTTAGTTTTTCATGTCAGTTTTTACAAGAAATCATCACGCTTTTTGACCGTGATCGTTTTTATCTTTCGATATGGAAAAAAGTGATTTACCATGTCACCCGGATCCATCACGCCTTTGTGAGTGACATAAAAAGTGAAACATCATACTTAAAAAGCGTGATGTTTATAATTTTTTATAGTAGTGGATAGACATTACAAAATTACGAATAACTGTTGCGTTGAAATTTTCTCATTGGTTATGGAGGACAAATTTTTTACTCCATATTCTTGCCTGTATGGAAACATATGAGTTATTGGTTGAAAACAACTTTATTTCAATCACTATCGGTAAACAATGAAAGTATAAAATGGTGCCACGTTTTGTTCTAGGACTCTCCTCGTCAAAATAGTCTAAAATATTCTAGCATGTGGTCACCGTTGAGTCATTGACCCTATTTTTCATCCACATCCATGTAACTTTAGTACCTATTACGTCCGAAAAATTGCAAAACCTCCAACGATATCAGGTCCGAAACTTCTCAATTGCTATCATCTTCTTTACTAAGTGGGGTCACCGTTAATCGAACATATAAGTGGTTAATCGAGATACGTAAACTGATCCGGTGATAAAATGACAACAAAGAAAGTGAACTATGAATGATGATAAGGGGTGGAAAATCACTGCCCCATGGATTATCCTACTGATCAAAACAGTTAGGTAAATTACACTGACTTCCCTCGAGTTTCTAATAAATACATTGACTTTCCATCTGGTTTGAAAAATTGCAGTCACCTCACTTACTTTTCCAAGTAATATATGGAGACGGGAGACCTCCTTTGCCGTTAAAATAGTCCTAAAGTTGTTAACTTACATAACTAAAAGAAGATTATATTAATTTTCAAACTCTTTATATAATATAAGAAATAGCAAAAATACAAGAATTTAAATGTTTTTCGAGTTCGTATTTTTGGTGCATTATTTGTAGTTAGTCTAAACATTTACCTGTTTTTATTCCTCTAGCCTATACAAAACAGAAATCTAACAAAAAGTTTCAAAGATCAAACCGTAGTTGCCTAAAAGACAAAAAGGGCCAAAAATTAGTTTACTTTTTCATACTTAATTTAGTTTTTATTTTTGTTATATGATCACTTATTATCAAGATAATCCCAAAAAAGATTGAAACTTTTGATAGAAAGTTGAAAAATCTCTTAAGAAGGAGAAATCAACATCTTTAACATTTTTCTTAAAACGTATTTGGTACATAAAATCCCCTAAGATGGAAGAAATCATTCTTTACAAGTTGAAAAGAGCTTTTTAGTGTATTATTAAACCTTAAATTGAATATTGTGCTATGTTATGCTTCTCATCGAGAGACTCGTTGAAGAAATAAAAGAAATTGGTCAATAGCCATAGAAATTCATCAAGGATTTTTATCCAAAAAAAAAGAAATTCATCAAGGATAAGAATCCCAAATTTGTGCTAATTTTATAAGGCACTCTTGCACGCAAGAGTTCTCAATTTTTTGACATAGAAAATTAACACTTGCACAGTAGAATTTCCTTTTCTATAATGAGATTAAGTTATTTTTGCCGTAAGTAGAAATAATTTAAGGGCATAAATAATTTAAGGGTTTTACTAAAATGTACCCATTGGGCAAACAATAAGTTCAAAAAAATAAAAATAAATATGCACTCCAGTGCATCTTTTAAATTTTTCAATATATTTACACCTATTTCTATATACTTTTCTCATATTTTTTTAATACACTTTTTAAATTTTAACATGAGCTCCCTCGGCCTATTTTAACATTTTCCATAATTTATTATACTCTTCTAGAATCTCACATCCATTTTAATACTACTATAGTACTGGTAGAAACAGATAAAATGATGGGGACCACATGGCATAAACATCCTCGTGCGTGGTTGGGAGGAGACGACGGCGCATTCGAAGTCACTCGAACGTGCTTTCCCAAGACACAGAAAAAAGTTGGGAAAACCATTTTCCTACCCTTTTTTTTTTGTTCTTTTGCAATTTTTTATTATTCACGCGAAAGTAAAATATCATTTGGAAAGTTCAAATAATTTTATAATTACAAATGTATGGCTACCGAGTACCGACTACATGAATTCTACCGATGGAAAAAAAATTGGGTACTGAATGAGCACTACGTGGCCGAGCCTACCTGGTATCCAAATATTGCATCCAGACCATCCAAAAGTGTACTGGATGGCCGAGATCGAAACCCTCTCTCTCGTCCTTTCTCTCTCATGTTTCTTTCTCCATAATAATCTGGACCGTCCAAAACCAAAATGGACGACCCAAATTGTGCCTGCTCGGCACTGAAAAATTGCTCCAATGGAATTTTATTTTGGGAATCCTCGCCCCTCACTAATTTAAAATAATTTTCGAAGTTGCCTTGAAAAAAATATGCTCAATCAACAAACTATAAGTGATTGATCTAATTATGTAACTTTTTCTTCAGAATTCATGACCATAAATTCTAAATGAAAAATCAAAAAATTTAATCAAGTACTTACATTTATCCGATTAAATTGATTTTTTAGCATAACTTAAAAGTAATTTTAAAATTAATGAACAATTCAAATCATTTGTGTTGACCCCAAAATGAGATCTACACATCTATAGGTACATTATCGGTACCGTTGATCAATTTTTTCATTAATAATAAAACAAAATACAATGAAAAACTGACCACAATGGCTCAAGCATTGCGCCCGTAAAACTAATAAATTAAATGCTACATTTTACACCTCAAGCCATTTCTAACAAGATGAGTAATAAAACAAAATCAATTCACGCGCAATCATGATCTTTAATACTCCCTATCTAAAGATGGTCCCCAACTGCATTATCATAGATTTCGGCTTCATTCTTCAACAGATTTTTGTTTCATAAAATCTCACATTTTATGACACTCCAATCTCAACACATAAAATGTAAAAGTAATTTTATGAGATTTTCATAAAATCCTCCTAAAATCTATAGGAAAACCACTACATTTTATCAGTTGGGAAAACAACTCTATTTTATCACCCCTTCATAAAATATTCATTTTATGAGATTTTCATAAAATGTACCTAAAATCTATTGAAGAACAAGGCCTTCAACTGGTAGCCAACAAGAGTTGATTAAAAATCCGACTTTAATTTTGAAGTAAGATATTACTACGCTGATCTTCAAGAATGACAAACTTTTAGAAATTTCAACAAAATTCTAAACAAAAAACTAAATAAACAAAAATATGCAATAAAAAAAGAAGTAGAAGATCCAAAAAAGAATTGGTGTGAAAGAGAGAGAGAGAGAGAAGGGGGAAAAAAAGGTGGATAAGAAAAAGAGCAAAAATCTTTTCCATATCTTGGATTAAAAAATTATCTATATAAACGTACTCGTATCAGGTACACTTTCGAGTCACACTTTGCAGTTAGAAGAAAAGTGCCGCGACTTTTCGGCTCGAGATTCCGATTTCTCTCGATGGCGACCGAGACGGCTAACGGAATCCGGCCACCGCCGCCGTCAGCCACGGCGCCGACGGAGTTCAGGGCGTCAGAAGGATCAGTAATTCACACAACTCTTGCCATGATTATTTGGCTTGGCGCTATCCACTTCAACGTTGCTATCGTCGTTGCTTCCTTCCTCTTCCTTCCCCTTCCTAAGTTCTTCGCGTATTCTCTCTCTCTCTCTCTCTCTCTCTCTCTCTCTCTCTCTCTCTCTCTCTCTCTCTCTCTCCATACATGCATATATGTGTGGATTGATATTTATTGGCATGTTTAATTTGCAAGAGCATGTTGAAGGATTCACCAATTATTTCATCAAATCGAGCTCTAATCGTTTTACAAAAGTGATATATGATATTAAGGAAAGCTTTTGGGGACCTAATTTGTCATGAAATGTTTAATAGAGTTTGGATTGGAGCATTCAATTTTCATAAAAAACAAACAAAGAAAGAAAGGGTCAAATGAGTTATTTTTTGCAAAGTTGAGAGGTTTTTTCAAATGAGCCATTGGAGTTGTACATGCCGAAATAAGTTCGTAATTACCGAGCAAAGAAAAAGGGTTCTTACCAAATGTGTACTAGATAGAGTAAGGATTGGGTATGGTCTAAAATAAACTTGTTTTTGCTTCTTTAGTTAGGTAAAGCTGTTTAAGAGTATGTCTAAGAATTCAACATTTATTTCATCAAATCTGAGTTTGATGAAAAAAAGGGCAAAAGGTGAGACTCCAATTCTTTCAGCAGAGTGGAGTATCAAACTAAGACCTGATTGTTTTCATCAAATCAAGGAAGGAACAACTTTTTGACTAAGTTTGGAAAATTAAGTGTTAGGGATTTTTTTGAAGGAAGTTCAAAAGTCCAAGGATTGGAGCTTCAATTTTGTTAGAAAATTGGTTAGAATGACTTCGCGGGTAATTCGAGTATTTGGTCAATTATTTGATGAACAACCACGAATGCATTCATAATTGATGAGAACAAAGTGAGTATGGATTGGGGATTGCCGTAGTACTCTTTTTTTTTTTTTTTTGTGTGTGAGTTTCAACCTTTTTTTTTTTTGGGGAATCATACAGGGTACTGGGTTTGCTTGTGATTTTTATGGTGATTCCGATGGACGATAAAAGCAAAGGGGGCAGGAAATTAGCGAGGTCAGCAATTTTGACTTCTGCAGGTTTCAAAAATAATCTTTTCTTCATGGCATGAATTGGATTTATATCTTAGTAGATTCAACTGTACAGTGGTGGTTAGAGAACAATACTGACAACTAAATGTATTTCAGGTATATCTGCAAGCATGCTTGTGGCTATTTCCCAGTGACCTTACATGTGGAGGATATCAAAGCCTTTGATCCAAACCAGGCCTATGGCAAATTTCTTTACCCTTCTTCTTTTCTTTTTCAGTATACTCTTTACTAGATTAATGTATCGACACTGTCTCAGTCATTACGGCTTCTTTTGATTAATCATCAAATCATCATTGTTGAACCTTGCACTACATAGGACTGGTTATTGTTGCTTTGATTAATCATCAAATCATCATTGTTGAACCTTGCACTACATAGGACTGGTTATTGTTGCTTTATGAGAACAGTTTCAAGATTGGCAGCCCTATGCAATATTTTTACTCCGCAAACTAAATATGCTCTTGGGTATGGATCAAAGTTATCCTCAATACAGTGAAATGTGCAAGCAAGGACACGTTTAAGAATGACGTCGGGCCTTTGCTAGAAAGGGGCTTCTATCTATAAGTCCATTGTCTATTCTCCATGTCAATTCGCCTCAAGTCCTATGATGTTTTTTGGTAGTTCTCTCATGGGATGAATTTCTATGCTTTTGCTTGCTTTCTTGAGGCCCCGTTCCTCTTATCGACTTTTTTCTCAAAAAGTCCCAAAAGTTTCTCCTCACAAAAATGTCCCAAAAGCTCCGAAAGACACAATAAGAGAAACAACATTACTTTTGTCTACAGCTTAAAAGACAAAAAGCTACAAGAAACACACCTTGAGGATACTAGGTGGTTGACGAGTTCATATGTTATAATTTAGGTGTTGCCCTAGGCATGTCCTCAACTCAACTTGGCTAAGTATTTTCAATCTAGCAAGCTAGGTATATTATTGAACGAAGAGTAGTGTTTTTGCTTCCGCCAAATGGACATCAATTATCATGTGGTTAACATATGCATATAAAAGATAGTTACTATAAAGGATGGACTTTCATTAGTTGCTTTGTGACGTATGTGTAAACTTCTACATTTTATGTTGCATTAGTCCTCTTCATGTTTTATGTCTGGTTCTTTGACGAATTAAAGAACTAGTCAGATGAGCTGTGCTAATTTTACTCCGCTTCAGTCTTTAAGAAACTCTTACCTTACTATGTACTCCAGTTTATTTGTTCTTACTTTCTCTCAAATAATGAATAAGCCTTTGGTTTGTGCAGTTTTTGGCTATGAGCCGCATTCAGTCTTGCCCATTGGTGTTGTTGCACTTGCCGACCTAACAGGTTTTATGCCTCTTCCAAAAATTAAGGTCCTTGCGAGCACTGCTGTAAGAATACTACCCTTCTGCTTGAACATTTGTAAAGTTGATGAAGCCATCCTTAGCTTTCAGTGTATATTAACTAGTGATACCCACAAAAACAGGTATTCCACACACCATTCCTCAGGCATATATGGACATGGTTGGGACTTGCACCTGCGTCAAAGAAAAAAATTGTCTCGTTATTGGCAGCTGGTTATAGCTGCATCATAATTCCAGGTGGAGTGCGGGAGATAATTCACATGGAACGAGACTCTGAGGTTTAACTCACCCATAATCATAAGAGCTGTTTTTTTTTTTTTGGGGTAAATAGTCTTAGGGATTTTCTTTTACTTGTCATTAAGCCATATCAATATTTGGACTGAAGGTTAATGATATATGTTAAAGCATCCAACTCAAACCAATTGGCAATCAGTGGAGAGGCTGCCCATGCTCATATTACTAGTGTTGAAGGTTGTCATTAACCTATGTGGGACAAACTCTTAACACTCCCCCGCACGTGCGACCCTTGACCCACGTGGAGAGAAACAATGGATTCATAGCATGGAGATCACAACAAACAACGAAACAAGGTGCACTTAAGGCACAAACAACTAGGCAACCAACTAACAAAGTCTTGTCCAAAAGTCTTCGAAAGCCTAGCTTTGATGCCATGTGAAAGGATCCAACTCAAAACCAATTGACAATGAGTGGAGTGGCCGTCCAGGCTCACATACTAGTTTTGGAGATTAAATTAACCAAAAGTGGGACAAGCTCTAACAATAGACACCAACAACTTCATTTCTAGTCGGCTCTTAATCTTCTCTTTGGATGCCCTCTCATGTCTTAAAAATTTGCGATCCTCTGCTGTGATCATTTTATGGTGTGTATGTGAATGAATTTGGGGCTCCTACTGTGGGTACGGAGATATTCTCCCTATTCGAAATGACTCTTACGGTCTTACTGCTACAGATCATGTCATAAGTCATCTCTGCCATATGAGATCAGTTAGTATAGGCAGTCAAGCTATCCGGTTTGATCTTTTTTCTTCAGAAAAAAAAGAAGAAGATATTCGCTCAACTACCAAGTTGTGTCTTTACTCACTTCCTCCTCTCCTCCCCTCTCTTTATAGGTTGCATTCCTCAAGCCAAGAAGAGGATTTGTACGTATTGCTATGGAGCAGGGCCGGCCCTTGGTTCCAGTTTTTTGTTTTGGTCAGGTACTGATTCCGTTCATTTGTTCTCGTTTGCCTCTGCCCCTTAGTAATTTGGGTATCAGTAAATGTAATAGATTCTCATTATAACATGCTTGCGCATACCTCTAGTACGTCTGTGATTGTGCTAGGATTACTTTGTTTTATTTAGGCTAACGATTTTGAACCTCTGAACCTGCTCTCAAAAGCTGCCACCCTTCCTACTTTGTAATTTGTATCTTCCTTTCTCATTGGTATTTCTTATTTAGTTATTTGAATCTTCTGCGATATAACTTTTTCTTTCCAAGTAAACTTTGTTATTATTAGTACAATCTTAACTCTGCTTCGAACAAACATGACATCTCTCTGTAACTCCTAACTTCTACTGCAGTCGTATGCCTTCAAGTGGTGGAAGCCCAGTGGGAAACTGTACACGCAATTTTCTAGAGCTATTAAATTCACCCCAATTATCTTCTGGGGTATCTTTGGGTAAGTTCTGACTGTATTTTCTGTGTGACCGTTGTCATGAGGAGCAATTTAATTAAGCATTTTTTAAAACTACATCTACTTTCTTTGATGATCAATGTTCTAGGCCATATTTTGATCTATATCTCTTGGTAATAGTTGTGGAACGCTGTAGTATGTCAAGTAATACTTTTCAGTCAATCCACATCTATACGTGAAAACTCCCCCCCTTGTATCACTACAAACATGGGGTCATGGCAATGTTTTTGGACTGCAATCCAAATTTGTGGAGCTACCATTGCGGATTTGGAAAGGTCCCTTGCCCTCATCCTGCCAACCAGGCTGCTGCCAAATGCACCCAATAAACTTCTTTAAACACCCTCACTTGATACATTAAATTGTTCTTCACAAAAGTTGGCTTGAAGAAATTTTTTGGGATGAATATGTTAGCACCATGGCAACCAACATGATCATGTGTGTGTCAAGCTTGTGCCCATGAATTGTTTGCATGTGACAACTGCGACGATGTCAATTGGCATTTTGTTCAGTATGAACTACATTGATATTTGGAATTTGTATTTTATTTTTTCTCAGTTGTGTTTTAGACGTAGATTAGTGTGTACATCCTAACTCCCACTTCAGTGATTACAACCGATCATTTGGATATTGGGATAAAAAGATTTCCAGCATTTTATTCAACAATTGAGGCTGGAATTATAATCCATTTTTTGTGGTCTGATCCAGCGGTCGGCTGCAACATGCAGTTCTAAGAGACTATTTCTGCTTTTGTACCTTTTCATAGTTCTACACCTTCTCTGTTTTCTTGCATGCCTAATGGCCTATGGAGCTGATTGAACTCCGTCACATCATTATATTCTCTTGCAGATCTCCCTTACCTTATAGACATCCAATGGATGTTGTGGTTGGTAGACCAATTGAAGTCAAGAAAATTCCAAATCCCACCATGGAAGAGGTATTGATCCTAATTACCTCCTCTTAAAATAGAGTATATGTTCTGTTTGTCCATTCATACTGCTCAGCCATACCTTAATGTTTATCGGTCCTAGTGCACTCAGTCTTGTTCATAACTGGTGTCTCAGACACTTGTTCTGCAGAACTTTGCAAGTCCAATGGCAGTTTGGGGACTGAAAACCCGGCGTCAACACTTTGTTTACTTCATTTGTATTATATTCTCATTAATTGGACCAGATGCTTGTAGAAATTGCTTGAATGCTGGGAAATCTACTCTTGCACACTCAACCAGGCTTTTACCTGCATTTTTCTTTTGACAAATTTTGTCTGCCTTTGGACTAGAGCTTAGTTTCGTCCTTGGTCTACATGAGAATTCGTGAGGCTTTGCAACACTTCAAGGGAGAAGTCAAAACTACACATTCTCATTTTTCCTTTTCGGTTTTGACTCGTGAACTTGTCCACATCTACCCAAAGAATCACATATGGATGTTGTACTAAATCCTACAAGCCACCTTGATCGTTTTACTTTACACAAGAATATTCATTTGCTTTTCTAAAATGAATATTTCATGGATTGCAATGGAGGATATTGTCGATAGGTTTGCAAGCCACACAACCTTTTGAAAGTCCCTCATTTCATTTTACTTCACTCTGTTAATTGCCCTTTATCTTCATCTCATTTTGAAGGTCAATGAAGTACACAGCCAGTTTGTTGAAGCACTTCACGAGCTCTTTGAGAGGCACAAAGCGAGGGTTGGCTATCCGGATCTTCAATTGAGGATTCTTTGATCAAAGTTCCAATTGGCATTGCATACCCGCGATACTTCCTCCGTTACACCATGTGTATATTTGTGTTGGTCATGCTTCATTCAGTTAATTAACTTACCTGACCACCGTGACCGTGATAGATCGGGTGGTATGTAATAGTGTAACACTTCAGGTGCTGAAGCTTTTAGAGGCTTTATTAAGTATCTGAATATAGATCCCAAATAATTGAAGTTCCTTCTGAAAAATCTGTGTGTGTGTGTGTGTGTGTGAGAGAGAGAGAGAGAGAGAGAGAGAGAGACCTCTCCATTAAAGGGAGCATAGCAAACCAACCACTAAGTGTGGTGTACAGCTTGTGGAAGATGTATTATGGACTCTCAATTCATACGTCCATATTAGAGGCCCATAGCCTGAAAAACCAAGGGCCGTAGCTGAGCCCAAACGCTGGTATTGCTGGGTGCGGACTTGGGCAGCCCTTGGGCTGTGGCCGGATAGCCAATTTTTCAAGAATGTAGGCCCAGCGGGGACCCGATGGACTCAGGTAGTGAGCCTGTTTTTGCGGCTACTATTTTTGTTGATTTTACCAAATCATACGTTGGAAAGACAAGAAGATGGATACAGCTTTCCAATTTCACAACAAATTATTTCGTGGTGTCCGTCATTGGGGGATTCTTTCATTAGGTCGATCGAGCTCAAATGTGAACGCAGTGACATTCGGGGCAAAATTCGACTCCTGAATACCATTCTCCTGTCCTGATTTCAGCATAACCGATTTCTAAAACGCTATGTTTGGATCTTGAGAAGAGAGAACGGAAGGAAGACGGAGATTACTTGCACACTTCACAAGTAAACTTGTTTACTTCATTTCCTTCCCTTCACTTTTTGACAGCTCAATATTCGGCCCTATAGACCGACTAATCTGGAAAATCAATTTCCCCGTCTACTACTGACGGAGCCCAATTCAAGCAAAGTTTTTGTTTGACTTGGCCCAAAAATTAATAACAAGCAGGTAGGCGTCGAATTCCATATCAAAAAGCCATTTTCTATTCAAAACTCACTAGTCTTTCATGCCTAACTTAATACTTTGGACTTTAACTGTCAACTCTAGTTTCTGCTGCTCAATATCTTTCAAAAGTGCAAGTAAGTTGGCCCTGTATACTTCACATTTTCGTTGCGAACGCTCGAGCTGGCGGGTTAGTTTTTGTATCTTCTTCTCCTGCTCATCCTACGAAAAAAGTTCAATAGAGTAGTTTAGCCAAAATCATCAAAAAAAAAACCCTCCAGACAAACCCAATAATAAGCGCCACCAACAAAGAATCAGAAGTAACAGCCAACAGTCTAACATCAATTTGCCATTAACATTTCCACAACTACACATCCATAACCATAAGAACCATATAAAATGAAACTGTCAAAACAGGAGGATGAGTTCGAAAGGTAACCACCCATCTAGGAGTTCCATATAGTTAGGGGTGAAATCGGTTCTGGTCAGTCGGGGTTCTTGGGTATGGCGGACAGAACCGATCGGTTCGGTCTAGAATTCTTGCTAACTGATTCCGGCCTAAGTATTAAAGAGACCGAAATCGGTTCGGGGTGATTCAGTCAAGCCGGGGTTTTCGGTTATTTCGGGTTGGGCTTCAAAAAAAAATTGACTGATTAATCGAGCCTTCATGCTCTGAATCACAGACGAGCACTAGCCTTCATGCTTTGAATGAATCGACCGATATATCATAAAATTTATCGATACTGTAAAACCCTATAAATCGTGAATGGACCCTTTGTGCTTCTGCTTTGAGCATCGGGGAGAGAGAGAGAGAGAGAGAGAGAGAGAGAGAGAGAGGTAGTATTTTGGTGCGAGAAAGCCAGTGGAGAAAGAGCCAGTGGGGGAGAGGAGAGAATCAGAGAACTGTATAGTGGTGAGGCGCTGCTGAGGGCGCTACTGTTTGAGTGGGCTGAGGGATTTGTTTTGTTTACAAATAGCATAGGGTTTGAGATCAAAGGTCCAGAGTGGTCCAAGTTTATAAAATATGAAAACTCCCCACCAGTCTAATCGGTTTCCCTATTAAGGATATTTCGGTTCTGTTCGGTTCCGGCATATATCCCAGTAACCAAGACTGAACCGAAAATTGAATTTTTTCCCTTAAAAACCCGAAACCGATTGGGACCTAACTTACGCTGACCGATCCCCGAAAATTTTGGTCAGTTCGGTTTACTCAGTTATTTTTTCACTCCTACATATGGTGCCTGTCTCGGATCAAAAGCTCAAAACTCAAAGTACACAAGATAGTAACTCAAAGTGTGTTAGGGTAAACTTTGAGGGCTGCATTGGGATAATGGCTGGGAGATGACAGAGTGTTTCCGACTATACATTCGCGTGACAAGGTTGGATAGCACTGCCTGTGAGGCTGTGACCATGTGCATAATGTTGAACATGGTGAACTATTATGTACGCAGTCAGGATAAACATGCCATAACTCAGGGTTGATACTCCAGTGAAAATTCACCAAAAGGAAAATTTCCTAAATTTTATTTTGTGACAATGGGACAATGCGGCGATTACAAATCCAGTAAGTGTCAATAATGACCCAATTAGCCAATCTTAGAATTGCAGTGCATTATATCCAAATCGAAGCAGGACTTTTAGATGATAGTTTTCCATCAAAAGAGTCACCCAGAAAGGAGTGTGATAGTTCACAATCGCTTTCATGTACGTTCAACCTAAAAATTAATCAAAGTTCTGACATCCCTCCAAAGCAATCCCACACAAGTAGCCACTTCAGACTAACAATAAAATAATTTCAAGGAGAAACAATGGGTGACACCTTGGTGGTTTTCAAATCTTTTAGTTCTCTTTAGCACCCCTCCTTAGAACGTCAATTTCAGAAGTGTTTCTACAATGAAAGTACAGAGAAAGACAAAAGAGTCCACAGAAAGATATTCTGAAACAACTTTTCTCATTTAGATGTCCATAATGAGGAAGACTATTGAAGGGCTAGACTTCAAAACCCTTACTTACCTTTACAACAAATGGCAATTCTTCTGACGGTCCAAGTATTTCTTGGCTTCTCGCTTGGTGTCAAAGTATGGAATTTCTTTTTCCGAAGTTCAGAGATTATTATTCATGTTCTTACATGTGCATTATAGGATCCTAGGGTCCTTCATCTGCTTAAGTGTTTATAACTTCAATACAGCAACTTTAAAGAAAACATAAAAATCCCAAGGCATGTCAGGTGTAATTGAAACAAACTAAAGGGAGCAAAATCAAGATTGATCAATCAGCAAAACAAGGAACTAAGGAAGAAACTAAATAAACCAAAAGATAAAAGCAACTCACCTCAGACTGAGGTCCCTCTGAACTCAATTGAGGAAGCCCAGTAGTAACATCAGCATGAATTTTAGGACTGAGATGGTCTTTTCTGCTAGTTTCTTTTTCTGAGGTCATCCTCCCACCTTTGCTTTTCACAACAGCAACTTTACTTGCAGCTTCCCTTAGAGCACCCATCGCCACATTGTAAATTTCAGCAGTATTCACACCTTCATCTACAAACTTAAGGGCCTCACAGCGAAGAGTATTGTATCTGGCTGTTTGAGATTCTTTTGAACTATTCATAAAATCACTCGGACGTTCCTCCAACATCACACCACTCTTAGCATTTCTTGTCCACCGTTTTAAGATATAACGAGATGGCAAAGTAAGAACGTTTGTCACCCGAAAGACTGTCAGTACATGTCTGCATAGAAGTCCAGAGAACTCAAACATCTGACAACTACAAGTTACCTTCATCTGTGAGGAGTTTAATGTGACAAAGTAAGCCTTATGATTCTCCTCGAATTTAGCAACCTGATAAGTTGAGAGTATATCCCCATCCTCAACTTTGGTTGCCAAGAAAGTAAGCGTCTCAACTAACTCCTCCTGAAACTTCATAAACAGTTTCCTTGTGTAAGCCGCAGCTGCTTGTTTCTCCATTGGAGATGGGGTCTTCAATATTGGTGCAGTGTTCAACGTATCATAATCCGCCTTAACTTCTTTCTCATAGCGACTCTCCAAGGCCTTCTCGTATTGCTTAACGAAAAGTTGAAGAGTTGTTGATGCATTGACATACCCATCAAAATATGAATTCATGCTGTCACTTCGTTGTGTTATAGACATTTCCGCAAAGAATGTGTCCCTCAAGTATACCGGGACCCATTGTAGGCGATCAGCATAAATAGTTTGAAGCCACTCATGTTCCCGAAGATTGTATCTATCAATAAGGGACAGCCAACAAGATTCGAACTCTTCTGTGGATTCAGACAGGTTCACACATTTATGAAGCTCAGCTTCAAAATTCAAATGTTCAGAAAGAACACGAGACAACTTCTCTTGGCTTTCTTTGAAGATGTGCCATTTGCAAAAACGGTGACGGGTCCCGGGAAAAATCTCTGTAACGGCCAATCGAATCACCCGATCATGATCAGTGGTTATTGAGACTGGAGGCCGGTTGGACATCGCCTCAAGCCATGTTCTAAAGAGCCAGACAAACGATGCCTCAGATTCATTTATCAAAAGTGCACAGCCAAACAATACAGGCTGTCCGTGATGGTTTACTCCAGTGAAGGGCGCAAAAGGCAGCCGATACCGATTAGACCTATATGTGGTATCAAAGGTGACAGTATCGCCAAAATAGGTATAATTAGCCCTTGCTTTGGCATCGGCCCAAAAGATATTGCTCATGAACTGGTCCTCATCTCCCTGCACAGCATAAAAGAATGCAGGATTCTCAGACTGCTTCTGCCTCAAGTAGTCTACCAAGATCTGAGTGTCCCCACCAAGCGTCCTCTGCCTACTACTCCTCATGTAATTCCTACAGTCACGTTCGGTGAACCCAATATTGGTAATTCCACCATATTCCTTAATCAGCGCGGACATAATGCCGCTAGGGCCAATTCCTGCCCCCTGCAGGGTATCAATCAAGGACTTTGCTGAGCCAGAGACATGGCGGTGGGACCGAAGGCAATGGACCTTATCGGGTGGGACCAGCTCATGGTTGTGCTCTTTGACAAATCCGGAAACAACCCACCTACCAGAATCCTGCATCTTCACTACCAATATTGCTTTGCAACCGACCCTAGTTTCAGCACGGGGGCGTTTAATCCTAGAACCATCATCACGCCCAATTTTCTCCTTCTCGACACGAAACCCCTCTTTGGCACACACAAATGATCTCTGAATAATGGCACCGTCGCGTCTAGACCTACGTGACATGCTAACTCGGGTACCAAACCCAACCCGCCTGGCATATGAATTGTAGAAGGCCTTGGCAGCCTCCTCTGACTCAAACTCCATACCCTCGTAGGGTTCAAGGTTGGTGTCTCCTTCAGGAATATAAAGCTCTCCAATGGTCCCGCCGCCGCCGCTTCCGTACGAATTTTCAATAAGGCGACCATCGTCATCGTCAAGTTGGTGCTCAATGTCAACAGTATCATCACCCAGCCCCATCATGTCAAATTCAATAACATCATTCCCCATACCCAGTTGTTCGAACTCCATTTCCAAATCCAATCACGACCGATAATTCCGTTTCGAACTAAACAGTTATATTAACAAAGACAACAACAATGAAAAAGGAACCCTAGGTCTGGTATAGCTAACTGATGCAGCCAATCCAATCCACCTTTAATAACCGGAATACGAACCAGAACCCTATGTCCCCTATGTAACTAATGGTTCAAACTCCATTTCTTATCTAATCACTTTCTTCAATTTCAACCAAAAAACAAAGAAACAATAGTGAAAATGGAACACTATTTCTACTATCGGTTCGAGTGAAAATTTAGGAGTTTAATCATGATGTGCGGATTGTTATATATCAATCTACATAAAACCCATGTATAAACCACGAGAGAGGATAAAAAACTGACCGCACATCCATCCTAAATAGCAGAGAGAGAGAGAGAGAGAGAGAGAGAGAGAGAGAGAGAGAGAGAGATGAATTACAATTAGGTTTCGCCGAAAAGGTTGAACTTTGGTGTCGTTGCGAGTTTTGAAACTAGGGTTTTCGAGTGTAGGGTTTGGATTCACAGGAGGTGCAGAATTGGGAAGGAGACGGAGGAGGAGGGGGCAAGGGGAAAAATGGAATTTCGGGGTTTTAGGGCAATGATTAGGTATGGCCGTTGTATCTTTTGATGGCTACTATAGTAGACTACGGCGCGTTTGCAAGCTTAATTATTGATTGCATTTTGCATTTTGCATTTTAGATGGCTATTATGAATTTAATTTGTTTTGATTGCATTAGTCAGTTTACGTGCACCTCTTCTCCGATCCAAATCAAAGGCAGTGCATCTATGTCAGGACTAGAAAATTCACAAGAAACTACTCTCTTACGCCCGGACCCTAAGAATCAACTATAGTCAATTGACTGGGGAGCAAACTCAATAACCAACCTTAATTATCATAGTTGTGCAAGAAAAAATTGACTTGTTAATACTATTTTGAATTTTTCAAATACCCTAATTGTGAGTGTAGCACTCACAAACGGTTGTTATTAATTTTGTTGAATTATGTGAGTCCATAATGGTCTAAAACTGAATCAAATTGGATGCTGAAGAGATTTCGTGAGAAAAGAAAAGAAATGGGTATGGTTTTTAGCTAAATCACTAATTTGGATTGAGTATTTTGGTGAGAATTGAAGAAAAAATTACAAAAATAAAAATGTTTAGATTGGCCCTTCTCCTTTATCTTCTCTCCCTTTCTCACCATCAAAAGGAGCTGTTAAGGTTTTGGAGGGGGGTGGAGTTCATCAATCATCATCTTGTTGAGTTTTTCCTTCAAGAGGTCACTTAAATTGCTCTTTATTTAAGCATTGATATTAGATACTTACATAATTGAAATTACACTTTTAAGTATTTTGAACACGCAGAGATCTCAACAATTCCATTTCTAAAGTGTTCGAGGTCAATATGAAACGAATTTAGTTATTGTTTGTAGGGTACCAAACCGAAAGAAAAACATTTTCATATTATCACACAATACTTGAAGGGACTTCAAAATTCAAATCAACAAGTTGCACTCGTAATACAATAATAGTTTTTTTCATTGACTTCACAATACTTGCTCCCACTTCCCACTTATTTGGAACAATTTTAGGAAGACTTCACATATACAAATCTACACGCAACATGTTCACAAAGTGTAGTCCGTTACTCATGTTAGCAGGTGTGATTTTAAAAATTTTGTATTTAGAATCCCCTCATTTTTAACTTCTCCATCTCATACAAAACTCAAATCCATTGATCGTAAGGGAGCAATCTAGCCCTCACCATCTATAAACAAAAGTATAGAACAAACAAAATGAATTGTGTTGTATCCTCGTAACAAGCTTGAATGTTCATTTGCCACACTTACCAAACAATAGGAACAA
This sequence comes from Vaccinium vitis-idaea, assembly GCA_963854785.1. Lineage (NCBI taxonomy): Eukaryota > Viridiplantae > Streptophyta > Magnoliopsida > Ericales > Ericaceae > Vaccinium > Vaccinium vitis-idaea. Next base: position 2,602,421 of record OY978226.1, on the reverse strand, counting down.
AACCTAGAAGAAAAGATGTATGAATAAATTTCTCGATCTCCATGATATTTATCGATTTTTTGATGGAGATTCACATAAAATAATCTCTAGCTGCCAGAAATGGCAGAAGAAAATGAAAAGAATAAGAAGAAATTTCAAGAAACAAGCCACATGTAGTAGGCTGTCCATAATGTAAGGAAGAGAGAAGCCACAGCATAATTCCATAGCATAATAACAGAACATTCACTCTCTCCAACCTCAAACAACTGAGTGATTGTACCTGCCAAGCCCAGAGGAGCAACATAGGAAACAGAAGAAATAATAAGATAAGAAACCAACAAAACTAGGCAGGGGTCCAAAACCTAGATTAAAATCGGCCTAAGAGCCAGTTAGTGGGCCACTAGGCACTAGGCGCCCCTCTTCTGCCCAAATAATGCCTAGCGAGTTTTAGAACACTGCCAAACACATATGTTTCCTCCTATATTTGAGAGTAAAGCTTTGTTTCTGGACTTAGTTTTTGGTATAAAAAAAAAAAAAAAAGGAATCTAGAAATAAAAACATGTTTGATGATTGTTTGGTCTATAGCATGGAAACAATTTCCAAAAAAATTCCTAAAGCTTGTGCTAACAAGAGTGGTTTCACTTGTTTCTGGAACAAGTTTTCATTTTATCCTCTGATAGGTGCTCAAAAGCACCCATTTAACCCTCTAATTAACAATTTAATAGTCCAATCATAGAGTTACTTGATGAATCATAATGGTTGAATTGTGTTTGTAGGCTTTGGAGAGTGCCGAACAATTAAAAGTGCTAATTGGAGTTGATACGATGCATGGAACACAAAGTAGACTTATAGAGCTTCGCAACGGTCCAAGAAACGCATCATTTCGAGTTCGGATGAAGCCGGGGCGAGTCCGCAAAGTTTTGGCCTACAATCTGGATTTTCCGCCCGGTCGGGAATCAAAGCCGCCCGGGCGGTTTTACCCAAGTCAAGGGCGGATTAAGGCGTTGACCACGTTTTTTTGGGTTTTATTATAAATAGGTCATTGCCTTGTACGTTTTGGGGGTTCTAGAATTTTGGAAGGCAAGTTTAGAGAGAGAAACACGAGCCGTTTCATGGGTTCTTCAAGTTCTTCATCAAATCAAGCATTCGTCTCCATCTCCATGGCCGGCTAAACAACTTCTAGGGGGAAGATGAAGCCCTGGTTCAAGTAACTTTGTTTATGTATAGGATTTAGATTTATTCATTCGAATCGATTGTTTAACTTAGAACGTGTTTTCATTATGATCAGATGGAATCGTTTTAATTCTTTCTATTGGTTGAGTATTTGTGTGTGCACTCTCAAATACCTAGTTAAACAATGATTTTCTACGTTTGTGCTTGGGTAACTGAGATGGATTATGCTCGTAAGACGGATCGTGCCACTGGACAGTCCGTGAAAGAGACGGGTTGTGCCAGCGAGACGGTCCGTGCTATGGGATAGTCCATGCCTGTTAACAACATAATTATCTTCTTGGCAAATTGTGATTCGAATAATAAACCTAGCCTACACATAACTTAGTTACGTGACCGGGGTGGATTCGAAACCCTAGATCTTTCTCTCACTAGTTTTTCACCAATTTAATTACTTGTTCTCTTAATTCATTCAGTTTCCAAAAACCAATCACTCAAATCTCTTTTTCTGAATTAAATTAGAAATTAGTCAAAGTTAACGTAACTTAGCCAAATTGTCTCCGCGGATCGACACTCTGACTTAGCCACTATTCTTCTGAGTAAGGGTTAATTTCTTGTTTTTATAAATATATTTTTGATACGGTACGACACGGTCAAATTTTGGCCTACGACAACATCAATGGCCTCCGGCAACCTCTCCCTCCTCCATCCACCACCTCTAACCTCACAAGACTACCCACCGAACGACACCTGCACTTGTTTTCAAAGTAAGTTTATTTGTCATTGTTATCAAAGAAAAATGAAATCTTTTTTTATTGTTCTTGTAAACAGAAAGCTGGCGATATTACGAAATAGAGCCTTACTAAATGAAATAGAGCTCCCTATAAAGAACATAAACCAAGTCTGCAAAATTAGTTTCAACCATTTGATCACAAGATTGTTTTGGAGTATTAAATTAAAAAAAGGTTACGTGAGGATTAAGATTGGAGAAGTGAAAGCAGGTGAGTTCTAAAAGAGGTCAAAATTGAAGATAAACTGATCATACCTATATTCATTGCAGAAGGAAGTGCATACTGAAGCAAAAGAACAAACCGATACAATGCATCTGTTCCGACCAAGCCGAAGTGATAGGCACCTTTAACAACAAGAATTCCGCATAGGGGCAATGCGATATACCGGACTACATTGATCCCTATAAGAACCCATAAGCCTATTTCTGATCTTTTTAAACCTGAAAATTAACCAAAAAAATGTATTTGAAAGATTAAAGCTAATGGTCAATCAAACAAAGAACGGAAGAAATCAGAATGATGTATAGATATTTACCTTTGAGAAGGTTGGCTCCTAGTATCAGTGTAATAGATGGAATTGCTGCCTCTCTGTGGCAGAATAGGCAGGCCAAGTCAATGATTTCAGAATTGGCAGGGCCATGCGAATGATTTCAAAACCAATTGAATACACATAAAGAAAATGAGACATTGAGTTTACTTAAAATGGAAAAGATAGCAAAACAGAAAACTGCACTTAATTGGAAATAGAAAGGAATATTTGCTTCTGCCAGGGTTTTTTTTAGGAGAAAGTGCAGAGGGGTTTTAGTAAATTGGAGGTAAAAACAATCAAACTACACTTCTCCATTGTTTTTCCTACCTGTATAGTTATTTATCCGGAATGAAGCATTGCGTGTTTTGAGAAGATTAGGTTGACAGTCGCAAAACCTTCGAATTTTATAGAATTTCAGTTTGTTTAATATTTTACGTACTTCAAATAGTTCGAGAACTTGAAATATGATACTAAGCCTTTTACAAACAACTTCTACTTTTCGGACAATCGTTAACCTAACTAACATAGTACCAGAGCTATGCATGAGTTTTAAGAAATCTTTGATTCAGCTTTCAAGGGTCTTTTCATTTACTATTGTTCCCCATTTGCATTCGCTCTTCTATTTTTGCTTTCTGCTTCACATCTGTCCATAGATGTTTTTATCTCCTCCGTATGCACAGACAAGTTACACTTGAGGGAGTTTGTTGAGCACATTTCTTAACTAAATTGTGACTTAAAAACTTGGCCTTCACTCTAAAAACTAAAAGCAAGTAGTTTTCTGGATATGGACCTTAAAGCACTACATCAGATTACAAGGGTCAGTTGCATTAATCAGATGAGAAAAACACCTTAAGACTTTAACATGATAAACATACTGGAACTACAGTGGAGCCTTTTTCCTCCCCAAGGAGACCTTTCTCTCCCTTATTGTACCCAGATGTAGTTCAATGTCGGAGATTAAGTTAGTGATGTAATGATTAGGCCTCGTGCCTTTCCCGTAATTAGAAAAAAAAAAAGTGGGGTCTACAGCCAAGGTTCTTACCCCACCAAAGTTGCAGAACTCTCAAGCACACGAAGCGGGGCACTGTCACCAATTATAAGCTTCCTTACTGGGGTGATTACTCCAACCGAAAGCCCCACAATCTATAAATGAAAACAACACCATCAACACAAAGAACATTGAGTCAGTATCAATATGCACATTACCACCACTCTGTCCCTAGTATGGATGTTGCAGTGACATGTATGATGCAATCAAGTCTCAAAATTTGATACGAAAAGCATAACAAAAGGACTTTGTTTTCTTGAAATGTCTGTGTCACCCATTAAGTTTTACATTGTTTTGAATTTGTTGGAACCTAATGCAGGAACTGGGGTATAGAGTCGAAAGGGATGGAAAATGAAAAGCACAATCACACTAGACTGCTAGATTTGTGTACTTCACCCATGTCAGGACTACATTCACGATAGCTTTAACTATTTCGATATTGATCAAGACATGGCAGAATTACATTGGAATCGCCCTATCGCTACATATATAAAAGCCCAATAAAAATATAAACTGTACACTTGTTTTTGTATTAGTACTGTCACGAAATCAGATTGAATTTCAATGGCTAGGATTAGCTACTTTCTGTAAAACGGAACTCCTAGAAGGTTAGCAATAGAAGAAAGAATCGGACACCCTAATAAATAAGCCAAAAATGATATGATCTCAGCCAAATAAACACCAACGTGATCTTACTGCTGCAATTACTGAAGGTGCAAACAACCTCTTCAGGTTGATCTTTTCCGCAAAATTGTTCATATGCTGTTGAATCTTCTTTAAAACTGGCACCTGTTAGATAGATTTTAGAAAAGGTTTACAATAGCTCAATAAGCAGATTAGCGATCAAATCGTGTAGACGTGATACACGAGTTGATACAGTTCCTCCTCATTCTTGTTTCCAAAGGTGAGAGTTTGATTGGATGCTATTTTTCCCAAGAAAAAGATACATGAGTTGATACAGTTCTCACTTTATCCTCGGATCTAGTGGGAGGTGATTCAGCTTGAGCTTCATAGTCCTCGGGCCTTTGGCTATCCTTTGAAACCAATGGTTCTGTCAAGCTCTCAGAGGTTTCTCCAGGAGAGATGGAGTCATTCCTCTTGCTTGTAGATATCCGTATGATGTTGTATGCATAAGTCCAAATGCAAACAGCTCCTATCTGAATTATAGAAAACAAGAAAAGTAGAGTAACTTAAATTCCAACCTGTCATAATCTGACTGAATATGAAGGAGTAGCCCTTAAATTCAAACAATTCAGAGCCATATTAACAACAGTAACATTGTCTTGAGCAAACAGTCGGAGTTCATGTTAAGCGTGTATGAATTTTGCAGTAGCAAAATCAAAACCGGAGACGTTACAGCCATAGAGAGGGATGCATATGCATCTCCATTAGTAGTGCATGTGCTTGAATCTCCAAATGGACTATTTGATTCATCGCAAACAGCCGGGACGATAATGAGGAGCAAGTTTCCCAAATTTCCTGCAAAGATTAAAAAAAGAGAAAAGATAGAGGCACTAATACTTGTACCAACAATTGCACCAACTCTCTCACATGAGATATTTGGGACGCACATATGAGTGGTAGGTCCCACATATCCATTGTGAGAGAGCAAACCTGTCAAAAAAAAATCCTACAAATAAATTGTGATTGACAACTATTTGCCTTCGTAAACTAGTTTTGCCAAATCTGCCACATCACCCCAAGTCAACCAATCTACATTGCAAAATGAGATTAGTTGAATCCAATCGTCTGAATTTGAGAGTTTGCAAAAATGGCACGAAACTGGTGCACTTATGTTCCGTTCCAGCTTTTGGCGTTGCAGCAAGCTCAAAAAGTAAAAGACATTTGGACACTGAACATTTGGACTTGAGCAACATTTTAGACACCGATAACAAATTGCATGCAACTTTTATAGTTGCCAAAGTTTTAGAACCCTTTTCTTAGTTTATGTCAGTGCTACTAGAACCAACATCTGAGTACATTTTGTTCTTTCGTAAGAATATTGGAGTACATTTTTTTATATGCTTATGTGCAACATACAAATAAATTTGAAAGGAAAGGCCAAATTAAACGAAAAAGTGTTTTGAAGAAATGATTCTTGAAACAATAATCAAACAATATCAAATTTACCTGCAGAGCAACAACCGATTACGAGCCCATGCAAATGTTTAGGTGTTCTGGTGATTTTTACAAGTATCCATCCAAGTACTGAGCCAATTATAAATGTGAGAAGAATATTCACTGGCATGAACCACCTACACATACAAAACCGAATATTAGACATCAAAACAAAGAGAAATCACAAATATTCACTTGAAAGTTAAAAAAAGTTAGGAAAAAAAGCAACTAAAGAGAGAATTTACTCACAAAGAAACCACATTGCTTGATGTGATTGTATCAGCTAGATTGCTAACAACAAGTGCAGGTGAGAACACATAAAACACCAGCTGTTTAGAGTGCAGAAAAGTGAGCTATGCTTGTCAAATTCTGTTTTATGTTCTTCATTTTAAAAAAATAACAATTGTTTATTTGATGATTTTCAAAGCTAGTTTTCAAGTAACAACACTTTGGAAAAACAACCCATTTCATTGAAAACTCTGAAAAGGTGTTCTCTTATTCTTGAAAATCATTCCGCTTAAATGTGAAAAAACAGTGATGAGCCGTTTGTTTTCAAAAATAAAATTCTGATAAATATACTTCAAAACTGACTCCAGAAATCATAACGTCGTCTACCTTACATTGTTCAAATGGTGCCTTGCGACGGGACCCAAAAGATTCACTCTCTCTATTGCGAGGAATAATCCAATGGCTGTGACTATCAATATCTTCAAAATTGGCATCAATGCCACAATAAACAGATCAAGGAATTCCATTTTTGAAACTTTCTTTTCAACCTCCAAGAAATATGTTTTCCACCCCTAACATAGAAACATGCTTAAACAAGTGATTCCAAACAAAAAAGAGTTAAATCCGTTCATAAGCACTTTTGAAGTACCATATTGTAAGGAGGTAAAACACATCGAAGAGTAGTTGATTCAAACTACAGGATTTGAATTCCATTGATAGAAAGGACATTAGTCATGAGAATGTCTGATGATCAATACAAAGGAAAAAGCATTTGACTTCCACCTGCATGCTATTAGTTTTTGTGTTGGGTCAGTCTGGATGGAGCTTTGCTTTTACTTTCAAAATGACACTATTTGTGCCTATATGAGGGCATGATTTTAATCTTATTCTGTATTTGAACAAATAAATAAACTATGTCGTCTTTCTGTCTGGATTTTTCTATCTTATATTTTTCTATACTAGGAAACTTCGATTATAGACGATTTACTATAGTTGGATGCAAACATTGTGAAGAATTGGCCATCAGATTATCTCAGATTTTAATGACAAAACCAAACATGGGATAGGCCTAACCAGGGATATCCTTATATTAATCATGCACGAATCAAACAGGGGATTATATAGGATTCAGGACTAAATTAGTCTAGGACTACTGGTCTCAGGACTATTAATCCTACCAATTTTGGTCCGCGAATCAAACCAGGCCTAAGGGAAAACAACTTTACAAACAAAAGAACAGAAATACTCAGAGAGTCAAAAAAATTGAGTTACCTGAGGAAATCAATGCAAAGTTACTACAACTTGTTTCTCTTTACCATCACTGCAGAAAAAAACTATGAAGAAATCAGATTCCACCAATGTGGTCCATACTAGCAAAAGAGATCACAACTTACGCATTCCGGAAGAACAAACAGAAAAAGACAATTTTTAGGTGGTTCCCAAAATGTGTCGAATGAATAAATCCTACAAACTGTTGGAAGTACGCTTGAGTTTTGTATTTTCCACGTGGGAAGAGAAAGAGTTCAATTTGGAATTTACTTGGAAGAGAAAAGACTTCAATTTGGAATTGAATACGGCCGCGGCCGCTGGGAAAGAACAAATCATGAGTAGAGTGATTTGAGGTTGAGTGTGAGTTGAGTGATGTCTCCTCCTCCATTATATGTGTATCTTACCTACCTCATATAGTGAAATGCCTCCTCTTGTGGACGCACCCGATTTTAGGAAATCACGTAAAATTGCTTGTGTATGTGTACGTGTGTTTGTGACGCTTCCGCTTGTGCTAACATGTGGTGTGGTATGAGAAGATACCATCACCCAACACAAATTACATTAGCTATTATGTATAACAAGTATATATAACTTAAAGGTCGAACCACAAATAGTCAGCGCGCAAATCATGTGCAAAAGCTTCATTTTCCAAATGTTTTGGATATCAGAGATGAAAAAGGTATCCTAGAGAGAGAGAGAGAACAGAGTAACCAAAACGGAGTACCCTGAATTTGAAGCTCAAAATTATAAAGAAGAAGAAAAGCTAAAGAAGAACAAAAAATCAATATGTGTACTTTTTATTTGTGGAATATATTTGTACTGATCTTGGTACTCACTGAGAAGAAGAAGAATCTGATTCCCGATTAGAAGATGTGCAGAGAAACAGAGATTAACTCCCGCTCTCTCCGTATTTCCCCCTCTTGTGTTACCAGCACGCAAACCAATACACACCCGGGGTTGTCCCAGCGGTTAGGAGTTCGATTCCCCGGAGTGAGTTCCTGTGCTAAGTGAGAGACCATGATTGGTGTTGGTTGCGCTAGCTCCCTCCGAGGTTTGGGTTGTATAGTGGGTCCAATTAGTGAATAAATATAGTTTGTTCACTAAGTTACTTATATTCGATTTACCTGATTGTTTACAAATTTGTTTTAGTTATATTCGATTTACCTGATTGTTTACAAATTTGTTCTACGTGTCGAACTCCACATAGCTAACAATTAAGATCACATTTTTTTTTTGGATTATTATGAGGAGTACCGAAGTAGGAGAGGACTCTAAAATTCATAAATCTTTAAGTGCCTAATACCGTTGAGTCAATGGCAGAAATTTTAATATTTTTGGAGTGTGAGGAACAGGTTAGAGTGCATTAAAAAACAGTGGTCACCATTTGAATTGGGATAATCCTAGCTGTGATTTGTTTTCTTTTGTAAATGTGTGACTCTGATTAGTTTTCGGTACCCTCAACTAGTCAACTGCCATTCCACTTATGAGTTGGTCAATTTCTTATTGCAGCCCAGCTGCTAACTTCACCTAATTTTTGATATATAACTCAGAAATTCTGATCACTGCTGTACACGAATCTCGACTAATCTTTAAGAAATTAAATTCATCAGCCACTAACGGAGCTCAATTAAACTGAGGCAAAACTAGATGAGTAAAGTACGTGCCGGTACACCTTGGGAAGGTGATTTACTAACAGCAGCTCCACCCCAAATTTCCGAAAGCACGGAAAACTCCATCCCAACCGGATTTGTTCCGTCTCTCTCTCTCTCTCCCCACCCCACATGAGTACAATCTCTCTCTCCTCAACTCCCCAAACCATATGAAAGTGCATAAATCCTAAGGTATCCTATGAAAGTGTCTAAATCTAAATTGTAGGGTGCCCTATGAAAATGTCTACAACCCTAGGGTACCCTATGAAAGTGCCTAAATCTTAATTGTAGGGTACCTTATGAAAATGCCTACAACCTTAAGGTACCCTATGAAAGTGTCTAAACTACTAAACCCTATAATAGGAAAGTGCACATAAACTTAAACCCTAGGGTACCCTATAAAAGTGTCTAAACCATTAAAACCATATAATAGGAAAGTGCACGTACGCTAAACCTAAAACCTAGGGTACCCTATGAAAGTGCCCAAACCAAATCCCATTGCACCCTAATGAAAGTGTCTAAACTCTCAAAACCATATGAAAGTGCCTACACTTCTAAAACCGTATGAAACCGTATGATACTCTAAGGCCTCGTTTGATTCGGGTATTAAGTACCTGGGATTGGACTATTTGTATCCAATCCCGCGTAGTCCCTTGTTTGGTTCCTGAAAAATCGCATGAGATTAACAATCCCAGCACAATTTTAGTCCAATACGTATGATATTGTGTAATACCTTGGGAGGGGTGGGACAGTGTAGTCCGGGATAAAACACACGGAAACTTAATTGCAGAAATGCCACTCAGCATCTTTTTCTCTTCTCTCTCGCTTTCACATCGTCTTCTTCTCTCCTCTGTTTCTCTCTCTCTCTCTCTCTCTCATCGTCACCATGAACGACGACGTTGAAGCTTCGAAAGCTATAGATCTGAAGGTAAAATATGCAAGGTTTGCTTGGATTTCTGGATTTCACATGGAGATTTGCTTGGATTTCTAGATTTCTGGGTTTCTGGGCTTCCGAAAAATACCACACCCCCTAGTATTTCTGGGTTTCACATGGAGGTTTGCTTGGATTTCGATTTCTGGGTTTGCTTGGATTTTTGGATTTCTGGGCTTCCGAAAAATACCATGATTTTAGTTTGGGAAAAAACCCATCTTCCCAAAAAAACCCATCTTCCCGATGTTAATCCTAAAATTAATCCCAAAATTTAGTTTGGGGAACCAAACATGGGATTGACCGAAACACGGGATATCCCGATGTTAATCCTACACGAATCAAACAAAGGATTGAGTGAGATTCAGTACTAAATTAGTCCCAGAATAATTAATCCCGGACTATTAATCCCAGGACTACCAATCCCACCCATTTTAGTCCGCGAATCAAACGAGGCCTAAGTGTCTAAACCACAAAAAAGAGTGACTTATCTTAATGGTAATTAAAAAAGAATAACTTACCTTAATGATAATTAGATACTTCTTTTCTAGACTTAGAGGTAAAAATCTAAAACCAAATATAGCACAGGAGAGAATTCGATATTAGAATTTTAGGAGGGAATCAATAAATTCCTAACTTTCAAGCCTTTCACCACCTATGTCAGCCTCTTTTGAGTTTACTTACTTTATGCCGATGCAATTTTAATGGAAGATGTTACGGGTACAGAGACTTTTGCCCAGAAAATGTACCGATCGGGTTCGGAGACTCACTTTTGGGTCCCACACGAGTGATCCGAACCGTTCATTATTCTTAAAACATTTTTCCGAGGGGCTTCACAAAATTGCAGCTCAATCGGACGGTTATAAATGCTCTAACCAAACTCTCACCGTTTCAATCAAAAAAAAATTCATTGAAACTGTGGGAGTTTGGTTCGAGCACTTATAACCGTCCGATTGAGCTGAAATTTTTTGGGGCCCCTCGGAAAAATGTTTTAAAAATAATGAACGGTTCGGATCACTCATGTGGAACCCAAAAGTGGATCCCCAAACCCGATCGGTACATTTTCTGGGCAAAAGCCTCTGTACCCGTATGTTTACCGAATTTTAATAGTCTTGTATTACTTGTCAATTAAGCTTTGGCATCACATGGGAAGTTACATTTGAAAGCGACCAAACCAAAATAAACGTGATTAACAATTCCCACACGCAAAATCACTAGTATTTTCAATCAAACAAACTTCCCTAAATTAATCCCAACAGATATTATTATAGTCTATAGGTACCAAAGTCAAGGGTACTGAACTACTGATAGTAACCCATACCGGAGTTCTAGATCTGAGGTGTTCATTAATTTTAACATAATCTTTTGAAATGCTTTAAAAAAATCAGCCAAGTCTTGACCCAATTGCCTAGGATTTCTTCAAAATACATTCACAACTCTGAATCCTAAATGAAAACTTGGAAGATTGGATCAAGTAGTTAAAATTATCCGATCAAACTAATTTTCTGAAAGACAACTAAAAAATTTATCTTGATATTAATGAACAATTTAGATTATTTTTGTGAGACTCTAGAGTGGACCCCACGCACAAATCGGTACATTATCAGTACTCTTGCCATCATATTTACTTTTTTATTTATTTTGTTATTTTTTGATAACCGGATGTCCAGGACAGCTTGCGTACCTCGACTAATTCCGAGACCCTGAAAGCAATGACCGGGTATAACCCCAGTGGCCCCAAGAGTTTGCTAGTAAAAAGAATCGAACCTGAGAACCTTGGTGGGAGCAAAAGTACCCCTATCCTTGCCATCATACCCATGGTCAAGTTGATTAATACCTATTCCTTACCCATTTTTCCTCCGATCTCAATCTTCTTTCCATTGTCAATTCTTCCCAAGGTGAGTTTCTACTACCGTATTTTTGATATTTTTAAATTAGTTGTCAAATTAATTAGTATATATGAAAAGAATAACTTGTAGGAGAATACAAAATTTACGAAAAAAAATACCTCGGTGGAAATTCAACCCTAATTTATACTTACACCTCAAACGAGACATTTACCTTTAATTACCTTCCCAGTTCCCACCCATACCCCGCATGTTTCATGAGTCCAATAATTAATTCTCCAGCCAAAAGAGTGGAGAACAAATCAATAAGACCCAAGATCCCGGATCTGCGTGTGTTCCATGCATTTACTTTCACTTTCATTGTAGATCAGATTTTTTCCAAATAAAAAATGTCATGAGAATCTTTCATACGACTACCAAATATTTTTCAACCTCAACACATTTCAAGATAAATTATGCAACTCTACACCTAGTTACATAGTTCAAAATAATAAAGATCACAACCATAATTTCATGGTTTCAAAGCAAAAGTAAAAAAAGATACTTTAATAGTTCAGTTGTTCCAATTAATAAAGAGATCATCGCATGCAGTGCTGGAGAGCTGGAAAGAGAGAACAGTAGAATTCGAGAAGAGAGGGAAAGAGATCCAGAGAGAGAACAGAAGAGCTGGAGAGGAGAGGGTTTGTGATTACTTTGTTGTGTGAGGCGCCGGGATTTTCATTTTGAAAATGAGAAATGAGAAATGAATCAAATGCTACTAAGTAGTTAAAATAACCATAATATAATCACAATGAGAACCCTAGATGTTTGGAGAGAATTTAGTTAGACCCCAGAGTTTCATAAGTCATGAATAGACCGTAGGTATTGAGGATTCACGGACGGGAGGGGGCGGGGATGGATCAAGGAATGGATTCGTGGTAGGGATATGCTTGTCCCCGCCTCCTACCCGATTGCTGAAAATTTTCAAAAAAAAAAAAAACTTCATATGCTATCGAATCTCCAAATGGATCTCCAAATTGCCAATCCGTTCGGGGTGCAGATCAGATCGATATGGACGGGTCGAACAAAATGGCCATCCCTACTCAATTTTCTCTCTCTTTTTTTTTTTTTTTTGGAATAGCATGTCAAATGATACTGAAAGAAAAACAAAGTACCTAACCAAACAGCTTTAAAAAGGACACCAAATGTCCAAACGAAAATACTTAGAAACAAAAGAAACTAAAACAAACAAAAGAAATAAAAGCCAGATGAAACAATTGCAGTGTTAGAACCACCAATCCCTCATGGAGGTGGCTAGAGGAAGTTGGAGGATTTGAATCCGGATCTCAAGCTTATAGTCCCTTTGTCTCGCTGCGGTGCATGGTGCACTGTTGAAAATGCACAAAATTTGTCCCTAAAACAACAGATCTCAAAGCCAAGCAACTCAGATATAGAGAAACTAGATCTGAGGTATCGAAGTCCAAAAATGACGGGGTTAGAGGGAGAGCCCCACAATCAAAGGAAAAAGAGAGGAGGAGATGTGGAGATGTTTCCATGTATGTGGAGATGTTGAGAAGTGATTAGGAAGTGATTTGAGTCACTTACAACGTGAAAATATGAAAGATTGGCAAAATAGTGAATGGTTTCTACAGAGGGTCCACTTCCAACCATGATTTCACAGCAAAGACTCAACGATTCTCCATATTGGTTTCCATCATCTTGTACTGTTTTCATATACCTCTTCAACGATATAAAATAGGTCATGTTCCGAGTATATCGAAGGAGTTATAAGCATTTTACCGATGGTGCACAAATCTGATACGGTAAAGGTAAAAGGGTTATTTCTCTCAACATACAGAGGCTATGAATATGAAATTAGTTAGGTTTGAAAGTAGATTCATAAAGATTTCCAACGGTTCAAGAATCGTATCATTTCGAATTTGGACGAAACCGGGGCAAGTGCGCAAAGTTGGTGCTGCAATCTATAAAATCCTTCTAGACACTTATCAAATATGTCCGAACGGTCGGGCCCGAGACAGATCATAAAACATACATTTTTCTATATTCTTTAGGTCTTAGGGTATAAAAAGATGTACGTTTTCTGGGTTCTGAGCTTTATGAGAGGCAAACCTAAAGAGAGAAACACAAGGCAATCCATGAGTTCTTCTAGTTCATCATCTAAACACCTTCTTGGGGGAAGATGAAGCCTTGATCCAAGGAACTATGTTCATGTATAAGTTTTAGTTTATCGAATAGATTGATTAACTAGTTTTTTATGGTTTCAATCTATTGGGTATTTGTGTGCATGCTTTCCAATACAGAGTCAATCAATGGTTTTGGGTGACTTTTAACGGTCCAAATTTTTGCCTTTTTTTTTTTTTTTTTTTTTCAATTTAACCCCAAACTCCTCATCCACCTTAACCATCAAATCATCTTATCCCTCCATTAAAACAATCAACATCGTCATCACCTTACAACATCATCCTATCTCTTTCAATATTCCATTCAATCCTACCAGCAAATCGACACCATATCCTCCACCATCAGCCCTACTCCCTCCCTACATTATCTCTTCCATCCTACCTCATCATAAACGTATTAAATCACCACTTTCTATCACCTACACCTCATCTTCATTAATCTTTACACCCTTATCCCATAAAATCCGGCCATGGCAGCGCTATATTTACCACCTATATTATCATTTTCCACCCTTTTTTTTGGGTAATTCAACTTGAAATAAAAAAAGGTTAAGCGAATATACAGGCTACAAGGGGCATACCCCAGGAAAGACCAAAGAAAAGAAAACAAAGGCATAATGCGTACTCCCCAACACAACCCGCTGGGGTGAAAAATAGGGAAAGGATGGCCAAATGGCTACATGAATATCCTCTTCCATCCTACCTTACCCTAAAAACATTCCATCACCTTATCCCTCCACATGGCTTTGTCCCCCTCCAAAATTCCTTCTTTCCACCTATAAATGCCCCCGTCTCTCACTTCTCCACACCACTCAACACTCTCCACAATACAAAAAATACAAGAGAAAGGAATGAGAGAAGCTCCAAGGTCCAACCACGGAGGTCTAGAAAGAGGAAATAAGAAATTTCAAGTAGGTTTCACACCAAATCATCACCACTTTCAAATCCAAGCTAAACAATAATTACCACATTCCCAAGGATCCCCAAACCAATAAACAACCAAGCAAATTTCAACCGAAGGGCCACCTTCACCCATTTTTACACCAAAACCCATTTTCATCCGAAAATTCCGAAGAACCAAGGTAGAAACCTCTTCTAAGTATAGTATGTGTTAAAAGGTCCTAAAAGGAATGTATAGGACAAAGGAATTGGCCATGCTAAGGAAATTACGATTCCCGAATCAAAACTCAACATTACTATATTTGCAGGACCTCTCGTCCGGACGAGAGCTTCTTGGTCTGGACTATCGGACCTGGTTGGTCTAGGTTCAAGACTTTAATGCTATAATTACATTTTGCCCCTTGTACTTGCTAGTTTCTACAGTTTTGACCCCAAATCAAGTTTTTATCCCATAATTGACCCTGATTTTGATTGTTTAGTTGAATTAGGTTATAAATTTCAATTGGGTTTATAATCTTTTTTTGATGAATTATCAATTAAGTATAAAATTATTTTAGTATTTTATTAGTTGAATTAGGTTATAATGGCACCATCGCATCTTTTTTTTTTTTTTTTTGAAAGAAGAAAGAATTTATTAATCTTTGAAACACATTACAAAGATTAAAGAGATCCAAAAAGCTAGGCATCACACCGGAGCAGGAGAGAGCCCAAAGACCTACGTGACATGCTAACTCGGGTACAAACCCAACCTGCTTGGCATATGAGTTGTAGGAGGCCTTGACAGCCTCCTCCAACTCAAACTCCATACCCTCGTAGGGTTCAAAGTTGGTATCTCCTTCAGGAATATAAAGCTCTCCAATGGCTCCACCGCCGCCGCCGCTTCTATAGGAATTTTCAATAAGGCGACCATCGTCATTGTGAAGTTGGTGCTCAATGTCAACAGTATCATCACCCAGCCCCATCATGTCAAATTCAATAACATCATTCCCCATACCCTCGAACTTCATTTCCAAATCCAATCACGACCGATAATTCCGTTTCGAACTAAACAGTTATATTAACAAAGACAACAACAATGAAAAAGGAACCCTAGGTCTGGTATAGCTAACTGATGCAGCCAATCCAATCCACCTTTAATAACCGGAATACGAACCAGAACCCTATGTCCACTATGTAACTAATGGTTCAAACTCCATTTCTTATCTAATCACTTTCTTCAATTTCAACCAAAAAACAAAGAAACAATAGTGAAAATGGAACACTATTTCTACTATTGGTTCAAGTGAATATTTAGGAGTGTAATCATGATTTATATAGGAGTATCAATCTACATAAAACCCATGTATAAACCTGGAGAGAGGATAAAATAACTGACCGTACATCCAACGAAAATAAGGGAAGGGGGGGGGGGGGGGGGGGGGGGGAGAGAGAGAGAGAGAGAGAGAGAGAGAGAGATGAATTGCAATTAGGGTTCAGCGAAAAGGTTGAACTTTGGGTTTCATTGCGAGGTTTGAAACTAGGGTTTTTGAGTGTAGGGTTCGGATTCACACGAGGTGCAGAATTGGGAAAAAGATGGGGGGGGAAGGGGAAAAAATGGGATGTATTTTTGTGGTATGGCCGTTTGATCTTTTGATGGCTACTATAGAAGACTGCGGCTGTTTGGGAGCCTAATTATTGATTGCATTTTGCATTTCAGATGGCTACAAAGAATTTCATTTTTTTTTCCTGATGGTCATAGTATCTAGCTTGCTTACATGACCCTCGATTAATCTCTTCCCCGA
The DNA here is from genome assembly GCA_963854785.1 of Vaccinium vitis-idaea. Taxonomy (NCBI): domain Eukaryota; kingdom Viridiplantae; phylum Streptophyta; class Magnoliopsida; order Ericales; family Ericaceae; genus Vaccinium; species Vaccinium vitis-idaea. The sequence goes on along the minus strand of OY978226.1, from coordinate 2,586,004 downwards.
TCCAGTCAATGGCCATCTATGTCAAGACTAGACAATTCGCAAGAAATTACTCTATTACGTACGGCCTGACCAAAGAATTAACCATGGTCAATTGAGTGGGGAGCAAACTCAATAACCAACCTTGATTATCATAGTTCTGTACGAAAAAATTGACTTGTTAATACTATTTTGAATTTGGACCTATTATTTTTTTGAAGTTGAATTTTTCGAATACCTAATTTTTGAAGTTGATCGTGAGCAGTTGTTATTTTTGTTGAATCATATGTGAGCCCATATTGGTCTAAAACTGAATCAAACTGGATGCTGAAGAGATTTCGTGAGGAAAGAAAAGAAATGGGTATGGTTTTTAGCCAAATCACCCATTTAGGTTGAGTATTTTGGTGAGAATTGGAAAGAAAATTACAAAAATGGAATGCTTAGAGCATCACTAATGGCATACTCAAATGTGAATACTCAAATGTTGCCACATCATCTTTTGAGTATTCATTTAATGGGTTTCTAAAGTTAGCAATGTGAAGCTCTACAATGGTTTATTTTTGTCCATAATCAAAAGAGGGAAAAATGTTTGTAGTTTTGAGTATGCAAGTTTGATTATTGGAAAAATGTTGGTAGTTTTGAGTATCCAAATGCCAAAATTTGAGTATTTATAAAAAATGTTGCTAACTTTGAGTATTTATCCAAATGCTATTGTGAGCCCTTTTTGGGTATCTAAATACCAAAATTTGAGTATTTTTCTTTTTGAGTATGCTATTGGGGATGCTCTTAGATTGGCCCTTCCCCTTTCTCTTCTTTCCCTTTCTCACCATCAAAAGGAGTTGTTATGGTTTTGGAGGGAGATGGGGTTCATCAATCATCATCTTGTTGAGTTTTTCCTTCGAGAGGTTACTTAAATTGCTCTTTAAGTATTTTGAACATGTGGGGATCTTAACAATTCCATTTCCAAAGTGTTCGAGGTCAATATAGAACGAATCAAGTTATTGTTTGTAAGGCAGCAAACTACAAGAAAAACATTTGGGAAAATTTCAAAAAAGCCTCTGAACTTTCTGACAATTCGTAAAAAAAACACTCGGACTTCAACCTTCAACAAAACCACACCCAAACTTTATATTCCGTCAACAAAAAAACCATTGCCGTCCAATTCTGCCACGTTTTTAACAGATGAACTTAACAGCGGTTTTGTCCGTTAAGTGCCCAAAACGACGTCGTTTTGGGCATTACTCAAAAAAAAAAGTGCACTAGGATAAGTTTTAAAAAATATGTGGTCTATGATGTACCAATGAACGATCCAAACCGTTGATTTTTTTAAAATAATTTTTCAAGCTAACTTGGTATATCATAGACCAATAAAAAATAATGTTTCATGAGTCCAATAAAAAATGCTCCAGCCAAAGGAGTACGGACAACAAATCACTTTCAAGAAAAAACGACAAAAGACTTTTTTTAGCGGTCCGTAGTGGTGGAGTTAAATTTGTGTAGTTATATGACGTAAAAGTGTAAAAAGTGGGACTCAATTGTGTGAGTTAAGTTGTTGTTAGCTAGTTAGATGCCTTTGTGTTATAATAGTGTAGCTAGCATTTTGTTAAATTAAATGTTCCAACCAAAATTGGGTCCCATACATACAACGGATACTTTTTTCAACGTCTACTAATGGCAACGGTTGGGAGACTTGCAACGGCTACTTCTCCTTTTGCATATAAGTGAAGAAAAAAAATTCACCACCTCCGGTCACAAAGAAAAAGAAAAAAAAGCTCAATTCTTCTTTCTTTTACACAAACAACTCATACTGAATAGCTGTCCAGCGGTTCATCAAATGAGTGCTCGTTCTTTCCGTTTGATAGCCCAAGATACAATTAAACTCGTTCCAAATTCGGTCCCATAACGTAGCTCTTGATTGATCGGTTCCCGTAGCGGCATCTTCTGAGATACGGAGCCAAGCCTTACAAAGTGCTTCATCCTCCTGCTTACTCCAATTTGGATTTCTCTCCTTCTCTGGACCCTTCTTCTTTTGGGGTTGCTGATTTTGAGATTGTTGTGAGATATATTGAGTGAATGCATTGGGTGTGGATTGGGAATCTGCTAAGTAGTTAGAAAATGAAAAATTTCCGAAGAGTGGGTTTGGTGGTCTATCCATTTGGGAATGATCTTTGTTGGGTTCAATTTTGGGTGAGGATTGAGGAAGCCAGAGGAAGAAGAAACAGAGCAAACGAATGAAGTTATATTTGCAGAGACAAGTTGCAACAGGTAGAAAATTTTGAAATCCAAAAACTTTTTTATCTTTTTAACGTGGTAGAGCCCACTTGACTCCACTCTTGGATGATTTGCTCAGGTTTTCCAGTTAACTTCTGCACTAGTTTTTTTCTAACTCTTACACATTTTAACTACCCCTTAACTACACTACTATGCACCCAAAAACAGAAAATGTTAACTAACTGCCCTAACTACTGACTAATTTGTGCATTTAACTACACCACTAGAGATGGCCTAAGGCCCCGTGATCTGCGTCTCTGTTTTATGCATTTACGTTCTTTCGCTTTCGTTGGAGATCAGATTTTTTCGTTTTGTGTTTTGGGGGTCTTTGGATGCTTTCAATAAGGCTAACATCCCCCGACTAATTTTTTACTCGCGGAGTCGCACTTCGACTAATCTTCCTCGGTTCGGTTAAGGTTAGGCTATTCACTCCGGAATTAAGTGATTCAAAATACATTACTTTCTCGCGGCTTAATTCCAAAAATCGAATCATTGTGTATGTATTAAACCCACTAATCAATCGACTAACCCACAGCTCCACCCTAATAATTAAAATCGAATCATTATCATTTGTATAGAAATTAGACTCACTAATCAACAGAATTAACCTTGATTAGTAATTAATCTTGTCTCCCATGGCGGAGTGAACGTGCATTCATTATAATGTGTAATTAGTAGTCTTTTGACAATTCGGTGCTCAAGTTAGCTGGACGTGGGGTACCTTGATTTGAAACTCGGTACTGGTCGATTTTCCGCGTTTTCCCCTCTCTCTCTCTCTTGATCTTGTCATACACGTGCAGTGTTTTTTTTTTTTTTTCGCTCTCTAAAGGGACACATGTTTAGTTTGGTGCTTCAATTTTATGGATGGACATGGAGGCGGATCGGGGTTGAATAGTACTATCTCCATCCCCGGTCTCCAAACTCCTTCCCCATGTTTGTCCCCTCTCAGATCCCCAACGGGACTTTGCTTTCATCCTCCATTCCCGCTCTAAATGGGAAAGACGGATCCCTACGGAGATTCAAGGATCCAAATTTAAAAAAAAAATAGATTGTTACAGTAATCACAAATATTCGAAAGTAGTGCAGTATAAACTGTGTTCGAAAAAAAGGTCTAGAAGGCCGAATACTCACCGCTTATGCACTAGAAGGCCCTTACCGACTAGCCCGACTCACCCGACTAGGTGCCGAGTAATCGGCCTGGAAGCTAGAAGGTGTCCGACCGCCCCGGGAGTGCCTAGCGAGTTTTACAACCGCGAGTATAAACATCAAATTAAGTACCAATGTTAAGCACCAACAAACACTTACAACATATAATTCCAAAGTAAACAATGTCATGAGAATCCTTCATACCATAAGGCTACCAAATATTTTTCAACCTCAACACATTTCAAGATAAGATATGCAATACATAGTTCAAAATAATAAAGATCACAACATAATTTCAAAGTTCCAAAGAAAAAGTAAAAAAGTAACTTTCATAGTTCAATTGTTCCAATTAATAAAGAGATCGTGTGCGGCGTTGGAGAGCTGAAAAGAGAGAACAGGAGATCTCGAGAAGAGAGGGAAAGAAATCGATAGAAAGAACATAAGAGCTAGAAAGGAGAGGGTTTGAGATATCTCTGTTGTGTGAGGTGCTGGGATTTTCATTCTAAGAATGAGAAATGAGAAATGAATCAAATGATGTTGAGTATAACCCTAATACAATTACAATGAGACCCCTAGATGTTTGGAGAGAATTTAGTTAGACCCAAGAGTTTCATAAGTCATGAAAGATATCGGGGATTCAGGGACGGGACGGGGCGTGGATGGATCAGGGAATGGATTCGGGGCGGGGATATGCCTGTCTGCGCCTCCTACCCGATCCCCAAAAAATTTCAAAAAAAAATCTTCATATCGTATCCAATCCCCAAACGAATCTCCAAATCACCGATCCATTCGGGGTGCGGATCGGATTGATACGGATGGGTCAAACAAAATGGTTATCCCTGCTCAATTTTCTTTCCTTTTTTTTTT